>CM040242.1:187464855-188076458 GCA_022545495.1 Chrysanthemum lavandulifolium
TTGATTTAAAATTTCATAACTTCCGTTGCAAATATTGCAATCATCTGGGGAGCACACCCGTCACATAGGCGTAATCCTTTGCATAAGTTAGTTGCGAATGAACTAGATTAGAATTAGTTTCTTGGCGCCCTTAACTAGGGGTGGACTCGTCAAGGGGAGTAACGACGAGATCCTTTCCGTTACTTGCTCTCTATTTTTTTTCCTTTCACATGTTTTTATTAAAAGCGATGTGTTGCTTTTTTCAAACACTTTTTGTTTCGACAAAGGGGAGAAGAAAGTAAAACTAAATTTAAACTTTTACAATTTTAGCTTTTCCTTAAAATAATCTTATGTTTTGTCATCAACAAAAGGGGAGATTGTTAATACAAATAAGCCGTAAAAACGTTTATTTATATTTTACGATCTTCTAATGTTTTGTCGATAACAAAAGTAAGATCATTTTAAGGAAACAAATAAAACACGTAAATGGTTTGAACTAATAGTTTATAACACACTTACGCTTTCACATAAAACACTAAAACTAGTATAAGTGATTTTATGACTTAGATACATATGTACAACAACTAGTGTTTACATATTGGGTTAAATATATACTTAAACTAAGTATACCAAAATGGGTAAAACTAAGTGTATGCTAAATTGGGTAAATACAAGTATATACAAAAGGTTAAATACTAGCAAATGGTTTTGACCCATAACCCATGGTTTTATATATACCACTTAACCAAGTACATTGTATCTAGAAAGAAAACCATGGATCAACCCATAACCCATGACCCATAACCAAAAATACCCATGGGCAAAGAGGAGCGGACCACGGATCCCTAGCTTTGTGCTAGCCGGATCCCAGTGGAAGGGATCCGTGGGATCCGGAAGCGATGAGGTTTTTCCTCTATAAATAGTGAGCCATTTCTTCATTATTTCTTACCCTCTCTAACATACTTTCTCCCACGAGTTAAATCTCACTAACCATAGATCCAAGAGATCTATGTTTGTAGTTTTATTTTTGTGTGATCTTTTAGGTTCCTCTTAAGGAAGATCACCACCTTTGAAGTCGAGCAAGCTCAAGTCCATGAGTTGCCAAGCTTCCTCATCATCAAGGCTATTGAAGTCCTCTTGTTGATGATCCCTTTCTTTCTTCAAAGAAGCGTAGTGTTAAAGACATTAGTGAAAGATGTCTCAAGTATCAAAGCGAAGATATTAGTGAAGGGTATCTATCGCCTATAGGATAAGCACTTGTGGTAGGTGTTTAGAAGTCAAGACAAGAAGCATTAGTGAAAGGTGCTTAGAAGTGAAGACACAAGACATTAGTGAAGGTGTCTTGTAGATCTAATCAAAGACATTAGTGAAAGGTGTCTTGTAGATCTAATCAAAGGCATTAGTGAAGGTGCCTTAGATGTACATTCGATATGGTGTGTTTGATGTACTAGATAGACTAGCATTAGATCCAAGGACATTGATGTCCTTGATGATGTTGTAAAGGAGTAGATCTCCTTTGGGATTAGTCGTTGGTGTAGTGTGGTAGTAGTTCCTCCATTGCAATGGAACTAGGTACTTAGCCTAGTACCTAATAAAGGGTAGGCGACGTTGTGAAGGTGTAGTTCACCTAAGGTGTGAAAGAACTCGGTGGTTAACCTAGCACCGTATAAAGGGTAGGCGACGTTGTGTTAGGTGTGGTTCGCCTTGGTGTGAAAGAACTCGGTATCTAGCTTTGTACCGGAAAAAGTGTAAGCGACGTTGTGAAGGCTTCTCCGCCATAAGGAGATTGGTGTAGTGATTACAAACTCTCGAGTAGGTGACTCGGGGAGTGGAGTAGGGCAAGGAAGGTGTCCTTGGCGAACCACTATAAATACTCGCGTTGTGGTTTTGTGCTTCTTACTCTTCTCTTTTCATTACATATCTTTATATGCTTGTTTATCAACATCCAACACACACAACCAAATAGATTGACATAAGTCGATCTAAATAGTTTAAAGGAAGTTTTAATTGGTAAAACTATTCAACCCCCTTCTAGTTTTCCACAAAACTACAAACATAGATCTCTTGGATCGAGGTTAGTGAGTTTTTAACTTCGGGGAGAAAGTGTGTTAGAAAGGGTGAGAAATAATGAAGAAATGGCTCACTATTTATAGAGGAAAAATCTTACTGTTCCCCGGATCCCACGGATCCCTACCAAAAGGGATCCGGCTAGAACAAAGCTAGGGATCCGTGGAACGCTCCTCTTTGCCCATGGGTATTTTGGTCATGGGTCATGGGTCATGGGTTGAACCATGGATCTTTGGCTAGATACAATGTATCTTTAAGTGCAATGCACTTAGTCACTTGGGTATGGGTTGATCCATGGGTTATGGATATCATCCATGTGTGATATAAGCATGATGTTATGCAATGGGTTATGGGTCAAGATCCATGGGGCATGGGCTTTGGGTTGTACCAACTACATTCAATGTATTTGCCCAATGGGTTGTGATACTTAAATTTCTACCCATTTATATTACCCAATATACTACATACTAGTTATGTGTATATTATACCCAATTATGTAAACACTAGTTGTTGTACATATCTATTCCTAAATCATAAAAGCACTTATACTTGTTTTAGTATTTTATGTGAAAGTGTGAATATGTTAGAAACTATTAGTTCAAACCATTTACGTATTTTATTTGTTTCGTTAACATGATTTTACGTTTGTTATCGACAAAACATTAGAAGATCGTAAAATATAAATAAACGTTTTTACGGCTTATTTAGATATGATTGTCAACCTCGGTCGACGATGATGATTACGAAGATGACTGTGATGATGATTTTGCCACCGCTAGTTCTCATTGTTTCCTTGGTAATGCTATGGTTACCACCGCAGTTCAAAAAGAAGGTTCTTTGGTATTGGAGATCCTACCTTTTATGCTTTTATCTCCACTCAAGTTAATGGCTCTATATTAACTCATGAAGACATAGAGCAAATTGATGAAGATGACTTAGAAGAGATGGACATAAAATGGCGATAGCTCTTCTTAGCATGAGGGCTAGGAAATTTTACAAGAAGGCGGCAAGCCAATTCACATCAATGGTGGTGAACTGCAGGTTTGATAAAAGAAAGTAGAGTGTTTCAAGCGCCACAAGTTGGGGCATTTTCTAGAGAATGCGAAGACCAAGAAACCGGGACAAAAGGTCTACTTGGTACAAGCAAAAGAAAGAACCAATTGTGGAAGAACCAAAGGCAATGCTAGCAATTGATGGTGTAAGCTATGATTGAGTTTCATGGTCGATGGACAAGAGGAAGAACCTTCGATGATGCTCTTGTGTCTCTTGAATTTGCTCTCATGGCTTTCTCGACGAGGTACAAAACTTTGAAAGTTGTTCTAAATCATGTAGGGCTTCTAGGGCATATGAAGGCTTAGTGATTTATTTGACAAGGAAAGAACAGAGTTACATGTCGCTAATTATCTGTGTCAAACCTTAGAAGAGGCATAGGCTGTTTTAGAGAAACAATTAGAGCATTATAGAGAAAATGAGTCAAAATATAATGATGATATGATTATTCTTAGGAGAGAGTTAGATCATAAGGCAAAGATGAATGAGGCACTAAAAGAAGAGTTTGAGAAACTTAAAAGATAAATGAAAATGTCAATTTAATGTAGACACTGTTATTATCGGTCTAAGTCAATTGATAAAATTTGGAATGCTCAATTACTAGTAAAGTCAAGTGCGGTATGGGATACTACACCGCTCCTCCACCACTAAGGGTGTTCCATCACCTCAGGGCATAGATTTAGCTCATCACAGCTTAGAAGAGTTTTAGGAACTTGAGCGTGAATATGGTCCTCTAAAGAACACATTTGAAAACCGAGAAGCAAGGTTAAGCATGAAAGCGATGTTTTTGAAAGTGCAAGTGACTCATCGTTGTAGATGAGAATGTTAAAAAGAATGTAGAGGCTTCTATCCCAAAGTTGTAAATACTATTACAGAGGAACCTAGGAAACAAGCTAATAAACCTAGATCAAGCTGTAAGGTATCTTTGAGATGTATAGGAACAAGTCATCGGATCCTAGGGGTAACCGGAGGAGTTGGAATCATGTTAAATCTCAACAACTAGGTAGTGATTTTGTGATGTACAATAAAGCATGTTATATTTGTGGTAGCTTTTATCATTTACATGCTAATTGTGACTATCATTTTGGGAGAAGGGAAGTCCATGGGAATAAAAGGGTGGAGACAAACAAGTTTCAAAACAATTTACACCCTAATTCACACAGCAAAATGATTCCAAGAGCAGTTCAACTAAGAAGTGGTCTTAAAACTCTTGCCACTGCTAAAACTGTTAACATTGCTCACCCTAAATCACCTGTTACAAGTGCAAAGCCCAAAACAACTTTTGAAAAATCTGCACAAACAGGGAAAAGGTCTTTTCAAACTAAAAGGGTTCAACATAACCAACATTGGGTACCAAAAACTAAACCAGCAGTTTCTACTGCTCTACCAAAAGTTCCCACTGCAAGGGTTATAAACAAGACCAGGGGTAACATGGGAAATGCTGTGAAGGCCTCAGCACGTTGGGAATGGAAACCTAAAGGAATTATCTCATCAACCAATCCCAATGGTGTATCAATGACCTTTGATAGATATAACTATATTGATACACGAGGCGATCCAAGTCAATCATGGCTTGGGTCCCCAAAGGAAACTAACTCCTTTCTTATATGTGCAGGAACATCCAAGGACAAAAGATCGGATCAAGGCTACGGATAGTGGATGTTCAAGGCACATGATGGCAACAAGTCCTATCTCTCGATTTTGAACATTATGATGGATGTTTGTTAGTCTTGGAGATATAAGTAAATGATAATCAGTATGATGCAAGGAATTTAAAGAAAAGCATGGATTATTATTATTATTATTATACAAATGCTGCACGGGTGCGGATGATACATCCATGTTTTACATACTACCGAGCATCATTACACAACAGAATAATCGAGACACACAATAAATGGTTATTGATTCACCATGTCTAATCTACATAAGAATCAACTAGTCTAGAGCAAACGCTCTTCGGTAAAGACTCAACAAATCCATTTATGGTTGATAGTTTATCAAAACTATATGGTTATCAACTCACCATATTTTTATGATTAAGAGTTGGCTAGTCCATAGCAAGCGGATCATGGTAAAGACATATCAAATCCATTGATAGTCGGTAGTTTGCTAAAACTATGATAAAGAGCGATCCAATTTACATATGTTTTTCTTTACCAACGCTCTTTGAAAGTATTTGTGAAAATTACCATCGCTAGTTCACAGTTTCCACAGCGGTGTTATTTTTACCATCGTTGATTTAGCCGTTACAACTGTTGTGTCAGTAACTAATTTTTTTTTACTAGCCGTTGGAAAGAAATTACTTTACATATATATAGGGTAAATTTTTATAAGATTATCTACTTTCCTAATTGATATTTATCCTCTAAAGATAAATTCTTTCCTTAGATAATCTTTCTTGCGCAAAAATCTTAAACCCTACCACTATATATCTTTCTCTCAATTGGCGAGTTATTTATACCATTCATCTTGACACAATCTATTTTTCATCAAAGATTCTATGGCACCTATCACTTTTGCAGATGAGCACAACCAAGAGGCCTACTTGAAAAGTCAAACGAGAAGAGTGGCCTGTTTTTCATCGAGTTGTGGACTTTCGAACACTACCCATATAAGGTATGCTTTACTTTAAATCCCACAATCTATATCTCTCAAATCAAGCGGTTTGGACTTCATTGGGTCCATAACAATTGAAAATAGAGATACATGAAACGATGAGATGCTCTTAGAGCCACTGTGGATGGGGTAACCATTGATGTTCTTGAGGCATCCTTGAGGAGAATTCTCCAATTGGATGATCTCAATGGTGTCATCACATTACCCATGCCGTAAATTCATACACATCTTTCATCCATGGTGTATGATACCACTAACAAAAGGCTACTTTCAAAAGAGTGGTTTCTGTCCTCATTGGAGATTTTTGATACATACTCTTTTACATTGCCTAAGTCCTAAGAAAACCTCTTATGAACAATTCCGTTCAACAATGGCTTACCCTTTGGTTTGTCTAGCCACTGATAAGCTTTTTAATTGGTCAAACTATATTTTCACAAGTATGAAAGGCAATGTAAAGAGTTCAACAAAAATTTTGATGTATCCAAGGTTTGTGCAAGCAGTGTTAAATGAATTTCAACTGCAACCCCATACAAGAGTTTATAAAATCCGTTGCCTTAAGCCTAAAGTTTTTCAAAACATGAACAAAGATGGCAATAGGACTATTACACCACTTTTTCCTCAAATGCTTGCAAAGATTTCACAGGTACAAAATTCACCAATAATCTTTGTTCCAAACATTGATTATACTCCACATGTTTCTCACACCTATGAGAGGAGGTCAAACAACCAACTTCTCTCATTACAACACAACATGTCTCTCATTACAAAGCGACCAACTCAACATGTATCTATAACACCCATCTCATCCATCCCACCATCAGAACAACAATCTCGGTGACAACAACAACAAGAACACCAATAGTTACAACAACACCCCAAGAATGTCAACATCCACTTCATCGGTCCCAGACAAAGGCAAAGCCATCATGACCACACCGAGCTCGCCAAAATCCTCTATGAAATACAAGGCAAAAAGTACATGCTCAGTCCAGAACAACTATCTGCATATCTTGAGAAAGAAGAAAGACTCAAGAAACAGGCTGAGGAGGAGCAAAGAAGTAAAGCTGCATTGGACAAGGTAGTTTCTAAAGAAGCTGAGAAGTTGGGGATTAATCCTAAGAACCTTGAAAAAGGATAGGTTGGCCAGAAGTTCAAAGAAGCTCGGGATCTTTGAGATGAGCGCCTTAAGAAAAGAGGCGGATGAAAAGAATAAGAAAGGCTGCGATAAGGCAAGCAAGGATTGAACACTATAATCGGACTATGACAAGCATAAGGGCTCCTCGAAAATCGATGATGTGTACATCATCCCGAGATCCAAACTACGACTATGAATGTCTCTGGGGGATGACAAAGGGACTTTGAAGTTCATGATCCTTTGAAGTTCACCGACTTGGGATCACTAAACTTGATGAACTGGGTCCCATCATTGAAAAGAAGAAAAATATAGTGGTCAAGGATTTGATGAAGTCCCTCAAGAACGTTATGAAAGAATAAGGGATGCACCACTCGCTTGAATACAATCGCCTCTCACAGGCTCAAAGATCTCAACCTCAATCGTCCCAAGGAAAGGAAGAGAATTGAATCAAAGCACGAAGCTAAGGTGCATGGTTTTGATTGCAATAGGGAACTACACGAAGGGTTAAGTTTGTGTTGCATGGTTATAGAAGAACACGAAGAGGTCTCTTCTTCATTGATGTCTACATAAACCAAGCATTTCAAAGATGGAGTGATATTGATCAGGCTGGCGTGGCTACAATGGCAAGTTACTTAACAGTGGCATCTCAAATAAAATCTCCTGAAAACATCAGGTTCTGCACAGACCTGAATGCCAAGATAAGAGATCACCCGACAAAGCGACCCTCCTCTCCATAAAGCCAAAGCTAGAAGCACTAGGAATCCATCTTGAATGACATCATTGAAACTTTTATCATTTCATCTTTTTACTAGTAATAGGAACTTTGTAATCTTATGAATAAGCGATGTATGTTTTGTTAAAAACTTGACGTTCCTTATTATGTTCATTAGTACATTCGTGTAAGAAAAGCCATTTGCTCACTTGCGATCAAACACTTAGGCTATTTGTATATCCAAATAGGGAGGTGTTGGGTTCGGTGAATACCCAAACCCCTTAATTCTAGGATTTGAATAGAAAATACCCTAAGTGTTTAGATCCTTAAACACTAACAAGTCACTGAGCGCATAGCCATTCAGTGATCTATCTTCGAGATACTTATTAAGAGACAAAGAAGAAGTCTATCCACTCAGTAAGGCGGAACTTAAGGGGTGAAGACTGAGTCAAGAAGAAGATGATGGATTCAGTGAGTGGTGACAATAACTCACTGAATCCCAAAACTCCTCACCAACTACTATCACTAAAGACAATACTAAAGATAAAGACTGAAGGCTAAAGAGACTGAAGAATGAGCAGGAAAAGGCGGGATAAGTTAGAACATATAAGACGAAGTCCTTATCAACCAAAGTCAAACTTTCCCTGAATCGCTAACTACCAGGCTCAGTGTCATCACTGACAAGAAGAAAGTCGCCTTGTCACTTACTCTAAATAGCTATTGTAAACAGAGACAAAAAACATCAGTATTTTATCTTCTGTAACCTGTCAGTTTGTCCTCTAGGATAGAGTTAAAAACCATACTTGTATAAATAACCATAAGTGTTGGAGTGAAAGATTTTTAAGCTAGTGCATTAACTGTGAATTACACACACAAGCAATCTTTCACTCCTCCAAATACAACTATGTCCCTGAGATAGCTCAGTGGTACTTAAGTAGTTGTGCTTAGACTTAGCCTAAGTTTAGTGAGGAGTTACACCATACTTGTCGTTCAATCCCGAGTGCTGTTCCGCAAGCACTTGGGTAATATATTCTTTTTGATTCATTATTAATAAAGGATATAAACGTTGAAAAATCTCAATGTGTTTAAATATTCTTATCTTGTTTAATTGTGATTTTTCATAAATCTTACTTCAGTCATGTGTCAGTCTTAGTGTAAATTTGTATTTTTACTAATTGTGAAACGGGAACAACACTTCCGCATGTTTCTTTGATGTTTTATGTGTTTTATATATGATAGTCATATTATATAATTCCAACATTGTGTTGGTATGAATATTGTAGCTTTGTTTCCAAGGCTATGAAACTTTTGGTATTTTCATAAGGGGGAATTGCATATATATTCCTGCAAAGCTTTATAATTGCATATATATCCAACCAAAACTCCTAATTGCATATATATCTTTCGAAAGCCTTAAAATTGTCATATATATATATATCCAACCAAAACTCATAATTGCATATATATCCTTCCAAAGCCTTAAAATTGTCATATATATCCAAATGATTATTTTAAGTACATTTAATAGGAAAAATATCTAAAAATTATAATTAATATATGAAATAACGATTATAATTTTTATTTTTACAATTACAAAATATCTTTTATTGGTTTAAATTTTAGTATGTCATTTGATATATATATATATATATATATATATATATATATATATATATATATATATATATATATATATATATAGGAATATATTAGCTACAATTTTTGTAGCTAATTGGCTACAATATTGTGTTTCAAATTGTGGGTCCTCGACACTTTTTGTGGGTCTGAGTTATTCTGCAGGGCCCCGATTAATTCTTGTGTATTTTTGTGAAGGATTGTAGCTAGTTGGCTACAATAATTGTATGCAAGATATCCGTATATATATATATATATATATATATATATATATATATATATATATATATATATATATATATATATATATATATATATATATATATATATATATATATATATATATATATATATATATATATATATATATATATATATATATATATATATATATATATATATATACGAGGAGTTTATATTTAGATGAAACGATGGATGATGCAGTTAATATTCTTATTCAAGATTCGTCGATTATGAACACAGTTGAGTAGCCGAACATGGTTGCCCTTTCTTTTCTTAAAAAATGGTTTAAGGATATTTTGTAATTGTTAAAAGAAGATAATTTAATAAGTATAAGGGTATAATCGTTATTTTATGTATCAATTATAGTTATTTGACATGTTTAAGGGCATAATCGTTATTTTATATATCAATTATCAATTATAATTGATATATAAAATAACGATTATGCCCTTATAATAATGAATTATTGTTTTAATTTATTATTATTTTTTAACAATTACAAAATATCCTTAAACTATTTTTTAAGAAAAGAAAGAGTAACCATGTTCGACGACTCAACCATGTTAGATATCGATGAATCTTGAATAAGAATATCAATTGTACCATCTATCGTTCCATCTAAACGTAACTCTATATATATAGATCAAATGACATAATAAAATTCAAACCAATAAAAGATATTTTGTAATTGTAAAATAAATAAACTATAATCGTCATTTTATATATCAATTATAATTATTAGACATTTTTTATTAAATATATATTTAAAATAATCATTTAGATATATATGACAATTTTAAAGATTTGGAAAGATATATATGCAATTATAAGCTTTGGTTGGATATATATGACAATTTTAAGGCTTTGAAAGGATACATATGCAATTATGAGTTTTGATTTGATATATCTGCAAGTATGAGACTTTAGAGAGATATATATGCAATTCTCCCTTTCCATGAAACATATAAGGGTCTCTTTTTGACAATGGACGTGGGTCGTTGCCACTCCTTGGTCGATCCTGATCACTGTAATCCTTGTGTTTATGTCTGATTATTTGTTTCTCATTTGCTTATTGCGCTTAGGCAAACAAAAGAGTTACAAAAATTGATCTATTATTTAGTTCTTTTTGTACATGATTCCGGATCTCAATTATGTGGAGTTACAAGACCATTTAGTTTGGAAGAACCACATTTCTCTAAACAAAAACAAATTGATTTTGGAAGAATGCCAGGAAAGAGTTGGCACATGCCGTCGACATAGCCATCGTCTTGGGCTCTTGGCAAGCCTTCGAACAGTAATATGCATAACAAACTGGTGTTTTGTATTTTGCGAGTGCTTTACACAACTCATTTGAGTTCATCTTATTTTCTCCTATTATTTTTTTTCACAATATAGTCGATGTTTAGTAAAAAAAAAGTAAAAATTATGAAATCAAAATATTCATTGAAGTTAAGAATATGTATTTTGTACCCATGCATACGGTCAAGAGCAACAACGTTAAACTGCTTTGAGAAAAGAACGATTTTTTTTTTTTCTTGTAATGAAAAATGTTGTTGTAGAGCATTTGCATCCGTGCGCCCCCATGTTAAAGGCACGTTAACCGGCGTTAACCACTGTGAAGCCGGCATTATTCCGGCGTTAACGTGCCGGTGTTAGCCCAATAACGGGCGTTATTCTGATTGAAAAAAAAATCAATTTACCCCCCCTAACGGCTACTAGCCGTTGGGGTTTAACCCCCGCGGAAGTTTTATTAAAAAAAATCAAAAACATATTTTTACCGCTATAAATACCCAACTAAAACAACATTTTTTTATACTTCCACTACTCAATTATCTCAATCTTATACTTCAATTACTATAAAAAATGTCGGAGGCAACAACGATGATACATTCTTGAATCTTTTCGGTGGTGGGTGGAATACCTCAAACCCGAACGCGGGTTCATCTTGAACCCCAGCGTCTCTTTTCCCGACCCACTAGGCTTGTCGAGCCAAGAAATGTACCTACAACATCAACAATATCGTATTGGCAACAAAGTCAACAAAGCACATTAAACACCAATTTTTAAAATCTATAATTCTCACAACACTCACAACATTCACAAACCGAACACATGATATTCCCGAAACACCCGTCTCCTCGAAAAAATCCAAAGGTCGTATTAAGCGAAAGTCCAAAAATCCAAAGACCAAGAACAAGCGATGATGATGATGAAAAAGAATGCAATCGGGCATTGGCAACCATCGAGGAAGAATTACTTGCCGGTGTTATGTAGGCATTACGGAGGATCCGATAGTCGGCGTGCACAACCCAAAGATCGTTATGGATACGGGTCAAAAATGAGTTCAATAAACTCGATTTTCAACGACGCAACAAGAATATGATGACAAGCAAGTGAAAACGTTGAACCGTAATTGCACAAAGTTCAGCGGTTTTTCAAACGTCTTGCCGGGAACGGAGCAGTGGGGAAAGTGAGAGGATGTCATGAAGCGGGCGAAACAAATGTATCGTGATGAGCACAATCGGCGCCGTTGCTCGATGAGGCTTGGGAGATTTTGCGTAAGCATAAGAAATGGGACACGCTGATCGGTTGATTTAACCGGTGATGTCCCAAGCTAAACAAGCGAGGCTTTGTTTGGTCATGATGAACAACCACGCCCATGGAAAAAACGTGCTTCCAAGAAAGCAAGATCCGAGAGCACGACAAGTCTCGGGAAGCGAGCACAGGAGGAACGAGCTCGTCGATCAAGTCAATTCACCAAAACTATGGCAAAGCAGTATTGTATCAAGCGTGAAACCGCCCAAGCGTGTCGGGCCCAAACAAGTCAAAGATGAAACAATAACAAGGTTGGAAGAGATGAAGTTTTGATGATTGACACGATGGCAAAGATCCAAATGTCGTGGCTTGGATCAATGACGAAAAGACCGAATCATCAAAAATATAACTTGCAACATCGTCGATGAGATTGTTTTCTCGTCATTTCCTTTATGTTGTAACGTTTAATTTTCAGTGTCTTTTTTAATTTCGTTGTATTTTTTTTTTTAATTTCGTATTGTAATATATTTTCAAATTAATGATATGTTTTTTAATAAATGAAGTGTTTGTTTTAGTTTAGTGGTTGAATTTGAAAATATCAAATGTTAAACCTTAACTTGGGATGTTATGATTGTGGGTGTTTTTTGGGTGAGTTAAGATGAAATGTTCAAGCTGATGTGGCGCTGACGTGGCAGGAGGTTAAGGAATAACTTGAGTTATGAATGCAAATGCTCTTAGTGTCTATTTGAAGAGCCTTGGACAATAAATGCAGTAAATGCTTTCTTATTGTTTTTTATGTGAAATGCTAAAAAAACCTCAAATTTTTTTCCGAAAAGAATATGGTTATCCATGTTACATTATAAAGCATTTGGAACATTTTAAAATATACAACTATAATAGCATTGATTACAACACTTTTGATATTTTAAAAAAATAATTAAAACAAATACAATGTAATTTAATATAAGAAAAAACGTTTATAATCATAACTATATAATAAATGTACATCTCCAGGTTATAAATAGCGTGAGGCGTGGCATGGCGGCATGACCAAGCCTCACGCCTTCGCCAAAGACTTTGCGTTTATAAGGCGTGACATAAGGCGGCATAAAGTATGAAAATATTTATATATTCATATCATAATTCATATATATCGAGTTTACAAAACATGTGGCATAAGGTGGCGTGGCGGCATGGCGTGGCGGCATGACGAAGCCTCGCGCCTGCGATGGCGCTGCGGGCGCTGCGAGCCTTTTGCAAACGATGACATCTCCCAACATATATAATATCTATACCATGCTACATCATAAAGCCAAGTCAACATATAAAAAGCCATTAAAGCCCTATAGCGTGTGTAAAACACACATCGCTCATCCCATCTATTCAAAATACCGATCCTCAAATCTCATCTTCAAAATATAAATCTCTCACAAAATCAAATCTATTTGTTCGAGTGCTATCATTGGATTTTTTCATGGAGGATGTTCTTGAGATTTGGTGAATCTGCAAGATATCATGCGATTGGTTATCGGTTTTGATCATCATATTTTATCTTGTTATTTTAATTTTCTCGATTATAAGCGTGATTTGGTGTATTGTTTTGATTGTATTAAGGCTTGAGGTATGTCCATTACTGTATTTGGTTTCTAAGGCAAGTAGTGTCTTTTGTAGGGGTTTGTCCTACTTAGGGTCTGTTTGGTTTGTAGACGGATTTAGGATTTGGATTTGGATTATGATTTAAATTTTGATTAGGATTAGAATTTGAATTTGATGTTAGAGAGAGAAATATATAATTTTATTTATATAAAACTTTGTTAAAATATTAAAATAATAAAAAGGCCCATTAATATATATTTGTGCAGCAACAAATGGATATACAAACAAATATATGAGAGAAAAAGGCAAAAGAAAACGAATGTCAGACCAAAAGTAGCCATGTGAGCCTGAAATTCTCTATGCCCTTAAATGTGGTATGGAGTTCAATTTTTAAACCCCAACTATCCAACCAAACAAATTATAAGTGTCACATTAAATATAAACCCACTCCAAAGTAGGCAACCAAACATATCCTTAGTTATTACTTGGGCTTTTGTTTGTACATAACTTTCATTTATTTTTATCTATTTTACCTTTGTAAAAAATCAAAGCGTATTTTGTTAATTATTTAAAATAATAACAATCTCCTTATCACTTCATACTAAATTACAATCTCGAAAAATATTATTAAATCGTAAAAATCATAGAACCGGCATATACAACTTTTAGATTTATTTTGATAAAACTTACAAAAATTAAAAAGCATGTTTTATAAAAAATTGAACTATTTTTGTAAAGCAAATGATGGAAAGTGTTAATTGCTAATTACATAATTTTATATTTATTACATATATTTATATACTATTTAAAGTTACTTCACATATTTTTGAACATTTTAGTTGTTTTTATCTTTATAAATACTCTTTTACTTATATCCTCTATCTATGTGGGAGAAATATAATAAACATTGTTAATAATTCAAATAATTTTCAAAAAAACTTATAAGATGCATTTTCAGAAAATTAAATTTTCTTAATATAATTAAGTGATTTTAAAATTAGCTATGTTGTTATTATTTAAAAATAACTCGTATTCACAGCCATTATCACTACTTTAACCTCATAATTTCACAATATACCAACTATCGCATGTATTGTCACAACGTCCAATTGGATAATATGTAATTTTTATATATGAGTTAAATTGTTGTTGTTTAAAAGTGTTCAAAACTAAAATTATCGTCATCCATAAAGCTATCGTCGCGTAAAATATATAACTGAAAAGCATTCCTCACTAAACATTTTAATTGCATGATATCAATCGTCGCAATACGTAAGTACCCTGCTAGTATGTTAAAATACCATACGGCTATAAACTCATCATTTAAAATTCTGATGCCAACATATGATCATATGATAAAATACCATATGGGTAATCCAACGTCGTCCCTAGTCATTTGGCGACTAACTCTATTTTGGCATCTTTCCACGGTTTTCTGATTTTGGCTATCGGCGGAGAGAAATATCAAGATCTCTAGACTCTAGCAGTCGAGGTGTTTAAACCATAGAAGCCGGATTGGATCTTAAATTTTGAAAAGAGCATCTAAAACTTATTATATAGATTCATTAAAAGGAAAATCCATCCAATAACTGATCTAAAGCATAACTAATTTAAAGAGATTGAATTTTGTTTCACATAAATAAGCAGTTATCTTCATGGTCGACATGATATCCTGGCGCTAATTGTTACCGAATAGTACCCATGTCTATATGTTTTCTATCTTTATGTCTATATTATACAGTAGTATATTGAAGCTTTTTCCGTTACTTTTGTAGTCACATGGAAAAAGTATGTAGTTAGGTCAATGCTAATGGTAACTATAAATATTGTGGTTACTCTCCGCTATATGAGCGCCATATCAGTTTTCTTTTTTCAAAACTACATCTAACCACAATTTGCTAATAAGGCGACCGCGACCACAACCAAAAACTTACCTCAAAAAAACAAATAAAAAGAAAACCACACACACAAACCAATTGAAACTTGTGGTTTGACGTTAAATATTTTTGTTTGTATTATATAATACTTGATGCTTTAAGAATGGATTATGGTTTAAATTTATTTTCCATCGGTATAATTTTTATCAAGTATTATATAATACAAACAAAAATATTTAAAATCAAAATTTTTTTTTTGAACGGCGGATTATATTAAGCTAGCAAGAAGCTAGGAAAAATTTACAATGAGTAAACCGCTAAAGGGTTTTGAATCCAATTGTTCCAAGAAATGGAAGACAACTTGTATCTAGTGGAATACCATCTAAAGGAACAATCAACAATCGTATCAAAGACTAAGCTACGATTAGGATGGGCTACACCAAATATCAGCTCGTTACGAAAATTCCACAAGGACCAAAGGACAACTCCACATATTACTTCCAACATAGATTTCTTGTTAGACGACAAGTGCAGGTCCTCAATCCAAGCAAAAAGGCCATGAATATTGGAGATAGATGGAGGTGTAGTATCCAGCCAATTGAATACATGATTCCAAATTGTAGTAGCAAACGAGCAGACCCACAAAGAATGATAAGAAGTTTCGATACCACTATCACAAACCGGGCAAGTAATAGAAGCCACATCAATACCTTTCCGACTGAGATTCCATCTGGATGGAAGGCGATCACTGAGGTCCTCCAAATAAATATGTTAAGACAAAGAAATGAAAACGGACTTATATTTTAAGACGAAGAAAATAATATTGCTGGGGAACATCAGAATACCAAACGTACATTCGATGGGAATAAGGAATTGTTTAGATGTTGGGTTTTGACCTCTTTTGAGGGTGACAACCACACGAGTCTTTTCACAAGAAAGTTATGTGTACCTAAAAATCAAGTGTGTAGATATCAATCTTCTTGTGTACCTAAAAATCAAGAGTATTTTCTAAAATTATTATCCACAATTCTATTTTAAGATGTCTTAAAATAATTGTTCAATCATCATTTGAACCAATCAAGAGTATACTGGGTGGATATGTAATTTGATTTGTTGAAAAATCTAGTGGTCGTTTTTTAAATTTTATATTTTTTCCTCCTAGTTTGGACAATAAGTTTAAAGCGGAGGAGTACTAAGCTAACAAAATAAATGATATTACCATATGGCGTCCACATTTTGTTGCAGATACATATTATAACCTTAGAATAGATCATATAAAAATAAAGAAGATATCAAGTTATTACAAAAAGAATTATAACATACAAGAAGATTAAACTGTGAAAACTAAATAAAGATCTCATTGCTATTTATTATTTGCGTCCTGCATGTACCGTAAGCAAACCACGTAAGTTTCGTTTCCTGTTGGACGTCTACAATGGTAGAGTTTTCAAAAGCTTTATTGATTTATTAAAACGCCAATTTATAAAGCTTTTAATTTTATAAACCTTTTACAATATGTATAAACTTTTTCATGTTTATAAAATATTAAATAATTACACATGAATTAAATTATGAAAGGGTAACGGCTAAAGAATCTCTATGTACCATCCATAATTACTCATTATGAATAACCAACACGAAAACATCTCATTCAGAACTATGGCACCTACTAGAATCTTGCACGTTTCGCCCCTATCTTTTATTAAACGTTGCAGAATTCATCCTTTTACCAACGACCGCTCGTTTTACTATTTTACTAAAATAACTTTGTTTTCTTGCATGTTTAAATCACGTGGTTGATTAGCTAACGACCGTTTGTTTTACTAAAGTACTTTTGGTTTTAATATGAAATGACTAAAGTATCCTCACTTTATTTATTTCCTTTTTAATTAGTATTATTATCATTTAATTAAAATACCTTTGTTGTTTAATAAAAATAGAAAAAGAAAAATTAAAGTGAAGATACTTTAGTCACTTCGTATTAAAAACAAAGGTATTCTAGTAAAACAAGCGGTCATGCCAAAAGGATGGATGTTGCAACCACAAGGACGAAAGATTGCTTTATTAAGTAATATAACGTTAGCGCTTTATTTTGTTTGATTGCTCGTTTGTTTTGTTTTCAATAAGGCGAGCTTGAAGAAGCGAACCTAAGTAGTAGCGGAACCTATTCGTTTTTAAGGCCCTTTTATATTCTATTAGTAAAGCGCTAGCGCCCTTATAGAGTCGAGGATATTCGCTATCAATGAAACCGAAAAAGAAAAAAACTTGTGCCTTTCGTATAGATCGAGACTTGTAGCTTGATTCTTTACTCATTCCATCTTGGGAGCGTGCAAGAAAACAAAGGTATTTTAGTAAAACATATGAACGTTGCCAAAATGATGGATGTTGCAACGTTTAATGAACCACAGGGATGAAACATGCAAGATTCTAGTAGGTTTCATAGTTCAGAATGAGTCTTTTTTCGTGTTGGTTATTCATAATGAGTAGATATAGATAATACACAAAGAATCTTTAGCCTTTACCCATTATGAAAAGATCCATAATTTTAAACATTCTCATTTTACATAGACATAAAACATGAACTTGCTATGCCAACTTTATAGGTTAGGTTGATTCATGTCCAACTTAGCTTATCGAGTCTACCGATTTGACCCAATAACCCATTACGGTTGCGTTTAGGTTCAACCTGATGATCTTTTATATAATAAATAGTAAAATGTTTTGTGCAACTCATCATTTTATTGACAAATAGAAGAACTCAGTTGTAAAATCAAGCATTTCTATTGGCTAATAAAAGTCAAAACTGAATTAGTTTGGTTAAACTATTAATAAATACGATGGATAAATTTGATAGAAAAAAATAAAAATATGCATAACCTTGTTATTTTTCATTTATTTATTATTTATTTTTTTACAACAAAATATTAAGCCTTTAAAAAGATGTTAATCTTAAATCTAATTTATTTACGTGTCTCGATTTCCATAATCTTAAAAATAAATATATATATCTATATATGTATTATATATAAAGCACGAATAATTTTCTTAGAACTTAAAATAAATAATGTGTTATATACAAAGGACACTTTAAACTTGAAAATGAATAAAATTGGTAAAATATCTATTACCAATATAATAGTTTTTATATTGTCGATTCTTAAATTTTATTATTTTTCGTTTATAACTCATATAATTAACTTCTCATGATAACTACAAATTAAACTCTTAAGTATTGCATTAAAGTCACCAAACCACAACTTCATAAGTAGGGTGGCAAAGCAGGTAGGGTAGGGCGAGCGCTGGCGGCTAGAATGAAGTGGCGCTTAAACAGGCAAATTTAACCGACACTGGTACAAACAGGCACGTGTTATCAAATCGACAATAAAATATCTAAAAGCAATGAAATAAATTCCTTAAGCGTAATATCTTATCTATATTAAAAACTTAAATATATTAAATAAAAAATATTTATTTAAAGCGATTGTAATGTTCTACAATTGAAGGAAAAAAATGTTATCAGTTAGTCTTATTTAAATTTTCGATGTGTTATATGTGCTAATTCGAAAAAAAAAAAATGAAATTAAAATATGTAAAATCTTTTAAAATTGATTATTTAACCGATTTTTTTTTTAACATTTTCTTGGCTCTATTTATAAGGTATAACTATATCTTATTATATAGTCACTTTACGCGTATATTCACCTAGTTTTATAAAAGATCATATACTTTAAACTTTCACTTTCTTTTTCTTCTTCGTAATTAGGATTAAAAAAAAAAAAAAAAAAAACACGCACGCAATCACAAGTTCGTAACAAAGTAACCCGGTAACTTAATAGACCAAACCCAACAACTCAAACTCCACAACCAGATAGTCCCGAACGCAACCAAAATTGACCCGGCCCGGTTTACCCGTAACACTCTAAAAACCCGCGGCTCATTTTAGCAACAACCACCGTTAAGACAGCACTATGGAGGCCGGAGCTTTGTTCCGAGCTATAAAACCTTCAAATCCCCTTTTCAAAAAATCAATATCTCTTCGATGCTTATCATCTTCCACTTCCCCCAATACTCTTTACACAGGTCAATTAATCAATCATTCATTTCAGTTATTACCGTTATTTAAGCTATAGGAGCTAATTAAGTTTGTTAAAGTATGTAACAGGTGGGAGAAATGTGAAGAGAGTGTATGAAGGTTTGTTGTTGGATGCTGGTGGAACTCTTTTGCAATTGGCTAAACCTGTTGACCATGTTTACGCTGATATTGGTCGTAAATACGGTTCGCTTTTGAGCTTTTTTTATTCGTTATACGAGTGTTTAGGTTTTGGAGTTTGTTTAGATGTTACTATTTGAAATGCTGATAAAAGAAGCGTTTTTAGCTTTTACGTCATTTTACACTTTATAATTACCGATACAGCTATGTTACCAAACGCTTTTATATAACAAACAACTACTGCGGAGATACTGATAATTTTGCCAAACATAGTGTTTGGCAAATATAGCTGTTAGTAGTAGTTGCTGTTTTGTAAAAGCGTTTGGTAACATATTGTATCTGTAATTATAAGGTGTAAATGATGTAAAACTAAAACGCTTCTTTTATCAGGTTTCAAATAGCAGCATCTAAACAAACTTCAAAAACTAAAACAAGCACTATATTCTCAATGTAGCGTTGTTACCTTTTGATGTAACAAACTTACTTTTGTTGCCATTTGGTGTAGCTAAACCTTTTTATGCTGGTAAAGATATAAATTTTTACCATTTAATGAAACAAGTTAATGGTACTTTTACCATGTGATGTAAGCTAGTTTTGTTTCTTTTTACCATGTTATCCTGTTATTTGTTCTTTGGGTGATCGGCTACATACAATGGTAACAAAACAAAAGTTTATTGGTAAAAGTAATAGCGTATTACATGTAAAAGACGTGATAGTTTTTCAGTGTTGTGCAATTTTGTCTAGTAAAAACTTTGACCAAATTATGTAAGTTATTTTTGCATATAGGATTAGAGGCAACTCCAGCTGATATAAAGCAAGGCTTTAAAAGAGTCTTTTCTGCTCCATGGCCCAAAAACTTCGTTCACGGTACCATTGCCATCTGCTCTTGTACATTTCTATCATAAAAGGGTGTTTGGGATTGCATTTAGAAATAGTTATCGGATAGTTAGCTTTGGATAATCTATACTGCGAGACTGATTATTTGACCCTAATTGTATCAGGTAATTGGAATGACATGGACTCTTTAAAGGCGTAAAACTGATTCTTGCTGTTTTAAAACACGATAATTAAATAATTGGATTGCAGACACAATCCTAAACTGATAATGCTGCGTAAATATAAAGGTTGTTCATATACATGGTTTTGACAAATTTTATCTTTGTCTGCTTTGTTTTTGATTTTCTTGTGTAGCATGTTAATGTGTGATTTTATTTGCTAAAATGATTTCTTACAGTGACTAGTTATAATGTATATCAGCAGCTAGTTAATCTCCTATGTCATTATTATACAAAAACTCATCTTCACTACTTTGACATATTGTGACAATTACGGCCCGGTCATGGTTGACCATTATCCTTTCGGGTTACTGAATTGTGGTTTTTAAACTATAACAACATGGTAATAAGACTATCTGTCTATTAAATATTAATTAGCTGTCATGCATAGTGCATAGTAATAAGACGCCTCAGACATGAGTTTATGTGTTTTGGTTTCTTAAGAAAACTTAACGCATGTCTATTATGGTCAATATGGATTTTTGTTTTCTTCTCTCTGTATCTAGTCTTGATGCTCTATTTTGATGCTCTACCTGCCTAATAGGGAGATGGGAGGCCATTTTGGAAGCTTGTTGTTTCTGAAGCCACTGGTTGTGCCAATAACGATTACTTTGAAGAAGTTTATGAGGTGTGTCACCTAGTAACTGTAATGAACAAACTTTTGTTGTTTTTGACTCTTCATTAGATTATTTGAATGATAATCTTTTTTGGCAATTTATCCAGTACTATGCCAATGGCGATGCTTGGCACCTTCCAACCGGAGCGTATGAAACTATGCTAATTCTAAAAGAGGCCGGAGGTCATAATCATCAAGTAGTCGTCATTATTTTTTAAGCTGGCATATATTGAGGGTAAAGTATTCTGATTAGTGAATCTGATGACAGTTAAACTGGCTGTTGTCTCCAACTTTGACACCCGCTTGAGGAAGTTATTACGAGACCTTAATGTTATAGACATGTAAGTACCAACACCTTCAATAATTGGAATAATTGAATTAACAGTAAACCTATGGAAATTACCTATAGTATCACTACACTTGGGACTTCTTTTGAACAAAAACACTTTTGGAGTCCAATTGCAAGGAGGAGAACATGTATTGAGGGTCAGGTGGTGTTTGGATGTGTGTTTGAAACTGATTTTGTGATATATCTGATTAAGAGTTGTAATAAAACATGTAGTTTAAAAACAACAAATATTATGTTTTTTGTGAAAGTGGTGACAGCTTGTGAAATAAAAATAAGAGTTTCAAATTGTTTTGGAGAAAGATATATAGGTAATTTATTATATCCTCTGGATTATCAGTTTGCAACTGACTAGTTAT
Organism: Chrysanthemum lavandulifolium; assembly: GCA_022545495.1. NCBI lineage: Eukaryota > Viridiplantae > Streptophyta > Magnoliopsida > Asterales > Asteraceae > Chrysanthemum > Chrysanthemum lavandulifolium. Next base: position 187,486,890 of record CM040242.1, read on the forward strand.
TTAAAACGGACACCCTTTAGAGGACATATACCACAGGTTTGATGGTATATTGGGTGGGTTAATTTAGAATCTTACTTATAAGCTCAAATTTTAACAGATATTATTCAAAGCAGAACTACTTTGAATGTGGGTGACATTACTTTCTTGAATTTGGAAGCATTGTTTGTTTATTGAATCTGTATATATATGGTCAGGTTTGATGCTGTCATAGTCTCGTCAGAGGTTGGGTATGAAAAGCCAGATTCAAAAATATTTGAAACCGCTTTGAGTATGCAAGACTTTACATCTATTTATTACTAAAATTCTTGCTACCTTACGTCATCACATTATTCACCATCTATTTCTTGATCTTGATGATAATGTAGATCAGATTAATGTGGAAGCTGCAACAGCTGTACATGTAGGAGATGATGAAAAGGCTGATAAGTTGGGAGCAAATGCTGTCGGTATCAACTGCTGGTAAGTTTATACTTGTTTTTGGAGGCTTGGAGCTGTGTTTGTACATTATTACAAATGGTATATGCTTAAATAAATTTTGGTACAAAAACATTGGTAACTTAGTGCTATGTTTGTTGATCAATCTGATGAGCAGGTTATGGGGAACAGAAGTGAAGACGTTTTCGGATATCCAGGATCGCATTCTTGTCCCTGAGTTTTAGCTTTTACAAGTACAAGTGTCTGCATTTATAGGGGGGTAGCGTCTGGAAATTTCAAAATTATCCTTACAAACTGTATAAGAACCAAAGATAAGATACATTGGAGTCAATTATGGTTATTACACTTACTAATACACTTGTTGATATACAGGGTATTTTACAGCAATAAAATGTCGGAATGAAAAACTTAAATTGTAGATGAACATATTGATTTCCATTTGAGTGAACAAAAATAGTACTTGTACACCCCCGCCCCCAACCAACCAACTACTTAAGAATGCAGTCAATGTTAAAGACACACATTCATACTTTATGCATGAGTCATTCCATTTCTGCATTCAAGTTAACAATAGAAAGCATTGTGAGACCCGCGAAAGGGAGTTCGGAGGTCAATCAAACAATTCACTGTGGTTATGTAGAAGGTTCGGAAGGGTTTCTTGGGTATAATCGTTATTGCTACAGCTTTCAACTAATCTATTAACCTTGATAAGTTTTACAGATTGTTTTATCAAATTTTAGATGACACTGATCTAACCTTAAAGAAGTAATAGGAAGCACTAGTTTTGAAGAGCATCTTGCAAAATGTCCTATCTGTTTACTCTATGAATGGTATCTTATTGGAATTATGTTGTTTATGTAAGGCTTTCACGATTTATAGGAAGCACCAGTGGATACATGTTATATGTTGTGCCTTGTTCAACTCCCGATGGATCACCTATGGTAGTTAAGACACTTTTCTTCTATTTATTGTTGGTTTTATGGATATAAATTAGTAGGCGTGAGTTAGGATCGAGCTCGAGGCTATGGGATTTAGCACTTTACGTATGAGAATTTAAAGTTAATAATTAAATATAAATGTTATATTTATTTATTTATTAAACAAAATAATAACAGACGTTAAGTAATTAATGTAATGGACTAACGGATGTTAAAGGTATTTGAAAGGACTAAATTGCAAAAGTTGGGAAGGTTACGGAATCCCTTTAGGGACTCCTAAACCGATCGACCAAGGATCAAAACATGGAAACAAAAACCAACTTGTTCACCAAGTTTAGTTGGAGTATATAAAGCAATTTAGGGGTTTATTTTTTATCTCTTGTCTTCATTCTTAAACTCTAAAAATTGTTTTGTGTGTTTTCTTGTCCAAACCGATCGTACAACCCTTGTGGTTGTCGATCCATTACTTTCCACAAACCAAGTTATTTGTTTGATAAAAACTAGCATTACTTTAATTCGGTTTAGATGCGTGTGTCAAAACATAGTAATAACATCTTTTGTTATTATCTTGGATTAAATTACAAAGCGGTGAGGGTAATTTACATAATCCTATAAACCCTAATTAGGGTTCATCCAATTCTTGGTTGTGGATTTGATTCTTGTTAATTTAGAATCAAGAAAAGTCGCATTTTCTTTTATGTTAATTAATTTTTAGTTAATACATCCTTTACGCTTCCGCACTTACTTTGATGTTTATTGTTTATATTTATGATTGTCATGTTATATAATTCCAACAATGGCATCACGAGTCATTGGTTTAATGAGTAATTAATTACATAAGCGTAATAAAACATATAATTGTATGATGTTTGATATGTTTGATCTAGGGTTTATGTTTTATTTTGTTTAGTCGATTTTTTTGTTAATTGGGCGTACCCATTTTTTTAAGTCGACATACACATAAATTTTTTTTAGGGTTTTGAAAATTGTTTGCTAACCTTATTAAAACCTAAATTAATACATAATTACGTGCTTAATTCATGAATAATTTGTTATGTGTCATGGAATTTTATATGCGATCTTGTGACTATTTGTATAATTGTTATGATGTATCCATGATTATACATGCATGTTAGTCATGGATAAGTTGCTTTGATATTGTTTAATTGTTAAGATATATTTATTTACGATAAATCTTGAATTGGGGAAGACTCCAATTATATATATATATATATATTAATGAATCAATTATGTGCAATTTGGTATAATTTAATTAAGGGTTTACGCAATCGATTCATCGATGTATGTGGCTCACTTTCTATTGTTGGAGTGAAAACCCTAAATTAATATATACATTAATTTAACCTAGATATTGATTATTAATAGGGTTTTATCGAATAAGTTGCATGTGCTACTTGTTTACACGTATAAATTGTTTATTATGTGTGCATTGTTTTGTAGTAGTTTATTTTTATTGGTATTACTTGTTTGTTTATTATGTGCGACGGTTTTAAGCAAAGGTAATTTTGAATAGAAAATAATACGGACTAAACAATGACGAAATTGATTTGTTTTGGAAGAGTTAAGTTTTCAATAGTTTAATTGATTGGTGACTTTGGTACGATGATGAGCAGCTCACCCATTAGAATGAACTATAAAGGGGTTATTTAAGTGCATGCAGTCACCGAAAGGATGTCTAAGGTTATGCTTTTAGCGCTTACACGGTCCTCGCCCTCTGTAAGTTCGAATGGAGCTACTTAGTAAGCCATAAAAGTACAAGCTCATCTTAAGGTGAATTAGTTTTAATTCCATGCGCCACCGGTGGTAATTATCCGAAACACTAAGTGTTTACACTTATGCAAAAGTGCGGTATAATAGATGATAATTAACACTAAATTCCTTGATTGGTGAACCCGATACCTCAATCAAAACTTTGATAATTTGATCTTTATGAATTGGTAATAAAAGTTTTTATTTAATTTATGCTACAAGATGAATGCATGACATCTTTGTACATATTTGATTTGACCACATAAAATCAAAACTAGTACCTTATAAATTAAGATATATGCCATCTAATTAAAAGGAACACTTGAAGTTGCAATTTACGTCATGACATTACTTGGCGAGATTGTGATGGACAGGTAAATCTCTATGTAAAGTCGGACCTTACATGGACATATTTGCGTTCTTTAAGTTGAACACTTAAGTTGAGTAGGAAGTGAGACCTGGACTCAATGGCATAAGATGGGATGAAACATGTTTATATTTGCAATAACGTTGGAAAATATAAATCCCATAATGATCTAGGGAATTGGAAATTGTTTGCCAATTATTGTTCGACAGATTACCTATTATGTGCTTTCGTTACTAGCGGATCAAGCGATGTAATGGAACTACGATAATTTGGATCCTAGTTTTCGAGAAAATTCTATGGTTATATGAATATTACCTTGGGTATTTTATTTTCTTGAAAAGTTTAATTATCGAAAATACTAAAATTGAATTTTGCTAATTCTTTAAATGTATTAATGCAACATTAAACCGTAAGCGAGGTTATTCTGTATTGGTAAAATTGATCTACACATAAGGGTTTTAGTAGAGTCAACGTTACTAAAAGAATAAACCTAGTCCTCTTTTCAGCGGAAGAGTGAGATTCAACCTATTCCTTTTCATGAATGAAGAAAGGTATGATAGGACAATTAGAATTGTCTAAATTCTAAATACATAACTCGTAAGCAAATTTTAATAGTTAAGAAAATTGCATATTTACGAGTTATTAAATTAGAAGCTAGACTAATTCTTGTATAATTGGTAAAGACAAACTAGCATATTTTATCTAGTTGTTGTGCTTTGACCATTTAAAAGTACTACTTACAATTGTTGGAATAGTAGAACTATTAAGAAAGAAATTGCATGCCCAATTTTTCAAGTTAATAGCATTGATGGATAAATTCATCATCTACATAGTAGAATACATTCTTTTAAGTACATTTGAAATTGTTATGTATGGACTTTCTCAAAGGTGTAGGAAGTAAATAATACACTATTTTCTTTCAACGGTTAATGAAACACTTACAATGTTGTCAAATCCGATTGGGAGTGTTGTGTTCTTATTCTTGAATAAGGAATTAATGTAATGATCTCTTATTCGATGGGAGTTACAAGCTTTGTCATCTTGGTAGTAACCCGAATTATCTCTAGAATGTCTTAAGATAATTACTTTCCACTTGTGAACACTTATGTTTTCATGGATAGTCATATACGTTTCCTTATTAGACAATAAAGTGGTTCTACATCTACTAGTTATGCTAATATCAATGACACAATCATATTAGTCACATAAACAAACATATGTCGTGTTGTTTATCTGCTATATGATGTTGTTCCATGCACAAGTGGGAGAAATCTATATTGTGTGCAAGGTACAACATATAAGTATATGATTTAACGCATTCTCTTGATTGCAAGGTAAGAGATTAACATTCTAATATAACTTGTACATATCTAATTCAAGAAACACTTGGTGTTGCAATTTACGTCATGTCAGAACTTGACGAGATTGCAACAACAAAATAAATCTCTATGTGAAGTCAGACCTTGCATGGACATATTTGCAGTTTCTAAATTAGACAAGTATTTAGAACATGTGTCAAAAATGATATATAAGACTACTTCAAATTAAATATTTATGTATTATTAGAATGACATAAAATTAAATGAAGTAATCTAATTCTACTTCAATTTGTTTATTTATGTATTTTGGAATGACATAAATGAAAAATAATGTAGTGCTACATTATTGTGAAGTAAATAAATTAACTTGAAATTACTATTGAAACCAAAAGTTGTGTTCATAATTACTTTAGTTAAACATGTTTATGATTCATTGTAAAGACATAAACATAAAGTCTTTAAGACTTATAATAAAGTAAGGCGTTAACTTGTTATGTTTTTAATTAAGACATATACAAGAAGTTATTGAGTTGATCAATGATTTATAACGTTAAATGGGATTATAACAAATTTATGTTTTCTTGTTGAGACATGGATATGATGTAACTTTGTTAAAAGGTACTTGTGTTATAAAGCATGTAATTGGCTTGAAAAGTCTATTATACCATTAAGTTGACTTAGTTGGTAAATAGGTAAGCCAAAAGGAATATGTTTATCTTATATATTGTTAGATTGTCTTACAATATTAATTCTAATGAATTAGGAGAATCAAAGTATATTTGATTTGTTTGATTCAAGATAACCATAACTTCTTTCTTAAAAAGTAACAAGGTTAGAAATTGAGTATGGATTGAATATACTCAATATGACTCAACATAGAAGATTATTAAAACACCATTTCATTATGGAATGTGATGAATCACATTAAGTTTTAAAATTGAAGATTACAATTTGTTAAACTACTTATGAATAGGTTATTAACAAACTTAAGTCGGGAATTATCAATGTGTATTTGTAATGTCCCAAAAGAGAATAATGTAGTTTTGCTCTAATTGCTAAGTATATATAGATAGTCTATATATTACAAAAGGCAAGTAGGAGTTTTTTATCTTGAAAGATAAAATTACAAGATACATAATCTTCTAAAACACACTAGTAAATATCATGATGAGGTTAGACATGTTAATGATAGACCTCAAGATGATGGAATTTTCATTCATAGATCTGCAAGGATATCTCGGATATTTGACTTATATCTTTGAGAAATATGAGTTCTGGGATTATAGTAAACACGATAATCATTATGATGGATTACCAAATATTAAATTGGGAAAATAACTCATACTATGAATGTTAAAGATCTCATCCATAAAGATAATCAATTTTGGAAATTTGGTTTATCTTAATAGTTAGACTAGAGAATGGAAATGAGTTTCTTCAAAGAGATGAAAACCCTAGTGGTTTGAATTTCTATGTAGAAATCATATGGAAAATATTGTACACATATTTAATGCAAGTTTTATGACAAGATTATTAATCATACTTAAGCAATTAATTGTGATTGAATATTCTTTCTAGACACATTAAATATATAAAGATGATAATTGTCATACTTGTTTTCATTAATATGAAATATGACAATGGAATATAAAAACTCTTTCTTGAGAAATTACTTGAGCAAGGACGGTAAGTAATTGAAAGGTTTTTTGAATTCATATAATCTTTGAAAGTGTATGAAGTGCAAATAATTCATGAATGGATAAATGCATGCATCTATGAAATTATTCTTATGTTTAAATCCCATTTTCGATTTATAATTAAAGTAAGATAAATTTTAAGTATTCCTGAAAGCTAGTGGGAGTATTATGTTAAGTTTCTTAAATCTTATATGTTGTATAACATATAGGAAGTAACATTCCTTGTAAGCTAAATGTTAAGTCTTAGATTGGAATGAAACTTCACTTGTAAGATTTAAAATTAAAACATACAACCTTGAAATATATGTTTATTGTTAATAAACATGTGCGATAAAATAAATGATTCTAATAAAACATGATATATCATTTGGAAAATTGATAAATATCTTTTGACAAGATAGAACGTGAATGAATTCTAAGGTTGACTGTAGATTCATCATGTACATCATGTTGTGTATTAAAATTGTTGTATCATTCTTTAATAAAGTGATTTGACAACATTGATATCTAACTAAAGTTATTAGATAACTTGTGTAATGAATATTACGAAGAATTACATCCTCGACTGGAATTGCTCCTAAATTCTATGGATGAACAATATGTCAAATGTTGTGAAAATTGTCATCGACTTTAAACTTGAAAGTTAGGAAAGCATCAAACATTACACAATAAGATATTAAAGTTTACGGAGTTTTAATGAGCACATTGTTGTTTGTATACAATGATGCTAGTTTAATTGAGATGACACTCAATACTAGTCATGGTAGGATTTTATCCTTGTTAATGGCCATGTGAACTAGTTATGCTACTAAGAGCGCTTGATTGCATTTTACATTAAAAGAATAAGAATACTTTAAACTTAAAAATGTTTGGAAGTTTAATTGTCATAAATTGGTGATAGAGGATGTCACACAATTTATGAATTATTATGTGGATTGGTGAATGCACACATACAAGGACTTCACTAATTGAATTCTTGAAATAAGTATTCTCAAAATTACGATAGATCAAGTTGGTTGATTTATGTCTAGTCAACAAGTATGATTGTCATTACTTGAGGCATAATTCATCAACTGGAATTTTCATGCATTGATCTATTTGGTATTTGGATAAGGGATGTTAAACAATTGTTATAATAAATCAAATACTTGGTATGTTTGATTTTATAATATATTGTATCCTATATTTGCATGTTTAATCCGTGAGTAAATTTATTTATTCTAAATCGTCCGTTGTCAATTAATGATATGGGGTATCATTAAACTAAGACAAATCGAGAGATATGGTAGAATATACTTGAAAGTATATTGATGAGAATGCATACCAATTTGGATGATATTCAATGAATTGAATATAGGACTTATCCCAACTACATAATTTACTTTGTGGATATTGTTATAAGTAAATTATGAATAGTTATCCTCGGACTTGAGATACGGATAAGTGTCATGAATGTAGTGCACACGTGGAACAACAACGCTATATCGTGGCTGGTAGTTTCACGAAGTGTTGCAAAGTTCATGGGTTATTCTCGTAGTCAAGATAGAATTTGTTCCTTCAAATTTATTTGGAGTTTAATCTTCTTGGGGCCTCGTAGGGTTGACAAGATGTTTGTGTGGTCACACCCAAAATCTCCCCGAATATGTTCGGAAGATTTGGTAATCTTGCTCAATCAATAATAACGAGAAGCAGAATGGTTGAATAAAGAATGACTTAATTCCATATCTTTATTTAGCATGGTATTAGAAACAAAAGGATAATAATAATGAGAAATCATTAAAGGTTTTCAGAGCCTTGCTCGAGTTGTACTAGAGGCATCAAGTGTTGCTAGGCGCTAACCGAATGTGATCACTCTATTAAGATATATCCAAGTGGGAGCTGTTGGTTTTATGGATATAAATTAGTAGGCGTGAGTTAGGATCGAACTTCGAGACTATGGGATTGCACACTTTACGTATGAGAATTTAAAGTTAATAATTAAATATAAATGTTATATTTATTTATTTATTAAACAAAATAACTAACGGGCGTTAAGTAATTAATGTAATGGACTAACGGACGTTAAATGTATTTGGAAAAGGACTAAATTGCAAAAGTTGGGAAGGTTCTGGAATCCCTTTAGGGACTCCTAAACCGATCGGCCAAGGATCAAAACATGGAAACAAAAACCAACTTGTTCACCAAGTTTAGTTGGGTATATAAACAAGGCTAGGGGTTTTATTTTTCTATCTCTTGTGCTCATTGCTAAACTCTAAAAAATTGTTTTGTGTGTTTTCTTGTCCAAACCGATCGTACAACCCTTGTGGTTGTCGATCCATTACTTTTCCACAAACCAAGTTATTTGTTTGATAAAAACTAGCATTATTTTAATTCGGTTTAGTACGTGTGTACAAGAACATAGTAATAACATACTTTGTTATTATCTTGGATTAAATTACAAAGCAGTGAGGGTAATTTACATAATCCTATAAACCTAATTAGGGTTCATCCAATTGCTAGTTTGTGGATTTGATTCTTGTTCGGCTAGAATCAAGAAAAGTCTTATATTCTTTTATGTTAATTAATTATTCGTTAATACATCCTTTACGCTTCCGCACTTACTTTGATGTTTATTGTTTATATTTATGATTGTCATGTTATATAATTCCAACATTTATCCCCGCCTACATATCACGAAGCTAACCTAGATTTAGTATTTCAATCGCCTCTTCATGTGTTTGCGACAATTCGTTGAAGCGGTGATCCAATTATCATCGATGGCAATGCCGATTGATTGTATTGATCGATTGCTTCAACACTGAGTGTGTTCTTTGTGAATGGCGAGTCAATGAAATATATACATAAAGTCAATATATTTTCCATAAATGAAAAGTCTTGAATTAGGAATGTATTATGACTAAGTTCAAAAAAGAAAAAGAAAAAGAAAAAAAAAAGAAAAAAAAAGAAAAAGAAAAAGGAGGATGTAATCGGGGAGGTCAACCAAACACAATAAGGGTATATTTGTCGCACTAGATTATTAGGAGATAATACTTATTTTTTGTAAAAACAAGTTACTTAAAATATAAAAAGCTTAGTTTGACCGACATAAGATATTATAAAAAAAATTATCTTCAGTAATCTCGGAAAATTTAATGCTACTGCGTGTAGCTTATAAAAATAATCTCTTGCTTCATCTCCATCTTCAATTCCATCTTCAGTTCCAACAACAATTACTTTTACATATCATACGTGCTACTTTTAGGTTGTCGCATCTTTACAAAATAGAATCAAAATAAATGCAGTAATATAGAGTTTATGACGTAAAATGATACAAGATGTTGTAAGATCTCTTGAATACTCAGCAATAACGCAAAATGTTCCTTCTTGTTAATAGTGTAAGGGTTTATACCGTCATCTTTGATAAAATTACACATATTGTCAAGTTCAAGAAAATTTGGAATATAACTAATACGGATTAATTTATCTTTAATCTTTTTAGCGAGTTTTAATTAAAAGAAAAGAGAAAAGCAATAGAGAGGTAATTGAAAAGAGTGTGTTTTCGATTTTGCATGAATAGAAGATAAAGTGATAGGAACATATTGTGTCAAAAAATTCTAACAGTTTATCCTCTCAGTTAGGAAGATTTGAGGAGAAAGATGATAAATAGAAGCCTTTTCCTTTAATTTTTACTTTTCCTTTGCTTCTCCTTTCTTACTTGGAATATAAAAAGGAAAAAACTATAAATATTTAACATACTTTTCAAAAAAACTCATTATGCTTTATCTATTAATTTTAATGTCATTTTACTTTATTATGTTTTATCAAATTTTTATTGTGCTACTATTTTTGCCCATTTTTTATTTTTATGCCATGCGTATAAAAAAATGCTTATGTTGTATTACTGAGATGGCATTTTGAATAAACAAAAAATTAAAAAGATCGGGTATATAAGTAGTTGACATAAGTCAACTCTTACACATATCATTTCCCGCTCGATCATAAACACCCACAAAACCCTAATTTTTATATCCTGTAAATCTGTCAAAATTGGCTTTGATTACTTAAAGGTATGTTAATATAAACATGTATTTATCATTTTATAGTTGTTAATTTGTCTTGTAAATGCTCAATTTTTAAACCCCTAATTTCTATACGAAACCCTAATTTTGCGATTTGGTGAAAGATGGCTAATTTCACCATCAACCTTTATCACGATGGTTTTTAAGTAAGTAACCCACTTGATGTCACGGAAGGAGATCATCGTGTACTTGAAGACATTGCTTTTGAAGGGCTAATATTTAGTGAGTTTCTTAAACTTATGCGCAGACTTGTTCGTCTTACACCTCGGTCCTTTTCTCGCATTAAAGCGGTGTCCCACTAAATATAGGTTTGAAAGAGCTTAAAACAGATGAACATTTAAATGAGTTTATTCTGACCTTTGAAAATGATTGTAAGATGGACATATATCACGAGCATAGTGGTTATAATGTTATGGAAACGGTCAAAGATGATAATTTAGTCATCCGGATAATGATAGTGACTTTTCGATAATGATGTTAAGGAAATTGTGGATTTTCAAGCAGAGGTGAGGAAAATGTCAAAATACCAAAAATTTCTATTGATGATCCTTGGTTGAATAAATTAGTTGGGAATGGTAAATTCATTGATTATTTGGATGATCCAATACCTAATTTAAATGGTAGGTATATGCTGAGATTGATGACCACGAGGATGATATAATAAAGAATAAGTATAAGGCCAAAAGGGTGTTCAATATCCACGCTTTTAACCATGGACCTTGGAATGAATGTAAACCTTTTTAGGTATGAGGTTTGAGTCTCCCACTCAACTTAAGCAATGCTTAGCAAATTATGGTGTTGCAAGAGATTGATGACTCTGAGGATGATATAATAGAGAATAAGTATAAGGCAAAAAAGGGTGTTCAATATCCTGCTTTTAACCCACAGACCCCTTGGAATGAATGTAAATTTTTTTTAGGTATGAGGTTTGAGTCTCCCACTCAACTTAAGCAATGCTTAGCAAATTATGGTGTTGCAAGTGGATACCAGCTTTGGTACATGCAAAATGACATCCATAAATTGCTTGTGTATTGTGGTAGGGATGTAAGTCTAGGTAAATGTGTTGGTAAAAGGGGAAAATAAAGGCGAGAATGAGGTTGAGAGTAGTAAAGTTACAATGAAGAATGTGACTAAAGGTGAGAGTAGTAATGTTACTAAGTCGAACCTAGTAAAATCGACAAGGCAACCAAAGTGAGATGGGCCAAAAGAAAAGGAATAGAAAGAAAGGATTGGAAACCGGGATTGCACATTCGGACTATGGGCTAGTTGGATGAGTACCGAGAAGTCTTTCCAAATTAAGACTTTGTATCCGATCATAAATGTTGTAGAAATTCTAACTTAGGATCTCGGTTACTTATAAGTGGATAGCTCATCATTATGCAAGGGAGATAATAGACAATCCATGGTTAACTTACAAGTTTATGCAAAATTCAATTAGGGAGAAATTTAAGATAGATGTTAGTCTAGGACAATGTAAAAGGGCAAAACAGTGTGCCTTGTTTGATCATGAAGGAGGTCTAGTTGAACATTACAATAGGTTGTGGGAATATAGACAAGCAATACTGGACTCTAACCCAGGTTCCACTTGCCACTTGGATTTAGAAGAAAAAGATGATGGTCTCATGTATACTTTAAAAGAATGTATGTTTGTTTCTTGGGTCTAAAGGCATGTTGGAAAGAAGGATGTAGGAGAGTAATTGGTTTGGATGGGTGTTTCTTAACCCATACAGAAAGAAGCGATTACATCTGACAATGGGCAGAGATGCTAACAATCAAATGTTTCCAGTAGCATGGGCTGTTGTTGGTGTAGAAAACAAAAACAACTGGTGTTGGTTCCTTTCTTTGTTGCATGATGATTTACATTTGGGTTCTGGAAGTGGTATAACTATCATATCTGATGCACATAAGGTCAGCATATTTACACATATTTTATTAACTTTTGCAGCATGTTCTTGGTATAAATATCATATCTAATGCACTAATGTTTATAGGGATTAATAGAAGCTGTAAGCACTTGGTTACCTGATTCAGAACATAGGCAATGTACTAGGCATATCTATGCTAATTTTAAGAAGAACTGGACTGGACTTCAATACAAAAGACTCTTCTGGTCAGTAGCTTCTTGTACAATCAAAGAACAGTTTATGCAAATTATGGAGCAGATAAAGATGTTGGATGAGGCTGCTCATAAATGGTTAGTTGAAAAGAACCCAAATACTTGGTGCATGGCCTTTTTTGAAATGGACAGAGGCTGCGACCTTTGAAAATGGCATATCAGAATCTTTCAATGCAAGGATTTTAAGTGCAAGAGGGAAACCTATAATCACCATGTTAGAGGACATCAAGATTTACCTCATGCAAAGGGTATGGTCCATGAACAAAAAAGCTATGCAATTGGAAGATACAATAACTCCAAGTGTGAGGAGGCATCTGGAACGCATGAAAGATACCCAAAGGTATGTTTCAAGCACTTTGATTCCACTTGTACATTATTAATGGTTCTTGTACTTATGTAGAATTTTTATTCATTTTATAGATTTTGGACAGTTTATTCTAGTGGTTTTAGAGGTTGAGGTTAGGAAGGAGATCGGGCATTACTGTGTAAATTTGCATACAAAGAAATGTGTTTGTAGAATGTGGGAGTTGAGTGGGATACCATGTGTGCATGCTATGGCAGCTTATCTACATATGAAAATGGAACCAGAGTTAGGTGTTAGTGAATGGTACTCTCAAACTAAATGGTTTGAGGCATACCAGTATTTTATTAGACATGTGCTTGGCTCTAAGTATTGGAAGCCTTCTAACTTTCCAAACCATTACCACCGGTTAAGAGAAAATGCCGGAAGCCAAGAAAAGAAGGATAAGACACCCAGCGAGAATGATCATGAAATAAAGTAGGAGGGTAATGCCTTTGTCACAAGTGTTCATGAGTTGGACATAACAAGAAAACACATACTAATCCGGAAGACCAAAACACGATAACTTCTATGGAGAGTCTTCAACACGGAAATCAAGAACAAGAATCAAACCAAGACAACACAAATGCTCAACCTGAAAACTTTTCTGAATAGATGCCTTCTTACACTTTTGACCCTGTATTACCAAAGCACCACCTAACACCAAAACATGGTAACAAAGGAAAAAGAGGGAGTACTTCAGGTAACAAAAAAGAATCTGAGAAATCAAGGTTTGCAGGTTCAACAAGCAATAAAGAGTGTTATATCTCTCCAAAGGTAACTTAAATTCAATTTGTTAAGTATATTTGTAATTTTATTGAAAAAATGAATTTGTTAACCCATGTTGTATTTGTTGTATTTAATTCAAATAGGAACATGCATACAATATGGATCTACAAGCTTTAAGGGAGCAAGAGATTGCTGATATGGTTATGGAGAAAGAACATGAAAAATTAAGGAAAATATCTGAGTTATATACTTAGAATGGGTTCCACGGTCAACACGATTGCAGATCAAGTTCAATTATTCCTACCCAAGCAATCAAATTCTGGACCAAGTTCCACATCAAGTTCGATTGCAGACAATCCAAATAATAAGGAAAAGAACTGCGGTCATACGATGCACAAGAAGATGGACACAAGTACAAAGGTAAAAAAAAAAGGGGTAGAAAACCAAAAGGTGAAACACCAGCCTATGGAAGAATCTACTACAAGAACATAGGTAGATCTGAGAGAATTGCCAACCAGTACAAGAAATTTAAATTTGATGAGTTTGGCACTGGTTCAACACCTGATAAGGCATTCTCTGTTGATTAGTGCTTTTAGTTTTAGGTTTATATGAATGATTCTGCTGTAACTTAAGTAGTATTTGAAACCTTTGCTTTTGTAATAGAATGTGATAAGGGTTATGTGGATGGGTGTGCCTTAGCTAAATAGGCACATATTTTGTAAACAATGCATTTGGACATATCCCTTACTTTATCTTTATTAATGCATAATATTTCCTTTATTCATTGTTGTCTCTCATTGTTTATTTGGCACATTTTGACCCATTTTGGTTTTATCAATGCATTGGTATGTCTTTCCTTTATTCATTGCTTTCGTCATTGTTTATTTGACACATTTTGACCCATTTTGGTTTGATCAATGCATTGATGCATCTTTCCTTATTGCATCTTTTAACATATTTTGACCCATGTTGTGGAGACCACTTTCACCCATGTTAGTGGAACCACATTGAAATCATTATTCTTGTTTTGTGGACCAACAGATGCTGCAAATATACCAGCTGCAAATACAAAGCGCACTTTCATTGCAACAAGATACATTACACCATCAACCATATTCTTACAAAACACAAAATCTGACAGTTCATCTAAGCACATAACCTAGGGCAGACGTTTTCCATTACAACCTAAGAACCACTAGTCTAAAACATCACATGAAACACAAACAAGATAACCAAGTTTTCTTCTTGCTTTTGATAAGTTCCAACTTTAAGTTTTGTATCAAGAACTCCATGTCATTCGATAAACTTCAAGTTCATGTTCCAAACTCTCAAGTTGATCCCGAGCAGTTATTTGATCGGCATAATTTGCCCTTTCATCGAGGATGCAATGTTTAGTAAAGCTCAAACAAGCGAGCTTTGTACCATGGATTGTTTAACTCGGATCAATCCAATAAAGGCATTGCAATTCCTTTGACCGAGGATCCGAAAAAATTAAAATAAATCATATTTGGAACCCTAATTAACCAAATTTGAGGAAAAGTTAATTATTTCATAAGACATCAAAACTTACGTTTGAAGAACGACAATTAAGAAATCTTCGACCGGATTATTGGGAGTCAAGCGGTTCGTCGGCAAGTGGTTTTTGCGATTCTGGTGAGTAGGTAGCCCGGCGTCTGTGAAGAGATGATGAACTAGATGTTGACATTGTGATGGTATTTGACAGGGATTTGGATTATTGTGATGGTATTTGATAGGGATTTGGATTATTGTGATGGATTTTTACAATTAGGGTTTTGTTACAAATAAAAGGGGATCGGTTATCTCAGTTTAATAGGGGATTTGGGTACTTCTAAGTGTACACGCTGGAAATCCATGTGTATTAATAAGGAATTAAAAAAGTAAAAATAAAATCCACGTCACAAATAACCAAATAAAATGAAAACGGTTATGTATAATGACAATAAGTGAAGTAGATAGAGCATAATGAGTTTTTTGAAAATACGTTAAGCATTTATCTCTTTTCCTATAAAAAGAAAGTAAAAACTATATTTATATCATTCATTTTCTTTTTTCCTTTTCACTGTTTTCTTTAAAAAACTTGAGAATATCAAGAAGGATAGCACGTGCACGTCATAGTTGGGTTTTTTGTTTTGATTTTGTATGATTTTTGTGTAACAAAATTTTATGTGTTTATTAGTTTTGTCTATTTGTATGTACTAGCATAGTACATGTGTAAAGTAGCGGCGGTATTTAATATGTAAGTTTTTCTCGTACTTTGATCTTTAAGCGGTATGCAATGAGAGTTAGTATTTGACAGTTTACCCGTTTGATAGTTCGAAAAGAGTAGATGCGTATTTGAATTTACGTAAAGTATATCAATACAAATATATATATTCATACTTATACTAATTTGAACTTTGTATAACTTGAATATTTATTATAAAAATTACAACTATAAATTTGTATTATTGTAAGTTTGTAACATCTATTTTAATACTAAAATTTTATGTGTCATTAGTGTACATTATAAATAACAATTATTATAGTGTAGAATTTAATTATATAAATTACTAATTAAAGTAAGATGTGTAGGCTTAAAAAAATTAATACTTCCTTCTTTATAAAGTCCTAAATACATTATAAGGTAGTATAAATACTTTTATTTATTTTTTTATTTTTATTTTTTTTAGTATTTGTAAAAATCTTTTTTGTAGATCATTTTCATACGAATTATGTATGGCTTCTTGCGAGTTTGGTGTCATGGGTTTTTGGGTTTTAGTACATATGATAATTATTCTTGGGAGTTTGTTGTCAATTATTTGAATAATGGGCTATGAGGATGTGTGATGAGTCCGATATTTGTTGCATCTTATCATAGAAAATATAGAATCAAATATGTAAAGACAACATGCGCAAAAATGTTTTTCATTTAGACACGAAACTAAATAATTATAAAAGACATCAATATCCACTGCTACTCTTTTTCTCCTCCGTGATACGATTCTAACCAACCACCATAATAGGGCATATATGATTTATCGTATAGAATGAAACTTCCTATGTTTTGT
The DNA here is from genome assembly GCA_022545495.1 of Chrysanthemum lavandulifolium. Lineage (NCBI taxonomy): Eukaryota > Viridiplantae > Streptophyta > Magnoliopsida > Asterales > Asteraceae > Chrysanthemum > Chrysanthemum lavandulifolium. The sequence goes on from CM040242.1 coordinate 187,503,727, forward strand.
ATCACGGAAAACCCTCATCTTTTCTTTTCTTCTTTTCTTCCCGCCGATCGAACCAAGTAAGCACATCACAATATCAATTATTTATATGAGTCGAGTTATTTTATATACCTATAATCCACTATAAACCTGAACGACAAAAATGGACCACGCAAATTATTAGATCTAAGGGACAAAATTTAAGAGGGAAAAAAAAAAAAAAAAGGACCTAAATTGTAAATATGGATTATCTTCATTTTTCTAATTATAACCCACCTTCATTTCTCATTTTTAAATATCACATATTTCAAAACCGTAAACCGTTAAAATTACACAATCGTGATGAGCATTTAATTATTTTTTAATAGAGTGGCACTCTCATATACTTTCGATAAACCTTTTTTTGATACAAATACTTATGCCCATTTTACGACAACATGTTTAGTGTTCGAACTTAGTCATATCATAAGTGATATACCAAACAAGTTTAAATATCAACTTTTTTTCTATTTTCACCAACTTCAATGAATTAACCTTATTGATTTAGAGGTTCAAATATTATATGTGATATATGGTTGGAAAACTTAAAATGTGTATTTTCAACGCAAAAAATGATGAATTTTTGGAGTTCTATATTAATACTTAAGTTCATTTTAAGACAACATATTGAGCATTTGAACTTCTGATTGTTGTTATACTACTAAACCCTAAACCCTTAACCACTAGGTATAATATCACAATTGATATATACTTAAACCCTTAACCACTAGGTATAATATCACACGAAAAGTGATATGATTAATGGTGGAGATGATGATGTTCTAATATCACAAGTGATATTAACACGCACCTAAACCACTAATAAACCCTATACAAAACCCTAAATGCTAACCACTAAACCCTATATCAAAACCTTAAACCCTTAACCACTAACCCATAGACCAAAAATCCCAAACCCTTGTACACTAAGTATAATATTATAAGTGATATATACTTAAACCCTAAACTCAAAACCCTAACCACTAGGTAAAATATCACAACTAAAAGTGATATGATCAATGGTGAATGATGGTGGAGAATATCACAAGTGATAAATATCTAAACCTTAAAAATCCCTAACCCTAAACCCTAAAACCTAAAACCTAAACTTTAAAAACCCTAAACCTTGACAAACATTAAAACCTAAACCGTAAAACCCTAAACTCTAAAAGACACTAAACCATAAACTCATTGTTCTTTTGTTTATGCCCATATCAACGGTTGGTAGAATGTACATGAGTTCTATGAGGATATTTCATGGGTTATAATGGGTGATACATAAATCCTAAAAGACCTAAACCATCAACCTTAAACCCTAAACCCATTGTTCTTTTGTTTATACCCATACCAGCAGTTGGTAGAATGTGCATGAGGTGTACGAGAGATGTTTCATAGGTTATAATGGGTGATATCACAAGTGATTCATAACTGCAAACTCATAAGACCTCATAAATGATGTAAAAATTAATCATTTTAATGTTTTTACAAGTTATAAATGTCAAATATTCCCAAAAGTCACAAAATCCTCATACAAATTTATTTCAACCATTGAGCATACAAATTTCAACTATTTTATTTATCACGGAGATAAATCAAAATAAAAATAAAATTCAAACAATAAACTCATACTTTGACCGTAGTAGCTCGCCTTTGGCGAGCCGCCTCGATGGCACGACCCTACGGAATATAAGTCGGAATTTTTTCTTGTTTGGACAAATCGTTTGTTATGATCATTATCTCCACAATTACTACAACCCTTCTTTCTCTTATTACTTTGCACTATTGATTTCTCGCGCCCACCTTTGATACGCTCCTTCTCACATCCATTGGTCCTTGCAATTGATGGATTCTTAACTAGAACCTTACGAATTATGATTTTGATGTTCACGAATTATGTTTGATATATGATTGGAAAGCTAAGAACGTGTCATTTTAATGTAAAAAAAAGGTTAATGTTGAGTGTTCAAACTTAAAAATTAATGTTATATCACATATGATAAATCAATCGAATTTGACTATCAAAAAATATATTCTGTTTATCACACATAGTTTTTGAACCTCCAAATATTTTGCTTGTTAGATCACTTGTGATATAACACTAATCTGTAAGTTCGAACACTCAATTTCTATGAATAAAATGTGTTGATTTGGTGGTTCAAAAACTATGTATGGTACATGGTTGGAAAACTAAGAATACATATATTTTAATGCCAAAATGATGAGTCATTTGGAGTTCTATAAAAATATTTATACCCATTTTACGAAATCATGTTGAGTGTTCGAACTTACAGATTAGTGTTATATCACAAGTGATATATTAAGCTAAATACTGCACCGTGAAAAAAAATAAGAATAAATAAATAAACTTTATCAAAATTATAAGAAAGTGTCCCTCATAAAAAGATAATTAAATGCTCGTCACGATAGTGTAATTTTTGAAGGTTAACAGTTTACGATTTTTGAGATATGTAATTTTAAAAAAGAAGAGTGAAAGTTGTTTTTAATTAAAATATAGTGGTGAAAGAGATGGAAGTTAATATTTTTTTAATGTTTGATCTTTTACATTGAGATAAGTTATAAAATACCTTCAAAACTACAAATGATACCCACTCCCCCACCCTCATGTCTTTTTTTTTTGTTTGTTTTTTTTATTTTTTATTATTATATTTTTCAATTTTTAATTTTGTTTATATTATAAACTTTGAAGCGGAAAGTGTAGAAAAAAATATAAAGTTTAACAAGTTAAAAGTATTAAACCGACAAAAATACGAAACAAAAGCGATAAAAAGCATGTTGTCTTGTAAGAGAGAGTTATAAGAGGGTGGAGGTTGTATTTGTTTGTACTTGTTGGTGAGTCGAGTGGTACCAATAGACAACCTTTATACGATAGATCAAATGATTTGAATGATGATGATTAGTCTCTACTAAAATAATAATTGCTTATACATTTCAAATATAATATCACTTTACGAAACATACAAAAATATTCTCTTTCTCCAAAGAGCCAATGTGATGCATAAAAAGTGATTCTTGGACACCAAAATAAATGCATCGACTCTTGTCTCTAACCTTCACACTTTTTACTATAACCCAAACCACCAAATTTCAATGCTCATTTATTTGCTTTTATAACCTAGTTTATCCTTATTTTCAAAATATCTTCATCTTCTTCATTTCATTAACCAATAACTTTCAGTTCAATCTTCAATATTTTTATTTGCTTAAACAAAATAATAGTTGCTATTTATAAATAATTCCTTAACAAAATATATCAAAAATACCGAGAAAAGCCTCCAATTATAAAAGCGAAAATTAAATCCAAAATTAAATGTCATTATCACGTGTGGTGCGCGAGTTTTGGTGCGTGAGGGTTGGTTTGGGTGGCACCAAAGTATAGGTGGCGTGTTTTCATTGGTGTATAAATTAATTTCGATGCCCTAAAATGAAGAATCAACTTTATGAAAAATTTGGTGCGCAAAGAATACATTTTGGGCACCAAAATATAAGTGGCCTGTTTTCATTGGTGTATAAATTAATTCCGGTGCTTTAAAATGAAGAATTAACTTTATGAAAATGTTGGTGCACAAGGAATACATTTGGGCAGCAAAGTATAGGTAGCGTGTTTTCATTGGTGTATAAATTAATTCCGGTGCTTAAAATGAAGAATCAAATTTATGAAAAATTTGGTGTGCAAGGAATACATTTTGGGCACCAAAGTATAGGTGACGTGTTTTCACTGATGTATAAATTAATTCCAGTGCTCTAAAAATGAAGAATCACTTTATGTAAAATTTGGTGCGCACCTGAATGACCAAAAATGCTTATACGGTCCAAATGCATCCATTTATGAAAAATTTCTAGTAAATACGACTATTTATCCAAATCATGTAATTAAAATTTTCTCTTCACACAGATTAGTCAATTAATAATTCAAAAACTAGTTACCAAATACAACAAACAAGTAGAGGTGTGACTTTAAACATTCAATTATTCATGTTCGATTAATACATTTATCCATATTAGACGAGTACCCCTGCACAACAACAAAAGTTTATAGCGGAAAATAGTTATAGTGATATTTTGATTACACAAATGATATTTTGATTAAATGTTTTATAATTATCTGACGCTATAAAATCTCGTTGCTATGCACGAGTACTCGTCAAGTAATTATACTAAGACCAATATTATATCGAGGATGAAATCTCTTTTATTAATGTGACTATATCATAATAACCCATAAAAGTAAAAGATTTATTTTTTGTTGATTTTGGGGACAAAATCATCTTTAAAGAGGTAGTGATGTAATATCAGGTAATTTTAATATAATAAATGCTAGAAAAAATGTAAATATGGACTCAAATTCATAATTATATAGTGAAAGATAATTAAAAACAAAATAATGTATTTAAATAAAGATTTCTATGATTAATAGAAGCAATATAGGAAAATAAAATGATAAGTCATATGGAATTGGTCAAAATGGAACCATTAATACATGTCCACCAGTAGCTCGAATTTTCAGTCCACAATCGGTTTATTTAGTTTTATATTATCCGATTATCATTCATGTAAATAAAACAAAAAAGAAATTGAAAAAAAAAATAGAAAAAAAAATCAAAAACAAAAACAAAAACAAAAGCTATCATATTTTCTGTGAATGATTTAATAGTTGTCATATTTTTGAATAATATTTTTAATAATTTTCTTAAATAAATTTATGTCGTTCAATACTTTTTGTAAATGATTTATTATTTCTTTTAACATAATTTTTAAAATTAATTAAAGGTGATTTAAGCAAAACATTAATTTAAGTTTTTTACTTTTAAAATAAGTGGTTTTTCTATAATAGATAATATAGATATAAAAGAATTGAACTTGTAGAGTTTCTTTTTTCCTTTTTTCTTGTTAAACATACTTGATTAAAAAATAGATAATAGAAGAATAAAGTGCGATGAGAACGACATTTCTTTAAGACGATACTTAACCTCAAAATAAAGCATGCATGATGAGTTTTTTATTTTTCTTTTGTTAAACTTAACTAAATAAATCTTTTATATAATAAAACAAAACCCCTATTGAGAATTTTTCATTTCAAAAAAATCAATTCATACCTTATTTAGTAATATTTTTAAATAATTCAACTTTTTTAAATAAAGTTTTAAAAAATTTAATTCAAATTATTTCCTTTTTTATCTAAAAAAAGTATGAAAAAACGTTTTTGAATTGATGTGAATTAAAAATCGAAAATACACATGGGTCTCATTGATATTTATCATAATTGATACCTAAAAGTGTAACATTTTATAAAAAAAAGGAGTAACTCATCACCCACATTCACCCTCATTCATTCCCAATTATAGTCACAAATCTGAAACAAATCGATCAAGCCCCAAATATTATCTTAGACCCGAGAAAATTTGAATCGGATCCTCCATCAAATCTGACCTTCACAACCCTTTCCTCGATTAAAAAATATATAAATACTTGACGGTCTAAACCGATTGAATTCAATCACCTCGAGTTTGTACACTCGTGAATCTAAATCATGTCAAAACCCTCACAATATGCAAAATCACTCTTCCTTAGATACCTTTACCATCACCATATTCCAAAACCCCCAATTTCACTCACTCCAATAACCCAAAAAACCCTTAAACCCAAATGTGCCCCACACTTGTGAACCCTAACCCCAAAAACCCTTTTAAAAGAAAGCAATTTAAACAGAACCTATATAGGATTTAGGTACATTTCAACTAATAGTGTTAAGGATAAGTTGAAGGATCCGGTTGGTGGGGTTAAGAAGGCTTTTTCGAGGTATTGCCAAGCGGTCGGGTTGCAAATGGAGGCTTTTTGGAGGAGGAATATTATGGTTTTGGTTGGTGCTGGTGCTGTTTTTGTTTGTGTTTTGTTGTGGAGGGTTATGTTTGGGATTGCAAATACGTTTATTTGGTTTTCGGAAGGGATGGCTAAGTATGGGTTTCTCTCTTTAAATCGCTATTGTTGCGTTCACGGTGAGTTGTATCGTGTTTTGAGTGTCGATGTTGTTTAGTAGTAGTTTTAGCTCATTCGTCGAATATGTAAAATTTTTGCCTATATGTAAGCTTTAAAGCGTTTCTAAAACCCACTTAACGGTGAGGGGTGTTTGTTTGAGCTTATTTGATTTTGGGTTATGTTTCATAAGCCCCATTTTCAACTTATATTAAGGTTTTGGGCTTATATAAGTTTTATTATATAATAATAAACTTATATAAGGCCGAAAGTCTCAAATTAAGCGGAAAATTAGGGCTTATGAATATAAGTCAAAGGCTGCAGTAAGTTCGTAAGCGGATATAAGCTTAAACAAACACCCATAAATGGTGGTAACAGATTGCCACGAATGCTTATTTGAAAATGTATATGACAACGGGTTCTTGGGTTGCATTGCTTTAATGGTTTGGGCATAGAGTCGATAAGGATTTACACTTAAGACAAGTATCATACCGGTCAATCAATTTTTCTACCTTGGTTATATCGGGATGTTGTCAATAAAGGTTAGCTTGAAGTTTTGGTGTTATAAATCATGCCACATGTTAACCATATTAGTTTTGATTATTGAAATTGTGAAATGGTTTGAGCAACGAGTTAACATATTGAATTGAGTTAGTTTCGGTGGCAAAGTGAGTTTAGAAGAGGTTGGTTCTTTACAAGCGGTAGGATGAGGTATAACTATGCAGTGTTTAATCTGAGATTTATCTTCATTTATCAGTTTGTGCACAAGCATAATCATCTTTACATTGACTAAGATAATATTTAATCATGGGACTCACATTAATATCTTGCTATATAGCACCTAAATACCGATTGCTTATTTAGAATTTATTAGTGACACAGTGATACATGTAATGAAGTAAATGATTTTATGTTTGTATTGACAAAATGAGTATGTAAGTGTACCTAAGAGCATTAAAAATCAGTGTTCCCTCGACTATGTTTGACAGAAGATTAATATTTACGTTTCTGCCGACACAAATTTGACCTTTTAACATAGGGCAGATGTATTTCTTTGTCTAATAATAAATCTGGCTTGGTGTTCATACTAATTAAATGCTTTACCTTTCAAGACATTGAAACACAAGACCGTAAGCTACGTCGTAGCAACATATGAAGCTGATCCCCAACTTGCCTATGTTTGTATCAAATGAAAAGCCGGTGCAATTCGACTTCGATCTCGGCGTCATTGATTACGGATGCTTGAAGGTAATTTCTTAACACTAAATTAATTTTGGATTTGACTTTAATTTGTTTTGCATCTTGTTTTTATTTAATTACATTTGCATTTTATTATAATAAATTTACGTACTTTAAAAACTTTTAAGAAATTAATGGACTAAATTTTAATTTTAATAAGTTTGTGTAGTTTAAAACTTTTTAGAAATTAGTGGACTAAACGTAATTCATTAAAATCTGAGACTTCTTAATACATAACCAATTTTAATTGTATTACAATTGTAATTCTAATCTAATAAGGACTTAACTGAAGCATTATATAAACTCAATTGATTGACCAGGTTTTTCATTCCAGCAAATTTTAAATCAAACTTTTCTGCAGACTATTCAACAGAAGTCAGCAAATCAACAGGTTTTTTCTTTTCATCTGTTATAAAACATATAAAACGTTAATATGTAACAAAGATCTTATTCATCAGGATTTTTTAGGCTAAAAAGGGTAATCCAGCACGTTGTATTTGAATTAATAAGTATTTTATTAATACCATTTCATAATTTATATTCTTTTAGTAATAATTTAGCTATATGAAAAACCAAATTAGGAGGTTTTATGCTTTGGAAATGCACTTTTGATGCATTTGACCCCTTTTATTTGATTCCACGTTTGATCCGTTAGAGAAAACATGCCCACTAAAATGGGTTGAAATTGCAATCGGTAGTACTTAGTGTATCGCATTTTTTATAATTTGTCATCATGCACTTGCCGATCGACTTGCTAATTACAAGTCTGAATAAGGTTTCTCCAACGATTGTTGTTTAATGGTGGATTCGGTATGTTTCATCTTTCAAAGTTAAAAGATATCGGGTTTAGTTTAAATGGTTTTGGTAACATGTGGTGTTTCTTATATCCAACGAATGAAACTTAGCGAAAATAAAGCAGGTCATATTGGTCAAAACTTCTTGTAAGGGTTAAAGCTACCTATATTGGCTCATAAAATACAAACAAATATTATTTTGAATTGTTGGGAAGGGCCTTAGCTCGGGCTTTTTGGTCCGATCTAACGTCTCTTTTCAAATCTTTGTCGGCTTTCGTGAGTTCTCATCGGGCTTTCTAAGACCGACGGACTGTTAGGCGGATCAAAGGCGGGCGGTTATTTTTTCTTCGTGAGCCCGACATTTTTAGTATATAACGAAGAACGATTATAAATTTCTATACCATATGTTTTCATGAATATTATATAACCATTTAGTAACTAAAGCGTTATAAGTATGTTATGACTTTACGGTCTCAAATCCAATCATGATTAAATGAGTGAAGATGGAAAATGTTCAAGCGCATATCTTTTATGAGAAGGATAAACCGCGAAAAGGAATGGTAATGCATCATTGATTATTCTTTGCTTATATCTAAAAATTCCATTGGTCCCGATGGTGAACCTAACATCCATATATGGGAAGGCGATAAACCATTACGATCATATGGTCAAGTTTACACTCCTCTTTTCGGACCGACTCTCGAATTGAAGAAACAAGTGACTATGGGGTTCAAAGAATTGGAGAGCAGAACTTTCTTATTCGGCATGAAGACACCAACCATAACCGTCATTTGAATTCTCGCAACGGGACCTTGAGTTTTGCATAGACGAGCCGATTCCATGTAGGGCAATTGTCGTGAGAATGTATGCTCGTACGTGGTAATAAATAGTTTATTTTCTTGTCTATAATGTAACGTGTGCATAGTCATAGTTTTACAAATGATGATTATTAGATGGACTTCTAACTATCTCTAAGTGTCATATAGAGTAGCATGAGCATAGAGTTTATAAACAATGATATCAATTGTTTTCTTTTTCTTTAATTGATTTATGTTTTATCCTATTAGTTGGTGCATTGGATAATGAGTCAAAATAGGTAAAATAGAGAACTAATTAATATTATTCCAAAATGTCATAAAATAGTCACAAATAGGTGTGAGGTCAAACTCAAACAATTATGGTTGTGTTATCAAGACTTTTGTCATTTTATCATATCGATAAACAATTGAATTCTTAACCCTTTGTGTTCATTTATGTAGGTGGCTAATTCGATGGCATTGATAGCATGAGAAGTTTCGCGTGGTTTTGAAAGCATATCAACTAATGCACTTAGTCCATGAGTTCTTTAAATTCTTTGAGGTATATATACTCTGTTTGTGAAGTTTGATGTGTATGATGACAGTTAGTTTGTAATTAGTTTCATTACAGTAACAAAGATCGTTGTTTTTGTGTCATTGATGGCATTCTACAGGTAAAATTTTGTTACTGTTTGTGGGTTTAAAAAATTAGAGATGACAAAATTGGCGATGGGTTGGGCAACAAGTAAAAATGGGTAATTTTCTAATGGGTGTACTAACTTTTGTGTTGAAAGTGATCTTAATAACCGTATGCAAGCTCGCTGATGGAAGGTCGATGTTGAAGCTCAATGATGGAAGGTCAATGATGAAGCTTAATGATGGAAGGTTGCTGATGTAAGCACAGTGTTGGAAGCTCGCTGATGGTGCTTACTAATGGAAGGTTGCTGATGGAAGCTCGCTGATGGTGCTTACTAATGGAAGGTTGATGATGGAAGCTCGATGTTGGAAACCACAAATAGTGTGGTGTTAACGCAATTAAAGTTGGAAACATATGGTATGGTTCGAGAATATGGTTCGGGGTGCATTACGTGAGTTTTAAGTTTGATCATGTATGTGTGACTTCTTCAATTTGCATAAGGTACATAAATGCCTTGGTGTAATAATGCGGTGTAATAATGCTCTTTTATTGAAAGACATGGATGGTTCGATTTTGATTTAAAGGATCTCTTTTAGGATAATGAGTCATGTAGTCTTTACTAGGATTTTACAAGTATTATGCTTTCTTAACTTGCATGGTCTGTTTTTTTTTTTATCACTTTAGCAACTTTACTCTATGCTGAATTTCTTCATTTATGCCGCGTGTTTCCAAGTTAGCTATAAGCTCAATCAAATGAGTAGTTCTTCGAGCATGAGGTATATCATCTACCATTAAGTTGTTTAATTTGTGATAGATCAGTGTTTATATGCCAGACCAACAAGCAGATCAAAAAATGTACTACCAAGAAGAATGAGCGGGTGATGCCATCTATTCAGGTGGAGCCTCGGATTCAGAAGAGAATAAAAAAAGAAACAGAAAACAAGAACAAACCGATTACAAAAGAACTATGTGAAGTAACTTTACAACTAAATTTAACTCAAATCACTATTATGTTTACAAAACTGTATCCTTTTTATTATTATACTGTCTCAAATGAGGCTTTGTGGAACCAAACAATGAATCTAATTAAGTAATGAAGGTTTTGTCTCAAATGAGCCTTATGGGTTAATTATGAAGAAAATTTATAAGAACCAAAGCTAAGGTTGTCAAAGATATTGCTAATATTATTCACCACTAAAAGAACATTTATCTTTTCACATGTTTGCACAACTTTATGATTGATAAATGATCTTGATTTTCTTTATTCATTGATTCGGATGATATTTCACGCTTTGGAATATTATAGTGGCAAGTTGTTTCTTAATATGACATATGTAGTTAGTAAGGGGACATAAATTTGGTTGCCTTGAATGTTAGCAAAATTTCCAAGAAGATAAAATAATTGTTTAACCTTTTCACGAGAACTTTAATACATTGTTATTGTCATGTAATTGAGTATTGTGTTGCAAGACTTGATTTAGCGGTTTGATGCCATTTTCCATGTGTCCATTGGTGGAATTCCAATTGATCATGTATGAGATCCCATAGGTATTCCTTTTGTGCTTTTGTTTTTTAACAAATATTATATTATTTGCAACTCTCTTTGTATCAAGTTTTCCTTTTGTCTGTTTTGTTGTTTGATCAACCGATAACTATTATTCCAAAGCGTGAAATATCATCCGAATCTGAATGAATAAAGAAACAACTTGCCACTATAAAAAAATTATAATTGGTAGCAAGAACGACCAAGGTTTCCATTGCTATATACATGTGAGGTTTCATATGCATTTTAACTTGACATGTTATTTTTTAAGTTGAACTACAGTGAGATCAAACAATAAGAATGGTATGTCAAGAACATGATTTATCAAAAACGAAGACACAAAAACATTTAAAATCTTAATAGAAATCATATAAAGTAAAACACATATAGATACATTTATAATCTAATCATATAAAATAAAACACATATTTGACACAAAAGTTAGTGCTTAGTCAACTCATTGAAGAATGTTTAATTGCAAATATCGCAATCCTAGATTTCATATAAAAGGAACAAAAGAAAGGTTGATGGTGAATAATTTGGAATTATAGAGTTTTATAATCAGTTCTTATAGAAAAACATTCAATTCAAATGACCAAATCGTAGCACTAAAAATACAAACCAATGTAACCCAACTTGAATTATGATCATTACTAACATCGTAGGCACGTAAAAAGTTATCATTGGAATATTAATGAAGACACAATTATGAAATATCATTTATAATACAACTAGAAAAATATTAATGCATACCATTTTGATTGAATTTTGAAAGATAATTTTCGATTACAAAATCATTATCTAAACGATAAATACATAAAAGCGTATGCATATAAGATTGCTTATTTTAATACATCAATTAAAACCATACGTTAATTTGTTTGTAATTTAATCGATAATAATATATAACTAAAAGTTTTAGTAAAAGCCCCGTGCGTGCACGGGTATTATAACTAGTAGATAATAAAGAATAAAGTGCGATGAGAACGACATTTCAGTGAAGACAAATACTTTATCTCAAATTAAAGCATGCATGAATCGAGTTTTTTTTTTTTTTTTTTTTTTTTTTTTTCTTGTTAAACATACTTGATTAAATAAATAGATAATAGAAGAACAAAGTACAATGAGAACGCGCGACATTTCTTTAAGACAACACTTAACCTCATCAAATTAAAGCATGCATGATGTCTTTCATGATTTGGCCTTGCGATGATAACGCATAGGGTATGTTAGCGCAAGGCTTGTGAAAGCTTAAATTAGCTTATAATATAATATACTCCGTATGTTTTATTTGGCACAACAGCTTTGTAAGAGCTTTTGCAATTCATAAATTCTTAAAAGAGAAGCTAACTAAGAGAAGCTGTTATAAGAAGCTTGAGCTTTTATGTGGTTAATTACTTAACTACCCTTAGCTTTAATTTGTCTATTATATATTGTGTCCTACTAGCCGGATACCCGCGCACAGCGGCGGCGATAAGTATAGTTATATGTGTTTGCTTACCCGTTTATGTGTTAGTTGTAAGTGTTTGTTTGGGTTACTCGTAGCTTTCCCGCGACATCATTATTCCCCCATATAGAAATACCCTCGCAATCTCTTACACGTTAAACACTCTGCCAAAAATATATGATTTTGACGAATCAAGATTATATTGATTGAAATAAATGAAATAAAGGTTAAAGTTGTAAAATATGAATTAAAATAAAATAAACCCACTAAAAATATAAAACTAAAAACTCATAAAAATATATCAAAATGGATGTTGAATTAAAGAGCATAAAATTTTAGAAAATATGGTGAAATTAGATTATAAAAAAATAAGTAGATAAAAGATATTTTAATTTGAAAATAAAGATGAATTTTAGTTGAGAAGTGACACGCCATTTTATAATTGGAGCTCTTATCTTAATTTTAGTGGTTAGGAGTTAGAACTTGAGTTTGTTAGAAGTTAGCCTTGGGTTTGTTAAGAAGTGACGTAATAAATACCGTGATTGGAGCTCTTATCTTAATTTTGATTAGGAGTTAGGACTGGAATGAGGTTTGGCTTTCCATAATAAGCAAGTAAAAAGTCTGAATTTTTAAGCCTTCTAATTTTAGAAGGCCTAAATGCATTATAAAGTAGTATAGATAATTTCGTTTTAGACATATATAACACCAACTCTACCTATACTTATCAAATATATCTAAACATAAAAGCTTCAACTTTGTCTCCAGCTCTCAAAAACTTCGGTTTTTATAAGCTTATCATAGTCCCATAATAACCACTACTATTATACCATACCCCAAAATCGAAATATGTTCATGCAAGACGAGAATCCACAATTCACCGAGCTCTGCATTGACGATCAGTTAGATGATGCATCGATTATTGACTCGATTGTCAATGCCCCGCCCCCACAGCCATCAACGGCACGAATCCATACGGTTCCGTCGTCTCTGGTGAAAGAGACTGAAGACTATGAAAAGTACTTTGTTCCGAACCAGGTTTCCATAGGTCCAAAATATTTTGGTCACCCAAAACTCCAGTTGGTCGAGAAACTCAAGCCATCGTTTACAATGAAACTCTTGGACGACAAGGAGGTTCTTGAAAGATTATTTAAAAAGCTTAACCAAGCGGAAATGGTGAAAGAATTAAGGAATTTCTATGAAGAAAGATTAACAGACCAGTTTTGTGATAAGGTATTTACTAAAATGATGTTGCTTGATGGCTGTTTTATTTTGTATTACATCCAATTCATATTTAGTGAGAAATTCGAAAAATGTCGAGGGTTGAACAGCTACCAGATTGCATTTGTCCATCAAGATTTATTCTTGCTTGAGAACCAAATTCCTTTTAAAGTTCTAGACGAGGTGATGAGCTTGATGAATAAAATTGATTGGCAAAGGAAGATTAAACTGTTTATCGATGAAAATATATTGGTACGCAGAAGGCCGAAAAAAAGGTGGTTTTGTTTTGGAAATGATCAAAGTTCTAGAGAAGAAAAAAGGGATTACGGTAACATAGATCATCTTCTCCACCTACTGCATCATAGCCTTACCAAAAACCCCAAGGTTCCAAGCCATAATTCGAATAAAAGAATCAATAACAACAGGTACACTTTTCGCAATGCTAGTGAGCTTAAGGATGTAGGAATTATATTCAAGCCGAGTGGCATGATGACGTTGGCTCGCATTGATTTTCAATGCTGGTGGTTCTTTGCTGCCACTGTAAAACTCCCTCCAATAACCGTGGACGATTCCACCAAACCCTTGTTGTTAAACTTAGTAGCCTATGAAATGTGTTCCCCTGATGCGGCACATGATTCATGGGTTACCTCATATATCTGTCTTCTCGATTCTCTGATTGATCACCCTGACGATGTTAAAGCACTTAGAACAGTTGGGGTGCTTGAAAACTCTTTGGGGAGTGATCAAGAAGTCGCGGATCTGTTCAATGAAATAGGCACGGATTTGGTGCCAAATGATTCAGCCTATTTGGAGGCCAAAGATAATATTCAAAGTCATTATGAAGATTGGAGGGGTACAGTTATTTCTCAACTTAAGCATGAGTATGTCAAGAGTCCATGGGCATTTTTTGCACTTGTTGGAGCTACTATGGCTCTTTTCCTTAGTGGTGTTCAAGTTTACTACACTGTTTGGGGTCCTGAAAGCCAATGTGATGGACTTTGCCTGCTCTTGAAAAATAACCATCACTTATAAGATCGAATCGGTCCAACAGATTAATATAGGAGCGATTAATTAAGTAAGAGCGCGGAGTTTCATATTTACCAAACGGTTTACTACACTGTTTGGGGTCCTAAAAGCCAATGTGATGAACTTTGCCCGCCAAACGGTTCGTGAAGCCCGTGGTTTGAGCCAAAGCATGCTACGTCTTTATATATTTTTATTTTATTTTTTATGTTTGAACTAGGTTTTGATTGAGATTGTGCGTGTATGTTACGAGTGTATATGTGTTTTGATTGACAAGAACGGTGCATCGTATATTTATTTTTTTTATTTTTATTATTATTATTTTTTTCATTTTATTGTTTTAAACCTTATAAACACATACAAGTTTTAATTTATATCTTTAAAATTATAAAGTTTGTTTAAGTGGACTAAAGTTTATGTAATATATTCTTTTTTGGCTTTCTTTTGAATTTTATTTTTAGTTTTGTATAAATTGTAATCTTATTTTTAATTAAAGAAAAATTAGTTGGCATTACGTCAATTTTGAGCTTTGGAGACGTCAAATTTTTAGCGACTGCCAATATAGTCGCAATAGACACATAAAACGACAAAAATCCCATTTTCTTAGTCCCGTCTTTGACTAGCGACTACATTTTAATCGGTAGAGACAACGTGTAGTCGTTGCAGATCCGCTAGAAGACAAATTACGAGTCCCCAAATTATTTTACTTTGACTATCTCTTGCTGCGACTACATGTAGTCGCAAGAGGTTTTGGGACGAACAAATTTTAGCCAATTTCAAATTCTCAAAACTTATAGAGACTACATGTAGTCGCAGCAAGTTTCATGTCGAAATTTTTTTAGTCAAAGACAAAAAATGTTACTCTTCTAGTTGCGGGAATTTTTGGCACCCAATCTTTAGAGATTACATGTAGTCACAAAAGGTTTTGAGTCGAAATTTTTTGGCCAAATCCAAAAATTGTTACTTTACCGGGTAGGTGGGATTTTTGGCGCCCAATCTTTAGAGACTACATGTAATCCCTAAAGGATGCGTTTTTTTTAATTGATTAATAATAGGGAAAATGATGCAAATAGACCGCTACCGCTGCTAGTCACTTCCGGACCACCTTTTTTTTTTTTTTTTTTTTTTTGAAAATGGACCGAGGGCAACCGCTGTCATTGGGCAACTCAACCACATTGCGACAAGTGTCCCGTATGTGTAAGGTATTGTTTTTTGGGCAACTAACGTTCGCTGGGCAACCGTATATTTTAAAAAGGGTTTTATCGTCATTTTACCATACATAAAAAGTAGACATTTGAATGCTGAAAGTACAGTGCATTTATAGTAAAAATCCAATACTCACTCGTCTTCATCATTCGTCTTCTTTACTCTCTGTTTTTTCCTTCTCGCATAATAACGTTAGTAGTTACTGTTTTCACAAATGAAACCGTTTGATTCGTCAGCACCTCTCTTCCTCCTAACGTAAACTGTTCATTGCAACAAAATTTTTCCTTTCGCGGCATTTTTTTCAAACAAGCAAACCACCTTCGCTTGCTCAATCTTTTTTTCCAATAATGTGGCAAAATATGGTACGTAAATATTGTTATTGTTGTTTATTACATATGATTTATTTCCAATTGGTTTTATGTTATAATAAATCGTTGTTGTTATTCGATTATTGCCTATGTTAGATAGGTGTTAATTCCATTTTACAATCGATTGCTCTTTTATATGTCTGTCTGATTCGTAATTATGTAGTCTATAATACCTTAGATTTAGTTAGTTAAGTATGTAACATTACTTGTTTCATTAAAAAATTTAGTGGCACTTTGTAGACCAATAAGGAGTCATTGAAATGGGTCCAGTTCCAGCCATTGAATCTGGTATATTATTGTAGCTTGTTTTGATGCATCATCCGATATGACTATGCTATTGTTTACGACGTTGGTATAGATTCCTTATATGGTCTGAATTAATTTTTCGTTTTTGTTGACTGTTTTTAAGAATCTAAGTTAATAATTACGAGTATACTGAACTACTTTTTGTTGATAAAGCAAAAGTTAGGCCCCAAAACGCCGCATCTTTTTAGGAATACCTGGTTTGGAAGACGGATTGATCTCTTGTTTTTTGAACATGAAACACAGAGCATTGATTATATGCTAAGGAAACAACATACAGTTGACGATGCTAATTATGATATGCCCTACATTTTTTACATTGAAGGACATGCTTTACATTTTGGTCGTCGTGAGTTTTGTCTAATGACACGGCTGCGGCTTGGACCTGTAAGCTTTGGGTTGTATACATCTGGTTCTCACAATTTTCGTAACAGGTTATTTCCTGACAAGGAAAACTATATTCTAACCAACTATGACGTAATTGGTGTTATCCAGGATTAAAAGCGGTTTCGACAGATATCTGATGAAGATGTTGTACGTCTTTGTCTTTTGTTATCCTTAGAGGTGATCTTTATGTGTCGTTTGTTGACATGCGAGGTGGATGATACACTGATGAGGTTAGTTGATAATCTAGATGATTGGAATGCTTTTACATGGTGTGACCATATTTGGACTCATTTATACGACCAACTTCATAATGTATTTGATAAGTACACGGATGACCACTTTTTTAGATTAAAGAAAGATCCAAAGGTTTGTCCGACATACACAGTTTCTGGATTTCTGTTTGGGTTTCAGGTATGCATTTTCCAACTTAACCTTATTACTGAGTTCTATATTTAAAAGTTTATGTTTCTCTATCTTAATTTTTTTTATTCGTATAAGTGTGGATCCTTTAGTCCTTTAAAAAATGTCATGTTTGGTGGGTTAAACATCCAAAGGTGATACCAAGAGCACTAGGCTCTTCTAGGAAGTTCATCTTTAAAAGAACTGATCGTTTGAATCTTTTTTCAAAGGTAAGCCTGTTAAACTTTGTGGTTATTTATTACTTGTTTAAAGGTAAAAAGTAAACATACACAGAAAATTATATGTTCCATTTCCACCTATTTAAGTCAAGGCATATGCATAAATACCAAAAAGATCTGCACAAATAGTCACAGCAGATTTCAGGTGCACATATTATAGATTAAACAGATAACAACCATTACAGTTTTTTTAGTACATCAACAAACCAGTAGATAAGGTAAACAAATGTTACTTGTAAGCCATTTTTCTTTTCCCTTTGCCTTTGCCTCGTCACCGCTCCTGCACCGTGGAGGGATTATTTATGCCAAATTTCTTCTCTTTAATATCAGCCCATGTTTGTTTATTTGCAAGTCCTATTACGAATCCTTTTACAGGAGGTTCGACTTTGGGCATCACTAATCAAGGCTTTTTTCCTCAAAACTCAGAACGTTGCCCTTTTCAACAGACCGTCACGGTAAGCTACCACATCGGGTCTGTCAGAATAGTCACTTGAGGTGCAGGTAGACAAATAGCTGGATATAGAGCTTGAATCACTTTCAGAGCTTTCAAAGTTTGGGAAGTATGAAGCCCATGGATTACATGCCTGCATTGTATATGAAGTTCTTGAGGACACTGTTATGCTTGAATCAGAAGAGATTGTTATGATATCTGCAAAATTAACAAACACTTTAAAGATGTGTGAAAACAAGCTTAGCATTAGCAAAATAAGATTTCTGAAACAAAACCCACTGACTTTTTGTAGTCATTTTATTAGGGTTTTGCTGATATGTGTGTGTAAAACCAGTGTTAATGTGCGTCTGTTTATGAATGTGCATGTGACTATAAATCTGACTATAAAAGAAAGCCTCTACCTAACCGCATTTAAAAGCATTAACATCCTAATAAATGGTTGGTTGTTGACCTTATCCCTTAACTTTTAAATTATAACTAAAGGTTATGCTACATCTTAGTTGTGCACCATGCTATACATCCTAACACAATTACAATAAAACTTTTGTGACCGTCATACATGCATTTCTAACCCTGTTCAGCACTGTTTACTTAAAATCAGCAGTGTACATGCATCTGTAACCGTTTATTACTTGGTTTAAATCACTGGCAGTATTAACTTCCACTTGCAGTTTATGACTTTAATTACAGATCCCTTATAAAATGGTGTCTTATCTCACTATGTATTGTTTTTTTATGACAAACAGTATTTTATATATTGCGCAAGTTCGTATGCAAACTGTAGTTTTTCAACACATTATCAGCCAACGTTGCATCCTTATATGTTTCTGGTTGTTTTTTTTTATCAATACAATCTACTAAAACATAAGCATCAGTTACAAATAACTCTAGTATTTGTCAAACTCCAGCAGTAGTTGTATGACGAAAGCAGTTGTAAGCCATATACTAGCAGCAGTTTACCGCGTACTTTATTCTGTAGATGATCCTAACAACCAGCACTAGTTCTAGAATATTACAAATCAAACCGACCTACATAATAGTAGCAGTGGTACAAACATATTAGCAGTTGTAACCAATGTTAAAAACCGGTTTTTTAATCGACCCGGTCGAGTCACCGGGCACCGGTTTGACCGGTTCAACCGGTTAAACCGCTGGGTCAACCCGGTTTTTCATTTTTTTCGACCAGGTCAACCGGTTTGATCACCGGGTCAACCGGTTCGACCGCCGGGTCTAACCGGGTCAACCCGGTTTTCATAAAAAAATTATGAAAGAAACCAAACCCGGCCGGGTTTCATGACCCTGGTTGACCCGGGTCACTCAAAACCCAACGGGTCTAACGGGTTGACCGGTTTTAGAAACTGGTTTTTTACCGTTTAGTGGCGGTGCGGTCCGACCGGTTGAACCGGCCGGGTCGACCCGGGTTTGAAAACATTGGTTGTAACACCCCCAAATCTCGGTACAGCGGAAGACTTAATCAAGTTTTCGGGGCGTTACTTTTTGGATTGGTATCGCACACAAGGATAATAAAAAAATAACTATTTAACCATTTAAAACCAATCCCAAATCAATTATTCAAAAATTTAATCCGAAGTATAAATATTAGGCCCAAAACATAGTTTAATAAAATATGTCCCAATTGTTTATCAGAGTCAGAAAATGATCCTTGAACCACGCCTCCATGCCAAGCTTCCACACATCAAGTAATCCAAACATCTCTCAAATACCTGAGAAATCATGCTAAAGGTCACCTTTGGTGAGTTCATAGGTTTAAGTTCAACAAAATCATAGTGGACCTGAAGAGTTGATTTGCTATGCAAGACCTAGATAGAATAATACCGTTTGCACACGCATGCATCCTACCGGATCACCAACCATATAATCACTTACTCGGGCCCTGCGACTCTAGTCCGGCCTTTGTCGTGGCAACCTCTAGAACAGTTGCCAACCCGGGCTAGGTCGAGATAGAAGTCTATTCTTAGTTAGGCACGGTTAAACCTAGACTAAGGCAACAACTATCACACATCTATCTACTCAGTCAAGCATATACGCAAATCCAAATAGTTTTTAACGGTCCAAAAACAACAGCATGATTCTCACCCCAAAATAGTTCAAAACGTAATTAAAACGTATATAAAATTGGGGCTATGAAACTCACCTCAAGCAATCAACGCACAATCAACGCAAAATTTCACTAGCAGAAGATAACAGAAATCACAGCGCAACAACTATCGACTCGGCACAACCTATTAATGTAGACCAACTTAATATATATTCCTCAAAATCAACGTTATCTACCCCAATATATTCCATCTCTTTATTTCCAAAAACGTCTCGTTTCACCATTAATCCTAGTATTTGGTATCCTTATGTGTGGGTGTATCGACTCAATATGATGCCATGAATGCACTCAAACAACCAACATATAACTCAATGGGACATAATGAGACCACTAAACGATAAGCTCCATAGTTCAATAAGTTTCGGAATAAATAGTAGACCTTATCGAATTCTTCAACTCGATAAACTCATTCATTTATTTGTGTCACTTATTATCCCATAAATCAATCGTATACTAAAGAGTCATAAGGATAAGTCGCCCATTAATAAGGTTACCCAACGCACCTAGCGGACTCTTATTAGATTCGTCAACCTAATAAGTCCGCTACCCACGTGGATCAACAATATTAATGCTAGGTTATCCGTAAGCCATGCACACATAACGCAAATAAATAACTACTTATCCAATATTAAATGTCCACAATTGACATTTATTGATAAACGTGTACTCGAAACCATAATTACTTATTTATTACCAAACCTTTCCAATTTAGTCGTTAGTTTCCGTTTAAAACTAGTAAATAACAAGATAAATCTTGTTATTGATATTTTTGGTACAAAAGCCCATTATTATTTACATTTCATAGTTTTATTATCATTTTCATATATGATACATATTTCGTCAAATCCCATTATAAATCTCATAACGTTCTTTGTTTCGAGTCCACAAGCACGAGTCATAACTTCTCGGCTTTTAATCAATCAATAGTCCAAATTATACTAAAGTCCATGTTACGGCTTTGTCGGAGTCAACTATTGACTAAAAAGTCAAAGTGACGCCGACGTAGCTCAAAGTCACATTATATATATCAAGTCCATAATTAAAAGTCATAACGTCGCAATTCAATCCCAAACCAACTCAAAACAATCTCGCCAACCAATCAATTAACCAATTATACTCGAAACCAATGTTATGACCCTAATGGTCATGACACGGTCGCGGTCAAGACCACGTGAACCAAACAAGCTTCTAAAAGCTTTTCGGCTCCACGCGTCTCATCCAAACCTCAACTAAACCAATCAATAAGCTACCAAATCGACCCGACTCGAACCCAAGACCTAAGTGGCTCACGTACGAAACCAACCAAGATCCATACGTGGGCTTCTTGGCTCGTACGCCCCATATCACACAACCAAACACAACCAATTCAATTCTACAACACTCCAATCCAATCATTCAAGCCCCAAACACTAACTAAACACAAAACCCATCAATTATTCTTAACCAAGAACATGCAACTAAACCCTAAAATACAAAACCCATCAAATTAATGCACCACACATGTACCAAACACTAATTACTTATTTATTTCAACACTAATTAGCTTTAATTTCAAGTTCCACCCAAAAGCCCCAAAAATTGTTCATGGGTCGAAACCCTAGAAATCAATTCGTGGCTTTTTATAGCCTAATCAAGCTCAAAACATGTTCCCTTTACCTTATCTAATCACCAATTGCAAAAGCCCTTTGAAATCTTTTGAAACCCTAAACGTACGAATCTTAATTCTTGAATTTGCAGGTGTTAATGAAGTCCAAATTGAGTGTATGATATATGGTTAGAAAGAGGATAAAGAGATCTTTCTTTTGGTGGTGGACGCGCCGGAGTGGCGGCGGTGGTGGCCGGAATATGGCCGGCGGCCACTATGGTGGTGATTAGGGTTTCTAGAGAGAGAAACAAGAGAGAGGGAAGTGATGTGTGTGTTTTCTAGTGAGAGAAATGAAAGGTGGAAGTGAGGCTTGGGTTGGGTATATATACTCATGAGCTAGGGACCTCAAAATAAATAATTTAGGAGGGGGGGGGGCGCCGACTACAAATAAAAAGGGAGGGTTCGGGTTGTAATTTCTCGTATCTAACTCGTTTACCCATTCCCGAGCTCACATATCGTCCCCCGAGTGTCCCATGACATTTATTTAACTTTCCAACATCGTTACTTATGTTTTTCCACGAGTTTTGACTATTTATTTGTCAATTTTCGAGTTACGGTCTAAAAGTTACAATAACTCTTATTTTAGGCTTTTCTAGTGCCGAATCGAATAGTGCCTACCAAATAGAGTTAAAACGCATACGATAACTCATTTAATAATGAAATAAACCGTACAAACCAATCGACGATATAAAATCTAGTCACGGTTTATAAAATAGTGTTAAAGGCAAAACTCTGTTTAATTTAGCGTGTCGGTTAACTAAAATAGACTCCCTAAATTGCCGGTTGTCACGACCTCCCACCTCGGAAGAAACCCGTCCGGGTTTCACTCCGAGTTGCTTGGTGTCATAAACAGTTTAGGATACTTCCTACAGAAAACGTCCTCACATTCCCAAGTGAACTCCGGTCCATGCCGGGAGTTCCAACGAACCTTAACAATCGGAATTCGGCTATTCTTCAGCCTCTTAATCTCACGATCCATAATCTCAATCGGATCCTCAACAAAATTCAATTTCTCATCAATGCGAATATCTCTTAAGGGCACAACTATGTTTTCCTCCGAAAGACATTTCTTAAGATTACTAACATGAAAGACATTGTGTACACTACTCAGTTCCGATGGTAGCTCCAAGCGGTATGCTACGGTCCGATTCTTTCGAGATTGGAAAGGGACCAATATATCGGGATTGAGTTTTCCACGCTTTCAAAGCGAATCACTCCTTTCCAAGGAGAAACTTTTAACATAACACGATCTCCAACCCGAAATTCTAAAGGTTTCGCCTCTTATCGGCATAACTCTTTGTCTATCACGAGCGGTTTGCAACGATTTCTAATCATACTATCTTCTCGGTGGTTTCTAGGACAAGTTCGGGACTGTAAGTTGACTTCGCCAACTTCACCCAACAAACAGAGAACGACATTTTCGGCCATCTGATGCCTCAAATGGAGCGGCCTTAATACTAGAGTGATAACTATTGTTATAGGAGAATTCGACCAATGGGAGATGTCTCTCCGACCTTGTCGAATCAATCACACATGCTCTAAGCATGTCCTCTAAAGTCCGAATGGTTCTCTCGCTTTGACCATCGATTACTCGCTGGATGGTAAGCGATACTCATATCCAAATTGTTCCTAACGTCGTAAAGACTTCCAAAAGTGGGATGTAAAGCGACTATCCCTATTAGAAATGATAGATATCGGTACTCCATGACGCGATACTATCTCCTTAAGATACAATCGAGCAAGCTTATCAAGACTATCGGTTTCACTAATAGCTAAGTGAGCGGACTTAGTTAAAGATCAACTATTACCCGGATAGCGTCATTGCCGCAAACCGTTCTCGGTAATTTAGTGATAAAGTCCATGGTTATTCGCTCCCATTTCCATTCCGGAGTTCGAGGTTGAACTAAAAGTCACGATGGTTTTGATGTTCGCCTTAACTTTAGAACAAGTCAGCACCTACTAACATCTTGAGCTATATCGGCTTTCATATTGGGCCACCAATAAAGTTTCTTAGGATCCCGATACATCTTATCGGCTCCCGGATGAATAGAGTATTTTGATTTATGCGACTCGTGCATAATCAACTCACGGATTCCACCATGAAATGGTATCCACTGTCTCCAAGCATAATGTTCCATCGAACGCTTCAAGAAGCCGTTTCACTTTCTACCATTCCATGAAGATTCTCATAAGGACGGTTCTCTTCCGTCAATGCCTCTACTTAGGCGGCTAAAATTTGAGATGGTAAGGGCGAAACAATGATCATTCCTAAGGATCTAACAAGTAGGGGTGGAATGTCCTCCTTACGACTAAGGGCATCAGCCACAACGTTAGCCTTACCAGGATGATAACGAATCTCACAGTCATAATCACTAAGCAATTCTAACCAACGACGTTGTCTCATGTTCAGTTCCTTATGATCTAAGATATGCTTCAAACTCTTATGGTCGGTAAGTACTACACACTTGGTTCCATACAAGTAATGTCTCCATATCCTAAGAGCAAACACTACAACACCTAACTCAAGGTCATGGGTGGTGTAGTTTTTCTCATGCTTCTTAAGTTGTCGGGATGCATAAGCAATCACCTTCTCACTTTGCATCAAAAAAGCACCTAAGCCTTTATGCGGCGTCGCGAGACACGACAAAGTCTTCGCTTCCTTCAGCAAAGCTAGGATGGGTGCACTACACAACTTCTCCTTGAAGTTGGAATGCTTCTTCTTCCTTTTCTCCTCATTCATACTTAACATCCTTACGGGTTAGTTTGGTCGTGGTTTAGCTATCTTGGAAAATCCTCAATGAACCTCCTATAATAGCTTCGCTAAACCTAGAAGCCGTCGAATTCGATGGGTTCTTAGGAGCTGCCCATTCCTTAATGGCCTTAATCTTAGCGGGTCAACATGAACACCTCGACTATCTATTACATGACATAAGAATTGCACGGACGGAATCCAAAATTCACACTTAGAGAATTTGTCATACAGCTTCTCCTCTCTTAGCAATCCTAAAATGAGCCTCAAATGCTCTTCGTGCTCCTCACTATTCTTAGAGTATATCAAGATGTCGTCTATGAATACTATCACAAACTTATCTAGGTATGGCTTACACACTCGGTTCATGAGGTCCATGAAAACCGCTGGTGCGTTGGTTAAGCCAAACAACATCATTTGGAATTCATAGTGTCCATAACGAGTCCTAAACGCAGTCTTAGGGATATCCTCTTCTCGAACTCTAAGCTGGTGGTAACCATATCGTAAATCGATCTTAGAAAACACACTAGCTCCTTGGAGTTGATCGAATAGATCATCTATTCTAGGTAACGGATATCGGTTCTTCACGGTCAACTTATTCAATTCCCTATAATCAATATACATCCTAAATGATCCATCCTTCTTCTTCACAAACAACACTGGTGCTCCCCACGGCGACGAACTTGGTCGAATGAATCCCTTCTCTGACAATTCAGCCAACTATTTAGACAGTTCCTCCAATTCTCTTGGAGCAAGTCGATAAGGTGCCCGGGCTACGGGTGCCGCACCGGGTATCAACTCTATTTGGAATTCCACTTGTCGGACAGGTGGAATCCCTGGCAGATCGTCGGGAAACACATCCGAAAATTCTCTAACGACGGGTACATCATTAAGGTTTCTTTCTTTCTTCTCCTCGCTTTTCTTTTCAGAAATTCGAGCTAAGAAAAGACAACCTCCTCTATCGATGTACTTCTCAGCCTTAATACAAGAGATGATGCTCAACCGGGAAGGACTTCCACAATCACTACGATCTCCTTGTATGCTCAGAACTTTTCCGCCATACGGTAAACGCACAACCTTCTCATCACAGATGATGTGTGCACCGTTCTTCGATAACCAATCCATTCCGATAATGGCGTCGAAACTTCCTAAGGTAGCGGCAGCAGATCTATACTAAGCGGGCGGTCTAGGAAACTTAAGGTACAACCTCGAACTACGGTGTCTATCTTCTCTCTATTCTCATTCGCTAATTCCACATCGTAACTAAACCCTAGAGGTGTTTGGGAGATTCCTAGTAATGGCATAAAGTTGATGGACACGAAACTCATATCCGCATTCAAGATCAAACAAAGATGGAAGCATAGCGATTATTGAGAAGGAACGCACTCGTAACTATGTTAGGGTCCTCACCACTTCCTTCCCAATAAGCGAAACACGCTGCTGTTCCCATGTCTCTTTGTTGATTCCTAGCACCCGTTTCCTCGGTTTCCTACAACCTCACGCTTCATGTGGTTTAAGCCATTACCTCCTACACCTCGGTTGGCAAATCATACTACATTACCGGGATTTCCTCATCCACGGCTCTCGGCACTCATTCCTTAAGTGTCCTTCTTTCCACATCCAAAGCAGTGTGATGGCCTTCCAGTCCGTTCCTGCGGTTTGAGCTGCGGCAAGTGGTCGGGACCTACAGTCTTTGGCCATATGTCCTACCTTAGAGCACTTCCAACACACATTCGGGCATGGTCCATGGTGGTGTCGGTTACAACGACCACACATGGGTTCACTACCTTCATAATCATTCCTACCTCCATTTCCTATGGCGAACACCCTGGCTGATTCTTGCCGTTTGTTGCCATTTACTTTAACAACTTCATTCCTCTTCCTCTTATCGTTCCTATCACTCTTACCCTTATCTCTTAATTCTAACACACAAGAGTCCATCGACTCGAGCCACATCAATTGCCTCATGCAAACCGGCGGCTTTGCGGCGATGACATCATTTCGAGTAGCTAAAGGCAATCCATCAAGATACCTTTCAATCTTAAGTTCTTCGGCACGGACCATCTCGTGGCAAAGCAAGGATAATTCTTGGAAGCGACGAGTGTAAGTCACCATGTCGATGCCTTTAACCTTATAGTTCCGAACTCACTTTCTAATTTCTTAACTTCATTCCTAGGATAGTAAGTCTTAATCGGAGAGCCTTAAATTGAGTCCAAGACATACTATAAGCTACATCAATTCCTACCGCCTGTGGTAGTTATTCCACTGTGTCAATGCCTCGTCCTTCAAGGTAAATGTTGCATACTTAACCTTACAATCCTCATCACGGTTACTCACGGCAAATCTGATTCGGTTTTCTCCAACCACCTAGTCGGGTAAACTACTCCTCGGTTCCTCCAAAATCTATGGGACCACAGAATCGGAACTCCTTATAGGTACAACCTCGGGTCCGATTCCTTGCTGGGGTTCCAATAGAAGTGTTAGAGATTAACCTCGCCTAGCGATTCGATGACGGCTGTGACACTAGGCGATCAATGTGGGTTGGGTTCACGGTGGAGGGTTTTGTGAACAGGACCATTCTCAAGACGGTCATCTACATTCGGGTTCCCTACAGCTGGGTTATCAATGTTCGGCTTCTCAACATGTGGTGCAGTCGGGGTCGGACGACGACCGCGACGACCAGGGGCAACAACAGCAGCAGGAGCTGCTCGGTTGTTCCTAATCAGGTTTCGTCTTGTTGCCACCATTCTGGAGGTAAGAAGAACAGTTTTATAAGTTCGCAATTTACGCCCTAAAATAGAGTTTGGTTCCAAGGGTCACTACATAACGCCTGAATACATACTGAAGGCTAACAAGGATAACGCTACACCAAAGCGAAACAATCAAATACCGCATCATAGCTAAGGATGCACGTTCCAATAACCATAACTCATAGGTTTCACAAGTGGGAAATACATGGAAGGATTCGAAGAAATCAAAAACGATCCTAACAACGATAACTATAAACAGCTAGGATAATCCTACATCTCGAACCAAGTACTACTTACTTTCAAGATGGCACAAAACCATAAATCTAATACTATCTAGCCACGTCACGAATATCACTCATCGATCTCCTAACATCGCCAACCTCTCTCACAAAGAGGCTAACTCAACACGTCCGGTCGCGATCGCTCTTAAGCTCGCGACCTCTCTCCAACTCACCAATCCTACGCCAAATCGCTCTATTAGCATCACGTCTTTGTCGCGAACCCTCTAAGGGGTCCCCGACCCGCTCCCGGAGCTCCGACATACCATCATGCAAAACCCTAGTCCTCCCGACTACGAGCACCCATATCGGCTCTAAGATCCTCAATACTAGCTCTAGACACTCCAACCAAACGCTCGTCAACGGACTAAGTCTAGTACCTTGAGAGGTAATCCTCTCCCACATCGGACCCGTCTCACCATACGCCTCGGGCTCAAGCAATCTCGATGGTATCTCGATCCTAACGGGCTACCTATCTCGGTGAGTAAGGTGGTGAATCGATGTCTAAAGGTCGCCCAGGGACTGTGCTCTGCAAGAGGAGAACTCGTCCGGAGAATGCGAGGACTGCAATGGAGGAGTACCCTTCCAGGATATCCTCATCCTCCTCCTCCCGAGGATCCTCATCCTCATCAACATATTGTTCCTCAATCTCATCCTCCTCCTCGACCTCATGCTCCTCCTCACCTCATCCATAGGGAGAGTCCATGAGTCTGAGTCTCTGTCTTGAGTAAATCACGAGGTGGTACACTAGAAGATCTAGGCCTCTAAGACATGGTGATCTTGCTAAATGGATAGGTGATGATGGTGGTCGACAAACATGCGGGCGATGCTATAAGCAAGCCTAGGAGTGCAGTGCTCGCTAAAACCCGATGTAAAGTGAGCCGCCTAGGCGAGCTAGGGCGATCGATGATGAACTAGAGTGACGGGCAATCTCATAAGGATCACCTGCATGGCCGTCATGAGAGTCAATCTTTGGCGAACTAGCAACAAGGACCTCCTCGACACATCAAAAGCTAGTGAAAGCATAGCTGTGACAACGACATAGGGTAGGTATAAGTGTTCGAAACAACTAGTTTTAATAAGCGCAACAACTTAACCAAAACACATATCACATAATGTAAGCTTTAAAGTGTAGGTACCGCATTACTCAAAACATGCCTTTAAATAACACACATAAGTTCCGTTCTATCACATAATCACATATCAAAGCAATCGAGTTCAAATTCCAAAATCGTAATATACCGTTTACTCAAATCAATTTCCGTAATATCTCGATAATCACATCTCATTTTCCCAAAACCAATAATCATATCTCATTTCCAAAACCAATAATCATATCTCATTTCCAAAACCAATAATCATATCTCATTTCCAAAACCAATAATCATATCTCATTATCAGAACGTTTAGGAATACCCCTAAACATATCCAAATCATAACTCAAATCTCTAAATCATAACATTTTCATAATTAGTTCACAATATTCCCTAACATATCATCTCATAATTCAAATCGCACTTCATACCATAATCAAATAAGAAGCTTCGGCTTGGCAAGCGGTCGTGCGTCGGTCGAGGATTAATTTTTCTTAAAAGCGGTTATAGTTTAGGGTTTATAAAATACCTAGTTCTCTATAACCTTGACCTCGATACCAATCATAACACCCCAAATCTCGATGCAATGGAAGACTTAATCAAGTTTTGGGCGTTACTTTTGGATTGGTATCGCACACAAGGATAATAAAAAATAACCATTTAACCATTTAAAACCAATCCCAAATCAAAAGATCGGAAACCATTATCAAGTTCATTTTAACCGTCAACGAAGGCTAGTTTTGGGCATTTAACATGAAGATGTGATTCTGGCGAGAATTCACTATTATTTATTTGAGGTTGAAGTGGGATATCACGGGTGCATGTACTTAGTATCACGAAGATATCGGGGTTGGTTGGATGCATGATTCTTCAAGATCCTTGTTCGAGCTTTAACCGTTTGAATGACAAAGACTTGAGTTATCTAGTTGAACTGATGTAAGGAGTTACATTGTTGTGCTCCTGACTTATAACTATCACTTTTAAGGAGTTACGTTGTTGTGCTCAAGTGTCACACTAAGGTGTGGATAATTTGAGAAACTTTAAGTTTACTTTTTCGATGGAGTTAAGAAAAAGGGTTCTTAATCGACAATAGTGCAAGTTTAAGTCACAAGTTCGGGTTATACTACTTGGTCTCAAGTTCGTCATATTGGGTTTTCTCCATCGATGAGTCACTACAAAAAGCCGTCGAATGATAATGGGGTCGGTAAAGTTAGGCGAGAAGAGTATACACAAGTAGAGAAGTTTTATCGTGATTGATTCTTCGAGATATTTATGGTACTTCACACTTGTTCGATTAATTGAACATACATGGTTTCGATGTCTCCAATTCATCATCAACATCGTGGTGTATGATTACGATTCATTGAAAACATCAAAGGGAATAGAGTATAGGTGGTGTCTGCTTCCTTTGTTGTTTTGGATTTTTTCAAAAACCCTCTCCTTTCATGAATTTCTTCATCGGGGAAGAAATTAGGCGATCAATGGTTAAAATTTCTCAAGTTGGTGTTATCGTCTCACTTTCACGAGTTATCGTGTGTGAAGTTACCTAAATATGATGTTGTGATGCCTCACACACGGTCATTCTATCGAGTAATTGCTGATTCACAGGTAACTATTATTAGATGAGCCGCAACATTCGGGGAAGTCGTTTCATTTAAGTCTTTCGTGGTTTTTGGTGTGAAGCATCAACTATTCAAACATTTAATCCAAGTATAAATATTAGGCCCAAAACATAGTTTAATAAAATAGGTCCCCATTGTTTATCGTAGTCGAAAATGATCCTTGAACCACGCCTCCATGCCAAGCTTCCACACATCAAGAAATCCAAACATCTCTCAAATACGAGAAATCATGCTAAAAGGTCACCACTGTTGGTGAGTTCATAGGTTTAAGTTCAACAAAATCATAGTGGACACAGAAGAGTTGATTTGCTATGCAAGACCTAGATAGAATAATACCGTTTGCACACGCACGATCCTACCGGATCACCAACCATATAATCACTTACTCGGGCCCTGCGACTCTAGTCCAAGATCGTCGTGGCAACCTCTAGAACAGTTGCCAACCCCGGGCTAGGTCGAGATAGAAGTCTATTCTTAGTTAGGCACGGTTAAACCTAGACTAAGGCAACAACTATCGCACATCTATCTACTCAGTCAAGCATATACGCAAATCCAAATAGTTTTTAACGGTCCAAAAACAGCAGCATGATTCTCACCCCAAAATAGTTCAAAACGTAGTTAAAACGTATATAAAAGTGGGGCTATGAAACTCACCTTAAGCAATCAACGCACAATCAACGCAAAAATATCACTAGCAGAAGATAACAGAAATCACAGCGCTACAACTATCGACTCGGCACAACCTATTAATGTAGACCAACTTAATATATATTCCTCAAAATCAACGTTATCTACCCCAATATATTCCATCTCTTTATTTCCAAAAATGTCTCGTTTCACCATTAATCCTAGTATTTGGTATCCTCATGTGTGGGTGTATCGACTCAATATGATGCCATGAATGCACTCAAACGACCAACATATAACTCAATGCGACACAATGAGACCTCTAAACGATAAGCTCCATAGTTCAATAAGTTTCGAAATAAATAGTAGACCTTATCGAATTCGTCAACTCGATAAACTCATTCATTTATTCGTGTCGCTTATTATCCCATAAATCAATCGTATACTAAAGAGTCATAAGAATAAGTCGCCCATTAATAAGGTTACCCGACGCACCTAGCGGGCTCTTATTAGATTCGTCAACCTAATAAGTCCGCTACCCACGTGGATCAACAATATTAATGCTAGGTTATCCGTAACCCATGCACACATAACGCAAATAAATAACTTCTTATCCAATATTAAATGTCCACAATTGACATTTATTGATAAACGTGTACTCGAAACCATAATTACTTATTTATTACAAAACCTTTCCAATTTTGTCGTTAGTTTCCGTTTATAACTAGTAAATAACAAGATAAATCTTGTTATTGATATTTTTGGTACAAAAACCCATTATTATTTACATTTCATAGTTTTATTATCATTTTCATATATGATACATATTCGTCAAATCCCATTATAAATCTCATAACGTTATTTGTTTCGAGTCCACAAGCACGAGTCATAACTTCTCGCTTTTAATCAATCAATAGTCCAAATTATACTAAAGTCCATGTTACGGCTTTGTCGAGTCAACTATTGACTAAAAGTCAAAGTGACGCCGACGTAGCTCAAAGTCACATATATATATCAAGTCCATAATTAAAAGTCATAACGTCGCAATTCAATCCCAAACCAACTCAAAACAATCTCGCCAACCAATCAATCAACCAATTATACTCGAAACCAATGTTATGACCCTAATGGTCATGACACGGTCATGATCAAGACCACGTGAACCAAACAAGCTTCTAAAAGCTTTTCACCCACGCTGCCTCATCCAAACCTCAACTAAACCAATCAATAAGCTACCAAATCGGCCGACTCGGACCCAAGACCCAAGTGGGTCACGTACGAAACCAACCAAGACCCATACGTGGGCTTCTTGGCTCGTACGCCCCATATCACACAACCAAACACAACCAATTCAATTCTACAACACTCCAATCCAATCATTCAAGCCCTAAACACTAACTAAACACAAAACCCATCAATTATTATTAACCAAGAACATGCAACTAAACCCTAAAATGCAAAACCCATCAAATTAATACACCACACATGTACCAAACACTAATTACTTGTTTATTTCAACACTAATTAGCTTTAATTTCAAGTTCCACCCAAAAGCTCCAAAAATTGTTCATGGGTCGAAACCCTAGAAATCAATTCGTGGCTTTTTATAGCCTAATCAAGCTCAAAACATGTTCCCTTTACCTTATCTAATCACCAATTGCAAAAGCCCTTTGAAATCTTTTGAAACCCTAAAAGTACGAATCTTAATTATTGAATTTGGAGGTGTTAATGAAGTCCAAATTGAGTGTATGATATATGGTTGGAAAGAGGAGAAAGAGATCTTTCTTTTGGTGGTGGAGGTGGTGGTGGACGCGCCGGAGTGGCGGCGGTGGTGGCCGGAATATGGCCGGCGGGCACTATGGTGGTGATTAAGGTTTCTAGAGAGAGAAACAAGAGAGAGGGAGGTGATGTGTGTGTTTTCTAGTGAGAGAAATGAAAGGTGGAAGTGAGGCTTGGGTTGGGTATATATACTCATGAGCTAGGGACCTCAAAATAAATAATTTAGGAGGGGGCGGGGGCGCCGACTACAAATAAAAAGGGAGGGTTCGGGTTGTAATTTCTCGTATCTAACTCGTTTACCCATTCCCGAGCTCACATATCGTCCCCCGAGTGTCCCATGATATTTATTTAACTTTTCAACATCGTTACTTATGTTTTTCCACGAGTTTTGACTATTTATTTGTTAATTTTCGAGTTACGGTCTAAAAGTTACAATAACTCTTGTTTTAGGCTTTTCTAGTGCTGAATCGAATAGTGTCTACCAAATAGAGTTAAAACGCATACGATAACTCATTTAATAATGAAATAAACCGTAAAAACCAATCGACGATATAAAATCTAGTCACGGTTTATAAAATAGTGTTAAAGGCAAAACTCTGTTTAATTTAGCGTAATGCGGTTACCTAAAATAGACTCCCTAAATTGCCAGTTATCACAGCAGTGATTCCAATCTTCTACTAGCAGTGGCATATCTTGAGTAGTGATTCCATCCTGATAACCAGAACCAAAAACCCAACAATCCTCCCCCATACATCCAGCAGACTTCGATCTATTTCTATTTTATGTCTAGAGGACCTTGAAGATCAACAATCTTCTCAATCTTCAACAACAACTGGGCAATCATTGGATTGTAGGTTTCGTACCCTGTGGATCTAGCTTAGCTTCCAACATCTTTCTTGCAACATTCTTTGTCAGTGGATAATCTTTATCTATATACATGAATATCTTCTCCTGTGTCGTCTGAATAGCATGCAATCTACAAGTCTGATAAAGCATCCATCGTACCACTTCACAGTCTTCCCAAAATTTGTCTTTAGGATTGGGTTGAAACATATTCTTCATAGCTATCCACACAGACCTTGCTAATGACCCAGTTGGACCAAACTTTCCATATCTGAAATCCATGACCTTCAACAGCTGTTCTAGATCTATCATAGAACTAGACCACAACAAACACCCAAAATTGAAGTGTTTTTGTTTCCATCCATCTTCTCTTGTGATTTCAATCACTTCTCTGTCATTTGCTGTAATAATTTGCCAATCTAGAATTAGATGTACAGATCTTAATGGTGTAGGATTAATAGGCTCTTCAGGTTGATCACACACCATAAGATACTGTTTTACTCTTTCTTCCTTCTCCATCTCATCATCCATCTTCTATTTCTTGGAACTAGATTCCTCCTGATTAGGTCCTTTTCTCTTTTGATGTCTGTTCCTCCACAACTCATCTTCTCTCTCAGAATTCATAGGAATGAAATTATCATAGCTTCTTTTGCAGGTATTATAAATCTCCTCAACCTTCTCATAGGAGCAAGTCCTCAAATTTACAGAAACATTCATTCCCATATACCTGATAAATTTCATCATTTGATTCTTCTTTTGTTGCTTGGTTGGAGGTTTATTCTTTTTTGCTTGATTATCTCTAAATGTTGTTTCTTGTCTCATCTGTCTCGTCTTCTCAGCCAGCAGCTTAGACCTTGTGCCAATATCCAATTGACCCCATTCATACTCTGTCCATTCTTTATGTATACTCTCAGAAGCTTCAAACATTTGTTGCTCATTATTCAATTGTTCAATAAGTTTCTGAGAAGCTTCCTCATCTTCTTGCCTTTTCTTTTCCTTAGCAATTTCATCAGCATTTAATTCCAGATGTAATCTTAGAGCTTCTTCTTTATCATAAGCCTCCTGCTCCTGTTTACTTTTAAACTTCAAAACTGGTTATGCAATTCCTTTACCCTTTCCAATATCTGGTTGAGCAACAACTAACTTCACAGGCTCACCAATCTTCAAACTTCCCAAGGTTTTAGGTGCAGAAGGTTTAATTGTAGCAGGAATGGGTGCAATGATAGGTTCAGGGATTGGTAAAGATTGCTTTAGGTTTAGCAGTTGAATGGCAACCTCCTTTTCAGCTTGTTTTGACGTTGGTGGTGATATAACAGTGGTTGTGATTGTAGTAGCAGTGGTTGTGATAGCAATGGGAATATCTGAAGTAACACTTGTTATAATTGCCTTAGAAGTGGTTCCATCAGTGGTTTCTTCTTTACAAGCAGATGATGCAGCAACATAGCCAGTGGTTGTTTCCTGCACAACTGCCTTCTCTTTTTCTTCACCAGTAGCTTTCAAAGCATCATTTATCACTGCAGCTTTTCCTTCCATGTCAGTCACCAGATAATCATCTCCATTATCACCACCATCCAAGTCCAAATCCACATCCAAATTCACATCCTCCCCTGAATCTATGCTTTTACTCCTCCCCTGTTTGGATACATCATCCAAACTCTGATCCTTTGAGGAGCTAACCTTCTTTCCCATCCTTTTGACTCTTCTATATGCAGCAATCACTGGTCTCCTCATTCGCTCCAAAACATTCACCCTGTGATTCAACCTTTTAATAGTTCCAGCTTGAGAGGTTGTCAATTCCTAAAGACCAGAGATGTTAGACTCCGTGTTGGCACATTTAACCATCAATTCATTTAAAAGTTCCATTATATCCTCACCACTTCGACATGTGTTAACTGGTCCGAGAGGTGGATCCTGGGAATTGTCATTATGCACAAAAGTATCATTACCCGTCAATTCATGTTCAGTTTCAAGTCTATCCTCATAACTTCGAGCTGTGTTACTTGCTCCGAGAGGTGAATCAAAGGATGTAAGTACCATGGCATCAGACCGAGCCTCAACATCCATGGATCCCAAGTTAGCCACTTGGCTGGGGATTCCTCCACCTGTGTTGAGCTCAAGAGAACTCTCCACATTAGGAGTTGCCAGTGGTTGGGTCTTACTTAGGTTTTCACTGACATGCTCAGCATCTAAGCCAGAACCAGTAGTGAAAGCCCTTCCACTCATGTCACGTCCCACACCTGTGACAACCTCATGTCCTTCACCAGTAGCACCAGCCTGAGGTAGCTGAGTGCCCTTCTTCCTCCTTCTAGTAACTAAAATACGTTGGGGTTCAGATGTTGAAGGTAAGGGTTCAGTAGTGGGTTGGGATGTGGTAGCAGGGGGTTCAGCAGTGGATAGATTGGGTTGTGGATTTTCCTCCTCTATAAGTTTTGGCAGATTTAGCATGTGAGGAAACTAAGGTGTAATGGTTCCTGAAAAATTTGGACTCTTTTTCTTTATATGGGCAAACACCTTAGGAACCATATGTAAAACGTCAGACTTTCTCTTATGGGGAATGGGTTCTGTTATTTGACTTTTCGCTATCAATTGAACAAACCTAGGATAGAGGTAATATTTGCCCTGTTCTTTAATATTCTTACGAAAACCCTCAAAAATCATTCGAGACCGATTAAAACCCTTTCTTGAGATAAGCAGATGACAACAGTTGCAATCTTAGAGGGAAACTCATCAAATCCAGTTGTTTTATTGCTTACACACCTGAGCAAGGTATGGATTAAAAACTTCCATTGTGGAGAAAACATACCTTTGTTAAACTTTATACGATCTCCTCTTCTCTCATAACCCATTCTTTCTGAACCTTCAAATATTTCATCATTAGACAGATTAACAACTCCTTTAGCATCCTGAAGCTTCAAAACACCTCTAATCACCTCCTCTGTGATCAGAATCTCCTTTTTATCAACAACAGCCCTAATAACCTCTTCTCCACCTCTTTCTTGAATTTATTGGTCCACCAAAAGCGATGTATATAAGATTTAACAATGACGGGTTCTGATTAATGCATAGTGTATGGGACTATGTTTGATGAAATCAATCATCTCATGAAAACCTTCAGAATGGTCGTTCTTGACTAGGTATGCGACTAAGTTGTGGGTTGTGGAATATTCAGTTGCCATTGTATGTTGAAAGTGAATATGATGTGGGATTTGTGAAAATTATAGTTGGGAGTGGTTAGGGTTTGTGTTCAGCGCCAATTGGGAGTGTTTAAAAGATCAATTAATTGATCGGCTGTGAATTGGGGAATAAGTACGTCACCAACATAATGTTTCACAATAGCCCCTGTTGTTTCCATATTCAGCAAAACTGCACTAGCAGTGGATTTACCATAACTAGCAGTGGATAGATCAAACCAGTAGTTGAAACATCACTGACACTCCCATCCTTTGACCAAGACTACTGCTGCAAAATCGTTGTAAATTGAGTGTGATCATGCATAGATTTGAAGGATTACAAACTTACAGTTAAGCAATGTTTTGTGTAGATGATGATGAACCAGCAATGTCCTTTTGAGACTCATAGACCTTCAAGTTGTTGTAGAGATTATCCAAGGTCATCTTTTCAAAGTCATCTTTGTTTCTCCAGACAACAATGTGCATAGCTCATTCAGGTGACAAGCTTCTAATGAACTTAAGATTGATGTCTTCTAGAGCAACTTTATAGTCCACCGATTTCAATTGATTATCTATGGCACCACCGACCAGTATAATTAATACACTAGCAACATTTTCGCTAACACGTGAAGTTGTTATAAAATTGGGATACCATGCTTAGCAGCAGCAAGTTATGTCAGATGCACAAATATTTTGCTACCGTTTGCATGGTATGTTCGTGTTACGAAGTGCCATGTATCTTGTTATTATAACACAATCATTATTATTATTTATTTTTTTATTTTTTTTGGTTGAATTTGCATTATTATAACCAAACAGATAATATACAATTATGGACAACATTAACAAGTTTACTATCATATGTAGAAATCGATCTTACATTTTCCCTTCTTCCTATCCAATACATATGATTACAATTATGGACAACACATAAATAAATTAACTTATAATTTCTTATAGTTTGTGACCATACTCCATGCTTGTGACTAGTTGCCCGTTATTTGTGTCTAGTTTCCCCATAACAAATTTATTGTTGGCCAAAGTTTCTTGGGTGTTGTGTTGTAGCAGTTTGACTTAAGAGTTTTGAAGACACTAGTTCCCTTCAAGTACATGACGCTATTTAGCACCTTCCTTTTCCTGACAACTATTCACCATTAATAAACTTTCCTACTTTTTTTAAACCTCATTTTTTGTTTACCACATAAAGGAATACCTAGCGTACACCTAAGAATAAACTGTGTTGGTTAACTAGAAGCAACCCCAAATAAACAACATAAATCTGCTTGTTTCACTATTTAAACAAATTTTTTTCATGATTTTAATTTACATTGTGTCTCTCCCAGTTGCCCATCGTATCTACGTGGTTGCCCAAAAATATTACTCTTTCTAGTAACTTGTTAGACACATGTTTCATTGTACCTTTTCTGGGAATACGTAAACTTTAAAATTAATGGACATAAACAGTTCAAGTATATGCCACTAGGCAGCACCATCATTTCAGTACACCCTTTCCTCATTAATAAAGTTTGTCTTACTTTTGTGCATCCCCGACTTGGGTTATTTCAAAATATCCATGCAATATTGAAGAAACCACAGGCAAGTGCACACATAGTCAGAGTTTATGACATAAATTGTTAGTTCTATTATAGTTGTATATTGTTACCGAAAATATAAAGTAAATGTACACCTAATAATACCATTTGTATGTTACTTGATGTAACCAAAACTAATCATCATAAACCTGTTTAATGGCTTGTATGTTAACAACAAAGTTAAATAATATTTTTCCTAAGCCATACACAACAAAAAGTTACGGACCACGTGGCATACCTGCCTAAAATATTTGTTTGAATTGCAAGTAAACAACATGCTAACTGGTTTAGTTGCCCCCAAATGGTTTAGTTGCCCATAAATTGTTATCTTTTGGCTAGGAATCGTTTGTGTACTAGACAAGCTTCATTAATTGCATGTGGCATAATGTGCATTTTTATTACTTGACAAGACGCAACTATTGACCACTTGACTATCCACATTTACTTATATTGACTTTAAATTGAAAATAAATTCCATGTCACCCCACACCCCATTTTGGTTATATAAACGGACACCATGTATTCCATTTTCAAACAACGTTTGTCAAGGGACACACACTACCCATAACATCATTTACTACAACAGAAATGGATAACGATATTTACGACATGGTTACCACTGTGTTTGTGCGTGACAATGGACGTGACTTAAAGTTCATAAGTGACATGCATGCAAAGGTGATGGAGCTAACTCGTTGTTGCAGTGTGCGGGGTGAGCAGATCAAGCAGTTGGAGTGTATGGAAATCCTGCGTGAAATCCAAGATGAGAAGCTAGAGAAAAACAAGACGCTGATGAGGCTCATTAGTGAGACGAAACTGCAAGTTCTCAAGAAAACCTCGTTTCTGGCCATGATGCGCAAAAAATATTAAACCTCTACTCCTAGCTTGTTATGTGCTCTCTCAAGTTACATCATTGTCATCTTTTTTGTTTTGGGTGATCATCAATGTTGTTGCTTCGTTGCTCTCTTTTGTTATCTCTTAATGTAATGAAATGAAATCTATTATAAAAAATTATATTGCGAAGCAATTGGCAACTGGTCGAACTTATACGCAGCACGAATAAGAAACATATAATACTTTTGGACAAATCTTGAATTAACAACAGTATACTACGTATTATTTTTAATCCATCTTGAACAAACAACTTTAATTTATGAATAACTTGGTTATTCATAAATACAATAGTAAAATTTTTGACAACCCTCCAACAAGATCACCCCTTTATGTATTTTAACAATCTCAGTTATTCTACAGGCCAAACTACCAGTTGTTCTAGAGCAATCAAACGTTTTTGATAAGAATGGAATACGTCCGAACGACTATAAGATTAAATGTAGGCTATCCGAAATCGATCTTAAGCAAGGGGGATTTTTGGTCATTGTGGTGTGTGGGTTTGTATATTTATATATCGATTGGCACATGGTCAATGGTTGCAAGTTGATGATCCTGCTAACGTCGCGCTAGCTTATCGCGAGAAGATGATTCGGTTTTTTTATAGACTTATATTTTATCCTTTGTATCAACAGTTTTTAACTTATCTCCAACAGCACTTTCGTTGTTTTAACATGCACTATCGGTTTTCAATATACGATATTGTATCAAATACATTTTACAATCAAACATATACCATGGCTCATCCATTGATATATTCATTCACACATTAACGCTCATATTATTACACAAACACACTACACATAAAAACGTTAAACAAATAAAGTAACATTTACCCCATTACTATTTCCATATCAAAATCAATGGATCATAAGTCTCATATAATATATAAGTACATTGTTAATAATAATACTACCTTTGCTAATATATAGCAAATCTTCATCAAGATCACATTTGTACACAAGTCAGGTAACCCCTGCCGTTGACTTTCCATGACAGTGTGTAAATTAAAATCATCCACGAATTCATTCGAATGCTCTGCAGTCTTCTCAAAACCGTCTATGTCTGTCACAGACAAACCATCTATAAATTGGGCACTGGAAATACACCACGGTTGCTTCATTTCAGCTTGTGTTGCAGAAAGTTCAACAATGGGAGTTGAGTCCTAAGAACAAAAAAAGTTACAATTACTGATATTGTGAACAAACTTAGGTACAAGTTAGTATAGTCTGCATCATAATACTGTGTGATGCCTACCGGTCCAAAGAGATTACAACAGTATGCGTTCCGAAACTTTGAAAGTTCTGACCAAGCAAGACCACGTGGAATGACCTTGTTGTCTTTCACCCACCAAAGTGAGCTTTAGGAAAACTCTCCAAAATCCAAATGTAATAGGCACACCGTCATCGTTAAAAATGTCTAGTTATGCGATTATCGTTTTGAATTTGTTTAAAGTTTTAACAAAGTAAAGGTCATCTGTTTAGCATGAAACAATACCTTTATGATTACAATTACTAAAAAATTGTAAACTAAAAAGTGTTATAACATTGTTGTAATCTAAATTACGGGTAACATTTATATTACGTGTACACACACCAAAAGACCAGCATTTCATAACAATAAAACAACATCATTATTTATAGGTACTTTTCGATTGAACAAGTAATAGCACAACAAAATAGAATCAAAAGTTTTTAATAACCTGTTTTCTAAAACAAATATGTTATCAAACTAAGACATACATACATTAGTACAAACTACAGAGAATTCAAACCTTGAAAGCCCAAGCGAACCCCGTATAGATTGTATGTGGCATTGAACTTTGGGTTTTTTTCAATTTTAACAGATGATCTTTTCTGTGTATATGAACAATATTGACAGTCTTTTGATAAAATTTATGCCACATATATTCACCCCAAGAAAATACATTACAGTCTTCAAAATCATCAACCAAGGACAATAAGTGATTATGGATGCAATTCATCTTCTTTTCCATAAACACCGACTCCGAGCTACCATGAGACACACCCTAACAACATCCTCATCAGAAAGCGATAACCACTTTTTTCCATCCTTTTTTCCATCATTAACAAGTTCCAAAAGATCAATGGCATGTACATTTGTTATACCATTAGTCCTTTTTTCACGAAATACACGATCACAGAAAGCACTAGATCGTTTAATCGGTTTTGAAACTTTGGCAAATCGAAACCCTGTTATCAGACAAAATTCTTTCCGGCCAAACCTTAATGAATGATCCCCAATTTGGAATGTTAGTGGAGGGGAATCAGAGGATATGTTAGAAACATATACCTGGTGTTGCAAAACATAATGCATCATAAGGCGTCATTCGCCGCGACTTTATATCCAACCATGGACCAAAAGCTGTTTGTCCGAACAACCTTTCGCGGTTTTCGTTCTTTGACAAATAGAGTTTAATATCTTGCAGCAACTTCAATGTAGAACGAACTGCGATTTTACAATTGTACAACTTTAATTTTGTCATACGTAATTATACAGTAAAATTAATTAGGGGGTTAGAGGGTTATGTGAATAAGATATGGTTTGTGAGTGTGTGCGCGTGATGTAGAAGAAGATGTTTAATTGTAGAAGCTGTTAAATTGTACAAGAAGATGTTTGATTGTGTGTGTGTGCGCGTGATGTTGTGTGAGTACGTGTCCGAGTTATTATTATTAGTTTTATAATAAAACCATTGTAAAATGAGCATATTATCCTCGTGTATAAATACAAGTTGCCCAATAATATATAGTTGCCCGAAAATACATTTTGGTTGCCCAAAAAACAATACCTTACAATACATCACAAATACTGTCAAAATATGTACTTCTTTCAGACTTTTGTTGGACACGTGCCACCCCATGGTTGGCTACAAGAAAATCGCTGGGCAACTAGTTCATTTTTGTAACGCAGAAAAGCGTGGTCTAGAAAGTGATAAGCATCAGGGCGCGCGGTTTATTTGCCTCATTTTCCCTTAATAATATTATAATTAATTATAAATATTTTTTGTCCCTATAAATACCAACCCACTTCACTATTTTGTACTAGACGACGAACGAAAGAAGAATGTGGATTACATTTCAAATCTAAGTATGTAGGACCTTGTTTTTATCAACCTTAACACACAAGTAACACGTAAAACACAAAGCTTATGCGTAAAGAAAGAAGCAAGAAGGTGGTGACTTGATGAATATGTATGCGTAGGAAGGAGAGAAAGATGAAAACAAGATGATGTTTATTTCAAAGAAAAACACATACAAACACACTCAAGCACACCCCTCAATTGATCATTTGAGGGGTATTTATACTTCCATACATATCACCTTTATGGGCTTGGGCTTGGGCTTGGATTGGACTTGGATTGGACAATAACTTACATAAGGCCAACTTAACATAACTATTCGCCATTTAGCTTAGCACAATCCACGAGCCCGTTGACTATTCTATCATGATATCTAACACACGTTACAAAGTTCCTAAACGTGAATGACCATCACTTCTATTAAATATTATTAAGGCTAACAAAGTAAAATACATACGAAGTGCATTACAATGTAGGAACCACATACTTTTCAGTCAAAGATTTTGGATTTAGACAAATTTGGTCCCGACGACATGTCAAACGGATGAGTCGACTTGTTATAGATATGCATAATGTTGGTGCAAATAATGTCTAAAAACATTATTGCTATCTTTCGATATCTCTATGTTTTGATAATAACAAAATGTAAAAACACGTTATGTTAAAATTAACGTAAACAAGTTTTAAATCAAAATATCCCGTTTCTACATACATCACTCTAGGTAATAACAAACAAATTTACAACTTGACAAGTGATCAAAGAAGTGAATTTGTGCTTCAAACTTCACATTTTTAATGTGACAAAACATTTTTTCAAAAATACATTTTACAAATTATTTTTGAATATTAAATAAATGTTTTAATGAAAAACTAAGTTTAAAAACTCCCAACAGCTATTCCGCCCCAAAAAAAATCTCCTAACTTTTCCAAATAAACTTTCACTACTAAAGATAAAAATAGGATCGTTTTTGTCTGGGCCGGTACCACGGTACCACTAAATTTAGTGGTACCGTCCACTGTAACGGACGAATTTTTTGTCCCTATAAATGT
Source organism: Chrysanthemum lavandulifolium (assembly GCA_022545495.1). NCBI lineage: Eukaryota > Viridiplantae > Streptophyta > Magnoliopsida > Asterales > Asteraceae > Chrysanthemum > Chrysanthemum lavandulifolium. The sequence goes on from CM040242.1 coordinate 187,547,093, forward strand.
CAACCCACTTCACAGTTTTTTATCATCCTTTTTTACACAAAACTTTCTGAGTTTAAGTCTTCTAACACACGCACACACGCACACACACTCCTTTAATCATTTAGATAGTTTTCTTTTGTTTTAGAGTGATCGTCTCTTCCAACCAAGTGATCACCTTCATTACTCTCCTAGTGCAAGAGAAGAATACATTGTATCAAGAAGATACTTAGTGTTGTAGTCATAATAGTGTGCACTTGTAACATTTGTTACACACTTGTTGTATTTTTATATACATCAAGTAGTCTTGAGTCTTGTTTAGATAACTTGTGTGGATCATTGTGATCTTGTCGAGATCTTGGAGATCTTTTGTTGTTTATGAGTTAGTGTGTTGATCAAGTGGATCAAGTCTAGATCGTGGTGATCTAGTAGTTCGTGTGATTAGCAAGGATCGGGTAGATCACGAGTGAGATTGGTACTAGCTAGATCAGTACTCAACATTTAGCTTAGTGTCGAAAATTGTGATAAGCGACCTTGTACGGTTTTCTTTGCCTCGATGGAGTTTGTTAACATAGTGCTTAGAACTCTCGAGTTGGGTACTCGGGGAGTGAAGTAGGGCGAAGAAGAGCTGCGTGACCAAACCACTATAAATCTCTTGTTTTTGTTTGATCTCTCCATCTCTTACTCTTTAATTTGATTACTTACTTCCTATTGTTGTAGTGTATCTATTATAGTCTTGTTAAGTAAGCTTCATATTGTTGTGGTTTGATTTCACAAAGGATTCAATCAAAGTTTTTCACAAGTAAACTTTGAAAACTAAATTAAAAAGCGGTAAACTATTCAACCCCCTCTAGTTTCCCACAATTGGTATTAGAGCCACGTCTAAAAGAAATAGTATTTTAAAGCTTGAATCGATCAATGGATTTTGACAAATATCAAGATGGGCAATCTATGTAAAAGACCATCACTTTTTGAAACCGATTGTTTTATCTATTGGAAAACAAGATTTGAAACCTATGTGAAATTAAAAGATATTGATCTTTGGCATATTATTACCGAGTGTGATTTTAAACCTATTGAAAAGAATCCGGAAACTAACAATAATGAAATTATTCCTTACGAAAAACAAAGTGATACTCTTAAAAGAAAACTAGCCAAAAATGATGAGGCTAAAATGATGATTTATAATGCTTTGCCAAGAAAAGAATTTGAAAAGATTGTTACATGTAATACGGCAAAATAAATTTGGAAAACTTTGTTAGTCACCCATCAAGGTAATAATCAAGTCAAAGAAAACAAGATTGGTCTTCTTGTGCAACAATATGAACAAGAAGAAGTCAAGTGACGAAGAAAGTTCGGCTTCTGATAGTGAAGACGAAGAGAATGCATTAGCGGTTAGAGACTTCAAGAAGTTCTTTAAGAGAAGAGCTATATTCGTTAGACAACCTCGCGACGAAAAGAATTCGTTGTCAAAGAATCGTGATGATAAGAAAGGAAATAGTGATAGGAAATGTTTTAGATGTGAAGATCCAAACCACCTCATTGGAGAGTGTCCTAAGCCACCAAGAACCAAGAACCAAAGAGCATTCGTAGGAGGTTCTTGGAGTGATAGCGGAGTTGATGACGGAGCATTCGACATTGGTTTCGGTTGTAGTTTGTCGTTGAATGGTGACGGAGTTGATGATGAGTTAAAAATGGAGGTTGATTAAAAATGTGGTTAAGTTGCCGAGCCGTAGGTTTAGGGTCGGTAACGAGCGAGAATAATTATTTGGACTTGAAATATTATATATGTGAACTTTGTGCAACGTCGGTGTTACCGTGACTTTTTAGTCTCGGTTGACCCCGACAACGCCGTAACATGGACTTATATTTATTATTGCACAATATGATATATAAAAGCCCAAGAGTCATGACTCGGACTTGTGAACTAGAGACGGATAATAACTCGAAATATAAATGGTAAACTTGACGCGATATATATAAACATATGTATATACATAAACTAGAAAATAAAACTATTAGTAGGTTCTTGAATTAAGTATTTAATAACAAGATACAACTTGTTATTCGATATTTAAAAAATAAACTAACGACTTAAAAATGGAAATGTTTTATAATAACGTGTTATTAAATGTTTTGAGGGCACGTTTACACAAGTATGTCCTTAATGAGAATTAGTGATCAATTTGGCATTTGCATGGGTTACGGATGACTTGACATTAATATATTTAACCCACGTAGATAACAGACTTATCGGGTTAACAAATTCAATAAGAACCCATTATGTACATCGGACAAACTTATTAATGGATAACTTATCCTTATGACTCGTTAGGATCGTGATATGGTTTTTGGAATAATAAGTGCGATAAGTAAATGGTTGAGTTTATTAAGTTGACAAATTCGATAAATTCTAACGATTTAATTGGAAAAACTTATTAAGCTATCAAGCTTGTCACGTACAGGTCGCATTGATTTGTCATGTTTATGCATGGGTATTTGGTAATATAGTCATTGGAGTCTCGTTGAGTCGACACCACACACGATGATACCAACCGTTTCTAATTGAATTAGGATGAGATGTTTTGGAAATAAGAAATGGAATATATCCGGGGATAGAAAATATTGAATTGGAAATATATTAAAGACAAAGTTATATTATAGGTTGTGTTGAGTCCGTGGTTTTCGTTACTTGTAAACTGTTATTCTACTTTTGCTATTGGTTAATTGTGCCCTGCTGGAAATCGAGGTGAGTTTCATAGCCCCCATTTTTAACTATGTTTTATCTAAACTGGGGTAAGAAAGCATGCTACTATTTTCTTGGACCTGCTTTTACGTTTTTTTTATTTGCTTATTTGTTGACTAGTAAAGGATAGATATGTGGTAGATGTTGACTTAGACTAGGGTAGCAATCCTTTGCTATAACTATGAAACCTAGCTAAGAATAGATATCTACTTCGACCTAGACCAGGGTAGCAACGAATTGTGCTTTGCTATGGCCGTGGTACCTGGCTAGAGTCGCTCGGGGCCCTGCTGAGATCTCAAGTGTGTTATTGGAAGGATTGTTGTTAGAATGTGACTGGAATGTTTATTGTATGTCTGCCTTAGTCTCACATAACAAATAAACTCTATCAGGTCCACTACTGAATTTATGATTAAACCTATGAACTCACCAGCGTTAGCTGACCCTTTTAGCATGTTTTCTCAGATAACTAAGATGATGCTTGGATTGCTTGTTTCTTGAAGGCTTGGCAGAAGGGGCATGGTTGGAGGATCATTCTAGAACTCTAATAATAATTGTGGACCTACCTTATTATTTCTTTTGGGCCTTACTTTCAATGTTTTGAATAAATGTAACCGGATAACTAAATATAGGATTGGTTTGTGAACGTTTTATGCTATGTTGTTTTCCTATACTTGTGTTGTGTACCAATCCTGTAGAACCCCGAAATCTTGATTAAGTCTTCCACTGTACCAAATTTTGGGGGTGTTACATATTCTTCTTTGGATGTTGACTTCATTTTTCTTCAGATATAACGAAGTCATTGGAAGAATCCTATCATGAAGATTTCGCAAAAAAAAAATTAGAATGATTTATCAATATCCCACATTTGTTAAAATACAAAAGAAATCCTAAAACATGAATTTTTGTTTATAAGAAATTTACTTCTTTGTAGTTTTCAAACATACATGGATCGTATCAAGTTTTTAAGTACAATATACTTTAAGAAACTTGGTAACGAAGCTCTGATGCCAATTGTGGAAAACTAGAAAGGGGGTTGAATAGTTTTCTCGATTAAAACTTTTTTTAAAGTATTAAGATCGACTTATGTTAATCCATTTAGATCGTGTGTTGGATATTGGTAGATGAACATATAAGTAAGTAATGAAAGAGATAAAGAGTAAAGTAACACAAAACCACAACACGAGTATTTATAGTGGTTCAGCTACAAGAACACCTTCCTTGCCCTACTCCACTCCCCGAGTACCTAACTTGAGTTTTTCTAAGCACTACACAACACAAGCTCCTTAATGTGGTGGAGAAGCCTTCACAATGTCACCTACACTTTATCTGGTACAAGGCTAGACACCGAGTTCTTTCACGAGGTAGAACCAAACCTATCACAACGTCGCCTAAACTTTATCCGGTACAAGGAGACACACTCAAAAGAGGATCTACTATCCAACACAACTACCTAAAGGAGACACACTCAGTTTTACAATACTAGAAAGGATATCAATATCCTTTAACCCAAACCACACAACTTGTACATCGACACACCATATCGAATCTACACCTTCGACACTTCACACCAATGCCTTCAACACGACACACTATAGAGGGAGGAAAGAACTATCAGCAAGCTGCACTTCAGTGGTCTTGATGATGACGAAGCTTAGCAACTCATGACCTTGAGCTTGCACGTCTTCAAGAGGTTGTGATCTTGCCTTTAAAAGGAACCTAGAGAATCACACAAAGATAAAACTACATAGAATGATCCTTTGGATATGTGGTTAGAGAGGTTAGAACATAGAGAGAAAGTATGTCTAAAAGGGATAGTAAGCAAGAGAGAAATGACTCACTATTTATAGGCAAAACAAGCCTACTGTCTCACGGTTCTGGCGGATCCCTCACCCAAGGGATCCGGCAAGTGCAATTCCAGGGATCCGGTTGTTGGGTCAGCTTATTCCGGATTTTGGGTTGCAAACCGGGTTATGGGTTATGGCTTATGGACCATGGGTCATGAACTTTGGATCATGGATACCCAACAAGATATAATGTACCTAGTCAATGGGTTATGGATCTTGGGTCATGGGTCATGGTCTTTGGGTCATGGATCATGGATAATATCCAACATGACTTCATGCATGATGTCATGCAATGGGTCATGGGTTATGGATCATGCTTCATGAGTATGTGTAGCCACCTGTAAAATTTCACTATCTTAAATCTTCATATTTATGAACTAGACTGTTTATCAAAATTTATTTGATCTAAATTGAGCATTTTAGCATGTACATTCCATTTTCTTGCATAAAAATTTATGCCTATCCGAGTAGTCTTATTTAATTATGCCAAATCTTTACTGATTTCTAAGTCAGTCTCACAAGAAAACTTTCTTGTCTTATGAGCCCGCACGCGTACCAAAATAAAATAAAAGAAAACGCGAGGAAATAAAAGCGAACTAATAAAAATCTAAAGTTTCATCATCATGTCAGTTTAATTATGACGTATCCGGAAATATACGTAATAAAAATTGTTCCGTCAAAGCTATACATTTACGAGTTAACAACGAAGTACCAAAATACATCTATTATCAAAATCTTTACACAAAATAAATACTTACAAACACTTATTAACTAATATACATTTACAAAAAAAAAAATAAAATAAAACTTATCCTAACCCCACATATACCCACGCCCCCACCCTCTTCTTTCTCTGATTTCTGAAACCAACTGCTGCTCTTCTTCACCCCTTTTCATTCGCCCTCTCTTTCTCACATCATCCCCTTCTTCAAGATAAGTAGTACGCTAAGACTCTTCATCTCCAAAAACCCATCTACCTTATTCGAATAAGGTCGGCTGACATCCTCAGAAAGACAAGCAAAACAAGCGCTCCCTTGTAATGTGAAAAACAAGTCGACAAGAACAAAAGGTCCCCTCTACCTCTTGTCTCTATATCACGGCTGAAGACAAACCAAGAAGACCACGTGAAGACCTGATGCTATCACCCAAAAGGGGCTCTTACTTCATCCCCACCTTCGAAAGTATGAGTCAAACAACCCATCTTGATCCCTTTATATACCCCCAAACGGTTCACAAGTTGATATCACAACTCACAACTCAAAATCAAAAACTAAGAAGAGTATACAAAGTGCTTGTGGTTTCTTGTGGATTCGATTGGGTGGGATTGCTTCTACTCCTTGTTTGCTTACCGATAGACACTTCTCTTTTGTTGTAAGGTCTTTTCCTGATTTCCAATTTCTATGTTATTAAATTTGTTGTTTCTCCATTGAAATCTTGCACTTGTTCATACATAGAAACCGATGCATAAATGTTTTGGGTAGATTGGTTTTTGATTATTAATATCTTGTGTGGTATAAGGAATATGAATCAGTTAGAAAGTAAAATGTGTTTATGATGTTAAAACTTGGGTCAGGTTGTCGTGGTCGAGACAGTCACACGTGAAGTTTACAAACTTATTTCCTTGTTTTTTTGAATCGTTAAAGTATTTCGATGAGGCTTCTACTCTTGAATGGTTATGTGGTCGATAACATACAAACTTTTGCTAAAAAATAATACTACTCGAAACGGTTAAAAATGGGTAATGGAATGGTGGAAATCTTAGTGTACATTGGCTCGAGATAGGGGAGTGTTTAGTTAAATTTTTATGGCTTATCGATCGGGTTTAGTGTATACTCTAATTGGATTATGATTGAGTTCGAGTGGAGTCGAAAACCCACTGTGGTTCGACCACAGTGGTTAGTTTTTGGTAGTTTCGAATATTACTCCTTCCTCCCAATGTGCGTCTTTGGCTTGGTTGCTCCATTCAAACTTAAGGTCTAAAAAGTGTTTGGCTAGGAGTTGAGTCGAATCACTGTTGGTCGAACTCCAACAGTGAGACGTTCTCTTGCTAGTTCTCATCAAAACCAAATTACAACTTAAGAAAATATGTATTTTTAGTTGTTATAAAGAGGTTAAAGAATCATGTATGAAACTCGTATTTTGCCTTTGCTTATCATTAACTTCTTGTCGTGTGTTCGGAGTAAAAATAAACCTTAAAGGAGTGTATTGATTTCGTTTGTTTTAGCTTGCTTCGAGTCATAAAAATAAAACGCCTCGAAGGGTGATCGTTCCCACATAAGGCAGCTAGACTCTTTTCCCCTTTCCTACTCAAATGACCTCCATGGAACCACTCAATGAATCCTCTTGGTATCAAGTCTGAGTTTACGCATTTTATGGTCCAAATATGTTGTATGTCCACTAGGTTCTTAAGTCAAGTCCAAGTCTTTCCAATATTTACGGTTACAATCTGATTCTAAAGTCAAAATTTTCTTTAAAACATGTACTCTTCTTTTTCATATATGGGTGCGTTTGGTTTCGGTTTTGGGCGGGCCACGAGCCACAACATGATTGATTTCGATCTTGGGCCTATGTCCCTATCGATGAGCTGTTGGTGAAGCCCACTCAATATGCATCCATATCTTGATTTCATGAAAGCGATTATGTCTACCATTCAAATTTCTTTAAAACATAAGATTTAAAAGTTAACATTAAACTTCATAACACTAGGAATAACAAAATCGTCATTTTAAGCGTACCACGATTACTTGTCTTTTCGATCCTTCTCACGCCTCGTTCACAACTCGCTCGCCTACCGGTTTGACATAATTATTTTCAATATTATTTCACGATACCTCATTTTATAAACATATGATATAAACGGATAACGAAATACAATTAACTTTTAATTCATACAAAACGAGATTTATTTTAAAACAATAATAATTTCCTACACTTAGTCATCAAATATATTTTAGACATATAAACAAGTCATATCCATTTTTCTAAAAGACAATTATAACATATAAAGCGGAAAAGTTATTTTATTTTACCATTATAATAAAACTATTACTTTATATATATATATATATATTTTAAGCGACGTTTTTATAACCTAAATATATTACTATTTATTTATGATATTTTTCGTACATCATCTTCCGGTTACGACGAACCTAAGCCTCGGCCGTTTTAATACTTTTGTGTGTGTCTAAGCACTTCCATGAGCCACAGTTAATCATGTTCAATAATAAACGATACACTAAATAACTTAAACTTTTGGAGTATATAAATATTATCAAGTCAAAATACAAAGGTATTAATTAAAGTATTGGTATACAATTATAGGTCGCGTGACGGTACTCGGTGCATCATTTACTTGACTTCTTTACTACTCGGATACTACTTTGCTAAGGTGAGTTCATAGCCTCGCCTTTACTTATTTCTTTCAAACCCGCGAGGAGATGCATGCTATAAACTAGAACACAAGTCTTTTCTTAAAGCTGTATGCTTGCACGATCATTATTATTATAGCCTAAGTTGCACGCCATAAGTCCCTTACATCATGAACCATTAATCACTTGCGGTGAGCGAATATTGTGGATAGTACTATGGGAATTAACGACCCGACTCGGTTATCGGAAATAACCGGGCGCACTATATTGGTTAACTATGGAATTGGCAATTCCATCTCGAGGCAATATTATTACTTACACGATAATTAGGTGTATGCGATTAGTTTGGTGTCATGAGCTTAGCGCATAATAATAATCTATGTTTTCCATGGTGATTGTATTCGAAGCAATTATCATCTTTTACTTGTGTTCAACTAATTATTTAAACCTATGAATATCACTCAACATTTTCGTTGATCTTTTTAAGCATGCTTATCTCAGGTACTAATTAGAATATCATGAAGGCGTGGAGTGGACGTCATGGGACGCTTGAAGTGGTGTTGTTTTCAATTAAAGTTATCATTTCGTAAACGTTTAAACTATCTTTTATGTAATTTCAAACATGTGGTATTTCCTTTTGTGTTTCCAAAACACGAGTTTTATGAAATGGTAACAACTTTTTATTTAAAGCGTCTCTTTAGAGTCGTTTTCTATAACTTATGACTATGATCCTCTAAGTAATACCCCAAATAGTCTTCATTGTCACTTTGTGATTTTGGGGTGTTCTGATTAGCATCGAGCCTAGGTTATAGAGAACCAACTTGTATTTTCAAAACAAATTGGACTATAACCACGTTTTCAAATGGACCGTTTTACACCACCACTTCACGTCCTCGCGCCTACCGTTCCGATTGCGTATGAGATTCGCTTAGCGGATATTACATAACTACTAAAACTTGCATGAGAAAAACTTATAAATGCTAGCTTTCATTTAGTTAGGCATTTAGATTTGCGTGGCGATTATCGCGACTAACTAAAACTTATTTCTTGCATGACTTTATTTACTTATAAGTGCACATTTTCTTTTGGGTTGTTACGGTACCATGTCATTGCTACTCATCCTATCGACTTGACCTCCGGCGGTGAGATGGAGGATACTATGTCCTCTGCCTCTACTCCCCTTGCACCGGCTCTCATTGCACTGTGTCCTCGAGGCCGAGCCCCCGAGGAGGGTGAAGTCGTTGTCACCCCACTGCTTTGACCATACCAGAGCATCGCCCGTTTTGGTCCCCCACTTATGACCGATATCTGGAGTCACGGCGGTGGCTATCACCCCGACATTGTATCCCGACACACTCTCGCTGCGATTCCGTGTCTTCATTTCTTGCCCATCACCACTGACTGTTCGCCGAAGGCGAAGGCGAGCTAGGGTTCTCAAACCCTACGAGCCCGCGCCATTTGGCCGGCCATTCCGTTACCGTGAGGATGGTGCTACTTTTATGCATACCGCTCGGAAACGAGCGAGGGCACCCATCACTTTCATTCCACCATCTGACATACCATCATCCTCTGCTTTTCCACCATCAGTTGCACCTGCACCACCACTCATACCTGTTTCACCACTACCACCACCTACCACATTCATTTATCAGACCACCATTGTACCGGTTTCATCCTCACCCGTGCATCATCACCCTTGGTGATGCTGCTGGCCGATGACATCTCTTGGGAGAGTCCGTTTCTCACCCGCACATTCGGACCCATATCACCATGTTGTGTTTGGTACCTCGGTAGGGAGCCCATGGGAGGTCGATGCTGGGCGTTGGTCCTACATGATGCCGCTCATTAGTCGATGGAGGTCGGAGGAGGGTGCACCTAGCGCTATGGAGCTTGGAGAGCACATTTCTTCTTCTTGAGACTCTCCACATCACGGAGAACCCTTCATCATACCATTCCATTGTTAGTTGCCCGAGTCTTTGCGGTGAGGATCGACTTGAGGATGTTGTGGCATTTGTTGATGAGGTTCCGTTAGTGCGTATCGAGAACATTGAGGATGAGGTTGGAGAGCTCCTTAGCGGGAGGACCACGATGGAGAGAGCGCTTGATAGGATTGGTGCCCAGTGAGAGAGCTAGCGGGCGATTCTGATGTTGGAGAGGAGGATGGAGTCGGATAGATTAGGGCTGCTTTGGGCGATTTGAGATATTGGAGGAGTTGTGCGGCGGCGGTCGAGAGGATGATGATCATGGAGACTCGTGCTCTTGCTTTGGAGGCGAGATTGGAGGCACGAGATAGAGGTGGATGATCTGGCGGAGCTAGTCCGTGACCTCTGACGCCGATTGAGGGGCACCCGGCGACCTCTAGATTGGTGATTCATCTATTTAGTTTTCTGGTACTTTAGCCTGCCGCATGTGGCACAAATAAAGGCTTTGTATTCGCATGTTTTGTAAACTATCGAACAAGCTATTTATGTGACATTGTATGGTATTGTATCACCATGTATGGATGGTGAACCTATGGCATTATGGTTGTTGTTTCTTGATATTCTTATGTATGATGATCTTTCTTATTTATCGGTTTGTGTGAATCGAAGTGATCATTTTATATATTCTCTTGTGTGGTTCTAACATATTGTGATTCTTTCTTATGATGATTATACTCTATTGATATAATGTGATGATCTTGACTATTATGAAACCATTTTATAATAATTCACAATTATGTTGAATGATTACGAAATCGAGTGTATGTCTTTAGAAAATGGCAAGAACAAGAACTACCTCTACCCTACTCAAACTCCGAGATGACCCACAGAAGCAATTCGGAGGCTGGTTACTAATGAAATTGGTCTTTGCTTTTCTTTGCAAGACCCTTGAGGCAGCTCGAACAAATGAAGCCCCAAATCAAGCCAACCGGAATGAAGGCGTGGTGAATCGCAAATGTGGATACAAAGAGTTCATGAATTGCAAACCTACTTTCTTCAAAGGGCGGAAGGCGCTGTTGGCCTTATCCATTGGTTTGAAAGATGCGAAGCGTGTTTCTTCTAAGTGATTGCTCGGAAGATTGCAAGGTGAAATTTGCTCTTGGTACTCTCTTTGGAAGATGCATTGTCTTGGTGGAAGGCTCATGCCCGACCTATTGGCATGGAAGAAGCCTACAAAACCACTTGGGTGAACTAAAGCAATTGATGATGAAGCAATCTTGTCCAAGGACCGAGATCAAGAAAGCGGAAGATGAGTTCTACCATCGACTACTAAGGGCAATGATCTCAAAACCTACTTCAAGCGCTTCCAAGAATTGAAAGCTCTATGCCCATCCATGGTTTCGATGAGGTTAAGTTCTTTGGAAAATCTCATTGGGGATTACCCGAAACATTGAGGGCAATATTCTTGCATCAAAGCCCAAGACCGTGGAAGAAGTGATCACAATTTCCTACCAACTCATGGATCAAGTCTTGAAACATGGATCCGTGCAAGGCAACAATGACAACAAAAGGAAATTTGATGACCGCCGAGGCAACACTTCAAACAACTTCCATCACAACAACTCTTTCCATCACAACAATAACCGTAACAACAACAACCAAGGCCGCAACAATCACAATCAACACCGCAACAACAATCCCAACCCATACCACCAAAACCGAAACAACCACCACAATCAACAAAACCGTAGGCAAGAAGTTGCGAGGGCTTATCTTGCTACCCCGCCCTTTGGAAGAGGCTATCTTGGACCACACCCTTTGTGCACTCGATGCAACTTTGCATCATGTGGGACGTTGTACCATTAAGTGTGGAAAGTGTAACAAGGTGGGCCATACCACAAGGATTGCCGAAGCCACACTTTGGAAGTAACCTTCAACCCATGGGAATAACTTGCTTTGGATGTGGAGAAAGTTGGACATGTCAAGAGTAGATGCCCAAAGCATGCGGGAACAACAACAACAATAACAACAACAACCACTGCTAGAGCAAGAGCTTATGTGCTAGGAGATGGAGATGCACAAGAGAACCCGGATGTCGTTGCAGTGCGTTTTCACTCAACCATCATTTAGCTAAAGTGTTATTTGATTACGGAGCCGACAAAAGCTTTGTGTCTTCTAAGTTTGCACCTTTGTTAAAAGTCACCCCAACTACCCTAGATACCACTTATGAAGTAGAGCTAGCCGATGGAAAAATAGTAGGAACTAACACTATCCTTGAGGTTGCAACCTATCCTTATCAAATCACCCGTTCGATATAGACCTTATGCCTATTCAACTTGGTAGCCGATCTTTGTCATTGGCATGGATTGGCTATCCAAGAATCGTGCAAGAATCATACGTGACGAGAAAGTCGTTCACATTCCTCTCGATGGCGAAACTCTAATCATTCGGGTAATCGTAGTAAGACCCGATTGAACATCATCTCGTGCGTTAAAGCGGCAAAGTACATAGAAAAAGGATGCCACATTTTCTAGCACAAGTAACGGAGAAGGAGAAAGCGGACGAGAAGCAACTAAAAAGGCGTCCCGTGGCTAGAGACTTTCGAAGTATTTCACGAAGACTTGCACGGCCTTCCTCCTATTCGGCAAGTAGAATTCCAAATCGAGCTAGTCTTGGGAGGCGGCACCGTGGCCTGAGCACCCTATAGATTGGCACCTTCCGAACTACAAGAATTGTCGACCAACTTCAAGAAGCTGTCCGAAAAAGGATTCATTCGACCGAGTTCTTCGCCTTGGGAGCTCGGTCTTATTTGTCAAGAAGAAGGACGGATCTTTCCGTATGTGTATTGATTACTGAGAGTTGAACAAACTAACGGTGAAAAATCGCTATCCATTGCCTAGGATTGATGATTTGTTTGACCAACTGCAAGGGTCAGCGTCTATTCAAAGATTGATCGAGATCGGATATCATCAAGCGAGAGTTAGAGGAGGATATTCAGCGCTTTTCGAACACGATCGGCCACTATGAGTTCAAGTGATGCCATTTGGTTTGACAAATGCACGCGGTATTATGGACCTGATGAACCGAGTGTGTAAACCCTACTTGGACAAATTTGTGATTGTGTTCATTGACGACATTCTCATCTATTCCGCAACAAGGAAGAGCATGCGGAACACTTGAAAGCCATCCTAGAGCTGCTCAAGAAAGAAGAAGCGTATGCTAAGTTTTCCAAGTGCGACTTACGGATTCAAAAGTTCAATTCCTTGGTCACGTGATAGATAGTAATGGTCTTCATGTTGATCCTTCAAAATCGAAGTTGTCAAAGATTGGTCATCCCTACTACCCCTACCGAGATCGTCAATTTTGGGTCTTGCGGGTTATTATCGAAGATTTATCGAAGGATTTTGAAAATCGCTAAACCTCTAGCAGACTAACCCGAAAAAGAAGAACTTTGGTGGGGAGAGAAACAAGAGTTAGCCTTTCAACTCTTGAAACAAAAGCTTTGTGAAGCTCCTATCTTAGCCTTACCGATGGAGTGGAAGATTTTGTGGTCTCTTGTGATGCATCACACCTAGGGTTAGGTGCGGTATTGATGCAAAGAAACAAGGTGATCGCTTATGCTTGCGACAACTCAAAACTCATGAGAAGAACTACACTACCCATGACTTGGAATTGGGAGCCGTGGTTTCGCTCTCAAAATATGGAGACATTACCTATATGGAACCAAGTGTACGGTGTTTACCGACCATAAAGTCTCAACACATTCTCGATCAAAAGGAGCTAAACATGCGACAACGCCGATGGCTAGAATTGCTTAGTGATTCTGTTGTGAAATCCGTTATCACCGGGAAAAGCAAATGTCGTGGTGATGCTCTTAGTCGAAAGGATCGACCTAAACCTCTTGAGTAAGATCCTTGGGAATGACAATTAAGTCACCCTTCCATCAAAAATCCTTGAAGCTCAAGTGAAGCTCTCAAACACGAAAACCGTCCCAACGAGAGAATCTTTGGAATCTTGAAAAGCGAGAGCGGCTTTGTGCAAAGATCGGATGGAACCTTATGTTTTGGCGATAGAAGTTGGATACCACTTTGTGGAGGAATACGAGAACTCATCATGCATGAGTCTCACAAGTCTAAATATTCCATTCACCGGGATCCGACAAAATGTACCAAGATCTCAAGAAGCTTTATTGGTGGCCAAACATGAAAATTTGAAATTACAACGTCGTTGGGAAATGTCTCACTGTTCTCGAGTCAAAGCCGAATGTCAAAACCTTCCGGATTGTTAACTCAACTGAACTCCCGGTTTGGAAGTGGGAGAGAATCACTATGGATTTCATAACCAAACTACCAAAGACTGCTAGAGGTTACGACACCATTTGGGTCATCATTGATCGCCTTACCAAATCCGCTCATTTCCTACCCATCAAGGAAAATGATGAAATGGAAACCCTTGCTCAACTATACGAAGGAAATTGTATCTCGTCATGGGTACCAATTTCCATCATTTCGATCGTGATGATCGTTTTACTTCACACTACGGAAATCTCTTCAAAGGCTTTAGGCACTCGTTTGGATATGAGTACCGCATATCATCCTCAAACCGATGGCCAAAGCGAAAGGACTATCAAACCTTGGAAGACATGCTTGAGCATGCGTGATCGACTTTGGAAAGGTTGGGATAAACACTTGCCTTTGGCGAATTCTCCTACAACAATAGTTACCACGCGAGCATCAAGGCGGCTCCATTCGAGGCACTTTATGGTCGAAAGTGTCGATCACCCGTTTGTTGGGGTGAAGTTGGAGATGCCCAACTCATTGGACTGAACTTGTCCAAGAAACAACCGAGAAGATTGTGCAAATTAGTCAGCGACTTCAAGCTGCTAGAGATCGACAAAGAGTTACGCCGATGTTAGAAGGAAGCCCATGGAATTTCAAGTTGGTGATCGAGTTATGTTGAAAGTATCACCTTGGAAAGGAAAGGTTCGATTTGGAAAGCGAGGAAAGCTACATCCTCGATACATTGGCCCTTTCAAGATTCTCGAAAGAATCGGCCGGTTGCTTACAAACTTGATCTCCGGAAGAACTTAGTAGAGTTCACCCTACCTTTCACGTCTCAAATCGAAGAAATGCTTGTCGGATGAATCTCTTGTTGTTTCACTAAAGAGATTAAGCTCGATGACAAGCTCAACTTTGTCGAAGAACCAATTGAAATCATGGATAGGAAGTCAAGCGACTTAAGCAAAGTCGCATCCCTATCGTCAAGGTTAGATGGAACTCAAGAGAGGACCGGAGTACGTGGGGCGCGAAGACACCATGCGTGTTAAGTACCCACATCTGTTCACAAATCAACTCCGACAACCATCGTAAACTAGAATTCGGGACGGAATCCTCTTAAGGGTAGTCTTGTAGCCACGAAAAATTTCACTATTTTAAATCTTCATATTTATGAACTAGATTGTTTATCAAAATTTATTTGATCTAAATTGAGCATTTTAGCATGTACATTTCATCTTTTCTTGCATAAAAATTATGCATATCCGAGTAGTCTTATTTAATTATGCCAAATCTTTCTTGATTTCTAATCGGTCTCACAAGAAAATTTTCTTGTCTTATGAGTCCATAGCGTACCAAAATAAAAAATAAAGAAAAGCGAGAAAAATAAGCGAACTAATAAAAATCTAAAGTTTCATCATCATGTCGGTTTAATTAAGCGTGTCGGAAATATAAGTAATATAATTTTCCGTTTAAAGTTATACATTTACGAGTTAACAACGAAGTACCAAAATACATCTATTATCAAAATCTTTACACAAAATAAATACTTACAAACACTTATTAACTAATATACATTTACAAAAAAAAAAAAAAAAAAACAAAACCTTATCCTAACCCCACATATACCCACGCCCCCCTCTTCTTTCTCAAATTACTACGCTTTCCTCGAAACCTCCTCACCTTCTTCACCCTTTTCATTCGCCTCTCTTCCACTTCTCCCTTCTTCAAGATAAGTCCCTCTCTAAGACTAGCTTCATCTCCAAACTTCTTTCCTACCTTATATCATAAGGTCGGTGACAAACCAAGATTAGAAAACCTTTGCTCCCTTATCCCATGTGAAAACAAGTCGACAAAACAAAAGGACTCTTGTCTCTTGGACCACGGTGAAGACAAACCAAGAAGACCACGTGAAGACACGATGCTATCACCCAAAGAGGCTCTTACTTCATCCCCACCGAAAGTACTAAGTCAAACAACCCATCTTGATTCCTTTATATACCCCAAACGGTTCACAAGTTGATATCACAACTCACAACTCAAAATCAAAAACTAAGAAGAGTATACAAAGTGCTTGTGGTTTCTTGTGGATTCGATTTGGTGGGATTGCTTCTACTCCTTGTTTTCTTCCGATACACACTTCTCTTTTGTTGTAAGGTCTTTTCATTGATTTCCAATTTCTATGTTATTAAATTTGTTGTTTCTCCATTGAAATCTTGCACTTGTTCATACATAGAAACCGATGCATAAATGTTTTGGATAGATTGGTTTTTGATTATTAATATCTTGTGTGGTATAAGAAATATGAATCAGTTAGAAAGTAAAATGTGTTTATGATGTTAAAACTTGGGTCAGGTTGTCGTGGTCGAGACAGTCACACGTGAAGTTTACAAACTTATTTCCTTGTTTTTTTGAATCGTTAAAGTATTTCGATGAGACTTCTACTCTTGAATGGTTATGTGGTCGATAACATACAAACTTTTGCTAAGAAATAATACTACTCGAAACGGTTAAAAATGGGTAATGGAATGGTGGAAATCTTAGTGTACATTGGCTCGAGATAGGGGAGTGTTTAGTTAAATTTTTATGGCTTATCGATCGGGTTTAGTGTATACTCTAATTGGATTATGATTGAGTTCGAGTGGAGTCGAAACCCACGTGGTTCGACCGGTAGTGGTTAGTTTTGGTAGTTTGAATATTACTCCTTCCTCCCATATGCGTCTTTGGCTTGGTTGCTCCATTCAAACTTAAGGTCTAAAAAGTGTTTGGCTAGGAGTTGAGTCGAATCACTGTTGGTCGAACTCCAACAGTGAGACGTTCTCTTGCTAGTTCTCATCAAAACCAAATTACAACTTAAGAAAATATGTATTTTTAGTTGTTATAAAGAGGTTAAAGAATCATGTATGAAACTCGTATTTTGCCTTTGCTTATCATTAACTTCTTGTCGTGTGTTCGGAGTAAAAATAAACCTTAAAGGAGTGTATTGATTTCGTTTGTTTTAGCTTGCTTCGAGTCATAAAAATAAAACGCCTCGAAGGGTGCTCGTTCCCACATAAGGCAGCTAGACTCTTTTCCCCTTTCCTACTCAAATGACCTCCATGGAACCACTCAATGAATCCTCTTGGTATCAAGTCTGAGTTTACGCATTTTATGGTCCAAATATGTTGTATGTCCACTAGGTTCTTAAGTCAAGTCCAAGTCTTGTTGAGCTTCGCAAAATTAGAAACGATCGTCCTTATGAACTAAGTACTACTCGTCCAATATTTCTGGTTACAATACAGATTCTAAAGTCAAAATTTTCTTTAAAACATGTACTCTTCTTTTTCATATATGGGTGCGTTTGGTTCTGGTTTTGGAACTGGGCCACGAAGCCACAACATGATTGATTTCAGTCTTGGGCCTATGTCCCTATCGATGAACTGTTGGGCTGAAGCCCACTCAAGGCACGTCCATATACTGATTTCATGAAAGCAGTTATGTCTACCATTCCAAATTTCTTTAAAAACATAAAAGATTAAAAAGTTGAGAGTAAACTTCATAACACTAGGTATAACAAAAATCGTCATTTTACACGTACCACGATCACTTGTCCATTCGATCCTTCCCGCGCCTCGTTCACAACTCGCTCGCCTACCGGTTTGACATAATTATTTTCAACATTTCTTCACGATACCTCATCTTATAAACATATGATATAAACGGATAACGAAATACAATTAACTTTTAATTCATACAAAACGAGATTTATTTTAAAACAATAATAATTTCCTACATTTCGTCATCAAATATATTTTTGACATATAAACAAGTCATATCCATTTTTCTAAAAGACAATTATAACATATAAAGCATAATAAAAAGTTACTTTTTATTTTACTTTTACCATTATAATAAAACTATTACTTTATATATATTATATATATATATATATTTTAAGACGTCTTTATAATTTAAATATATTTACTATTTATTTATGATATTTTCCGTACGTCATCTCCAATTACGACAAACCAAAGACTCACTCGTTTTTTTAATACTTTTGTGTATATCTAAGCACTTCCATGAGCCAAAGTTAATCATGTTCAATAATAAGCGATACACATAAATAACTTAAACTTTTGGTGTATATAAATATTATCAAGTCAAAATACAAAGGTATTAATTAAAGTATTGGTATACAATTATAGGTCGCGTGGCGGTACTCGGTGCATCATTTACTTGACTTTCTACTACTCGGATACTACTTTGCTAAGGTGAGTTCATAGCCTCGCCTTTACTTATTTCTTTCAAACCCGCGAGGAGATGCATGCTATAAACTAGAACACAAGTCTTTTCTTAAAGCGTATGCTTGCACGATCATTATTATTATAGCCTAAGTTACACGCCATAAGTCCCTTACATCATGAACCATTAATCACTTGCGAGTGAGCGAATATTGTGGATAGTACTATGGGAATTAACGACCCGACTCGGTTATCGGAAATAACCGGGCGCACTATATTTGGTTAACTATGGAATTGGCAATTCCATCTCGAGGCAATATTATTACTTACACGATAATTAGGTGTATGCGATTAGTTTGGTGTCATGAGCTTAGCGCATAATAATAATCTATGTTTTCCATGGTGATTGTATTCGAAGCAATTATCATCTTTTACTTGTGTTCAACTAATTATTTAAACCTATGAATATCACTCAACATTTTTGTTGATCTTTTTAAGCATGCTTATCTCAGGTACTAATTAGAATATCATGAAGGCGTGGAGTGGACGTCATGGGACGCTTGAAGTGGTGTTGTTTTCAATTAAAGTTATCATTTCGTAAACGTTTAAACTATCTTTTATGTAATTTCAAACATGTGGTATTCCCTTTTGTGTTTCCAAAACACTGAGATTTATGAAATGGTAACAACTTTTTATTTAAAACGTCTCTTTAGAGTCGTTTTCTGTAACTTATGACTATGATCCTCTAAGTAATACCCCAAATAGTCTTCCGCTGTCACTTTGTGATTTTGGGGTGTTACAGCTGGAGTCAGCGGTGGCTATCACCTTCGACATTATGTCCCGGACACACTCACTGCCCGATTCCGTGTCTTGTTTCTTGCCCATCACCTGCTGCACATTCGCAGGCGAAAGGCGAGCTAGGGTTCTCAAACCCTACGAGCCCGCGCCATTTGGCCGGCCATTCCGTTACCGTGAGGATGGTGCTACTTTTATGCATACCGCTCGAAAACGAGCGAGGGCACCCATCACTTTCATACCATCATCCTCTGCTTTTCCACCATCAGCTGCACCTGCACCACTACTCATACCTGTTTCACCACTACCACCACCTACCACATTCATTTATCAGACCACCACTGTACCGGTATCATCCTCACCCCGTGCATCATCACCCTTGGTGATGCACACCAGCCGATGACATCTCTTGGGGAGGAGTCCGTCTCTCACGCGCATTCGGACCCATATTACCGGGCTATGTTTGGTACCTGCGGCCGAGAGCCCGTGGGAGGGTCGATGCTGGGCGTTGGTCCTACATGATGCCGCTCATTAGTCGATGGAGGTCGAAGGAGGGTGCACCTAGCGTGGAGCTTGGAGATCACCTGCTTCTTCTTCTTTGAGACTCTCCACATCACGGAGAACCCTTCATCATACCATCCATTGTTAGGCGCCCGAGTCTTTGCGGTGAGGATCGACTTGAGGATGTTGTGGCATTTGTTGATGAGGTTCCGTTAGTGCGTATCGAGAACATTGAGGATGAGGTTGGAGAGCTCCTTGCGGGAGGACCACGATGGAGAGAGCGCTTGATAGGATTGGTGCCAGAGTGAGAGCTAGCGAGGCGATTCTGATGTTAGAGAGGAGGATGGAGTCGGATAGATTAGGGCTATTGATGAGGCGAGATATTGGAGGAGTTGTGCGACGGCGGTCGAGAGGATGATCATCATGGAGACTCGTACTCGCTTTGGGCGAGATTGGAGGCACGAGATAGAGGTGGATGATCTGGCGGATCTAGTCCGTGACCTCTGACGCCGATTGAGGGGCACACCGGCGACCTCTAGATTGGTGATTCATCTATTTAGTTTTCCGGTACTTTAGCCTGCCGCATGTGGCACAAATAAAGGCTTTGTATTCGCATGTTTTGTAAACTATCGAACAAGCTATTTATGTGACATTGTATGGTATTGTATCACCATGTATGGATGGTGAACCTATGGCATTATGGTTGTTGTCTTTTGATATTCTTATGTATGATGATCTTCCTATTTATGGGTTTATGTGAATCGAAGTGATCGTTTTTATATATTCTCTTATGTGGTTCTAACATATTGTGATTCTTTCTTATGATGATTATACTCTATTGATGTAATGTGAAGATCTTGACTATTATGAAACCATTTTATAATAATTCACAATTATGTTGAATGATTACGAAATCGAGTGTATGTTTTAGAAAAATGGCAAGAACAAGAACTACCTCTACCCTACTCAAACTCCGAGATGACCCACAGAAGCAATTCGGAGGCTAGTTACTAATGAAATTGGTCTTGCTTTTCTTTGCAAGACTTGAGGCACTCGAACAAATGAAGCCCCAAATCAAGCCAACGGAATGAAGGCGTGGTGAATCGCAAATGTGGATACAAAGAGTTCATGAATTGCAAACCTACTTTCTTCAAAGGAACTGAAGGCGCTGTTGGCCTTATCCATTGGTTTGAAAGATCTATTTTAAAACATATGATATAAACGGATAACGAAATACAATTAACTTTTAATTCATACAAAACGAGATTTATTTTAAAACAATAATAATTTCCTACATTTCGTCATCAAATATATTTTTGACATATAAACAAGTCATATCCATTTTTCTAAAAGACAATTATAACATATAAAACGAAAAGTCATTTTATTTTTACAATCATAATAAAAATGTTACTTTTCTATATATATATATATATATATATATATATATATATATATATATATATATATATATATATATATATATATATATATATATATATATATATATATATTTTTAATGACGTCTTTATAATTTAAATATATTTATTATTTGTTTGCGATATCTTCCGTGCGTCATCTTCCAATTACGACGAACCAAAGACTCACTCGTTTTCTTTATACTTTTATGTATATCTAAGCACTTCCATGAGCCAAAGTTAGTCATGTTCAATAATAAACGATACACATAAATAACTTAAACTTTTGGTATATATAAATATTACCAAGTCAAAATACAAAGGTATTAATTAAAGTATTGGTATACAATTATAGGTCGGCGTGACGGATTTTCGGTACATCATTTACTTGACTCTCTACTACTCGGATACTACTTTGCTAAGGTGAGTTCATAGCCTCGCCTTTACTTATTTCTTTCAAACCCCGCGAGGAGATGCATGCTATAAACTAGAACACAAGTCTTTTCTTAAAGCTGTATGCTTGTTCGATCATTATTATTATAGCCTAAGTTACCGCCATAAGTCCTTACATCATGAACCATTAATCACTTGCGGTGAGCGAATATTGTGGATAGTACTATGGGAATTAACGACCCCGACTCGGTTATCGGAAATAACCGGGCGCACTATATTGGTTAACTATGGAATTGGCAATTCCATCTCGAGGCAATATTATTACTTACACGTGGTGGGTGTATGCAGTTAGTTTGGTGTCATGAGCTTAGCGCATAATAATAATCTATGTTTTCCATGGTGATTGTATTGAAGCAATTATCATCTTTTACTTGTGTTCAACTAATTATTTAAACCTATGAATATCACTCAACATTTTCGTTGATCTTTTTAAGCATGCTTATCTCAGGTACTAATTAGAATATCATGAAGGCGTGGAGTGGACGTCATGGGACGCTTGAAGTGGTGTTGTTTTCAATTAAAGTTATCATTTCGTAAACGTTTAAACTATCTTTTATGTAATTTCAAACATGTGGTATTCCCTTTTGTGTTTCCAAAACACTGAGATTTATGAAATGGTAACAACTTTTTATTTAAAACGTCTCTTTAGAGTCGTTTTAGAACTTATGACTATGATCCTCTAAGTAATACCCCAAATAGTCTTCCGCTGTCACTTTGTGATTTTGGGGGTGTTACAGTATGTTTTATGGACTTTGGTTCTTACCCAACAAGATTCATTGTACCTAGTCAATGGATCATGGGTCTTGGGTCATGGGGTATGGACTTTGGTTTTTACCCATTATTTATTCATTACAACATATACAAAGCACATATACATTTTTATAAAATGTAAGTAAACAATATTACTTGTAAGTGTTTTATAAAAATGGTTTTGGTTTTATATAACTTATTTAACTAAACATCTTTTGATGGTTTTAATATGTTTAGTAAAAGTGTGTTTGTAAACTATTGACTCAAAGCTTTTACGTATTTTATTTATTTCGTTAAAATGATTTTACATTTGTTATCGACAAAACATTAGAAGATCGTAAAATATAAATAAGCGTTTTATGGTTTATTTTATTAACAAGATGTACACGCACCACGTAGCTACGCCTTCTCCCACGTAAACGAAATACGCGTTTTAGTCTTCGTAATGACTTCTAAAAGTAAGGGACATGTCACTAATGTAACTAAGCTAAGTGTTTCAAAATTCATTGAACGTCGGTTACGATTTTGTTAAAATCCTGATCGTTTTTTGTGTGTAGAATTGTACGATCCTATGAACAGTATCGCGATTTTGATAATTATAGTTAAAAGGTTTGTCTTGATAACCCAACCAAGTTAAACCCAATTTAATTTATTCATATTAACATACCTTTATTCTACTTTCTTTTTAGATACTTGAATCTATCACAATTCAATATTAACTTATTATGCAAATAAAAAGTATACGAAAAAGGGGAAAAAATCGACAAAGACTCACCGTAAAATGTAGTGACACGGTGCATTGTCATGCGAATGCGGATACCGCTGTCAATATCAATATGCATTTTCAGTGTTGAAATATCTTGGTGGAAAATGAATTAAATGGCCTAAAATATGAACTTTATTTCTAGTTAACTCACTGGTGTATTTTAGTGAACGACTTTAAGAAGGTTCAAAGCTTTTATACTCATCAACTTTTGGATCAGACACACAACTCAACTGTTTTAGGTAAAAATGACTAAAAAGAGTGGTCACGTTTCTTAGACTCGACAAGCCTCTTATAACGATAAGCAACAACTTTTTGTTCAGCTTTCAGACATGTAGCTTAGTTTGTTTGAAAAAAATGTTAGATGTTTCCAAAATGAAAAAACACTCTCTTCTATAAGTCAGTATGACGTATTAACATTGTATGTCACTTATTATCTTCGAGACGTAGTTATCAAAAGGATAGATATTCTACAATGTTGAGTTCACGACTAGTATATTATCTCACATAAAAGGCGATGGTTTTGCAAAATGACCCATTTTGATATATAGTTGAATCTTTCGCGTCTGTTCTGGCGATAAATATAGTTATATATAAATATAGTAAATAAATTCTAACCCAACTCTCGCCATGATTCCTCACCCGCTTAGTGAATTCATTTCACAACACTCCAAATATATATGTGTTAGTTGTATGTGTTTGTTTGGGTTTTCGTATCTTTCCGTGACATCATTATTTCGCGTATAAAAAGGCTTCACAATCTCTACCACAAACACTTTCCCAAAAGTAAATGATTTTGATAAATAAAGTTTATATTGATTGAAATAAAGGTTAAAGTTATAAAATTTGAATCAAAATAAAATAAACCTACTAAAATGTAAAACTAAAACTCATAAAAATATATCAAAATAGATGTTGAATTAAAAAGACAAAATTTTTAAAATATGGTGAAATTAGATCATAAAAAATTAAGCAATTAAAATATATTTAAATTTAAAATAAAGGTGATTAATTAGTTAAGTGGCGTATGTCGCTTTTTATATTAGCTCCTTATTTTAGTTTGTTGAAACTCATCCTTTTGTTATTTTTAGTTAAAGAATTGTGCATGTCATTTCGATGATTGAAAACTTATCTTAATTTTTGTGGGTTTTATGATTTAAATCTTTATATAATAATATAGATAGTAAAACACTTATTAAATTTTTATTTGAGACAACATGAATAGTGATATTGGCCTCAACTTCAGACTCACTCCTTATGAAATATTTTAGTTTGGGGCTCAATTGGTGTATTGGGCTAAAAGTATAACGGGTATGTATGTGCCCAAAAGCAGCAAATAATTAATCTTCTCTTAATGACGTCAGCAGCGTTGCTTTAGTTTGAGGCTATTACATACAGCTTATTCTTTAAGCAGACCAAATACTATAAATTGCAAAAAATTATTCCCACAAATTCATCCTCAACATCTTCTTATTATTCGCTGCTATTCTTTGCCCACAAAAAGGTATATTTCGTTAATTACTGCCGTTTTTTATGTTTAAGGATTAAAAGTTATGTTAGTTATTTGTAAAACACACTGCAGTATATTATTGATAGATCAGGTGTCGATCTACCCTTGTTGGGATTGAACCCGGGACCTATTTTTTAAAAGCCGCTCTTGACCGGTTAACTTAACATTTGCGGTAAGAGAGTGATACCACTGGTATAACACTAGTTTCATTAAACTTTACCTTAAGTGGGCGAGAGGACATCTTTTTAAAGTAAATAATTAGAATATTACTTTTATCTTATCAGTTGATATGATATATCTTTGATCGTCGTGTTTAGTGCTATTGCACAGGGCCTTTGTTAGCGGCCCTGATTAGTTGATAAGAGATTTAAATGTTATCAAATCAACGAAGTAACTAAATTTGCATAATATATAGGTATAGTTGATCATAAGTTTATATTGTTAATTAAGGTCTGATCCCAAGTCATAACATTGGTACTTGATTTGTAGTTTTTTTTTTTTTTAATAAAGTATTAACTGTTGTTGATTGTTTTGCAGTTATTCATTAAAATGGAGCGAATTCCACAAAGACAGTTGTTTGGTGGAGCGATTTCCGCAAATTTCCCTCTTAGGTTTGAGGTTAGTTTGCAGTTTTTCTTTTCGGTGTGTGTTTGCTTAGCGTGTGTTTATAGATTTTAATGAGGAAGTATCTGTTTTCGATTGCAGGATGTGAGCAATATACGTGAAGTTCCTGATCACCAGGTTTGTTTCTTTCATATGTTTTATATTCGTTCTCGCTTTAAATCGTTAAAAACAGTTGCTTTTACTTCTTTAATTAGGCACAAATTTTATTAAACCGTATGTTTGTTATTGTGTTCAGGAAGTGTTTGTGGACCCTGCACGTGACGAGAGCCTGATAGTTGAGATTTTGGAATTGAAGGATGATGTTGCTGACAATGGAAGTGCTACTTGGTTTCTACAAGACCTTGCTATTGAACAAAGCGCTGAGGGCACTATCGTAATTTCCTTTTCCTTTCGTGTTCCTTACAATTTATTCTATACTGAAATTATTTCTATAGATATATTGACTTTTTTTTTTTCAAATATCTTTAATATTTTGCTTAATTTTTCTCGTTTAGGTGACTGACCAATCAGCTGTCTTCGAGGCTCCGGGATTGGGATATAGAAACATGCCTTCCATCATAACAACTGCTACTGCCCAAATGGTATACAAGATACCAACTTTGACTTTCCTTTGAAAATTTAATTATTTGTGACGATATTTATGTTCAAATTAAAAAAAATTGTCTGTGTCTAACTATTGCATTTCGCGTAGGCTATATCTAAGTCACGCCAAGGAAGAGAAGCGCAGAATCTTGTGAAGGTTTACTTGGCAAATCTGAGACTTAAAGGAGTTCAAACAGATATACTTATCACTGCATACGAGCCAGTTTTCATTAAGTATGTAGGGACTATTTAATTTCTTTTTGTGTGCTATGAGTTCATGAATCAAATATTGACTGTGTTCTGTCTGTGTTGTGGTTGCAGCCCTCTAAGTGAAAGTGCAAACGCGGTTGGAGCTGGTGCAACCGTACCTGCTGCAGAGTCAGGACGAACCCCAATGGCTGAAGTTTTTAAACAAGTGGTTTCGACATTTAGAGTTAATGATTGGAACCTGTTTGGTGCTAGCGCCCTTTGAGATAACAGCTTTGGTGGTCTTTTTGTATTACAAAGGTTCATTAGTCTCCTTTATTCGTGTTATTGATAGGTTTAAAATTGTTCGAGTTGATACCAGGTACCCTTTATGTTATGAGATGCTAGTTTGAAAGTTTGAAAGTTTGAATGATTAATGAGGTGTTTGAATGATCTTTTGAAACTACTTGCGCGATATTGAATAATCACAATCAAATAGTAGTTGAATACATAAATAAAAGCAAGGAAAATAGTACATTGAACATCTTTTGTGATCAAACAAGGAATAACTGAATAATAATTCAATATATAATATATGGATTATGACATAATTAAGGTTAAGGAATGCTTAGACACATATAGTTAGGCGTCACGGTCTCTTTTGCATTCATGAGGCATTTTAGGAAACCGTTTGTGATCAGTACAATAATTGTAGATTGTCATTTTCCTGCGAACCCATTTAAGACGGCGCCATTGGCGATCATCAAGATCCCGGAATTGCTTCTGATCCCACCAATGTTTACCTTGTGTTGCGCAATATTTAGCATTTACAGATGATTGACAACCATCGATATGAAAGTCCTTGTAGCTAGCTACAAAGGGTCCCTTGACCAGTCAGTTTTTCCAATCCACCCTCGTTGCCCAATCATCCGCATTCCATAAGCTCGAGTATAGCTTCATAGGTTGGTTAAGCGAGCGGACTCCTAAATGTTTACTATTCTTGAACACTCTTATTGGAATGTCATCTACAAAGAACCTGAAATATATTACCGACAGTAAGATACAAGTTTAGTCATGGTATAGTAGTATTGCTAAATGCGTACGGTTAGTCCAAAAGTTCCTCTTTACTTACACTATCTGGTGGAGATTCCACAAGATTGAATAGGAGTGGAATTCTTTGGTGGGATCGAACCATAGGTATATGCGTTGCTCACGGTCACCTTTACCTCCTGTGAATACATTAGTTTGTAGAATGTATGGTTGCCCTGTCCTGTTTCCTAAGAACTCAAAGTCTATCTCATCGTGCTCTGCGTTTTGTGATGCTAACTGCATTTTCCAGTCGATACCACCCGAGTTAATTAGTTCGTCTTAATAATCTTTTGTATATATTTACATACACTACCACAATTTTAACCCATCTATGTCAAAATGTGCTGATTCAAGTCTATTTCATCATGATATGAAAATTTCCTTGATCATATTTATAATACCGTAATTTCTTTATATATTTGTAAAACTTAAGAGAAAGCGGACAAAAAAGTTGTGGGTCAACTCAACCATACCCGTTTTGGCAAGTACTAAAAATGACTTGTATCGGCCCAAACTCATTTTGACCCGTTAACCAACTCAGCCTGCCCCACCCTCTTATTTTGCTATTCTTAACACACACGCTTACTTACATAGAAGGCCGTGACGGTGCCAGCAGAATCTCCTGGAACCATTTTAATCTGCATGCTAAAATGGCCAAAAAGGTAGGAGCCCTTGGATTGGAAGCCAGTCCCGGTGTACTTGTCAAGTAAGAGCTGGATTTCCGAACCACCGTTAAAGTACTTGATATGGTCAAATGCCCAAGTGGGCATATAGTTCTTGCCGAAAGGAACGGCTACGGGTTTCTTTGGCGGGGCTGCGGTCACACTGCCTGTGAAAAGTACTGCAACCACCATCATATAAGTGCATGTCCATGCACTAATATGACCCATTGTGTCTACTCGCAATATCTATTTGTGTTTCCCTGCAACAAGTTACAAGACATCATTCATATGTATGTGTGTACATTAATGGATATCTTTGAGTCTTTGACCCTTAAAAAACATTTTAATCTGCAACTATCATTAAGGTTGCTACATATTCCGTCATAAATCCACTTAATAATGATATCGAACTTTAGCTCATGCTAGGAACAGTGTCTCTATGCTTTGTCTAGCATTAGCATTAGCATTAGCATAACATATATATTGTCCTCGGTAGCTTATAGAATAATATGGCCATTATTGGATGCTATTTTCATAGAATGCGTGCATTACGAAAATTCTCAATTGCAAACAGATTTTAAACTATAACATCTCATATTGATCATAACTCATCACGGGCCAGAAAGCAAACACAAAAAGTTGATGTGATAATCATAAAAACTGTATTTATATAAATGCTAAAGTATATTTCTATCAAATGAAACAAACTGAGAGGTGTATCATTTCAGTACATTTTATCGACTTCTAATCTTTTCTTTTTTCTTTTATGTAATCTTTTATACTATAGCAAATAACTAAATATAATTTGAGTCGACAGATTTTTATAGGAATACCTTGAAATGTAACCCCCTAATCATGATGGTATAAGTAAATAAACTAAGATAAAAACCTTACCTCAAATTTGAAATGGTGTTCCTTCGTGATAAATAAACTTTCTTCCTCACTTTTCCTTACATAATATGATGTTTCGTTATTCGATTGTGTTGTGAGAGTCACTTATTATATACTCACCACTTCGAAGGCCAACTCATACTATGCCACCGCACGTCCCAACATTTGAATAATTAATAATAATAATAAAAATGATTTAAAGCATATATAAATACTCGTATATTAGTTAGCTATCTTATTTTGTAAACAATGGCTACCTAGAACTACAAGTTAAGAGGTGCATTTTATGAACACCAAAGAATACTCGCAACATAAAACATGTGAATTCTAGTAAAAGTCAGTATATTTATCATAATTTTACACTATTTAAGAAAAAATCATGTGGTTCACGTATGCCATTTAGAACACCTCTCATCCGATCCTGTTCTTAAACCTAACAAATAGCAAGAGTACATGGCATGTATCAATGTAGATGTGTATGTGCATGTACACATGTAGATATGTACCTATCTTTACATTTCAGTACTTTCATATACGTGTATATGTATGCATATGTGATATGTGTGTCAACTAATTCATGAAAGCCAGACGTTTTCTTTCCACCTTAGACAGTAAAATGGTACATTCTTATATAACTTTATTAGTTGTTACTAGTAAAATTTAGTAATGTCGCCTTGGTATTCAACATATACTAAAATATTAAGAAATGGTTGCTACTTTTCGACATCAAATAAACAATAGCTTTTTGGACGAAGAGTATCATCTAACCATCTTTCCATACTACTCGTGCATGTGACTTGCTTCCTTTCTTCCTCACCAATACATACTTCAAATGTTGGGATTCCAAAACTTGTTTACGATACAAATCAAATTATGCGGTCCTTTTATCCATGCACACATATTTATGTTGTCACACACGTGAGTTTGGCTATTATTTCTCTAAACAATATTGGGCTGAGATATTGCGGCACCCCAAAAAACACAAGCCAGACACCCCATAGGCATGGGGCCCGCCCGTCCGTACGCCTGCAGCCTGCAGGTACCTTTTTATTTATTTAATTGTGTAGTGTTTATTTTGTGTGGTATATTTAATTTGTGTAGTGTTTTTATATGTATAGTGTATTTATTTGTGTGGTATATTTAATTTGTGTAGTGTTTTTATATGTATAGTGTATTTATTTGTGTATTGTTTCATTTAATTAAACAATATGATAAAGCATTAGACATTAAAACATTAAACAAGACAACAACAAATGTTTTCAATAAGACAACAACAAATGTTTTCAATCTACTCATGTGAAGATTATTAATGTATCTCTACTCCACTTTTTTATAAGCTTTTTATAAACATTTTTATAAATTTTTTATAAATTTCTTATAAATTTTGTATAAACTTTTTTTTAAAAACTTTTTTTATAAACTTTTTATAAACTTTTTTTATAAATTTTTTATAAACTTTTTTTTAAAAAAGTTTATAAGAAAAAGTTTATAAAAAAAGTTTATAAAAAAAAGTTTATATAAATAAAGTGGCGTTACTCTCTTTGTTTTTCTTTTTGTTGGCTTAGGTAATAAATTAATAAAATATAGATGGGACCTATGTCCTTTCTTTTTTTAATTACCACAAGGACGATTTACATGCAAACACAGGGATAAATTTTTGTCTTATTCAACAAGAGGTGTAGTTGGGATTAATAAATGGGGTAGGGTACGGGTGACGTAGGAGAGATAAAACACACACACCCTCTATATTAAATATAGGGGGTGCCTCGGTAACACGACCCAAGATATTACCACGCGTCATATATAGTAAACATGAGATAAATGATGAAAAGAAAAAGAAACCCCACAAATTAAATGATACCAATTCTTATTTAGTAATGGTAGGGTTTTGCTGGTTTTGAGTTTGTGTTACACTAATACTCAAACGTAACTGTTTCTTTATATTCATTGTGAAAATCAAGACTAGAATTATAGGAACACAAATGTAATAGTATTTCTCAAATTAAGTTCTAAAAACTAAATGCCAAACGCACTCTTAAAAATAAAAATCGACACACGATATTCCTTTTAGTCATTGTAGTCATATAAGTTGTATCTAAATTGCATTTTCACTTAACTTATAATGGGGACAGGCCAACGCATGGTGAGATGAATATTAGCTAGCAGTACCATTGGTTATATATGCACCTATATTTACGTTTAAGAAGAGATCACGTGATCTTAATTTCTACTAATAAACTTTAACCTGTATAGCAACTTTCTGTTTTCTACGTCATTCATTCTTGGACTAAACTACCCTGAAGTTAAACACCCATGATCCAACCATTCAATTTCCATAACGATGTTATCTGGTGTAGGTGCAACTAATTATAAAAACATTTCTAAATTGAAGTTTAATAAACAAGTTTTGGCCTGATTTGAAACTTGGAATGGTGAAATAGTGGAAAAAAGTATACAAAGATTAGGAAAATAACACAACATTGCATGAAAATATTGAACTTGAGGATTTACGTGGTCAATAGGCCGGTCAAGGTGATCGACCTATGTTCACGACTTCTCAGTGTCGATATGCTTATAATCACGACTTCTCAAGGCCTCCATTTACCACGACTTTATTTGTAGCTAAAGTTTCTAGCTTTAAACAAAGAGCAAACGGCAAGAAAAGATTACACTTTAGTCAAATTTAGCTAGAACAGCTTCGACACCTTTATTTAACAAGTCTCAAAGGGAGTTTATTTGAGATTCTTCACTATATATATATATATATATATATATATATATATATATATTCGTAACAGGGGATCTATGTAATGTAAGACTTGATGTAACAGTAACCAAATCAACTATTGTCAATTCAATTTCACGTCAGTTTCACTTCTTCGTCGAATCAACCACCAAACACTTGTAATACTGACCACCAAACCAACCACACAAACATATCACCAAGCGAAAACATACCATACAATCACATACTACACTCACACACACACTAACAAAATTTTCACTCGATAAAATTAACTAATGGCCAAACCAACCACCTTTAAAAATCTGGTCTCAACGCGTGATTGTGGGTGTCCGTAATAAGCGGGTTATCGGGGGGGCACCACGCGTGTCCCTTGTTCCTAATACGGTTAGTCTAATACACACTTGAGGTGTATATTTAATTTTACATTACTTTACAATATAAAACAAAACAAAAGTCGCAGTGTTCTTGAAGATTATGATTACTGGTTTCACGAGGCTTGCCTAGTTATTGTCGGACAAAATTTGAAGTTACCTACATTAATATGCTTAGGTAGGACTGAGATCTACATGTAAGAACTTGTCTCATAGGTTGCAGTGAATCTTTTGTGTTGTTCATTCTATGATCACCACAGCTGTATTTATGAATATCGAGTTGTCATTTTCCTAGCCAGCTTCTTTTTTCATCACCAAAGTCCCTGATAAAATGAATAATCAGTGTCCATATAGGATTGATTTAGAGGTGACAAGTCCAATCTTATAAATTGTGTTCCATACAACAATAGGAATCAACAAACATCTAGTGATTTTGTGTGTACTTTTGGAACATCAACTTCACTGAAAATTTGATATGATATGGACTAACTCAAATGTTTTTGTAACTTTCTTTTCAACCACTATTCTCTTTTTTCACAAAAACATTTTAGAAAAAGATGACAATATTGCATGCATCAGTAAACATAAAGGCATCTTCTAACTCCTCAAACTATGGCTTAAAAGTATAAAATTTCAAAATTCATCATGTTTGTAGCATGAGAAATACGTTACAAAAGATGTACAAAAAAGGCAAGAAGTGTTACCAAGTGACAACTCAATTGAGCTTGCTTCATTGTATGTAACTCCATCATGTAAAAGTTATCCTAAAATTAGAGTTGAAGAAATGGACACATGGTTGCATTTGCATACTTGCATGAAGGGCACCAAAAAATGATTTAACATAAAACAAGCATCATCATGTGATCTTAACTTATAGCTCAGTCACCTGTTTATCATCTAGGTATATATTAACAAGCCCACCTACTTTATCCATCCTTGAACATAAAACAAGGAGTTCCCACAGGCCCACATAGATGTAGTCCAATGTACTTTTATCCATGAACACAACCAACTCTTGGTTTAAAGGTTAGGACCAGGCAAGATATCGAAAACCAGTTTGACAACAGAGGGAATCTAATAATTAATCGTGGTCCGATAACCAAGCAAATAGTTGATCTAACAAAGTCTCTATGTGAAATTCACAAAAGTAGAGTTAAGTTCAACTCGATCGACAATGTTAGGTTATGTTCAAGAATGAATTAGTTGTGTCATGTCGTTTGGCTTGGGTGCTAACAAATCCAAGTCGACGACCTAAATGTCATGACATGGATCTATCTTATATAATTGAACGACCTTGCACATTTTTAAGACACTGAGGGATTGCAGTATTGCACATGTATAGTTTACTACAGAAAATAAAATAAAGACTTGGTACATACAAATATACAATAGTAAACTTGTAAAAGAGGTGTGCAAACTCATTATTCAAACTCGACATACATACAAAGTATCAAACTAAATGGATGTCAGCATAATACAATCATGAGTCATGACAACACTTGGAGAGACATGTAGCAACTTATAGTCAAGCGGTGCCCGATGTTGTGTGAGAATGTTTCCTAATCAAATGGTCGTGGGTTCAAGTCTTGAATAAGATTTGTGGTGATATTGTGGGATGGTTAGTTGACTTTCAAAAAAACAAGAGGCTGTAGCGATATGATTTTTACTTGATAAAATCTAGTTAACTGATGACTAAAAACCGTAGGATGACCTGATGACCATATGCTTACCTCTTAAATAGGTTTATTTAAATTATAAATCAGTCTTTTGACAAATTGTTTTTAGTCTTTATGTTTACTACATTACTTATTTGCATCAATCATAACAGATACAATTTCGTGGCAAAATCCGACCCATTTTGACCACTTTTAGAATTATTTCTACCTTCTTGTTAGTCTTCTTGTCTATTGTCCACGTATAATATACATGTAGAGCAAAAATGGATCTAGGAGAACGTCCAGCAACCATTATAGTTCGCACATCAAGATTGAAATAGATGTAGGAGCGTCTCGGTGGACTCAACAACTTTGATCCCGATAAGGGATCCACTTTCGAAGTGCTTAGTGGCTTCGAATGCCACAGTGGACTTAGAGTTCTTCCTGATTGAAACAGCGGCCGATTTCTTCAGGGCGATCTCCGTCTCATGACCACCGATGACAAAAACAACCACCATAATATAAGCATATGTCCACACTCTTCCCTGTTTTATTTGACCCATTTCTTTAATTCTTTCTACTCTTCGTATATATTTGTGTTTATCTGCAACAAAAACATCTTTTTATATACATTTGGCCTTCTAACGATATTGATCAATGCCCTTTGATCCTCAAATCCATATACTCTAACTCCTAGTAACTTTTCTAAAAGTGGCATATTTCTTATTGCTGCTTATCTATTTATTTTTAATATCCGCAAAATTGTTGCTTATCTGATTATTGCATGTTTTACAAAATAAGCAATCCCAAATAACCCTTTAGTAAGCAAGTATTATAGAGTAACACAAAATAAGCAATCTTAGTATATGTGGAAGCAAATAAATTTGGATAAGAGCCTTTACCTCAAATGTGAAGAAACTTTCCAAGATGCAGCAAATTTCTATCTTATATATTTCTGTATCTCATCTTTTAGTTTTTCTTTTTGGTTTCTTCTTCTGTAAGTCGTTATTAATACTTCCCACTTAAGACCACCTAATTATTATTTTTTTTCGACAAAGAAGATAATAATATATATTGATATACTCGCGTTGGTTAAGTTGATCCTTTCTCTCAGTTTACATTCATATATTAGCAGTTTTTTTACTTATATTTTGGTTAGTTATAGTGTGAAAGCTTTTTAAGTCAACTGTGTGTATGTTATGGCATTGGTTCTTATTTAATTGATTGATCTTGTACATTGGCAACAGAATATTCGAGTGCACATCTTACATGATATGTATAGATCACTCCACATCTGAAAACGAGTAGACGAAGAAAACGAGCATTTGACTAACATGTATGCGGCTTAACCGGGGTTTCTCTTGACTGTTTTTGACCATTTTTCAAGCCATTGTATTTAGTGAAGCTTAAATCGGATACCTGTAGAATATCACGGTCTAAACCTAAGAACACTTGTTTTCTATGCAATTATCTATATGTATTATATTCACGAAAATGATTCATAGAGCTGACTCGATCATGTGTCTAATATCAAGAAGATTGATCCAAAAATGGTTGAGAAACTTAACTTAAAACGACAGTTTGAACCCATGATCAGGCAAGGGATTGCAGGTTGGCGGACGATTGATTCAGAAAGGATGAGCCCTTTGGATGGAAGGTTAAGAGTGGTTGAATTTTTTTATTTTTATTTTTAGAACGGCAATTATTTTCACACTTATACCAACTATCTCACAATGCCTCTAGTGAGGCTTGAACCCGCAACCTCTAAGTTGGTGGGCAACTAAGTCAGTTTAAATTTTCTAAACTAAACACCATCAGAACTTCATATTCTACATTCCAGCTTTGTTTGTCCTCAAGACCAAAAGAAACCTCCCTTTAAAAGCATTTAGTTAAAAACATATTATGTAACTATAAAATGAGTGATCCGAGTGACTTGAGGTACTCTGAAAGCCTAAATCTTTTTATATTTCTATATTGGCATGAGATGTTTTATAAGGCTAACGCACACCGAAAAGATGATGGGGTTATACCCATACAATCAAATGTTCCAACTCTTAGAAACAATTTGCTCCTTCGCAACTATACAAGTGTTGAGCATTACACAGCAATGTATTTACTACATAACAGCCAACTATTACTGAAATACATAAAAGACCCTACATTAATAATTTATACTTTTTATGCTCTAACATTTCAAATCAGGATCTTTTTCCTTATTGTTCTTAGACTAATATTGTTGACCTAAACAAACTTCAAAACCAGCTTTCTTCACATATGCTTTGTAATACTCATAAGCCTGCTCAAGAGAGTGATACATTAAACCAATAACCGCTTTTCAACCGCAGGAACGTTAGGAACCCAAGTCTTATGACCCGGAGTCTCAAATTCAATACCAATATAATACAAAACATGTACATAATCACAATATGTAAAAATATATATACAAAGCTATCAAATAATGATGCAGAGTCATAAATGATATATATAATCATTTAATTGATTGATGAACACAACAAAAAACATTAAATAATGATGAACAAAAATTACTAATGATCATCAACTAAAAAGCCTTAATTGATGACCATCAGCTACAATAATAGCAAAATATGCATAAAAATCATTCATAGACATTAGATTGTTAAAAGGTTCATCACAAAGAAAGCATATAATAAATAAATATATATATATATATATATATATATATATATATATATATATATATATATATATATATATATATATATATATAGAGTTATATATATATTTGATGAACATCGCTAAATGTTCATCAAACTAACATCAAAATATGTTACACCCTTATCCCGTTTACAAATACCACCCTGGATGAAGTTGACTAAGGTTTTATGTAATTGACTAGTCGACCCGATAGTTAATGTAATGGGCAAAAATTGCATAAAAAGGTACCCATCTTAGGTCCAATTTCAATTAAAGGTACTACTCTTTTTTTTCACAATTTAAGGTACCCGAATTACATGTTTGGTCCTTGAGTTTGTATAGGCATTTCATGTTTGGTCCATTTTCGTCGTTTTCATATGTTTGCATACGTTTTCGTCCGTTTTTACACATTTTCGTCTGTTTTTACATGTTTTTGTCCGTTTTTGCATGTTTTCGTCCGTTTTTACACGTTTCCATCCGTTTTTACATATTTTCGTATGTTTTTGCACGTTTCCGTCTATTTTTACACGTTTTAGTCCATTTTTACACGTTCTGTCTGTTTTTACACGTTTTCGTTCGTTTTTGCACGGTTTCGTCCATTTTTGCATGTTTTCGTCTGTTTTTGCACGTTTTCGTCCGTTTTTTCACGTTTCGTTCCGTTTTCGTTCGTTTTTACACGTTTCCGTCCATTTTTACACGTTTGCGTCCGTTTTTGCACTTTTCGTATTTTTTTACATGTTTTCGTCTTTTTTCGATGTTTCGTCCATTTTTGCACGTTTCCATTCTTTTTTCCATGTTTTCGTCTATTTTTACAATTTTTCGTCTATTTTCGACGTTTCGTCCGTTTTTACACGTTTTCGTCTGTTTTCGACGTTTCATCCGTTTTTTCACGTTTCTGCCCGTTATTACACGTTTTCGTTCGTTTTTGCACATTTTAGTCTGTTTTTGCACGTTTTCATACTTTTTCCACGTTTCCGTCCGTTTTTTTACGTTTTCGTTTGTAGGACCTTAAATATCTCAACCTTATCACGTATACCACTTATCACCACAAGTTACACGAACCAAACACAAACACACGTATGCGTAGAACACGTGAAACACAAACTGTTATGCGTAAATAAGAAAGAAACAAAGATGAGAAAGATGGTGACTTGAAGATATGTTATGCGTATGAAATAAGAGAAAGATGAAAGCAAGATGTTGTTATACTTGAAAGGAAAAACACACACACACACTCAAGCACACCCCTCAAATGACCATTTGAGGGGTATTTATAGTACAAGTACAAGACGCCCTAATGGCCTTTCCATGGGCCTCGTGGTGGACTTGGATTAGATTGGGTTACATGAACTTATTCAAGGCTGGCTTAACATAACTTCTAGCCATTTAGCTTAGTCCAATCCACGAGCCCGTTGACTATTCTAATACGATATCTAACACACATTACAAAGTTCCTAAATGTGAATGACCATCACTTCTAATAAAATTGTTACGGCTAACAATCTCCCCCTAAGGGGTGGTCATTCAAAAGATGCTCCACTTGATTAGGTCTTTACTTTCCTTGAGCTTGAACTTTGCGTGTAGATATAGAATAGTCTTGATTCTTTGTTCCTTCATGCTTTGTGATCAATTAATGTGGTTGTCTGCCGTTTGTCAATTTCGTTGGTTAGGTGTCTCCACGTCTTTCTCCACCATGCTCACACTTCTATTTGTCTTTTGGTTACCAATGATGTAGTTCTCGAGTCTTTAAACTTTGTAGATTCTTTGACATTGACGAAGAATCATCTTTGACTTTGTGTTGCCTTTGATTTTGATGAGAACTTTTCATGTGTTGTTGGTATGAGCATGTGGAAAATCGCACGATCTCTTCCTCCCGCAAGCATCCATAAGAAGAAAACATAAAACATGGGTTCAAGTAATCCGGTAACACAAGTTTGAACTTGAGGTGTTAACAAAGATAGTGTGAAAACACGTCCCTAATTCTCACAAAGGCCGTTCTGAACCTGAGTCCCACAAGTGAGATAACGAGATGTACCAAGTATACCTACAGTTCGGATGAGTCGTTGAGGTACATCAAGCATCACCCCACGATCGTAGATCGTTTGAGACACACTAAGCGTAATCCACGGGAGTTACCAGTGACCGCTGTCGAGGTCGCTGATGTTGACCTGGCGGGAGTTTCCATTCAATCATTGAAGATCACGGATGTGAAACTTCTCATAAATGTTCGGCGGATTGCTAAGATCTGCGTGGGACTCTAGAATATATCACTTGTGTCCTTATTGATGAACATCAAACGATGTCATGTCAAGTGTTCCTATGAGATCTTTTGATGAATCTCGTGGCTCTAGACTCAATAAGTGCATTTTGGTTTTCCTAGCGGAGACTAGGCGGAGGGTCTCCTCTTCAATACCAACAATCTCTAAGAGAAAGTCGATAGATTATGTAGGGTTCCAGTGAGAATGAAACAAATCCTTTAAAGAGGAATTGAGTGGCTAGAAGGTTTAGTGCGGTCGTCCTTGGGTCCATGACGTCTTTGTCTTCAATACCGGTGTCATCTAGTGACAACCAAGAGTGAGATGAATTGAACCCGGTTTACGCCTAAGGTTGATTATTGAGGGCTATTTCTTTCACCCTTTTCATTACTTTTCTTTTAATTCTTCAACCCTTCTTTCTCCTTTCTCACATTACTCCTTTTTTCAATCATACCTAAGGACTTCTAGTTCTAAACTATTTGTGATGTCCTTGGGTAGATCCCTCCGGCTTTGGCGGATCATAGGACGAATTTCCTATCCTTAGTCACCTTATACCTCCATGACTGTCCTATTGTTGCCATAAAACCATTTTCTTGAAAATCTCTCATAGTGTTTATGATTATCAAAACATTTTGTTAACACCTTGAGAGTTTTGTTTTTCGAAACACTCCCCTTCACAAGTGCTTATATTGTTTTAAGCGAAATCGCGCAGAGAGGGTAGAGTTCGCACTTTTGAATTGATCGACTTTAAATGAGCTAGACCGATTCGAGACACGTTTACATCACTAGAGAACTAGCTTGAAATTATTACCCGTCTGGTCAAGTTCATAGAAAGTTTCTCGAGATGGTACATTATTCTCGTCAATTCAATGGTTACGATCGAGTCGAGCTCTTTGAGATTCAAACAACAATCATTAAAATTTTTGATCACATTTTAATCGTCTCCTCCCCTCAAAATAGCATATTCGTGATATTTTTGATATCAACGATTAAACAACATTTTAGAATCTTTTGGGAGACAAACGGATTTGATTTAAGCATGAATTTGGAACATTTTGGTTTTATACTCCCCCTTTAATAAAGCATAATCAATTAAAGGATTTAGAGGGAGTTATCTTGAGCACAAAATATTTTGAAAGATTTTGAAAATCTTTTTGAACAATCTTGAAAAGGTGCTCAAGATGATGATGATTTCTCACCAGTTTTAAATGTAGTGCACTGAAGCGTACACTAGACTTTTCTTTAAAAACACGAGTTTTGATTTGAAAATAATCAAAAGTCATCATTTTTAGTCCGGGTTTCGTACTAAAGTATATGAAAGCCATTTTTGAAGAAATTATAGAGACGACATGTTTTAGAAAACATTTAAAGAACTCTCGCTCAAGC
Organism: Chrysanthemum lavandulifolium; assembly: GCA_022545495.1. NCBI lineage: Eukaryota > Viridiplantae > Streptophyta > Magnoliopsida > Asterales > Asteraceae > Chrysanthemum > Chrysanthemum lavandulifolium. Next base: position 187,586,762 of record CM040242.1, read on the forward strand.
ATCTGTACATGCCCGTATCATTGTTGAATGACATTTCTAGAGAAGTACAGAATATCGATTATACAAGAGACATGTCGTGAGAAGAATATTTTTGGATTTTTGATTTTGTATTGTTTTGTATTTTTGAAAGTTTTATATTTTTATATTTTGCTTTTGTTGGTTTTCAAATTTTGTATTTTGATTTTCAAAAATATTTACTGTGAGCTTTTGGAAAATCATTTTCAAGAAGATTCGAGAAGGCGTTCTAACTCCTCGGGGTTAGGCTTCGCATTCAATTCGTCGAACTAAATCGTCAAACCTTTCTTTTGGAAGGGCTTTAGTAAATATATCGGCGAGTTGGTAATCTATCTTCACGAAAAATAATTCAACAATACCTTCTTCCACGTGTTCTTTTATGAAGTGATAGCGACTCGATATGCTTGGTCTTTGAGTGATGAACAGATTGTATGAGATGGCTATGGCACTTTTCGAGTCACAATACATAGGTATTTTATCGAAAGTAAAGCCATAATCTGTGAGTTGTGTTCTCATCCATAGAACTTGAGCACAACACGCAGATAGAGACACATACTCGGCTTCATCGGTTGAAAGTGCGATTCAATCTTGTTTCTTTGAAGACCGACTTACTAACTTTTCACCCAAAATTGTCCTCCTCGATGTACTTTTTGTGTAACTTGGTCACTGCGTGGTCCGCATCCGAAAAGCGATTAGATCAATCCGGTTCCTTCGGATACCAAATACCCTTTTGAATGGATGTCTTGGTACCGAAGATCCTTTTAACCTCTTTGAGGTGCATTCGGTGAGCTTTGCTCGAAACCGTGCTAATAAGCAAGCAAACAAAATGAATATCGGGTCGACTAGCGATGAGGTACATGAGAGAACCAATCATGCTCCGATATTTCTTCGGATCGATAGGTTTCCCAAACGGATCGGCTCCAATTTTGGTGAACTTACCATTGGTGTGCCAACAGAGTCACAATTATCCATACCATGATTTTTTAAATCTCGGTTGTATATTTCGCTGATTAATAAAAATTCCATGTAGGGACCGATGTATTTGTAAACCAAGAAAAACTTTAGTTCCCCATCATGGACATTTCAAATTTGCTTTTCATGAGATTTTCAAAATGTTTTGAAAGATTCGGATTAGTGGACCCAAAAATGATGTCGCCCACGAATCGAACAATCAAAATGTCGTTTTGCATTTTGTGTAAACAAGGTAGGATCGACCGTTCCTTTGGTGAAATTGTTTAGAATAAGGAAAGAAGAGTTAGTCATACCACGCTCTCGGAGCTTGTTTTAGACCATAGATTGCCTTTTGAGTTTGTAGGCGTGAGTCGGATGTTCCATGTCTATGTAGCCTTACGGGTGACTCACGTACACTTCTTCTTTTAGAGTTCCATTCAAAAGCGGTCTTAATGTCCATCGATAAACCGTGATGTTTTTGTGAAAGTGATAGGCTAAGAAAATCTGACCGCCTCAAGTCTAGCTACCGCGAATGACTCTTCAAAGTCTATCCCTTCTTCCTGTATGTATCCTTTGGCCACAAGACGAGCTTTGTTGCGAATTACGTCATCTCTTCATCCCTTTTGTTCTTCCATAACCATTTGAGATCAATGACGCAAATGTCAATTGGTCTTGGAACCATATCCCAAGACTCATGTAGAAGGTATTGGAGAAGTTCCTCTGCATTGCTTCTATCCATGCGGGTTACGCCATTGCCTCGCGAATGTTCTTTGGCTCTATATTGCTAAGCGAGCAAAGGTAAATGCATAAGTCGCAATCGGTGGCAAGTTGGCGTCTCGTCCGAATTGGCCTTGAAGGTTCACCAATAACTTGTTCAATTGGGTGGTCTTTTGTCCACTTGATTAGAAGGATACCGTATGTTATACATATGCGAGTTAGATGGTTCTCGTAAGCTTGAAGATGATTCAGCTGATTCCGTAGCAAACGGGTTTTCAAATAAGTCTTCATCTAACGTTGCATCGTTCTGGTTTTGTGAAGGTTCTTCTTGAAATGATATGTTTTGGTTTTGCTCATCAACTGCTGGTAAAACTGTTGTAAGGATGGGATTTACAGAAGTCGATGTAGATGACGTTGATGGAGTTGGTGCATTGGTTTCGACCGTTGTAGATGCATCTTCTGTTGGTGGTGGTAGATGATTTTGAGCGGGTGCAGCGAAATGATGGTTTGATGCATTTGTCGAGGTTCCACCATAGTATTTATCGAACATTAACTCAAAGAAATTTTCCCATTCATGTTCATGAGGAGTGCCAGCAAAAGTTGATGGAGCTCTTTGATGTACGAGTCCTGAACTGATATGTCCAAAAGTCTGCGGGTTTGGTGCGGGTTCTAGAGTGAGTCTCTCAGAAGCCATTTGTGAAATTTCATCAAAATTCACATTCATCGTCTCCATGATCCTCCGAGTTCTCCGGTTATACACCCTGAATGCCCTCGAGCTATCTGCATATCCAATGAAGATTCTAATATCACCTTTAGCTTTCGGTTTTCCTAGATCTTCTCGTCGTTTGTCGGATAGCACAAAGCGCCAAACACGTGAAGGTAAGAGATATCGGGTTTTACATTGTTCACTAGCTCATATGGGGTTTTATTGAATCTTGGATGGATTAGGGATCGGTTCGAGTGAAACAAGCGTGGCAACAAGATCGACCCATAGAAATAACGGTGCACTAGAATAAATTAGCATTGTGCGAGCGGCTTCCACAAGAGTACGGTTTCTTCTTTCAACTACCCCATTCTTTGTGGAGTTCTAACAAGCGATGTCGATGAGTAATTCCAACATCTTCAAAATAGGCTCTTAACTCGATTTGTGAACTCGAGACCGTTGTCCGTTCTTACAACCCCATCGGAGTTTGAAGAAGTACTTGAATACGTTCGTGAAGGTGATGATGATGCACAGTGCTTCGTCTTTTGATCTCGAAACCTAACCCATGTATATCTTGAATAATCATCTACGATAACAAGAATATACTTTTTCCCATTAATGCTTTCCACTCTCATTGGGCCACATAAGTCCATGTGCAACATATGCAACCTTGCTTCCGAACTAGGTATGGATTTGGTTTTATATGATGCTCTTTTGCTTTTTCCTTGTTCGCATGATGGACATAAGTGATCCTTGGTGTATTTGAACCTTGGAAGTCCGTTGACGATGTTGTCTTTGGCGGTTTGTTAATGGTGTCGAAATTGAGATGGGATAATCGTCTATGCCACAACCGGACTTTGTTCGGATGCTCGTGTCATAAGACATATTGGTGATGAAGAGGCCATTTGGTTAATGTCGATAGCATACAAGTTTGTATCATGATTCCCGTTAAGAGATTAGTGCCATTCAAGTTTCTAACGAAGCAAGCATTTTTCCTAAAGCAACCTCTAAATCGCATCACCGAACCGCCTGATCGAAACAAATTGTGTCCCAACCCTTCGACATAGTAAACCCGAGTGATCAAATAATTTCCAAAAGGTAGATCTCCATAACCCATGATAGCTGCTACATGATCATTTCAAACGTATGGTTCCCATGAATTTCCAAGCGAAATTGATCAAGAACTTGATTCGGTCATGTGCTTGGAGCAACCCGAGTCGACGATCCAAAGACATATTTCGATAACACGCCAATAACGAAGAAGAAGATTTTGGAAACCGTTTTGATTTTGGTTCCTTTGGGTTAGAGGTAAAACTCGATCACACTCATAGAAGTTATCTATTTGTAAGACGGGTTCATCACTCATTCTACCATTATGGAGTGTGAAAGTTCTACCCGTTGGTTTCCAAATGTCATCCCAAAAGTAAACACCATGCTTCTTATCAGTAGTGTAAAGCCTAAGTCTTGCCACTATTCTTCCTACTCGTTTAGCATAATTTCTTTTAGGAACGTTCATCAGAACAGGCTTATCATTCTTATTCTTAGAAACACAATCATCAGGAACATTGGTTAAAGATTTCTTGCAAGTTAAACAAACAGATTCAACAGATTCATTAAACTTAGCAGAGTTCATACGTTCATTACATTCAGATGAAATGTCTTTTTTATTACAAAGCGGTAAATTCCTAGGGTGTTCTTCTACTTTCTTTTCTTTATTCAAGCGACTACTCTTAGAGGCAAGCGAGACTCTATTGTTCCTTGTATTGCTCTTAGGCTTTAGTCTGCTGCTCCTAGAGGTGCTTCCTAGTCCTGTAGAAGGTAAGGCACACTCATTAGGATTCACATTTTATCTAGAGAAGTGGTTTCAGCTTTCCTAGTCTCTTTGGAGTGCTTTTCTAAACTTATGTCGTTTGTTCCATATGGTTTAGATGTGGAGGCAGACGCATTAGTGGTACTCATCTTAAAAAGGCCAGGTGCTAAAACTTTTGGTTTCTCGATAACCGCTTTTCCTTTTTCAACATTTTGTTTAGGCAAGGCGGGTGGATTGACTGGTTTGGATAAATCATTTTTCTCATTGACTTTTGGAGGAGGCATAGAAACAGACATTTTTGGTTTTAAAAACTGTTTGGGAACATTTGCTTTCTCCTCGGTCAATGGTTTTGTAATCTTAGTATCCACTTGCCTTTCCTTTTGGACATTCCGGTGAGCCTCAAAAGATCATTTTCGCTTTCATGTCATTGTAGGCACGCTCGTCGACAATTTGTCATACTTGCATTTCTCGGTTTTCGATCAAGTTGTTTAAAATAGGAGACATTTTCTTTTCAAGTTTTTCAAGAACTTTTCATATTTTGAAACAATTTGGAGGTCTCGGATGAGTCTTTCATGATCTTCAACGAATATGTTTGTAAAATAATGGACATAATATCGGTAGTCGAACATCTTCAAAGAGAGTCATTTAAATTTTCCAAAACTTTGATGTGTTCAATACTGGTCATTAGCTTGCTTTACCGGATTTATGGTCCTTGACAAAGTCAATTGTTTCTTTCAAAACGCTTGTTCAAAATGAATTACCCTTGAGTTGATGTTATTCATTGAGGGCAATTTCGATTTCAAAAACTTTTATTTTCATTATCAAAACTATTAAACCAGATGTTTGTTGTAATGCTGGTTTTAGTTCTAACAGTCTCTTGAAGATCCGTAATTCGAGTTTTCACATTGTCTAAAATACTTCTCGCATCACTTGTGTTAAAAGGATTGTTTGAAGACATTTGTTCAATGTTCGAAAGAGATTTTGAGACAACAATTGGTTTTGAAACTTGTGTTGAAACAGGTGTTGACTCTTTGTTTGAAATACTTGGTGTGATGGAAAACTTTTACTTTTCTTTTTGATTAACAAAAGTAATTCCACTAATTTTGTTCCATTTGTTATAGTCGATTGGTTTGATTTCCGAATTCTTTTGTTTCATTTTTGATCTACTCTCGTCAGATAGTTCTAATGTTTCAAGAGAATCACGAACAATTATAGGTTTATGCAGTGCTTTTCCATTGTTTAAAACATTCTGTTCTTTCTGAGCTTTCTTGAGGAAACAAGGAGGTGTGTTACCAAAAGCCATTTTTTGTGTTGTATGAAAATATGGATTCGTTTGTGTTAATACAAATAAGCCGTGAAAACGTTTATTTATATTTTACGATCTTCTTATGTTTTGTCGATAACAAATATAAAATCATTTTAACGAAACAAATAGAGTACGTAAATAGTTTGAGTTAATAGTTTTCTAACACACTTACGCTTTCACATAAAACACTAAAACAAATATAAGTGATTTTATGATTTAGATACATATGTACAACAACTAGTGTTTACATATTGGGTTAAACATATACTTAAACTAAGTATACTAAAATGGGTAAAAACTAAGTGTATGCTAAATTGGGTAAATACAAGTATATACTAAATGGGTAAATACTAGCAAATGGTTTTGACCCATAACCCATGGTTTTATATATACCACTTAACCAAGTTCATTGTATCCTTAAGATACATTGTATCTAGAAAAAAACCATGGATCAACCCATAACCCATGACCCATGACCCTTAACCAAAAATACCCATGGGCAAAGAGGCGGACCACGGATCCCTAGCTTTGTGCTAGCGGATCCCTTGTGGTAGGGATCCGTGGGATCCGGGAAGCAAGAGAATTTCCTATAAATAGAGAGCCATTTCTTCCTCTCTAGGGCGCTTTTACATATACTTCCCAAAGTATTCTAACCCTCTAACCTCGGATCTAAGTGATCTATGTAGTTTGTTTTTGTTTTGTGTGATCTACTAGGTTCCTCTTAAAGGAAAGATCACCACCTCTTGAAGACGCAAGCTCAAAGTCCATGAGTTGCCATGCTTCGTCATCATCAAGACTACTAAGGTTATCTTGTTGATAGTTCTTCCTTTCTCCATAGATGTTGGGTTGAAGGCATTAGTGAAGAATGCCGAAAGTGTCAAGATGAAAGCATTAGTGAAGGTGCTCATCATCCGTGTCAAAGCATTAGTGAAGGATGCTAAAGGTGTCAAGACGAAGGCATTAGTGAAGGGTGCCAAGCGTTGTGTCAAAGGCATTAGTGAAGGATGCCAAAGAATCAAATCAAGTAGCATTTGGGAAGAATACCTAGGTCGTATAATCGATGAGGTGCATCGTTATACATATATGTATTTGTTTATATACAAGGATGGTGATATCCTTGATGATGTTGTAACAAGGAGTAGATCTCCTTGAGATTAGGTGTTGTGTCGTGAAGGTGTAGTTCACTAAGGTGTGAAAGAACTAGGTGCTTAGCCTAGTACCTAATAAAGGGTAGGCGACGTTGTGAAGGATTAGTTCTCTAAGGTGTGAAAGAACTCGGTGGTTAGCCTAGCACCGTATAAAGGGTAGGCGACGTTGTGTTAGGTGTGGTTCGCCTTGGCGTGAAAGAACTCGGTATTTAGCTTTGTACCGGAAAAAGGTTAAGCGGCGTTGTGAAGGCTTCTCCGCCATAAGGAGTTGGTGTAGTGTTTACGAACTCTCGAGTAGGTGACTCGGGAGTGGAGTAGGGCAAGGAAGGTGTCCTTGTAGCCGAACCACTATAAATACTTGTGTCGTGGTGATGTGCTTACTCTTTATCTTTCATTACACGCTTATATATCTATCTATCAACGTCAACATAAACAATCAAATAGATTGACATAAGTCGATCTAAATATTTAAAAGGAAGTTTTAAATTGGTAAAACTATTCAACCCCCCTTCTAGTTTTCCACAATTGGCATCAGAGCTTCGTTACCAAGTTTCTTAAAGTATGTTGTACTTTAAAGACTTGATACGATCCGTGTATGTTTGAAAACTACAAAGAAGGATTTTTTGGGTCATATTTTTCTTAAAAATCATTTTGTTGGACATTGATAGATGACTCTAACAACTTTTGTTCCTAAGAAATCTTCATGCTAGAATCTCTCCAAAATCTTCATTCAAAGAATAATGAAGTCAACATTCAAGGAAGGATCTAAAAGGTAATCACAACTCAAGTACATCAAGTACAAATGATTACTTTAAAAGCTCATGAAGTATCTTTGGCATTATGCCAAACCAAGAAGCATAGAGGTATGTTTTACTTTTCATTAGATAGGTTACATGAGTTCAATTTATTTTTCATAGTTTTCTTTACTTATTTATCTCTAACATCATTAGAAGTCTCTTTCGTCACTTTTCCGTCTTTTTCATCATCGGGAATAATACTCCTTTTGATTCGTCAAACTAACGCCGTCATCACATATGAACCTTCGATATGTGATTCATCAAAAGCCGTCATCCAAAACAATCTTCATCTAATACCTCCGAACTATCTTTTAGTAAGCTAATTTATAAGCCTACTACAAAATAATGTCAAACAACCCCTTTTCATCCACGATGAGCGGACCCCTAGTTGTACTAGCCGGATCCCAAACATAAAGGATCCGGGGAACCATGGAATGAACTCAGCCTATACGCTTTCAAAAAATTCACCACTGATTGTTTTTCCCTCTACTCACACAAAAACAAAAAACGACCAAGCTACAAAATTCATCCTCATTGGCTTCCATACTTTCAAGTATCCCATCCTAGAACACCATTGTAAGTAATTACATTAACTTGTTGTAACTTTCATCATCCTCATCCTAGGGTTTATGGTTTCTTAATATCTAATCAATTAACTCAATTAGGTTTTTTCAAACTAATTATGAAAAGGGGGATTTTAACAAAATCACTTTGTGTTCACAACATTGTTAATACAAATCAAAACCATAATCCCATTCCAACTAATTTATCTTAATTGAAAATTTGTATTTTTAGGAACAACCATGCCCAAAGCCACTCAACAAGATCACCATGACACCGTCCATTACCTTACTCACTACTATCGTAAAAGGGAATTGACCAAAACCAACCGTAAAATATTCAAAAGCCTTGTAAAACGACTTATCCACGAAGGTCGTGTAGTCAAGGAATGTTTCCTTGAAGATACCGACATTCGTCAAGTTTTCTCGACAATCGATTTTGATTGTCTCCTTGACATAGATGAACAAATTTGTCCGTTCTTCATTTTTGAATTTTACAAAAGCTTTAGGATCATTAGAAACACCGACAATAGCATCTCAATCGCCTTCATCATCAACAAACAAAACTTTATTTTCCTCTCAACACCTTTGCTCAAATTCTTGGCGTTCCTTGTGAGGGAATTTGTATGTACTCTCAATATTGGGCAATTAACTCTCAAAACCATGCACTTGATCCCAAGCCTCTATAACACTCCTCTCGACGATCCCGAAACCATTCGTGATACTATCTTTAAAATTAGGACCGACCAATCCCATTACGATCGTAACAAAAGCTCATTCATCGTGATCCCTTTAAATGGAACTTTTCGAAATGCATCCCATGTTTAGAAAATGGGAAGAAATTCTTAGGGAAAACATCATTAGCCTAGTTGGAAACAAAGATCATCCAAACGCATGTCTTGTACAAATGATCTATTTTCTTACCCACCAAAGGCCATTTAATCTTGCCTACTACATGGTAAGGAGAATGGCTGGGGTATTCAAAGCTTCCAACATGGTACTCCCATATGGTATGCTCCTAACACGACTTTGTAAGTATGTTAGTGCATTGCAACCATCCCCTATCAACGATGATCATTACCTTTCCGATCACATCATGGTACCTCTTACCAAACAACCCTCTAAACGGTTCATGGTTAATGGAGAGAAACCTGAAGCTCTCTCTGTAACACCCCAACCCGACAAGGGTAGAAATGTCACATTCTGGTGTCACATCAGAACATACAAATAAAATTTTACAAGCGAAAGCCTTAAAGAATAAAGTACCAAGTCATATGACGAATGACTTACAAGGAAAATACAAAATCCAATATGTCTAAAATAAAATGAAATCTCCAACAATATCCCAACAAAATAAATCCAAATAATAAGGTATCTAGGGTTGGTCCACTCAAATAATCCAACTCTCACCCCATCAAAGCCCATCTTCAAACCTAACACCGCCGCAGAAAAGAAATGCGGTGAGCTTAAAAGCCCAGGTGAGCAGGATATAACAAAGCGAAAGCTAAATAAAATCGAAATGCGAAATGAAACAAAGGAAACGGATAACAAAGTCGCAGTGAAATAAGAACAATGAGTCAATGAGGATCCTGCAGAACACAATTTTGAGATACCCAAGCGAACATATAACAAGGAGAACGAAGCAAAGCAAAGCATCGATAACATATAAACAAGCACATACAAACCGGACATACAAGAACTGAAACATAAGCAAACATAGCGACGTCATATCCACACAACATATACCGCGATACAATCAATTCAGAAATCGGAAGACATACAAGCCAAACAGACATCTACGGAAAGCGGAAGCAATTAATTAAATAAGTGAGCATGGCAATTCACAGGTCAAAACCTTTAGTTGAAAACATAACCGATATCATAGCAAAGCGATAAAGCATGGCGGTCACACGTAACAAGTAGGAATATAGTAAGAACATTATAAGTAAATGAATTAAAGACCTAGTAGAGCAATTAAACAAGTTAACAAGACAGACGTCATAAGTAGAACCATTTCCCAATCAAACCGTAGCATAAATATAAATGCAAACATGGCAGGTCAACAACAAGCAGATAGGGACACCACGGATAGTCATAGTCCACGAGATTAATCGAATGAGGTACAAAAGATAAACAGATCAACAATCGATTTCACACAAGCACGGTTACCATACACATCAAAGGATCACATAACATTAAGATAGCATATCATCAGATGTCAACAGGTAAATCTTATATCGCATACATACATATCATACAGAGAAATCAGTAGTCATATAAACATGAATATCATAATCAAATCCAAATAACATATAATAACCCGGTACGTGAATGGAACGATAATCGGAATTAACGGAATGAGAGTGTGACTGATCAAAGAAATGGAATATATATATCTTGGTAGTAGAGTGAGTCATATAAGGGTACACATAATATGGTACGTTGGGGAATGTAGCAGGTACAACATAGGTATATCAAAAGTGTAAGGGTTATCAGCAATCTACCCGAGCCCAGAAACATATCATATCATATCATATCATAAGTAGCCATTGTATTCGGAGGGTGACCTCGGAATACCATACATAATAGGAGGAGACCTCGGTAACAAATGGAGTAGCTAACTCCCAAAATTGTGAAGACGCGGATTGCACCGACATCATTCACCAAACAAAGCTCCAATCGATTAAATCCTCGAAACAAATCAAATCTAGGATGCATCCATCGCCCCCAAAACAAATAATGGCCAAATCATATACATATAGTGAGCTCATAATCAAATCAAAATGGGACGGTGTGCAACATCACTCGTGCACACTGAGTCATGCCATTGGTGCATCAATGACACGGTCGAGTTACCTTCGACTAGGAAACAAATTTTGGCTCGGGTATCGATGAAGGGTCAAAGCATATACATATCATAAGGGTTCATATCATATTTCATATCAAAGTTTCATATCAATGTTTCATATCAAGGTCCATATCAAAGATTCAGTATCAAAGGTTCATATCAAAGGTTCGTATCAAAGGTTCATATCAAAGGTTCGTATCAAAGGTTCATATCAAAGGTTCGTATCAAAGGTTCACATCGGTGGTTCACATTAAGCAGTTCACATATGAGCTTCAATCAAAGGGAGCATAGCAAAGTTATAGAGAAACCTTAAATAAAGGCTCGAGCAAAGGATAACAGTTCAAAACCAATATCGAAAGATGTAAACGAATCATGAGAAACCCCTCACCGAAAAGGGATAGAATATCGTACCTTAACGCCAATGAAAGGAAAGCAAACGAATGAACAAACACGAAGACACCACGCCACGTATTCTTCAATGAATCTACACGGATTACGGTTCGCATAATAATTATTAGCTCATTTAATGTCGTAACGGATTTCTTGCTTATATGAATCGTATTAATATTTTTAGAGTTATTAAGCGTATTCTCATTTTTAATAATGAACCGAAATAAATACTTTAGGGTAATGATTATTAATTAGCCAAACTTAGGGGTTACAAATGATAAATGGTAAATTTAAGGGTTTAATATGACAAGTTATCAAAGTCTAGGGTTCAAATGTACAACGTCAATATTTAATGTTATCAACTTTTATAGTTTAGGGTGTAATATGTCAATTTATGAGGTTCAGGGTTTGCATGCGACAACTTCCTGAAGACAAAGGTTTAATGATAAAATAACTCAAAGTAACATGCATACTCTTTTTATTTATTTATTTTTTTTACGTGTACTAAAGATACAACTACAATTTCATAAACCATTTCCATACTATGCTCGATACATTTTTACGACTGCTCGCGGTTCAAGAGATTAACATTTACGACTATGTAAACACACATTATGATTGACCCCGACTCAACTATCCCGTCATGCTTTCAAAATACAAAATGACTCAATTGTTACTCCCGCGATCACCCTCCAACATACCCCTACGAGACCCTTTTCAAAACAGTTTACATGTCCAAAATAGTTACCCTTTTTATATATCTTAAGTCAATGACATGATTTTATTTATCATTATAACGAAACATGTTTACGTCATGAATATGAAGGTCGAAAAGGTTTCACTACTGGTTATCTTTGGGTCGTGCATGGTGAGGCCAAACAGATACACAATAAGACGCAAATGGGTCGACATGTATGACATCTATATTCCATATTTTACGTACCTACAGTTATGACTATATGAGACACTATTTATCATTCCATGTGCATATTAACATATTACTTTGTGTGAGGTTATATTTGATGAACATGCATGCTTGAAGACCAAAGGAATTCGATCATCTTAGGATGATAACAACGGACCGAAAGACGAAACGGAGAAGTAAATGCCAAGACCCTATAGTTAACACATGAAATCATATTCCAAAAATTCCTGGTTCACGCATGAATGTATACAAGCCGGCCCCCTTTTATATTCATTGATTTATTTCAGGTTATACTACATATAATAAGGATCAAGTTAATATATAGACGCAAGACTTAGAGCATGATTTCATTAGGTTTCTTATTATATAGATTGTATAGCCATTAGTGTATAACAAAACATTTAGGGGAATACCTCTGGGTCGATTACACGATGGATCGACGGACACAAGAACCAAAACTAACACCCTTCGAACCGAACCAAAACCCTTTCGAAACAAAGCCACTCACGATCAACCAATGTCGCACCAATGATCACCAACGCTCGCTTACTCATGAAACCGATCACTCTCTTAGCTAAACCCTTCGTACCTTCTTTTCTTGACCAACAGATGAGTTGCCGTTCTTATGTGTTTTAGGGTTTTAATGTGAGAGGAATGAAAAGTGATATAAGGTTTGATATAAATGAATCGAAGAGATGCTTTAAATTTAGAATGTCGAGATATGATGGAGTGATTTACGGATTTTGATTGGCCCATTATTTCAAAATCTTCAATTTTGTTATCTCATACTTTCAAAGGTACATAATGATCCCATGCAATATTTTTCGGTATAGTGTAAATCGGTACAAGTCTAGAAAGGCTCCAACGCACATTGCAAACGTATGATATTTACCCAAAGTGTCAAACTCTTTTGAGGCTTAGGTGAAATCGAAAGAAAAATAAAAATATGTGACGCATTACTTGTAGAGCTCGGTTCCAAATAAACGTAGTGAGACATAGGACTTATTTAATGTTTTGTAACTTAATATAACGTATAGTTTTAAATGTCATATATTTATTTAAATACTTAAGGTGTATCCGATATAAAAACGAAAAAAAATTTAAACCGGATTTTAGGGCTTTACAATTCTTCCCATCTAAAAAGAAAAATTTCGTCCTCGAAATTTGAAATCGTCAGGGTACATAGAAACGTACAAGCTTAAGGCAGACATAGCAATCTGTAGTCTCACACAGATCATAACGATTTCGGTTTCCAAAACGTACAAAACGTATACGTAACATATGTCGATGAGAATCTCACAAAGTGCAATTTCAAAGCGAACATGAGGAGTGACAAATAACGGTTATAAGTCTTAGTCCATTCACGTACCAACCCGGGCATTTCCCAAAACGTCGTATGATTCCAATAAGTTCAAATTATATGATCTCGGTATTATCACGTTGATCAAAGCGTCATAATACTTGCATCACATAACAAGCCCTTATTGTCACCATATTCATCCGGGTCATGACAAATCACATAACCAATATCACGACAAAACATATCATATCTGAGATACCAAGTAACATACCAAAGGCACGGATCACAAATATATAGCATATATCACATCAAAACAACTTACCATACCACAAAGGAGAGAACGCCACCAAGCTTACAGAAAGCGGTTCCTCATGACTCATTACGGAAGATTCAAAGGAAAAGGCGAGATATTACCAAAATGCCAAAAGATGACGCTTCACGATTCAAACCGAGTTCGAACAAATCAAGGAAGAGCAATGCCGATCAAAATCACATAGCAAAATATCAAACCGCCACAAATGCATGACAACAAATCGAGTAACACAAATCGCGCCCAAATCATATGAAGTAGATGAACCTTCTCACCACCGGTTGAATCTTGTCTTCGTCGTTGCGTCTTTGGTTGATTCGTCCGACTTCCTCCAAGACCTCTCGATGTCTCCAACAAGACGGCGGTCGGGGTGGCCGCTTCACGAACCTCTCCAAATTAGGGATCATTGCGGCGATGCGTGGTCGACACCATCAACTTCGGCTCCACGGTAGTCTCCATCTAACGGTCGACAAATGGATGTCTGAAGACAAAATAATAAAATTCAAATGCGAAGAGAAGAAGAGCAAAGCGGTGAAGACAAAAGATTATCAAGTCAAAAGCGAACGACAATCAAAAGGAATCGAATATACCGAGCAGACGGAAGCCTAATGTCTACCCAATCCTCACGTGTCAATCCTAAGGTCAACAAGACGAAACCTTTGCTCTGATACCATAATTGTAACACCCCAACCCGACAAGGGTAGAAATGTCACATTCTGGTGTCACATCAGAACATACAAATAAAATTTTACAAGCGAAAGCCTTAAAGAATAAAGTACCAAGTCATATAGACGAATGACTTACAAGGAAAATACAAAATCCAATATGTCTAAAATAAAATGAAATCTCCAACAATATCCCAACAAAATAAATCCAAATAATAAGGTATCTAGGGTTGGTCCACTCAAATAATCCAACTCTCACCCATCAAAGCCCATCTTCAAACCTAACACCGCCGCAGAAAAGAAATACGGTGAGCTTAAAAGCCCGGTGAGCAGATATAACAAAGCGAAAGCTAAATAAAATCAAATGCGAAATGAAACAAAGGAAGCGGATAACAAAGTCGCGTGAAATAAGAACAATGAGTCAATGAGGATCTGCGAACACAATTTTACGGATACCCAAGCGAACATATAACAAGGAGAACGAAGCAAAGCAAAGCATCGATAACATATAAACAAGCACATACAAACCGGACATACAAGGCTGAAACATAAGCAAACATAGCGACGTCATATCCACACAACATATACCGCATACAATCAATTCAGGAAATCAGAAGACATACAAGCCAAACAGACATCTACAGGAAAGCGGAAGCAATTAATTAAATAAGTGAGCATGGCAATTCACACAGGTCAAAACCTTTAGTTGAAAATATAACCGATATCATAGCAGCAGTCAAAGCATGGCAGTCACACGTAACAAGTAGGAATATAGTAAGAACATTATAAGTAAATGAATTAAAGACCTAGTAGAGCAATTAAACAAGTTAACAAGACAGACGTCATAAGTAGAACCATTTCCCAATCAAACCGTAGCATAAATATAAATGCAAACATGGCAGGTCAACAACAAGCAGATAGGGACACCACGGATAGTCATAGTCCACGAGATTAATCGAACGAGGTACAACAGATAAACAGATCAACAATCGATTTCACACAAGCACGGTTACCATACACATCAAAGGATCACATAACATTAAGATAGCATATCATCGGATGTCAACAGTAAATCTTATATCGCATACATACATATCATACAGAAATCGGTAGTCATATAAACATGAATATCATAATCAAATCCAAATAACATATAATAACCCGATGCGTGAATGGAGCGATAATCGGAATTAACGGAATGAGAGTGTGAGTGATCAAAGAAATGGAATATATATATCTTGGTAGTAGAGTGAGTCATATAAGGGTACACATAATATGGTACGTTGGGGAATGTAGCAGGTACAACATAGGTATATCAAAAGTGTAAGGGTTATCAGCAATCTACCCGAGCCCAGAAACATATCATATCATATCATATCATATCATAAGTAGCCATTGTATTCGGAGGGTGACCTCGGAATACCATACATAATAGGAGGAGACCTCGGTAACAAATGGAGTAGCTAACTCCCAAAATTGTGAAGACGCGGATTGCACCCGACATCATTCACCAAACAAAGCTCCAATCAGTTAAATCCTCGAAACAAATCAAATCTAGGATGCATCCATACGCCCCAAAACAAATAATGGCCAAATCATATACATATAGTGAGCTCATAATCAAATCAAAATGGGGACGGTGTGCAACATCACTCGTGGCACACTTGAGTCATGCCATTGGTGCATCAATGACACGGTCGAGTTACCTTCGACTAGGAAACAAATTTTGGCTCGGGTATCAGACTGAAGGGTCAAAGCATATACATATCATAAGGGTTCATATCATATTTCATATCAAAGTTTCATATCAATGTTTCATATCAAGGTCCATATCAAAGATTCGTATCAAAGGTTCATATCAAAGGTTCGTATCAAAGGTTCATATCAAAGGTTCGTATCAAAGGTTCATATCAAAGGTTCGTATCAAAGGTTCACATCAGTGGTTCACATTAAACAGTTCACATATGAGCTTCAATCAAAGGGAGCATAGCAAAGTTATAGAGAAACCTTAAATAAAAGGCTCAGAGCAAAGGATAACAGTTCAAAACCAATATCGAAAGATGTAAACGAATCATGAGAAACCCCTACTGAAAAGGGATAGAATATCTGTACCTTAACGCCAATGAAAGGAAAGCAAACGAATGAACAAACACGAAGACACCACGCCACGTATTCTTCAATGAATCTACACGGATTACGGTTCGCATAATAATTATTAGCTCATTTAATGTCGTAACGGATTTCTTGCTTATATGAATCGTATTAATATTTTTAGAGTTATTAAGCGTATTCTCATTTTTAATAATGAACCGAAATAAATACTTTAGGGTAATGATTATTAATTAGCCAAACTTAGGGTTACAAATGATAAATGGTAAATTTAAGGGTTTAATATGACAAGTTATCAAAGTCTAGGGTTCAAATGTACAACGTCAATATTTAATGTTATCAACTTTTATAGTTTAGGGTGTAATATGTCAATTTATGAGGTTCGGGGTTTGCATCGACAACTTCACGAAGACGAAGGTTTAATGATAAAATAACTCAAAGTAACATGCATACTCTTTTTATTTATTTATTTTTTTACGTGTACTAAAGATACAACTACAATTTCATAAACCATTTCCATACTATGCTCGATACATTTCTGTTGCTTTCATGGTTCAAGAGATTAACATTTACGACTATGTAAACACACATTATGATTGACCCCGACTCAACTATCCCGTCATGCTTTCAAAATACAAAATGACTCAATCGTTACTCCGCGATCACCCTCCAACATACCCTACGAGACCCTTTTCAAAGCAGTTTACATGTCCAAAATAGTTACCCTTTTATATATCTTAAGTCAATGACATGATTTTATTTATCATTATAACGAAACATGTTTACGTCATGAATATGAAGGTCGAAAAGGTTTCACTACTGGTTATCTTTGGGTCGTGCATGGTGAGGCCAAACAGATACACAATAAGACGCAAATGGGTCGACATGTATGACATCTATATTCCATATTTTACGTACCTACAGTTATGACTATATGAGACACTATTTATCATTCCATGTGCATATTAACATATTACTTTGTGTGAGGTTATATTTGATGAACATGCATGCTTGAAGACCAAAGGAATTCGATCATCTTAGGATGATAACAACGGACCGAAGACGAAGCGAGAAGTAAATGCCAAGACCTATAGTTAACACATGAAATCATATTCCAAAAATTCTGGTTCACGCATGAATGTATACAAGCCGGCCCCTTTATATTCATTGATTTATTTAGGTTATACTACATATAATAAGGATCAAGTTAATATATAGACGCAAGACTTAGAGCATGATTTCATTAGGTTTCTTATTATATAGATTGTATAGCCATTAGTGTATAACAAAACATTTGGGGAATACCTGCGGGTCGATTACACGATGGATCGACGGACACAAGAACCAAAACTAACACCCTTCGAACCGAACCAAAACCCTTTCGAAACAAAGCCACTCACGATCAACCAATGTCGCACCAATGATCACCAACGCTCGCTTACTCATGAAACCGATCACTCTCTTAGCTAAACCCTTCGTACCTTCTTTTCTTGACCAACAGATGAGTTGCCGTTCTTATGTGTTTTAGGGTTTTAATGTGAGAGGAATGAAAAGTGATATAAGGTTTGATATAAATGAATCGAAGAGATGCTTTAAATTTAGAATGTGCAGATATGATGGAGTGATTTACGGGATTTTGATTGGCCCATTATTTCAAAATCTTCAATTTTGTTATCTCATACTTTCAAAGGTACATAATGATCCCATGCAATATTTTTCGGTATAGTGTAAATCGGTACAAGTCTAGAAAGGCTCCAACGCACATTGCAAACGTATGATATTTACCCAAAAGTGTCAAACTCTTTTTGAGGCTTAGGTGAAATCGAAAGAAAAATAAAAAATATGTGACGCATTACTTGTAGAGCTCGGTTCCAAATAAACGTAGTGAGACATAGGACTTATTTAATGTTTTGTAACTTAATATAACGTATAGTTTTAAATGTCATATATTTATTTAAATACTTAAGGTGTATCCGATATAAAAACGAAAAAAAATGTAAACCGGATTTTAGGGCTTTACACTCTCGGACTCCTCGGCCGGAGAAGAAGAAGAAGAAGATGAGGAAGACATCGACCCCGTATCCAACATCAAATTGGAAATCCTTGAATACCACGAACAACTTCCAACCATTCCAAACGAGACCGCGGAATTTAAACAAATAAGAGGCATGATTCAAAACCTCGCTTACAACCTCACTAAGCCGTCAAAAAGGAAAAGGAAGAATTGACGAAAGAGACAATATGGATGTGCTTAGTTTCATTTATTTTATGTTTGAATGATTTCTCTTTAGTATTTTTGGTTTATGGTATTTTGGATATTGTTACTTTATCTTGTAAGTGATGTTTTATGATGACTTGCTTGTTCCTATTGCTTGTTTTATAGATTTAATAGTGTACAAAATCGCACATCATTTACGTAGGTTACGTGTTGGTTACGATATGCGGATGTCGGATCCCTAGGATTAGCCTAGCGGATCCTTCCCTTGAAGGAACCGTGGGATCCGTGTCATCGGATCGACAATGCGAGATTCAAGACATCAAAGCGCTTTCTAGATAACATCCCATTAGCTTAGCATATGATTTTAGAACCCAACTAAGTCCACTTCAAGGATGAGAAAGGCTTAGACTCACTAAAGGCTTACTTAAGATCTTAGTCGATTTTATCAACACATCTAAACTCACCATATTTCCGCTCAACTACTCACAAACTATTTCACACCTCTCAAAACACTTTAAGAAGACAAGCTAAACAATTTTAGGAAATTGCTTCTAGTCTTTTATATCTCAAGGTTAGACAAAATTAGTTTTCAATTCTTGAAATCTTTAAGAATTTTCTTAATATCACCTCAAGCTAAAACACGATCACTAGGATCATTTATTATGACTTGACACCCTCATAACTCTTAGTGTTATCCTTGGACATCCATTGGTAGTCTTCTTGTCCCATCCTCTTCCATAAAAAGCAATCATTTGCTATAACACTTATTACCTCTAATCATTCAAGTACCCTTTCATCCTAAACCCTTAGGAGAACTGAAACATTCAAATGAGATAAGCTTTAGCTCCCGAAACCTCATTACAAACTGTCATAATTGCCGAGAGCCGGATCCCTAGGATTAGCCTAGCGGATCCCTTCAAGGAGGGAACCGTGGGATCCGGGTGACAGTTTATGTCAAACATAGCTAAGACAATAATTTCAACTCATCTTCCTAACTCAAACACTTCATCTCATCTTAAATGAGTTCCTAGATCAGTGAAACTCTGAATCCCAACCTTGTGCATGTCAATCATCACATTTCCAAGAACATTAGTGGATTAAGTCTTAAATGCAATTGCAAAGTTCTTCCCTTTATAACCCACATTGCCAAGAACACTTTAGTCATCAAACACAAACATAATTATCAGAAATTGCAACCATCCTCCTTAGTCATCTCATCATGAGAAAAGCTCCTAGTGCTTACTCATCCACTCAAAAACCACCTAAGAAACTTGCTAGAATCATACACGAAGTTTCCTCAACCGAATCATCTCCGGTTAAGTCCACCTATGCTAGGATTTCTCCTACACCAAGGAAACCAATCAAATTAATCCCCAAGAAGAGTGTTCTCACTAAGATTTCATCACCAAATTCTACTATACCAAACATACCCTCCACAACTCAACCTATTTCATTAATACCTAGAGCCACCTCCCAATCATCTCCACACTCTCACAATGTAGAATATTTACCTTCTTGGCGATCTCATCTTTCACCATTACCAACTAATTCACTTGAAAAGATTGAGCAACAAAATCAAAGTGTTGAATCAACACTTGATCCAAAAGCAAACTCTATTATTCCTCCCAATAGTCTATTTTGGATTATGAGAAGACATCAAAGGCAACCACTCGATCAAATAGAAGTTGATGCTTCTTTACCTCTACCCTCAAACATTGTAGAGCCACCACTTAATGAGTCTCCACCAAATCCTCCTTCATTTGAAGATCCTCAACCCACTTCACTTGAACTTTCACCTCAAGAAACCCAAAACCATGACAAGGATTGCTATCATTGTAAACATGTTGAAAAGTTGATACATGAACTACGTGAAGAGCAATGTTTCATGTTTTATCACCTCCTCGAGCGTTTGAAGGGTTAACAAGCCTAAACTACAATGAGCATCATATTCAAAAGCTCAAACTTAGAACATTTAGAAACCTTTCTCATCCTTGATCATCATTTAGTTTTAGTTGAACCTCAAATTTGGGTAACTCTTTAGCATTAGTAGCACTTGTTTGACTAGTTCATTCTCTTAGTTTTTAGAGATTTGGTTGTGTATCTCTTGTTTTATTGAATGAATACTTATATGCTATGATTTTTTTTTGTGTTGTGCTTGTTTTATTGTACATATATCTCATTTTCTCACATAGCATTCCTTGACATTTCTTCACTGCTGAAGAAACTGCAACAGATAGCCGGATCCCTCCCAAATACCTAGACGGATCCCTCCTGGAAGGGAACCGTGGGATCCGTGGTACAGGAGCACAAATTTATGCTAACTTGAGTCTCTTTTGAAGGAAATTATGCACTATACTCTTGTTTTTCTAACCTTTGTTTTGTAGTTATTCAAAATACACATGAAGATATTAACACCATAAAGCTAGGGGGAGCTTTATGTCAAACGACATTGCAAAATCATTTGCAAACTTAATCCAATTTTGGGTTACACTTCATGACACCCCATTGCAACATTGCAATATTCAAGGGGGAGCACGTTCTCGTCACTTAGACGAACCATTTGCAAACTTAATTGCAAACACAATTAGTTTATTTTACGTTATGTCCTTGACGCCCTTTCAAAGGGATGGACTCGTCAAGGGGAGTTAAGACGAGTACCATTCCCGTCACTTGCTCTCTTTACATTTTTACATTTTTTTTCTCTTATAAAAATTGTGTTAGTTTCTTTTAACACTTTTGTTTCGACAAAAGGGAGAAGAAAGTAAAACTACAAATTCAAACTTTTACAATTTTACATTTTCCTTAAAATAATGTTATGTTTTGTCATCAACAAAAGGGAGATTGTTAATACAAATAAGCCGTGAAAACGTTTATTTATATTTTATGATCTTCTAATGTTTTGTCGATAACAAATATAAAATCATTTTAACGAAACAAATAGAGTACGTTAATAGTTTTCTAACACACTTACGCTTTCACATAAAACACTAAAACAAGTATAAGTGATTTTATGATTTAGATACATATGTACAACAACTAGTGTTTACATATTGGGTTAAACATATACTTAAACTAAGTATACTAAAATGGGTAAAACTAAGTGTATGCTAAATTGGGTAAATACAAGTATACACTAAATGGGTAAATACTAGCAAATGGTTTTGACCCATAACCCATGGTTTTATATATACCACTTAACCAAGTTCATTGTATCCTTAAGATACATTGTATCTAGAAAGAAAACCATGGATCAACCCATAACCCATGACCCATGACCCTTAACCAAAAATACCCATGGGCAAAGAGGCGGACCACGGATCCCTAGCTTTGTGCTAGCGGATCCCTTGTGGTAGGGATCCGTGGGATCCGGGAAAGCAAGAGAATTTCCTCTATAAATAGAGAGCCATTTCTTCCTCTCTAGGGCACTTTTACATATACTTCCCAAAGTATTCTAACCTCTAACCTCGGATCTAAGTGATCTATGTAGTTTGTCTTTTGTTTTGTGTGATCTACTAGGTTACTCTTAAAGGAAAGATCACCACCTCTTGAAGGCGTGCAAGCTCAAAGTCCATGAGTTGCCATGCTTCGTCATCATCAAGACTACTAAGGTTATCTTGTTGATAGTTCTTCCTTTCTCCATAGATGTTGGGTTGAAGGCATTAGTGAAGAATGCCGAAAGTGTCAAGATGAAAGCATTAGTGAAAGGTGCTCATCATCCAGGTCAAAGCATTAGTGAAGGATGCTAAAGGTATCAAGATGAAGGCATTAGTGAAGGGTGCCAAGCGTTGTGTCAAAGGCATTAGTGAAGGATGCCAAAGAATCAAATCAAGTAGCATTTAGGAAGAATGCCTAGGTCGTATAATCGATGAGGTGCATCGTTATACATATATGTATTTGTTTATATACAAGGATGGTGATATCCTTGATGGTGTTGTAACAAGGAGTAGATCTCCTTGAGATTAGGTGTTGTGTCGTGAAGGTGTAGTTCACCTAAGGTGTGAAAGAACTAGGTGCTTAGCCTAGTACCTAATAAAGGGTAGGCGGCGTTGTGAAGGATTAGTTCTCCTAAGGTGTGAAAGAACTCGGTGGTTAGCCTAGCACCAGTATAAAGGGTAGGCGACGTTGTGTTAGGTGTGGTTCGCCTTGGCGTGAAAGAACTCGGTATTTAGCTTTGTACCGGAAAAAGGTTAAGCGGCGTTGTGAAGGCTTCTCCGCCATAAGGAGTTGGTGTAGTGTTTACGAACTCTCGAGTAGGTGACTCGGGAGTGGAGTAGGGCAAGGAAGGTGTCCTTGTAGCGAACCACTATAAATACTTGTGTCGTGGTGATGTGCTTCTTACTCTTTATCTTTCATTACGTTTATATATCTATCTATCAACGTCCAACATAAACAATCAAATAGATTGACATAAGTCGATCTAAATATTTAAAGGAAGTTTTAAATTGGTAAAACTATTTAACCCCCTTCTAGTTTTCCACGGTTTGATTAATCGACATATTGGTTGATTTAGCTTAATGACCCGTTGTAACAAGCAAATTTTCCAATTTTTAATTTTCTCGGTTTATCAAGATTTTCTTCAAGAAGAGAATCTTTCGTTTTGAAAATCGGTTATCAAGCGCTTCTTCTCTTTTCAAGATCGAAAACGTTGCTTTTTGTTTAGAAAGTTGGTTATTTAGATCGAAATTTCCTTGTTTAAAGATTTTATTTTCAAGTTCAAATTCACATCAAGTGTGTCATACTTGATTTGCAATTCTTTTCTCTTAAAAGCAATTTGGTAACCAATTTCTAATTCGATTCTTTGTTTTATGAAATTCAAAGGCTTTGCGTTCTCCTTGTAACTCTCAAGCTAAGTGGTCAATTTAGCATTCGCACCTTAACATCGCGATTGACCTTTTAACTTTCTCAATTTCAATGCCACGATTATTGATTAATGATTCAAAGTAAGCACGTGTTTCCTCATCGATCTCGGTATTTTGTGCCCTGACCTCCACTAGGATCCACATCTAGAGTTTGAGTTAGTATTGCTACAACTCGGATTGTCGGTATGTATCATAGGTAGGTGCGGCATCACGAATGTTGTTCGTCATGAGTAAACACATCAAATATGACATTGTTATAGCATGGATCAATGATTGGTACCTCGGATACTACATTGGCGTCATAGGCAGGAGGTGCGTCGAGTCGTTGTCGTACTTAGTCTCCGAAGATTTGCCATGAAGATGCGGTTGCATTGATTTCCTCGAGGTCTTCTAAATCATCCATAATAGCAAAAATCATTTTCCTCGGCACTCAGCGCATCCACGCTTCGAATTCTATGCTATGACATAGCTTTTCGAATACTCGGCATTCTTCTTTTGCGGCTTAGTGGGACGGTTCCTTGCCATGTGACCCACTCCTTGACAGTTATAGCACTTAACACGATTACCACGATTCACATTTCCATAATTCCCAACATTTGGGTGCAACATTCCCATTCGATTACCATGCTCTATTCCCAACATTCGACCCATCGATTTCCAACATTCTACTCAAGTGATTACACGATACGGAACCGCTGATTACCCATGTGAAATCTAGTAGCATATCCTGTTGATTCCCAATAACTCCAACCATTTGTCCTTGATGACCCATATTCACACCCGGTATGCGGTTTGCCTATTGCAGTGTTTGATGAAATCCTTTGGTTGTTGTTAGTTGGTGTGGAATAGCGACCTCTGAATGCTTTAGTCAAAAAAGCAAATGCAATTGACAAAGCTTGTTCTTGTTCATTTTCAAGATCAGTGATTCCTTGTTCCTGGTATTGTTGAGACTGTTGTTGTTGAATGACTTGTTGTTCTTGTGGATAGAATTGTTGTTGAGGGATAATAGCTTGTGGTTGTGGAATGTATTGCTGCAAGTTGTTGTTATTGGAAGATGATGAAGCTTGTTGTTGTGAGTTCACTGGAGTTGGAGTCTTTGCAATGAGTGCCAATGGATCATGATTCTTTGCTAATATTTCTTTCGACTTCATTCACTTGGTTTGGTTTTGTTTGAGAAAATCATTGAGTTGATCAAAGTTCACTTGATGTAAGTCTTTTGTTTGGTTGACAATAGTGACATATCGTCCCCATTCTTACGGTAGATTGTTCAGAACTTGATGTTACTTACGATAGTTCGGGTGTCAACTTGTTTCGATCGACTCATTCATTAAAGTGCAAAACCTTCCATAGTAGGATTCTATTGATTCTCACGGAGTAGATGTAAACTTCTCCCATGCGGTTAGCGACTTGTTCTCCGTATCTTGTTGACCAATTTACATTCCATGACAAAGCCGTCTAACACGTTCCCACATATCGAAAGCGGTTTCTAGCTGTCTCACAGCTGACAAAGATGTCTCTTGGTAAACCAGTTGGACAATGTGAATTGCCATGTCATCGCTTCGACTTGTTTACGATCCTCTTGATGTATTACGATTCTTTTTAGCACGAGAAGATGGTGGGACGGAGGTGTTGCATCGATTTCTAGGGTCTTGGACTTGTCGAGGCTTGAAGGGTCCATTCGTAATGGATTGAATCATCAATTTTCCATTAGGTTTGGTCTTGATGTAACGAAGCATACGACTTGTCCATTGAAGATAACCACCTTTTTCCAACATAGGAGGACGGTTTTCGGCACCGGCTGCATGAATGTCTTGTTGAGTTGCCATTGATGAAGGTATTACTGATAAATTTGATGTAGGATCGATTCAACGATAAAGGAGTTGTGTTTGATGAAGATTAAGCTCGGTTGTTGTAGTGAAAATTTGGTTTAAAAACTTAATAACTTCTTTTCGGAGTTGTGTTTGATACGACTTGTCAATAACTTCTTTTCGGAGCGTTTTTAGGACTTGAAAGGTGACCCTTCATTCGGCATGCCAATCTCCTTGTTCTCACGATCGTTTTGATGGGTAGAACGCTGAAAACGGAGTTACGGTTCAAAAGTTATGGCCGTTTGAAGTTTTGCATAAGATTTGGTTGCTTAGGCATAAGTTCTGTTCCTTAGGCGTAAGATAGTAACCTTAGGCGTAATAATTAATTCTTATAAGTAAAAATATCCTTACGCGTAAGATGTTATTCTTAGGCGTAAAAAATATCTTACTCGTAAGAGTTAATGCTTATGCGTAAATCACAGTCTTAGGCGTAAGATTGAAATCTTATGCGTATAAACTTGCTTACGCGTAAAACAAGAATCGTATCTCTCTAACTTATCCAAGCTAGTGAGATTTCACAAGTCGAAGTGTTCCACAAACTTATCCAAGTGAGGGAAGCCTTTGAGTCACCGTTGTTGCACGAAGATTCTTTACCAAAACTTATCGTAAAACCTTATGCGTGGGATTAGGGTTTTGACTTGTTCTTCTGGCGTAAAGAGGGTTTTGACTTTCTTTTCTTACGCGTAAAAATGTCCGGTTGCCAAACGATTTCTTATGCACAAATGACTTCCAAAACACTCAAATACCAAGAAAGTTTTGACCGTTATCACCCAAAGTGCTTTTTACGCTTATGCGTGAAAGCGAACTACCAATACTCACGAGTTTAAAAGAGAAGAAAAACACGTAAAGCTTCGAACTTTTTCCAAAAACTAGAATCTTTAACACTATAACAACCTTAAAACATAAGAATCTTGAAGATTTTAGTGCAAAAATTAAAGTTTTATGCGTGATAACTTTGAGAATGAAAAACTATGCGTAACACTTACACAAAAAACCTCAACCAAAAACACTCCTAAACCATTGTTAGGCGATTGATACCAATTGTAGGACCTTAAATATCTCAACCTTATCACGTATACCACTTATCACCACTAGTTACACGAACCAAACACAAACACACGTATGCATAGAACACGTGAAACACAAACTGTTATGCGTAAATAAGAAAGAAACAAAGATGAGAAAGATGGTAACTTGAAGATATGTTATGCGTATGAAATAAGAGAAAGATGAAAACAAGATGTTGTTATACTTGAAAGGAAAACACACACACACACACTCAAGCACATCCCTCAAATGACCATTTGAGGGGTATTTATAGTAGAAGTACAAGACGCCCTAATGGGCTTTCCATGGGCCTCGTTGTGGACTTGGATTGGATTGGGTTACATGAACTTATTCAAGGCTAGCTTAACATAACTTCTAGCCATTTAGCTTAGTCCAATCCACGAGCCCGTTGACTATTCTAATACGATATCTAACACACATTACAAAGTTCCTAAATGTGAATGACCAACACTTCTAATAAAATTGTTACGGCTAACATCGTTCGTTTTTACACTTTTTATACTCGTGTATAAATGTGTGTATAAAAACGTGTAAAAATGGACGAAACGTAAAAAATTGACAAAAACGGACGAAAACATGTAAAAACGAACCGAAACGCGTAAAAACAGACCGAAACGTGTAAAAATAGACCAAAAAGTGTAAAAACGGACGAAAACATTCAAAAACATACGGAAACGTGCAAAACAGACGGAAACGTAAAAACATATGGAACGTGTAAAAATAGATGGAAACGTGCAAAAACGAACAAAAACATGCAAAAACGGACGAAAACGTGTAAAAACGGGCTGAAACATGCAAAAAAGGACAAAAACATGTAAAAACAGACAAAAACTTGTAAAAACAGACGAACATGTGCAAAAACGAAAGAAACAAAAAAAACAGACAAAAGCGTAAAAGCGGATGACGTGTAAAAGCGGACAAAAGCGTGTAAAGAGGCGAAACGTGAAAACATATGGAAGCGTGCAAAACATATGGAAGCGTGCAAAATGGATGGCGTGTAAAAGCAGGCGACAACATGCAAAAACAGATGAAAACGTGCAAAAACGGACGAAAACAGGTAAAAACGGACAAAAACGTGTAAAAACGGACGAAAACGTATAAAAACGGACGAAAACGTATGCAAACGTATGAAAACGGACGAAAATGGACCAAACATGAAATGTCTATACAAACTCAAGGACCAAACATGTAACTTACTAACTAAATGGTTAATGGAAGTTAGAAAAAAACCTAAATCGGCAAAAAAAAAAGTCGGGTACCTTAAATTGAGAAAAAAAAAGAGTAGTACCTTTAATTGAAATTGGACCTAAGATGAGTATCTTTTTATGCAATTTGCCCTTAATGTAATGGTCAAAGTATGCATTATGTGGATATAGAAAGTATTATGTGTCACAACTAAAATGAAAATAGACTTAAGGGGCTAAAAGTGGTAAAGTGTTTAATAAGCTAAAGGGTTAAATGTGGCCAAAGTAGAAAGAAGAGACTTGAGGGACCTAATGTGCCAAGTGGCCAAACTAGTTCAAGGAACTAGATAGATATCTAATTATTCATTAGTTTCCATAAGTTTATATCATATTCTAGGGGTGTTTGTGGGTGTCGGTTCTAGAGAGAAAAGGATGGAAGGAGATGAAACTTGATGATTAATCTATGGAGAGTAAGGTTCCAAAGCAAAGGTTAAGTTCATAACAAGAATCACCTACAAATAACTAAGCTTTAATATTGTGTTAATGATAAGGTTCATTAGGATGATGATGGTTTTTGATAAACCATTGTTGAATAATTTTGAGGAGGAAATAAGTATTTGTATGATGTTAAGTAG
This sequence comes from Chrysanthemum lavandulifolium, assembly GCA_022545495.1. NCBI lineage: Eukaryota > Viridiplantae > Streptophyta > Magnoliopsida > Asterales > Asteraceae > Chrysanthemum > Chrysanthemum lavandulifolium. The sequence goes on from CM040242.1 coordinate 187,615,148, forward strand.
GAATCAAGATGGATGATTATGGTTTAGCAAGTGAGAAAGATGATGATGAAGGTGATTATTTTCTTGTTAGACTAAGCTTGGAATCAAGGTATGTAAATCGGTTATAATGTGATGTTAGATTGACTTTATACATTACGTGTTATGTGATTAGCTATGTTAAGATTATTGAATGGTTTGGAAGTATGTGCTTATGTGAAAGTGAGTATAAGGCTAGTTTGACATAACTAGCAAAGGAAGGGATAGCCTAGTATGGATTAAGTTAAAGTGTGCTAGGTGTTGTTGAGAATGAATAATGATGCTTAAAGTGGCTAAGGTATGTGTTAATGATTAATGATGTAATGGATAAATGGATTATGATGCGTATATGTGAATGATTTATGATATTATGTTATACTTGTTTTACTTACTGGGTTTTATGCTTATGGTTTAATTTAACAATGTTTTATAGGTGTTTATTGATAAGGATTTAAAACATACGTTTTTAGGGGCCATTTAAGCCCTAAATCGACAAATCTTATATACGTTACTACTTAAAATCGTTCCTTTTCACATTTTAGGTATTTTGGAAGCAAAATGCTGGAATGAAGCATATTTGGACGAAAGGGAGCGAAAACATGAAGAAAACGACAAAGTCAAGACTCAAGTTGTTCTTAAAGCCTGACGACGTCCCATCTCAAAGGGCGACGCCGTCACTTATTCAAGATTTTGATAAAAGATTACGCGACGGCTCAGGTGATTTTCTGGTTCCAAAGCCTGACGACGTCACGTGTTAATTCTGGAGGGCGTCACCCTTTGTTTTACACTAGACGACCAAGGAACAAATCCCAGACGATATCCCTATTGAAGACAGACGGCGTCACACTCATAAGTTGACGCCGTCCCATCGATGACTTGGCCCAAACGAAACTCTAATGAAAGCGACTTGACGGTGTAGCCAGCAAAAGGCGACGTCGTCGCACTTGTAAATCTATATATATGTCACACCCCCAAATTACCTGTTTTGCAGCGGAATGGAATTCCCGAGGATTGACTGTCATAGCATCACAATCACAGTTATATTGAACGACCTAAAGTGTCGTTTGAAAAGAACATCGTTTGATTTAATAAAACAATCAGAGTTCACAAAGTATAGGTCCCAATTGAAAGTTACTATGTGCGGAAAATAAGTTTAGTACAAGTCAAACGATGTTTTTAAAGTTCATAAAACCCAACTAAGACGCGTCATCACCACGACTCTATGCTATGTCCATATGGATGCCATGAAGTGAATGCCTTAGATACCTGAGATAAAACATGCTAAAAGTGTCAACACAAAGGTTGGGTGAGTTCATAGAGTTTGCGTTGAAATGTAAAGCCTTTCAAAATCGTTTATCAAGAAAGGCATTGTAAATCCACTCGGTTCAAGTTTCACCATACAAAACTTGCAACCGTGTGTTCACAACCCAACGCCAAAATATGTATAATTTATGTTTAAGCGCATGATGTCAAATGAATTCACATAATAGTGCATGACTTTATGTATCAATAGTTACTTGACATAATTATACCAAGACATTTAGTTCAATGAAAATCCCAAGACATTCAGCTCAATGATGTTCCCAAGACATTTAGCTCAATGATGTTCCCAAGACATTTAGCTCAATAATAATCCCAAGACATTCACTCAATGATAATCCCAAGACATTCACTCAATGATAATCCCAAGACATTCGGTTCCATGATTTATGATATAGGATATGACTAAACATTCGATTCGATTAAGCATGTAGTTTCAAATAATCATGATAGTCATAAAATAGTTGAGCATGTATCTCCCAAAAGTAATTCATAACGATTAAAGAGTAGGGCTATGACTCACCGGTGCAATGTTTATGATGATAAAATGGCAAAAGTGGATACACTGAAATGTAGCGTGAATCTCGAAAATGACCTATTATGAATGATATGATATGTAATAAGTCATGATGTAATGTTATGCATGCAATTCGGATGATATTTATACCACTTGTGAATTTTTGAAGATAATGTTTATCGTCGAAATATATGTTTACAACATATCGTCATTTTATAAAATACTTTACAAGTATTTACGTTGAAACAACCTCCTACGATAGTCGTTTAGTGATTTATTGTGAAATTATAACTTTTCGTCGTAAAATAATGTCATTGAAAATTTCCATGAAAGTGACTAAAACGGCCTCTAAAAGTCTAGTCGTAAAATGGTGCACGTCGAGCGTTAGGAAACAAACTCAACGGTTTTGGGAAGCTTGTATGATAATCTCAAAGTTTTAGTACATGAGTTTTCATCCTAGAGGTCTCGAACATAAAGAAAATAGAGGTTAAATATGGTACTTTTAGTCCAAAATATAGTTTAAGGATGGTTTTTCGGCAAAGTTTGAGCGACCGTAATTAATTCATTACAACTCCGCTAATCAAACAATTAGACATTTTGGAAAGTATACTTGGCGATTTCACTTTTACTAGAAGACTTTACTTCATAAAAAGTTCTAATTCAATGTTAAAAACAACCTTTTACTTGGGACTAGTTTTTGCCGCAAAACTTGTTTATTAGAAATCAAGTTATAGTTTTCTTATATGATAATAGTTACGGCAACTTTTGTAAACATGTGTAATTTAGTCGTTACAAATCCGTTTTCTACGTTTTAAAGATCCTTAACTTCGTATCAAGTATACTAACATATTTTTAACAAATCGACATAATTTACAACGTCCAAGCTTCATTTTGACTCGTACAAAACAAATATTGTTTCTTTGAAATTTTCGTGATTTATATTTTTCGTCGCCAAATTGAAAAATTCATAACTTCTTCGTTATAACTCCGTTTAATCCGTTCAAGCGCCACGGTTTCGTTTTAAAGTATATTTTCTAAATATCTAGGCCAAATATTTTTGTTCACTGTCGGATTTTCCAGAATTTAATTTTAAGGACAGACCCTTTTCAAAGCGTGTCGAAATGAGTTTTCTCGCCAAACCTATTCTAACCCATTCAAAACAACTCAAAGCTATTCTAATCCTACCATACACCTTCTTAGGGTGTCATGGGTTCCTAGACATCACCAAAAATAATATATAACAAGGAGTAATTATAGGATGGATTATATATATATAACACTTAAAAACCTTAAAAGTGGTATAAACATCACATAACACATGTTTCTCAAATAAAATGATATGACCATAATAATGAATGTGAAATAAAAATATGAATATGAATGCTTACTAGTGATATGATGAGGTTAATGGACAAAAGGTTTTTCCTAATCACTTGAGGTTTGTATTACAAAACCTTAGCAACAAATGATACTAGTGTGTAATTATATTTGTCTTGAAAACTTGGAGTGATTCTTTCTTTTGGTCCCTTGGCTGCCGAATATGTAGAGAGAAAAGCAATGGATATTGGTCTTTGGTTTTCAAAGTGAAGAAATGAAGTGAAAAGTATTTTTGTATAATACTTTGACTTATGATATTTTGCAAATATCTTTGGTGATTCACCCCTTGTGTCGACAAGGGGTGCAAGTCATCATTTGTTTATGTTTTTTTTTTTTTTTTAACTTGCATAAGTGTAAGAATTGTAAGAGATTTGATGTTAAATGGTAACTTGTAGCATTTGTAAATATTTAGGGTAGCGTTAGCTAAAAATAAATGTTAACGGGTCAAAGTAAAATATATTGAGGTCATAAAAATTATAAAAATACATTTCTTGCAAAATTTGAGTGATATAATAATAATCGTGTCGTATTTAAGTAAAACGTCGTATCTATATAAATACAACAATTTAGTTACAAAATAAATTTAAAACACTGGGTAAACTCATAATATTATTTTTATAACTTAATATGAGTATAAAAATATATCAGGATAATTTTTGGAAGTAACGGATCAATTGTTCAAAATAATTAATTACGCGATAACGTTTATTTAATATAAAATTAAACGTTTAACGAAAAATGCAAAACCATGCATAATATTGATATGAAATGATGACAATGATGTTAATGAAATGTAGACTAAACTTAGTCTATATGAAATGTCCTCAATGATATGATCATGAATTCACAGCTAAACCATTACGGTTACGTGAATTTGATGCTCGTAAACCCAGTTTACGATAAACGATAAGTGATTAAGCATGAATAATGTTTTGAAATATAACCTGAAAATACGAGTTGTCACAATATATATATATATATATATATATATATATATATATATATATATATATATATATATATATATATATATATATATATATATATATATATATATATATATATATATATATATATATATATATATATATATATATATATATATATGTGTGTGTGTGTGTGTGTGTGTGTGTGTGTGTGTGTGTGTGTGTGTGTTAGAATTTAGAAAATCCATGTTGAAGTGTCGGTGACCCCAACAATTGTTTAGCATATTACAGCTCGTAGACATAACGGTATATTAGTTAGTTCACTAGTAGTATAATTAACACCGTGGAAGAAGGACGGGTCTTTACCCAATGTATGCCTGATCCACAGCCCGAAGGAGGGCGTAGTCATTTGTATAAATAGCCCTCTCCCCACAAGGGAGAGGGTTGGATGTTCACTTGCTAATCTAACCTTTCATTTGGATTTTATCTCTCTAGAACATCTCACTTTCTCTCTCTAAACTACATATCATTCGACCCTCTTTGTGTATGTATATGTGATTGTGAAAACCAATATGTTACAAATGGTATCAAGAGCTAAGTTTTGATCACCCATCTTTCATGTTCTTGGATTTCTAGTGGTTTTCATAAGGTTTTGGGTTTGAATGAGGTTTGGGTAGTTCCCATCATTTGGATCACTTTTGGTGTTAAAGTTTGAATTTTGATAGTACTTTTGTGTTTATAATCATCATAAGTGTTTAGGTTCTGAATTCGAAGGTCTCAATCACCTTGGTTGTAGTGTTTTGGAGTGAGAAAGTTTGGTTTTTGAAAGTTTCTTTGATGCGGTTTGTCACACGTTAAGTTGTTCTTTGAAGCGGTTTGTGTGACTAAATCATGCGGTTTGTCTCATTTCTACAAGCGGTTTGTCAAAGAAGCGGTTTGTCTATTGAGACAAAGCGACAAGAAAGGACAAAGTAGTGGGTGTACTTGTGTACTAAGCGATTTGTCAATTTATGTGGTTTGTGTGTTATGCGATTTTTACATTAAGCGTTTTGTTAATTAAGCGAGTTGACACTTATCGTTTTGTCACTTAGCGATTTGTCAAGTAAGCGATTTGATACTTAAGCGTTTTGACATAGCGATTTGAATAGGAAGCGATCTGTCTGAAGCGGTTTGTCATCTGTGTGATTTGTTAGAAGCGGTTTGTCTGAAGAAACTTGACAGAAGCGGTTTGTGTCTAATGGTTTGCTATTTTTGTTGAAAATTGAGACTTGACATATGGTATTAACACAATGTCTTACACTATTGATCCTGTAATTTCAAATGTGCTAAAATTATATGATGCTGTGGACGAGAAAGAAAGTATTAGTTATTCTGAAAGGTTAAACATGATTGAATCAATCAATGATGATTTGAGATCTTCATGCTCAGAGTCCAATGAGAGAGAATTACACCTGTTCATGCTACAGAATGCCATGCAAAAGGAATGTTGCATTGTACCCTATCAGCAACTTCACTCTTACCTCATGTTACTTCTACCCATAACAATGGAACGAACATGTAATGCCCTCTTCCGTCAGGACTTATCCAGATTAACAGGAACATTGCTGTTAAACTTAGAACAATTGGAACTACAACTTGACAAAGAAAAGGTTCAAAAAGATAGTTCCAATACTGCACTTCAAGTAATCTACAAACAATTTCAGTCGTTCATCAGTGGGGAATATTCGTCAGATTATGATCAACACGTGACTGAAATGTCTTTCAAAAGACACACTGGAATGGAAATCAATGAGTTCATTGAGACATTTACCCATCTTATGGATAATGTGAAGAAATACATTGAGGAAGCTACCCTGAACAGTGATAACATGAATGAATGTTGGGTGCAGTCAATAGAGAGTTGTGAAGAGTAGGGTAACTTATTAGTCGAATCATCGGGTATTACTGAAGTCAGAATGACAGACACATCAATAATGGATCCAACAAGATGTTCAGAAACTCTTGTCTCTCAGAAGGTGGATGCCGAGTGCAGAATGGTGAATGAACAAGCATCGGGTGCAGAACCTTCGGTAACTATTATTAATGATGCATCTGTGATTACAGGCAACCGATGACTTTCTGTAACAAAATGTTGATAAATGTTCATGGCGAGGTTGAGTCAAAAATAAAGCATATCATGACTAACAATGTGGTAGATAAGAAAATTTTGATGAACTTTCAAACAAATACTCAATTCTTGAAAAACATTGCATTTCTCGGAAGTTGCAATGCAACGTAAAGTAAAGAAGAAAGTTTTCAAGTTACTAAACCATGCATAAATCCGGAATTTCTAGAATTTCGTGAATTTTTTGAAATCAACCAGTTAAAAACTCAACTTCAGGACAAAGACTCAACCATGTGTAATTTGAAAAAACACAACTCTGACATGCATATGGAAAGTAATTTGGATGTGAACAATCTTGATATAGAGGCCAGTACTGCTATTAAAGCTAGAAATGATGAATTAGCATTATGTGTGGCCAAATTATTAAGGGAGAATGAGTCTCTGAGAAAGATTCACATAGAACAAAGTGTCCCTGCTAAAGAAGATAGATTTAAGTCTTTAGATCAAATAAGCTCTTTGTTAGCAGACATTGAAGTTCTCAAAACTCAACTTCAAGATAGGAATTTTGCAATTGTTGCCTTAAAAAATAAGCTTAGGAAAACTATAGGGAAGAGTGTGAACACTAAGTTTGCAAAACCATCAACCTTGGGGAATCCAATTTCTAATATCACTAAAGAACTGTCTGTAGTTAGGCAGCCTAATGCATTTATGTTAGAAAGACCTAAACCTTCAAAATTAAGGCTTGCCTCCCAAGTTGATAAGAACATAGTGTTGGATCGATATACTTTAATCAAACTAACTTAACTAGCTTGTTAAGGTTTAACAACCTTGGATAAATCCTAAGTTATTAACAAAGAAAAACTGAGCAATCTTTATCAAGTACGCGGAATTTACTTAACAAAACTAAGAAGAATAACTTTTATTATAAACTCTAACTCTGCTTATTATGCAGATACTCTAAACAACTCTAAGATTATCGAACTTCTCTCTAAAACACTAAATAACTTGTGAATTCGTAAACTCTAAAACTCATAGACTCGCACCTCTAATGCCAATCTAGGAGTCCTTTTATAGGCTCAAGGATATCCTAGTCGGTTTACAATTTGTATCCTTGTACGACAAGTAATCTAAACATAGAATATTCTAGAGTTACAATACTTTCCATAAGCGAATATAATGGTTCTTTGTTCTTGCGATGCTTTGACTTCAAAGTGCGGTGCTGACTTTGTCTTTAGCAATTTTGACTCTTTGACTTTTCCCAAGATTAGCGACTTACAAGTACTTTTATCAATCTTGATACTTTCATATCTTCATCACTTTCATATCCCAACAATCCTCCCTAACTTGAATTCTACTTGCTTGACTTCAAGTTCCTTTGTAAATTATCTTTAATGACTTCATCTTTAAGAACAGTTGTTTCTTAATCTTTGGATTGTATCTCTGTAGTATCGTGCTTGTCAAAGTATCTCTAGAATGATTCTTTCAACAAACATCCAAAGAAGCTCCATCTTTTCAAAGAACATATGACAATTTGTACATTAATTGATTAAAGTTGCATACTATTCTCATCACTTCGGTGTGTTAACTCCTCGTGAGAGTGAATCATTGAAAACTTAATGGATTTAGATCTCTTTACCAAAGCCATTATCTCGGAGTAGCCAAATGTTTTGGTGTGTAAGACCATGGTACATTGATAACCATATGATTTTAGCAAATCATCACTATCAACAGATTTGTTTTGTCTTTACCAAAAGTCGTACCCTTACGGACTAGTTAGTTCTTCTATCTAATGGTGAACTAATTACCAATAATGGTTTTCCACGCCTTTACCACAAGCCATTTTCTTGTGGGCTAGCCAACTCTTCACATTCTTGATATGGTGAGTTGATTACCATCCAACTTATTAGCAAGTTGTCAACTAAAAGCGGATTTGATATATCTTTACGAGCCGTTTGCTCATGGATTAGTCAATCCTTTTGTAACCATGGTGGATTGATGACCTATTGTTGCCATCTCAAAATCTATTTATTCAACCTTTGTTTCAAAATTTTGTTACTTAACAAAAGTTTTCTTCAAAAAATCATTTAACCGGTTTAAAAGCGCAAGCGATACTTTGATGAAAATCTTGTTTGATCGATACTTTGAATATAGTAATCGATTTATCAAAATAATTTATTCAAATAAGTCTCATACCGCTTTTCATCATCTTGACAATGGTAGTCCGGTTGATAAACAAGTTGATAACCATGCAAGCGGTTTCATTATCCTCTTCTACTTCCAATCCATGCTCTAGCATTCTTCTCATGAGCTCAAGCTGTGAGAGGTATCTTCTTTCTGCAAACATGTGTATCATTGTTCCATTTTCCACTCTAAAACATGAACTCGGACTCTTCAAAGAATCTCCAAAGAAACAATTTCCCAATTTTCTTGATTCGTCCAAATATCATCGATGCTTTCTTCTTGGTTTCCCATGCGGTTATGAGATCACCATGTAAACTAAACCAATCCCTTCTAATGGATTATGTTCAAAGTAGGCTTTCACCACATGATATAAATAGAATAAATCTACTCTATCTATAATGTGCAATAAGTCCCATAGCCTATTGAAAACTTTGAAGCTTTCATCTTCTTTATGAAAAATCATATAATCTCCATCTTGGATTTCACAACTTCAAAAGCACTAATCTTTGATCGTTCATCTTCATGTCATCATCATCTTTTGAGTATTCAAAATCTACCACTACGAGATAATTTCTTAGTTCATCTTTTGTCTCGATCTTAATTCAACTTTTCTTTCTTTGAAAATTGAACATCCAGAACTCAGTTTTCCTTTTCTTTTCAAACTATTCTTCTCTCTCGCTTGGTCCAAGCGACTTCTTCTAAAGTCTTTGATGCCTACAACATCTTTCTTATAAGCCTCTGTTCAAACATCATAAAGTCTTTTCATACCAATATAGTTCAGTTTACGCAATCCTTTATATCCTCTGCTTTTCAAATATGCCATCATTGCATTCCTTTCTTTAGCTAAGTTAGGTCTTCTTGACATATATCTAACAGGAGTAGGTGACTGTAATGGTTCAGCAGCAGCTTCATGTAGGATCGTGAATATTATGTTGTTTGATGATTCGGGTGGTCTAGGATTGTGATTAAACAAGATAGCCATTTTAGAGATGAAGAGAGTTGAGAGGAGGTTCTTGAAGAGAGTTGCTTTATAAATGAAAGGTTTATTCAAAGAAGCCACACCCCTTCCATGGATGGAAGGGGTATTTATACTTACAAACATAACGACCTCCTATCGGCCTGTGGATCAGGTATACAGTGGGTAAAGACCCGTCCTTCCTCCACGGTATTACACTAGACTAAGCTACGCTACAAATTAACTAATAAACTACTCAATAATGTAAATAACAGTATGTCTACGAGCTAACTTATGCTAGATAATAGTTGAGGTGACCGACTCTTTTACTATGGAATTTTCTAATTCCTAACAATCTCCCTAAGGAGGTCACCCATGATTTACATTTTGAATCCTAGCATTCTATTTAATCTTGAGTCTTGAGCTCGTAGACTTGAATTCTTCAATTTCAGTAAACTTTTGCATTAGTAGCGATTCTTCAAAGTCCGCATTGATTTGTACTTTTAGTGGAGGTCTTTAAGCGATCCACATCTTTGATGATCTTCGAGCTTTCATTGAGATCATTAGCCACGTGAAATCTCCGGATCACCCTTTATTGTGTTGCCATCATGTGAAGTTGTGACTTTTGGACCGACATGCTCACACTTTTGAATCATGACATCTTTCCATCGAGTAGCGGAAGCCTTACCGGTTCATGATATTTGCGCAGCAGTAGCGAAGCATAGTATAAAAATATCAAAACCGGGTTATGTAGATATGCACCATCATGATTTCTTCAATTAAGTGTAGTTCTTTGTGAACATGCGACTTTGGATTGACTCCTCAATTTCGATCATTTGCACTCGTCGGGTGTACCGCATCTGACGATTAGCAATAAAGCGCATGAAAGTGTCTTTGATCACTTTCGTTGAATTGAGGTACACGCCCACGGTTCCCCGTTGATCAATTACAAATCTCGCTGTGATCGGTAGGATTCTAAGAATCTCCTTGATGGGGTTTTCACGTTGTTCTAGCGTTCTCAAACCGAACGTCTCAAAGAAGACAACACGGAGTGAGTGAACCGGTAATTGAGATTCACCGATTGATGAAAATGATTTGAAAACAATCGCGTATTGCTTGAAGAAAGAGTTTTGCAATACGACGAAGGTTTTATGAGAAAGATCAATTTTCAATCAAAATACTTTTTGTATTAGAGAATGAGTACACATTCGACGTGCTAGCGAAAAGAAGAGATTCGCGCATCGAGCGGTTTTCTAAAAGTATTTTTCAATCGAGATACTTTTTGTGTTTGAAAACATAAGCACACATTCGACGTACTAGAGAAAGAAGGTTTGCACATCGAACGGTTTTCAAAAAGTATTCGTCAATTCATTTCTGGACCAAGGTAGATTCACGAGTGAATCGCCCCATCGTTCTATCCGGTTGTCACAAGCTTGATCTTTAGAAAAGATCTCACATGTCACCCACCAAGAGCTTGTTTGATGTTGGCTCTAGAAGGATTTCCATCTTCATCGTGAATATTTTTACATATCACTCGGATGTTACGGCAATACCACAAGGATAATGCGTGGGACTCTTAATATATAATCTTACTTTCCACATTGTGTGAAACGACAAGTTTTCATTCATATAGTGTCCTAACGAGATATTGTGGATGATCTCTTGGCTTTAGACTCAATTGTGCATATTTGGTTCTGTGTGGGAGACTGGAGAGAGTCTCTTCTTCAATATCAACAACCTCTTAGAAAGTTGATAGATTATGTGGTGCCCGTGAAAATGAAACAAGCCCTTTAAGAGGAACTTGAGTAGCTTGGGAAGTTTAGTGCGGTGCGTCCTTTGGGTCCATGACGTCTTGTCTTCAATACCGTATTACCTTAGTAAACACCAAGTAGCATATGTATTGAACCCGGTTTACGCCTAAGGTTGAATATATGGAGGGCTATTTGTTTTCACCCTTTTCTCATTCATTTCTTTTCATTCTTCAACCCCTTGAGCTTACCGAGACTTCATTACTAGACCCTTGTTGGGTTTTATTCGAGACTAGCTACATCTCGATCCGCACTCTTCCCATTTCTCATTTTCTCCTTTTTTCAATATTCCTAAGGACTCTACACTATCTAGTGGATTATCCCTGGGAAGATCCCTCTGGTTCTGGCGGATCGTGGGAACAAATACCTAACCTAACCATCCTTATAACTACATGCATAAAGTAAAATGGTCGGTCTTTTGGTACAGTTCATTCCTTCTCGAAACCAATTGAAAAATCATTTGGAAAAACAATCAAGGTAGCTGTGATACGAGATCAAAGCATTTTGTACCCTAATAGTTTTGATCATTTAGAAATGCTCCCCCTCAACATGTGCATATGATTTGAAATTGTTGAGCACATGGAGGCAAGAGTTCTTTGAAATAATTTCATGATCACAATTTTCATAGAAAAGGCCATTTGATTTTCTTGGTAAATTCTCCCCCTCAATATGTGTGTAGGATATTTGAAATCATTTTATCACATAGAGGCAAGAGTTCTTTTGAAGCACATTTACGATCACACAAGCCATTAAGAAACCATTTAAAACTCAATCAAGGTACTTTATGTTAAAACATAAAAGCATTTGCACCTCGATAGTTTCTTTTCTTTTAAAATGCTCCCCTCAATATATGCTTCGAGATTCAAAGCGTTTAGCACATATGAGAGAAGCGACTGCACAACTCAATCAAAGCGATCACCTTTATCAAATTTCATTATTAAATCACAACTTCTCCCCGATCAAAAATATCAAACCCTTTGAGATTTTGGATCCCAAGTGATTTAATTAGGTTTAGAAAACATGGGAGAAAATGTGGCCTTGTTTAAATACTCATATGTTTTTTTTTTTTTTTTTGGATAAATCCTCCTCCTCGACATGTGCATTGTGTATTTGAAATCGTTTGGCACATGGAGGCAGGAGTGCCTATAAAGGACTAAAACCAATTCCATTTAAATAGATAAGATATTTAAATCATGATCTCTACCCCGATCAGAAATTTCAAACCTTTTGAGATTTGTGATCCCAAAAGATTTAAATCATTTAGAAGGTTTTGGGGAAAGACGTGGCAAGATTTGATTTTGAAAAATGACAGATAAGGACCATTTTAAGACATTAAAGATTGTTATTATCGGTATGATTGTTTTATGAGATCTTTAAGTAAAATAAAACAATTTCACAATCAAACAAGAACGAAAAATTTCATTTTGAAAGACCTTGATTCAAAAGAAAGATCATACCATGACATAACATTAAATCTTTAGATCACCACTTATTATCGTACAAAAGCGAAACTTTGTGAAGAAATATCGTTTGAAAATATTTTATTTTAAATCACTCTCCCTCAATCCATGAAGTCAATAATTGAGTGACTTAGGTTTTGATAACATGAAGTCCGGTGATTTTCAAAAATTAGTCAATATATTTTCAAAACAATATTTTCCATTTTCAAAACAGTTTAATCAAATTATTCAAAATTGTTTAAAATGGTATCCTGCACAAAGAATCGTTAGGTGTTTAAAAGCTTATGTTGTTGTTCTTTGTAGGGTTTGGAAGAAAAACCGTCTGCAGATGGGTGAGACTTCTTCACGTTGCATTTTGAATGCCAACCGAGGTCAATTAAGCTCGTTTCTTCAATCACTTAGAAGAAAACCATCTGGCGATGCGGTGAGACCTCTTATGTTGCATTTATGCCAACTTTCCATTGAAGTCAAATTAAGCTCGTTTCTTCATTTGTCAACCCAAGATATAGTTACCCTTTCCTTTCGGCATCCAATCATATTTATCTGTGGGATCCGGATCGGGAACATTCTTATAACCAATATACCGCATACGTTAGTGAATACACATCTGATATATGGTGGTCGACATCACCCAAACAAAAATCGACTAATAAAAGTCAATGCAACATATCAATCAGATCATTTAAATGTATGGGAAAAATGTGTTCATCAAACTCTAATTATCTAATCCTAGCAATCATATCCTTGGCACCTAGTCCTTCAACATAGGTTAACATCATTTTTAATTAAGCATATTAGGATAATTAAGAAAGCTCGTTAGAAGATATAGATTTGAAAACATTCTCCCCCTCAACCAATAACTCATTTTATAAAAGATTTTAAAAGTGCTGAAGTCATTGATTGAGTTTCCAAATTTTATAAAACTACGAATCGATTGATTTTCAAGCAACTCATTTTCCACCATTTTGTTAAAACAAATATTTTCTAAAGAATTTTGAAGGAAAAATATTTGAGTGGGGCAATGATCCTTGACATACTTTCCTCATTAGTTTTAGGATAAATGCACGAAATTTGTGAAAACGCTTAAGCGTAGCACTTTCCTTCATTTTAAGAGCGGGTTGCTATACGAAATGATAGCAAGCCATGGTTTTAAGCACGGTTCTGATCACGAAATAGCGTAAGCCATTATTTGAAGTCCAGTTACTGATCGAAATAAGCGTAAGCAATTTTTTATTTTATTTTATTTTTTTAGACATGTTTGAAAGAATATTTACACCTCCTGCTCGAACTTCATCTAAAGTCCCGTGCCATTATTGAATGACATTTCTAAGACCGTAGATGTTATCAATACCCGAAGACATGTCTAGAAAACATATTTTGGAATTTTCAAATTTTCGATTTTTATGGGTTTTGTTGATTTTATATTTTCTATTTTGTTTTGTTGGTTTTATATTTTTGTATTTTGTTTTTTCGAAAAATATTTACAAGGATAGACTAGATGATATAGTTTAAGAAGATGATGATCTGATGCAAGAGATAAGGATATCGAGCGGACCCGTTGTAGAAGAAAGAAGTCATCCTTAAAACTTTCACCACCAAAGCTTCCGAGGCTCTTGCATTGAAGAAAGAAATTGAGCCACTTGAAAGTGAGACTTTGGCGACTTCCCCAAACCGAAAATCCTTTGGATGAGCATATTGAAGCTCTATTTCAAGCTTTCCTTAGCGGTGCACAGAGAAGCACACCATTATCATAAATCCATTGCTCCTTTTAAGAGCGATAATCGAGATTCTCCATTCGGGTTATATCATCCAATAGAACGACAACGTATCATCCCACTCATAAATAATCTTCTCAAATTTCATAACCATTGAAGTCTCAAGCGATCCATTCCAAAGGTGTCAAGAAAACAATTCCCCAAGTAGTTGAATTGATGTAGTCGGTCTCTTTGTATAATGCTCAAGAACTCTCCCAATACACATCATGAGGGAATGAAAACACCTCCCATGTTCACATTTTCTTCCGGATGATCGTGTATGAAGCTCAAGAACCGAAGTACATCAATACCCAAGAGCTCTCCGAATACACATCAAGAGGGAATGAAAACACCTCCCATGTTCACATTTTTCTTCCACGATGATCGTGTATGAAGCTCAAGTATCAAGTATACCAATACACAAGGAACGAATAAGCGATAACATTGAAGAAGCGAGGCCAAGTCACGATTATCTGCGGGTGACAATCTCTGCGGATGTCAACTCCGAATAAGTGATTATATCTTTGAATCACGATTAAGCACTCAAGTAAACATTGAGCATCCCCAATGTACACAATCTCTCCCCCGATCATTGCGATACCATCGAAATCACCACACACTAGTGTACCTCTTTTATCTTGAAACTTTCTCTAACATCACTTCCCCACGAGATGAAATACTAACACTAAACGCCTTGATGAGTAAAACCTTGAGTTTTCTGCGGTCATGACATTTGTTTTCCGGGATATCTTCAATCACTTAGAAGAATTAAGTCCATCAAGTTTACTCGTCATGAGTCAAACCTTGAGTTTCTCTGCGGTAATAACATTTGTCTTCCCGGGGTATCTTCAATTACTTAGAAGTATTAAGTTCATCAAGTTTACTCGCGTTTAGGTGCTTATCTCCTTACTCCTTGCTGGTTTTTGACACTTCAGAATCAACAACTCTTTGTAAGTCCTGTTGGAATCACTCCTAAACCATAATCAAGTGTTAGTAATTAATATGTAATAGTTAGCTTTATTATGGCCTTTATGTTTGTTATTAGCCTTAAGCTTATGAAGAAGGCCCATGAGCTTAGGCCCAAGCCCATTTAAGAAAGGATGGAAACTAGGAGTGTTGCCCTAGCTTTCCTCCTATAAATACTCTTGTAAACCTTCATTTGAAGGTTGGTTGTTCAAGTTTTTCTTTCTCTCACTCACCTACGCATAACCGTTTACTATTGTCGTGTGTGTGTGTGTTAGATCTTGTTCAATCGCCTTATCTCTTTCTGTATTACTTGTGTTTGTAAAACTAGTGACCTAACAGTGGTATCAATCGCCTACTAGTTGGGTGAATCATGTTTGTTTTTGAAGTGGGTTTCGGTCCCACGCCTAAAGCGCACGTTGATACTTTGGTTCGCTTAAAACTTGTTTTTACACTTTTAATCCAAGATTCTTGTACTTTCAACGTTTAAGGTGTTAAAATACTTGTTTTGGCAAAAGTTTCAAACTTTATCGTGGATAGTTGTTTTGATCGAGTTTTAAGCGAGGGTTCTATCTACTCATAAGCTGTTTTAGAGGCTTTGGTTCATCAAGTTTCACACTTTTGTGTATTTTGGTGTTATTGAAGCTATTTTATCACACAAAACCGGTTTAGAAACACTTTGGACGAATCATAATTTCGTGCATTTCTACGCCGTAGTAAAACCCTAAAACTACGTAAGTGCTTCCTTGGTTTGATCTTCATTTTAGTGGTTTATTCCGTGTTTTCTTACTTGGATAAGTCCGAAAATACGTCGACTTTGGATATCTTTTGCCTTTGTGATAGTGTAAAAGATCATTTGGGCAAAACCCTAAAATTACGCATAAGCATAAGCTACGCGTGAAATTCAACGCCTAAGATTTTCCTCGCCTAAGCCTAGTCTTACGCATAAGAAAATCCTCGCCTAACTTTCTCGCCTAACTTTTGTCTCGCCTAACTTTAGTGCTTTTCCCTACTTACGCGTAAGCTAAATCCTACGCGTAACTCCTTATTGTTACGCGTAACTTTGGTGTTTTACGCATAAGTGCTACTTGGTTCTTGTCTTTTCTCGCCTAAGGATAATTCATCAACAAAGGTTCATTCGACTACAAAGATCCATTTTACCAACACAAGTTTTTCAACATGTCTCAACCACCATACTCTAACTATTTCCTTACACTTATCCTCAACGACAACAACAACTAAGTCCACAACATCAACAATGGAATCAACAACAAGCAATTTATCAACAACAATTTAATCAACAACATACTCCACAACTTGGTGCAATTCCCCACCACAAATGGTTCAAACACCGCCAAGTCTTCAAGTTCAACCCTACACAAATGAATTCAATCAACATCCATCCGGGAACACTATGAAGGAACCCACTTGGTTTGCAAAGATGTGTAAAGCTTTAAGCGACCAACAATCAATTCATGAAGTGGATCACTTGATAGACCTCAATGCTTACTCCGAAACTACGATCAATGGGTGATAAGGTTCTTTAGGTTTTGTGATCGAAGAAGCCACATGGAAAGTTCTTAAAGAAGGTTATCTTGGAAGGTCCATTTGAGATGCCCTCATTGTCATTGTGCGGAGATCCTAATGTTGTTCCACCAAGAGATGAACAAACCAACATTGCTCATTGCGGATCTAAATGCTACGAACTTCTACACTATGAAGGCGATGAGCTTGCAATGCAATATATCCTTTTAGGATTACCTAACCCAATTCTTCAAGTGTTGATGCTCAAAAATGCAAAGGAAATGTGGGACCGTATTCATCTTCTTATGGAAGGATCAAGACTCAATCGGAGGATTTGGAATCCAAAATTTACTTGGCTTATGAACACTTCATGATTGAATCTGAGAGACACTAGAGTCTTATCATCATCGATTTTCGAGACATCATCAATGATTTGGATAAACACAACATCATCATGCCAAGAATTGCGGTGAATACTAAGTTCTGAGTAGTCTTGGTCCCGAATGGGAGAAGTATGTCATTTTCTCCGTCAAGCGAAGAATATGCATCATTCTACATATGGATTGTTGTACGATTACTTGAAGCCTCATGAAAAGGAAGTTGATCGGAAAAGGATTCTCCGTGCTCAAATTGCTCCACCCACACATCCGGAAAATAAACAACTTGCCTTATATGCCAACAAAGTTATCCTCCTCAACAAGCAACTCAACCAACGCCTCGGTCACACCAAACGATCCATCACAACAATCTCAACAAAATCAATTGGTTCCTTATAACAACAACAATGATCAAGCACTTCATAGTCAAACTAATGAGGAATCCGATCCGTTGAAGCATTACAACGGGGTTTGTTATGATTGCTAATGCTTTTAGCCGTTATACAAACAAATCCAACAATCGTATTCGTTCCTCGTCCAATACACAAAATCAAGATGTTGTGAACAATGGACGAGTTGAAGTTCGTAATCGTGGTTATGGTCGTCAAATGGGAGGTGGTCAAGGGTTTAATGCTATGGGTAGGAATAACAATGAGCTCAAGTGGTGGAGCAGGAAATGCTGAGAATGGCTTGAATGGTCTTCGATGCTACAAGCGCAATGAGAAGGACACTGGCTAATGCATGCCCAAAGCCAAGGACTAGGCGGTGCTTATTTCAAAGAGGCTCTTCTTTGGCTCTTAAGGATGAAGTCGGTGGATCTCTCACAAACAAAGAACCGAGCTTTATGGCGGATGCTGACTCGGATGATGATATGGAGGACTTGCGAGCCAATGCATTTATTATGTTGATGGCTAATATGCATGAGTTACACATGAGTGACACAGGCCCGGTGTATGACACCGATGGCTTGTCTCAGTGCCCGAACAAACCATCATCATATCTCGTAATATCCGAATCCGCGCGGCTCGGGCTATTCAAAATGAGTCATCTACATCTCATTCGACGATTTTCAAATAAACCACAGAGTTACATTTGACGATCAAGAAGACCTTATGGTTTCCTTGATAATCAAATTGACTCGTGGTTGTACTTGAGGATCTAAATAATGATCATGTTGTGACTCACGTTGAACAAGCCGAACTGCCTCCTCAGATTTTGCTCGGTTAATTCAAGACCATCAAATCAAAATGGAGCAATGTTATGCATTAAATAAGGACTTAAAAGCAAAATGCACTCGTTAACCAAGGATTTTGAATGGTTACAAATGCAACTCAACTTTTCAAAACTCAAGAAAACCGTGAAAAAGGTTTTGAAGCGCTTTGCTAAATCTCATCAAAGCGAAAAATATTTAGAGACGGATCGTGATCTACCGCTTGAAGAATGCTTTGTTGTGCGAAATAGAACAAGCGAAATATGAACATAAAAAGCAAATTAACGCTCTCACCTTGGAAAATCAAAAGCTAAAGGCTGAGTTGTTAAATTGTCAGCAGTTCTCGACATACAAAAGCATTCAACGAATCGGTAGATGACCTTCTTGCGTAAATTATTGGCTTGCAAAACAAAATTAAAGAGTTTAAAAGCATTGTGTACAAACATGGTGAATCGAAGAATGACTATTGAAAAGTTTACTTTAAAACCCAATCAAAAGGATATGGACCAAATCTAGCGATTACAAACCTAAGCTTTCACTCAAAACATTCAAACCAAATCACAAGTTTCAGTCACGAGAATATAAAATTAATGATATTGTTATGAGTGTTGTTGAATATCATCGTCAAGAGGAATTAGATGCGAAGAGGAGAGTCGATCAAAATTAAAAGCGGTTGTTTACAACAAACCTTTAATTATTCAAAACCGGTCACTTCGTCACACCAACGGATTCTTCTAACACACCAAGGGTTATCATCAAAACACCGAGTCTTCTAATGTTAATCCCCAACCGATTATGCACAAATTTATGGTCCTTTACCTTGATCGGTGAAGTAAACTCCAAACACGAAAATCGCAAAATTCTTAGATATTTTGATATTTTCATGGTGACCTCAAAACTTTAGAACATGAGATAGAACATCATTCGAAATCAAAGTTCAACACTTTCAATCGCCTTTAGCGAGAACAAAGAGACATTTTTAAAAATCTTTTACCAAATGTTAAAATTTGAAAAGTTGTGCATTAGCACTGGGAAAAGGATTTTCATAAGGAACTTGGAGTGATGAAGGTCGTTTCGAGAAAACCGAAACGTCTATTTCTAATACTAAGCGCAAAAGAAAATGTTGAGAAAGATGTTGATCGACTCTTGGAAGATGTTATCGTGTTGATATCCATAATGTTGTGTTATTCTATTCTTTGCCACATGCATCGATTATATCTCTGCGATCATTGTTGACTCGTGGTAGCTCATGAGAATATTGATAATGTGCTTGGATCGAGTCTTTAAAAGTGAATATAATCGATTACTTAACGAACTTTACAATGCAAGCGTCGTCTTCATTGGTGTGAAAAGATATTCACAACCATCAACTTAGTTTTCAAAAGAAAATCGCTCGATTGAGTGCAAAATCTTCGATCCTAAAATTGAGCAATCGGATGATCAAAACGTGTCTTTGAAAAGTCAAATCTTTAAATATGAACAAGAACTTGTAACAGTTAAACAGAATATGGTGTCATATTTGATTTACTCAATAAGACTCGACATGAAGCATCAAACGAACTTGATCACTATCTTCTCACACTAGAGAAGTCATGAATTTTCTTTGGTAATATTCGATGCGAAAATCAAGATTTGATTCACACTATCTCTCGTTAAGAGAAATGTTAGGAAAGTATGAACAACTTCCGCCAACCATCATTAAGAGATTAGCACCGTCACACTTAGTAATCGTGCACCTAGAATCCCTATCGCCAAATCACAAGTTGCTAACGTGCTTCCTTCTCTGAAACAGAATAGTTGCGTCTTTTCCAAACGTCCGCACTTCACAGCCTAGGAGCACTCAATCGAAGAATAGGAAGTTGCGACCCAAGAAAAGATCAATAAGGAATACTAAAGTAGAAGAACACCCTAGGACTATGAATAAAACTCACGTTGCTTCCACTATAGATGTTGCGTCGGCAAATGTAATAGAAATAGTGATGTAACGAATGCTAAACCTTTAAGCACCTTTGATATTGGTCGATGCACCTTGTGTTATTTTTCATAAAAGTGTGAATTCGATTGTCATGACAAATGTGTTGCTAAAGCTATAATCTCTCGTTTACGGAATCCTAAGAATCGGAATACCTCTAGGCCCACTAATCATTCTAAGTCGTGCTTGGTAGACCGCCTACTTTAGATTCTAAGGCAAACATTGTTGTCATTGTAGCTCAGGTTTCACCTCCCTAAGAATGTAGTACCACCAAGTGCATTCACTAAGACTAAAGCAAATAGTAGTTATAGATGGCGAAATGGATATATAACACACTAGGATTTAAATGGATGCCTAAAGTCATTCTTTGTGTGCATGTCTCATATACTGCCGAACCCTCTAACATTTCGGGTTCCACATCTACTTCTATTCCATCCGTGTCGCCCGCTGTGTAATGCAGTGATATGATCATTCTGGATTGTTGATAGCGGATGTTCCCTACACATGACAGTAACCTTAAAGCTGTTATCAAACTTTATTGCAAAGTTCATTGGCATTGTCGAGTTCGGAATGATCACTTGCAGCTATCATGGGCAACGGAGATTATGTCAATGGGAACATCGAAATCGCAGGGTTTACTATGTGGAAGGCCTCGGTCATAATCTGTTTCGAGGGTCGGTTTTGTGATGGAGATTTGGAGGTTGCTTTCGGGAGAAAACTTGTTTCATTCGTGATCTACAAGGAAATGACCTTATGTCCGGCTCGCGTAATTCTAGTCTCTACACTATCTCTATGCAAGACATGGTTGCTTCATCTCCCATCCGCTTACTTTCAAAGGCAACATCAACAAAATCCACGGCTATGGCACCGCTGCCTCTCACATCTAAACTTTCAAACCATCACCAACCTTGCTCGACATAAACTAGTTGAAGGTCTCCCATGATTTCGATATTCAAAAGATCATCTTTGCTCACTGTGAACAAGGAAAAGCACTCGTGCCATTTTCCTTCAAAGGTGGAACACGCCTCAAAGATGTGCTTCATCTTCTTCACATGGATTTGTGTGGCCCGGCGTGTGCAAACGATCAATGGCAAACGCTACATCTTAGTAATTGTTGATGACTACTCACGATGGACTTGGGTCTACTTTTTTCAAGCAAAGACCAAGCTCCACAAATGATCATCACCTTCTCACGAAAATATGTGTTCGCCCGCAACACCGTCCGACTAATCGAAAAGACAGAGGTACCGAATTTGTTAACCAAACCCTTCGTGGAATTTATGAGAAAGGAATTCAAAGATCAAACATCTATTGCACGACACCGTAACAAAACAGAGTTGTTGAAAGATGAAACCGAACGTTAGTGGAAGTCGCAAGAACAATGTTAATCAATGCTAAACTTCCAGATTACTTGTGGGTAGAAGCGATTCATCTGCATGCTATACTCAAAACCGTTCTATGATCACAAAACGCCACAACAAAACACCTTTCGAGCTTGTCCACAACCACAAACCGAATCTCAAACACTTTCACATATTTGGATCCCTTTGCTATCCGAATAATGATCGTGATGATTTTGGAAAGCTCAAAGCCAAAGTTGACATTGGAGTCTTTATTGGATATTGTGAGAATTCTAAAGGTTACCGGATCGGAATCGCTCGTATAAATGTGTGATGGAAACGATTCATGCTCATTTTGATGAACTCACGAAATGGCTTCGAGTATAATGACTTAGAACCCGGTCACAACCGCTTAAACTTCCTCAACCCCATCATCAGTGAACAAAGCCCCCACTCACTCGTCAACAAATGGAAAGGTTATTTGCTCCTCCGCTCGTGACGATATTGATGAACGTGTTCCGGTGTATCCGCAAGCTCACCGCACAACCCGATCATATTCCTATACCGATACACTGCTACAACAACTACCGTTGAAGATGCACCTACACCAGTTGACTCCAACACAACAGCTTGAACACACCGCTCTAACAATGATGAACCAAATTGATGATATTCGAATGAAGTACCCCACCGCAGATTTTGATCCAAATGTTCTTTAACCCGCTTGCTAATGAGATCTGTTGCACCGGATGTCGCGGAATCTTCAACAAACCATTTGAATCCTCGAATCGCACAATGTATACCAACATCAACCTCTACACATCGATAGACAAAGACCATCCTCCGCCAATATTATTGGCAACCCGAATCAACCAATCGTTACGAGACAACGTCTTCACACGATGGTGAACATTGCATTTATGCCCTCACCGCTCGCTAATCGAGCCTAAAACATTAAAGACGCAATGACAAAAGACAACCGATTGAATCCATGCAGAAGAACTCAACCAATTCAAACGCCTTGAAGTACGGGAACCGGTTGAAAAACCAACAGGGTCTACGTCATTGGTCTAAAATGGATTTGGAAAACAAATTGATGTCAAGGAACGTCATCCCAAACAAGTCACGCTAGTTGCTAAGGGTTATCGTCGTGAAGAAGGGATAGAATTTGAAGAATCTTTTACTCCGGTTGCTCGCCTTGAGGTCGTTCGGATATTTCTCGCGTTCATGGCACATATGAATATGACGGTCTTTCAAATGGATGTCAAACGGCGTTTCTCAACGGTCAACCGAAGAAACGGTTTATGTCACCAACCCAAGGATTCGTTGATCCAGAGTGCCCGAACCATGTCTACAAACCGAACAAAGCTCTTTATGGTCTCAAACAAGCCCCTCGGGCATGGTACGATAAGCTATCATCTTTCCTCATTGCTAATAATTTCACCAAAGGCTCGGTTGACCCAACTCTTTTATACAATATCACGGGCACATATCTTAATTGTTCAAATTTACGTGGATGACATCATTTTGGGTTCACACATAAAAAGTTTTCAACCGCTTTTGCAAAACTAATGAAGAAAATTTTGAAATGTCCATGATGGGTGAACTCGCGTTCTTTCTAGGACGCAAGTTCATCAATCACCCGTGGTATTTTCTTGAGTCACCCAAATATGCCCTTGAATTGTTAAACAAATTTGGAATGAAAACTGTGATACTTATGCCACACCTATGACTCATACCAAGAAGCTAGACGCCGATTTACATGGGAAAGTAGTTGACTCTACCAAACACCAAGTATTATTGGTCTCTCATGTATCTAACAAACAGCGCACTGATATTGTCTTTGCTGCTTATCTATGCTCCCGCTATCGATCGCGACCAACTAAAACCCACCTCTCGAGGCTAAAAGAATCCTCCGATACATCAAGGGAACCATTAACTTGGGGATCCGGTATCCAAGGATTTCGGTTTTGAACTAATCGCTTTTTGAACGACCACGCAGGATGCTTAGACTCAAGGAAAAGTACTGTGAGCTCTACAATTTCTTGGTGATAAACCGGTGTCTTGGCAATCAAAGAAGTAGGATTGTACATCATCATCAACCAAGCAGTAATATGTAGCCATGTCCGCGTGTTGTGCTCAAGTCATCCGGATGAGAACACAACTCAAAGACTATGGTTACGATTTGATGAATCCCGATGTATTATGCGACAATCGAGTGCCATTGTGATCTCGCAACCCGCTCAAAGACTCAAATCAAAGCACATCGATCTTCGCTATCATTTCATCAAGGACCACGTGGAGTGGTACCGTTGAATTATACTTATGGGTACTCGAATACCAATTGCGGATCTTCTCACCAAAGTCTTGCCTCCCGCTAGGTTTAATGAGTCGATCCATCGGATTGGTATGAGGTGTTTGACTCAAGAGGAATTGATGACCTCTTAAAACAGCCTTTAAAACCTCACAAACACCAAAACATCTTTTGTAAATAATTTTTCAAAACAAAATACAAAAATATAAAATCTTATAAAACAACAAAAATATTCTTCTAATCTATAAATCTTTCAACATGGCAAGTACATTTCTTCCTTCAACACTATAATCTTTCAAAATTCAGTATTTTTACGATCAAGTGTTGAGGGGGAGAAAATTTTCACTTAACTGTTTCAAAACATCTGAGTACTTGCATGTTACCATATCTCTGCTCTTTCATTTAACAATGGTGGTGAATTTTCGGTTAAATGACACCGGACTAAATTTATAACCTTCGTTATTTCTTAAGTCGAGGGGAGTGTCACAAGTTTCTTTCCCAAAACTTTGTTTGGTAACCAAAATGGAAGTTAAATGGCTTTGTTTGTAAAAGGAAAAGTGGAGGGACCAAAGCTGTCAAAATGTTAAAGTTAAATTTAATAAAACACCTCCCACCTACTTATTCACTTCACATTTATTACTTTCAACTTTTAACATCTACGCCTAAGATTCATTCGAGAAATCCGTTACTTTGATCATCATTTTGTAAGTGTTTTAACGATCTTAACATACTTTTAAGCTAAGGTTTTTAATTTCATGCAAATCCTACGGCTAAAAGTTGTGTTACGCGTGATCATGTGTTCTACGCATAAGCGTATGAACACACAATCATTGTGTGTGTTTTTGGATAAATGGATTGTGTCTAAACGCTTCTAATACATTAAGGATATCATTTTAACCATCAAAACCCACCCAGAAACACGTATTAATAATTTTTGAAAATTAGGGTTCTTGAGTCTAATTGGGTATTTTCGAATGTGAAGTGTTTTGGTCAAAAGATTATTAAGTTATGGTCATATGTTGATGAATTGATAATTTCCATGGTTATTAACCACCCGTAAACACTAATTGGTTAACAATTTGAAATTAGGTTTAATGTTCATAACTTTGGGTAAACTTGATTCTCAACGAATTAGATGTTATAACTTGTTTCATAGACTCTCTCAACATCATAGACCTACCAGAATTTGTTTGGTGCAAACCCCATGGCTAGAAATGATACGCGTAAATCTTAACCCTTAAGGTTTTGACCTACGCGTATGACTTTCTACGCATAAATGTTAAATGTGTTTTCATGCCATGATTTGATGTTAAAATGAATATAAGTGTTAAGATTGATGTTATGATGTTTCATTTCAGGCTTGCTACTCTTAATATTCAGAATCAAGGTCATTTGCAACTCTACGCATAAGGATTACCTTACGCGTAGGAAGTTATGCGAAGAGAAATCCCACGCGTAACTACTACGCATAAGGTTCTACAATGGGACCACGCAGTATCCTGTGAAGGATATGCGTAAACAAAGTGACTCCACGATAAGGTCTACTCACGAGTAAGCCTTCACGCTGAAGGTCTTTATACGCCACGCCAGAAGCCCCACGATAAGACCCCCTTTCCCACGCCAGAACTTCTCTTACGCCGTAAGTTAGATCCTACGCGAAGCTTTCGCTCACGCGTATGTCATTACCGCTTACGCTAACTTTGTCAAAACTACGCCTAAGCCTTGATTGACCTTCATTATGAATTGTTACGTGTTCAAACTTGTAAATAAACTAATCATAACGTCACGAATCCAATAATGTCACTAATAAACTTAATCGCTTGATATGTTGTGAACAATAAGTGATAACATAAACTTTAAAACTTAAAGTTAACTAACTCATTAAACATTTCACAACGTCATTAGACTATTGGACAAACAAGTGACTTAGGACTCAGAATAATCATTGACACCGTACATTCAATAACTAGACAATAAAACCTTATGTTGACTAACATTATGTCTTTCGATATGTTGGTTCTTTTGGCTAATGTTATTTCGAGATCACGACATGGTCGAACAAATGAATGTGGATGCATCGAAGTTCTTACAATTGTTGATATCTTTCCGGAGGGTTATCCGAGAAAGCTTGGAAAGAACAACCTTAGGGTTGACTTTGACACCCTCACATGCTCGGAATCTTCTTGTCTCATTGCAAAGAGATATTCTCGTGAATCATCCCTACCAAAACATGCTCTCACACCGCCACGCCTGCAGGTCTACATTCAACAACCGGGATTCTATGCAGAGGATCATCGTCAAAATGTCGTGAATGTGACTTTAATCACAAACAAGTCACTATCACTCTTGATGACTTACGAGATGTTCTCATCATTCCGCACATCGCCCAACCGACTTCTTTGCTACCCTCATCAAGAGACCGCCCCGCAATTCTTGATAGATATTGGTTATGATGAATCTACAGAATCATTACTAAGTACTCTCACGTGGAGTCAAGAATATTCCTCAACCATGGAGGACACTCTATATGATCATCACCAACCGGCCTACGGTCGTGATAAAGGGCTATGAGCATCCCAAACTCATGGAACCGAAAATTTTATGGTCATTGATCAACAAGAAGGACATTATAATGAAGCAATCGCTATGGGAAGATATGATGTTGTTTCATGAAGCTTGGCTCTAAAATTCCTATGTCGATACACCAAACTGTTGATCCAGAGAGCTCTTGGACTTCATCCCGAAATCCCGTGAGACTCAATGACCCGGATAATCATGACATCTTGATCGAGCACATACTATCTGCCGTAATCAAAGAATCGTCTCACGAAGAAACAGTGGTGTCGAGTTGCCCGATCACCTTCTTACAAAGGAAATCAAAAGTCGAAACATACAAAAGGTATCGGGTAGCCGTAAAAGAAGGAAAAGTTGGTCATCTTGATGAAAAGGCTTCGTGAACTCCTACCGGATAACCGTAAGAGAAGTGCCGGAAGTGCAAGAAGTTCGAAGTTATAGGAAACTTCCTAAAGGAATCCTCCTCGAAAAGGATTGTTCCCGTGAAGGAAGTCGAACCTATTCCTCACCGAATCAAGAAGAAAGCTTTTGGACGAAAGCTCAAGGTACCGACACGATGAAGATATTACCTACTCTAAAACCGCAAGGATGACAATCCTTCAAGACCTAAACCTCCAAGTCCTCAAGTCGATAAAGGAAAAGGAAAGACTCCTGACTTGTACCCTATGATGAAAGCTCTAAAGAAGAAGAAGAGCTACCGGATCAATCATACAGAAGAAGTTTAAAATCGCCGACACCTTCAAAAGTCAAGAATTTGCAAAAGATCAAATGGGTGGACCCGTGAGGATCAAGTGGTGTCGCCACCCTCACCGCATCCCGATGCGGTTAATCGAGCCGATATGGATCCGGTGCCACCACTCTTTGCAACAACAAACGCCGTGGAGGAGTCTACCGATTATAACATTGAGGAACCGTAATGTGATAAGACTGAGAAAGAGAAATCTGATGAAGAAGCTAAGGCTCAGAAGGAAGAAAAGGCTAAATCTGGACAAGATGACGAAGAGAATTATGACGATTATCTTCTCAAAAGTCCAACTCGTTCCAAGGAGGATACCTCTACACCTCCTAAGGACCCCGAATCTCCTCATGTCTCCTCCTCATCAGATTCATCATCTCATTCCTCACCACCACCATCAAAGAAATCAACCAAATCAACATCCAAATGCGGAAGAAACCACCGATCTTGGATTTCTCGGACTCATGAAAGAATTGTGAAAGTCATCCAACAAGTCGAAAGAAGGACATACTTCTGAAAACCGAATTGGTTTGTCGACCAAATACAAGACTTAAATGATGAGAAAGACAAGATGCGTAAAGAAAGGAATTTGTTCAAGTTCGTGAAAGTCATCGCCAAGAGGAACTCGAACGAAATGATCAAGGTTACACCAACAAGTACCTTCAGATATCGCTCCTAAAGTCACAAAGGAGATGTTTACAGACAACTATATCCGAATCTTATGCGATAGCCAAGCAAACTATAAGATCAACACCTTTAACCGCCACAATCAATCCATCCGATCCTCGTAGTTTTCTCTCGATATTGAATTGTGGCCAAGCTCATCACACAAATGTCTAAATGATCCGGGACATTTAATTCGATGAAGATAAGTCTGCTTCAAGCATTCTTTGGACTACCAACTCAAAGAAGCATGTAGATTCGAGTCGAAAAGTCTAAACGTCCTAGAGACGATGAAGACAAGGATCAGATAAGCATGATAAAGCTAAACGTCGAAGAAGTCTCGTGAATCATCTTCTATGCTACCTCCTCTCCAATGGACTTCTACTCAACAAAGATCTCCTCCCCGCTCTTCTACAGATAAACCTCATGACGATTCCGAAGTTACCACCCCCGACTCGTAAAACCGATGATCACTTTGAGTATACGGGTGGTGACGATGAAGAGGTCCTTGAGCCCCTACAACAACCCACCTCTCCCAAACAAGTTCGTAAACCGTAATCATCATCTAGGCCTTCAAAAGAAGAAGAAGAAGACGCCTGTGATCGACGCCATATCTTGGCTAGATGACGACAAAACTCAAGACTTTGAATGGTTCTCTACTCTTGTTAACAACACTCCCTACCAAGAAGGTCGAATTTGGTAGATGGTAATACATTGATCATGCAAAACTTTTGCAAGAAAAGTTCCAGTGAAGAAGATGACGAAACCGAGTTGAGGCGAATCAAGAATGAAGCTTTTCAACTATGGAAAGATAGCTCGAAAGTGCCATCGAGGTCAAATATCACCTTGAGAACATTGCTCGAGCTATGTCTAACAACATGGATTGGCTCAACCCGTAAGCAAACATCGACTTCCCAAACGGGACAACCCTCCATACTACACCGATCGTCAAAACCTCTACCAACAATTGGCCAACCAGATGAACCAAGGATTCCATTCAGATATTTCTTCAACAAAGACCGGAATTTCTTCTACATGGTGGCGATGGTTCAAGGAAATATGCTACATCGTTGACACTTCCATTCCCAAAGACTATATACTCGAATCGCATAGCCATTGAGGAACGTACAAACACTTGTTCTCCCGACAAAGTGGAAGCATACGACCGAGATGCAATGTACTGGATTCATCATTGGCCGGAACGCCGACGAATCTACTACCGCAACCGTTAGGTTCGTAAGTCTCAACATGCGGTGTTCAAGACTAAGGATATCGTGGCCATCAAACATGTTGCTCTATCATCTAAGTGGGACTACACCTTCCTTAAGAATATCGTGGTCAAACGACAAGATGAAAGGGACTATGCTTTCTCCAAGTCGACTTTGAGAATTTGTCTATCAACGACATTGAAGACATGTATCTTGCTAAAGTACAAGGTCGCATGAGGCAATTTTCAACCAAGTACAACGTGAATTCATCAAGTCACCGCTCATCTTCATCGACGATAGTCATCAAGGAACGTAGAAGATCTTCACCGGCGCTTGAATCTTATCGCACCCGTGTCAACTTCACACCACCTCGCCTAGATCTTCCCGACATCAACCACTATCACAATATACACTCATCAAGAAACCTTTCTGCGCTGTTTACCGTAGTGAACTACAAAGAAATTACTTAATGGCGGTAGTGAACTTCACAAGTTGGAGATCACACTTTGAAGATGGTTAGGGACGGATTGGCATATAGGTTGAAGGACATCCGTCAAAAGATTGGGTCTCCTAAGCGATGGAATTCTCGTGATCGCAGGGATGTGAGGAGGATCATCGAATGGTTGATGAAAGGTTGTTTCAAGGATCGCCTGTAACATTGGAAAGCTTTGTTGGTGGTGACCCAGATCAACATCACCGCTATCAACGCCCTATTCGCACTCCTGGCGACATCACCGACTTCCGGTACCCCTTGAATTGTTTCTTTCATATAATTTTGGATGTGTGATTACCTATGTAAATGGCTTGTGCACACATAATGTTGTACAACCCGTTCTTGTCAAGAAAGGACCCCAGTACGCTTCAAAGGCCACAATCCTTATAAAAGGAGCGAAAGCTTCTTATTTTTGAGTAAAACCTATCAAACCTTTCATTTTTCAAGGTTTTGCTCAAAAGACAAGTACTTTCGTATGATTTTCAAAACCTCAACCGCTTATATCACTTGTTGAGGGGGAGTATTTGCATTAAAACTTTGTTCACAAATTGTTCATAGTGGTCATCTTCCCAACACTCGAAATGGTCATATTTATTTCAACCGCTCAAAATAACATTTTATATGCCATTTTGAGGGGGAGAAAATTGTGTGATAAGAAATATGTTGTGCAAAATGCAAATGAATATGTGTACTTCGACTTAACCAACGAATTGACGGTACTAAATCGTTAGTAACTCGAAAAGACTTGTCCGGACGGGTAATAATTTCAAGCTAGTTCGCTAGTAATGTAAACGTGTCTCGCAAAGGACTTGTCCAAGTAGAAAGTACCATTCGAGACACTTTGGTAGACATGAACTCGACGGTATGACAACCCTTCGAGGTTTGTCTACACCTTCAAGGTAGTTATTAGAGCTAGTTGTCACCAAAAGTCGACAATGTAACTCTTTAACTATGCAACGTAACCGTGTCTCGGGGATTGTCTATCTCCGTGTGGATCAATTCAAAATGTGCGCTTCTTTCCTCACCGTGCATTTAAACCATTAAAACTATTAAGCACATGTGAGGGGAGTATTTATGCAAAATCATATCTCTACAAAGGATACTAAAATGTTTTCATTAACAAACACCGTGAGAGATTTAATTTTCGATGGTACAAAATGGTTTTATGGCAACATAGGTTAGTCATGGAGTTATAAGGTGACTAAGGTTAGGAATAACTGTCCTATGATCCGCCAGAGTCGGAGGGATCTACCCAAGGACTCTACCATTAGTTAGTGTTAGAAGTCCTTAGAAATGATTGTAAAAGGAGAAATGAGAATCGGAGAAAGAAGGAGTTGAAGAATCAAAAGAAATGTAAAGTAAAGGGTGAAAAGAAATAGCCCTCCAGATTATTCAACTTAGGGCATAACAGGTTCAATTCATATGCTACCGGTTGTCACTCGATGTGCCGGTATTGAAGATTAAAAATCGTCATGGACCCAAAGGACGCATGCACTAAACCTTCTTAGCCACTCAAGTTTCTCTCAATGTGCTTGTTTCATTCTCACGTGGAACCCTACGTAAACTATTGGCCTTCTCTTAGAGATCGCTGGTATTGAAGAAGGAGGCCCTCTCCCGGTCTCTCGCCAGAAAACCAAAACGCACTATTGAGTCTAGAGCCACGAGATTCATCAAAAGATCTCTTAGTATACTCGACATTTCACCACTTGTTGATCACCAAATAAGATTATCGGTGGTTCATAACGAGTCCTTCATGGATCTTAGCAACTGTCGAGAACATTTATGAGAGGTTCACAATTGTGATCCTCGGTGATTGAATGGAAACTCGCTGTGGTCAACATCAAATGCCTTGACAAAGCAGTCACTGTAACTCACATTCACGCCCAAAACGGAAATTTTAAAACTTTTATTAATGACAAAGAAAGAAAGAAAACCGGAAGTTTTATTTTTAAAACGAGAGGCGCGGAAATGTTTGGCGACGGCGCCGAGACAATATTGTGACGGCCAGAAAGATTTTGCGACGGCGCCGATAGTAATCGTGATTTGCTCGTAAAGATTTTGGTAAAATGCGACGGCGGCCAGTTCTATGTCTGCGACGCCGTCCGAACTCGTGACAAGCACATTTTGTGCGATTCTTTCGTGACTTAACTTAATAAAACTACATATCATTTAACCATTTTCACAAAACTTGTAGACAACTTGTGACTCATACAAGAACAACTATTACTAACAATTCCAAGACTTTAACCTTCAAAATGAGAAATCGGCTTTATGCCAAACATCATTTTAGTTCCATGACCCATATTTACAATAACTTGACACATTGATTTGATAATTTAGGGAACTTAAACATAATAACAATTACTAACGGAGAGGGACCAAGACACTTGAAAATATACCAAAACAACTTGACTCTTTCGGGGCTTCCAACTTTAACGCCTTGGTTCCAAAAGACAAGCTCAACTAGAGCTCAAGCAAAATCCATCCTATACTTGAGTCTTACCTTTATCCTCCTTGCTAGGACCTACAAAAGTCATCAACTATATCATAAGCAATTGCTTAGTAAGTAAATGGGTCAATTGCAAATAAAACTATAACAATACATAAGAATTTGATGGAGCATCTATAACATGAGTACATACCTTAAAATGGGTATTTACACTACTTGACATATAAAGCTATGGATCCAAGCTAACTATTACAAACTCCAACAACTATAACATAATCAAATAATCATATTCATTTTGATAATGCATTAACCCACTATACTTACCTTCAAATATTCCAAGGACTTCTATAAAAGAGCCACCACTTCCTTAAGCTTCCTAGACAACAATTACACTTAATTAAAGACTATAACTATTAATTCCAATGAATTGGGCATCTTCTATAACTACTTTAAACCTCTTGAGTTCAAGACCTTAATTATAAGATTGAGGAAATTGCTTACTTGATTAGGGATATGAAATTGGAGGTCTCTTAATCTTAACAATCACCACAATATCTTTAATTTAACTCAATGAGAATGATCTTGATACCTTCTACTTTTCTCCTCAAACCCTTTCTTCACCTTGAGGAAATCTCCTAAAAAAAAACCTAGATAAGTCTTAATTAAGACTAATTTTTTTCCTTTTTATATTTATTCCACTTAGGACAAATGACAACATTAGTCCCTCTATTCTAGGATTCTATATTTTGGCCACAAAAGTTCTTAATCTTTCTTTCTATTCATAATATTTAAGAAACATTCATTTTCTTTCTAAAAAAATTTAATACTTCTATTTAATAAATCCTTGACGAATACGGGTGTAACAAACTCCCGTGGATTACGCTGAGTGTGTCTCAAACGGTCTACGATCGAGGTGATGCTTCGTGTACCTCAATGACTCATCCGAATGTAGATGTACTTCTGCACATCGCGTTATCTCACTGTGGGACTCAGTTCAGAACGGCCGTAGTAAGAATTAGAGTTGTGTTTTCACACTATGTTAACACTCTCAAGTTCAAACTTGTAAGTGCCGGTACACCTATTACTAACCGTTTGAAATGTTTTCTTCTTATGGAAGCTCCGGGAGCGTGATGATCGTGCGATTCTTCTCATGCTCACGCCAACATCATCACTAATGGAAGTTCTATTCTAATGCAACACAACGGTCGAATGATTCTTCACAAACCAAAGAATCTTCAAAGTTAAAGACTTAAAGAACTTCATCAAGACTAAATTCCAACGCCAAAGAGCGTGTGAGCATGTTGAAGAATGACGTGGAGACACCGAGCGTGAAGCGCACACGAGGCGGCTCGATGCACAACAACATACTATCACTTTCACCACAAAGAACAATGATCAAAGAACAAAGTTAAAGATGACGTCAATGCATAATCTGCTCAAGGAAAACTATCTCTACACTCGGGAGATTGTTCGAATCGAGGCAATTCTTCTCACAAGAAAGAAGAATGTCGGAAGACGCCGAGCTACTATTACATCAAAGCCTTCACCGCTCATCACCAACACTTGAGGGGGAGATTGTTGGAATCACTCCTAAACCATAATCAAGTGTTAGTAATTAATATGTAATAGTTAGCTTTATTATGGCCTTTATGTTTGTTATTAGCCTTAAGCTTATGAAGAAGGCCCATGAGCTTAGGCCCAAGCCCATTTAAGAAAGGATGGAAACTAGGAGTGTTGCCCTAGCTTTCCTCCTATAAATACTCTTGTAAACCTTCATTTGAAGGTTGGTTGTTCAAGTTTTTCTTTCTCTCACTCACCTACGCATAACCGTTTACTATTGTCGTGTGTGTGTGTTAGATCTTGTTCAATCGCCTTATCTCTTTCTATATTACTTGTGTTTGTAAAACTAGTGACCTAACAAGTCCCTATACTAGAAATATTTTGAGAAGAACATCATTAGCTCAGATGTATCTGTGAGAGTCAACTTGCTGAAGAATAACGTGAGCAAATCTAATTGGGGATTAACTTTGGCTTTTAACTCTCCTCCAATTAGTGCTCTCCCCTAAACCGACAATCTTTATGATGAATGCTTGAATTAAGAAGAAGTCTTTAGGTAATCAAATGCAACTCGTCTTTAGTCTTCTAACATATAGCGTAAAATGTAGAATCGATCAGACTCGACCTTCTTCAAGATTGTCCATTGGGAATAGATAGTTAACATCTTCAACTCACACCAAAAGCATCCCACCAAAAAGCATCCCAATTAACTTACATCTTGCAAATCCTTAACTAAAATCCTCCCAATCAAACAAGAATGAAAGATGTTCATCAAGGAAATCAAGAATCGTGCCACAACGAACACACAAAATGGTAACACCAAACTACCAATCACATCAAACAAGAACAGATAGATTGTTCGGAATCATCATGTTGATGTATACGTGAAGCATTAAGGAAGCACTTTGTCGATAAACTCATCAATCCGAGTGAAGATGTCAACTAACTTGGCTCTTAGAAGAGAAAACTCCATGTAAAGATGACCCGAGAAGAAGCTCGGTTCTTACATGAGTTTAGAGCCGTATGACCATTTATATTCTCAAATATCAATCAACAATGCAAAAATTCACACGCTCCCCTCAAGAATTGCATACGGAGTTGCCATTCTTGATTAAACAAGTGAATATCGTCAACAAATGTAGTCTATTCACACTTCTCCCCATAAAATTAGCACATGATGTCGCCATCGTCATATTAGTTGAGCAAGTGGAATAAGAAAAACAATCAACGAGAGTCGGTTCACTTGAGAATTGAAGCGCATGGAAAAAGCATGAAGCATGTTGACGAGAATGGTCATAAATAAGAAGATTTATCTTCTTGCAAAGATAATGCGCACTGAAGCGTACACATTTCTTTTCTTTAAGGAACGAGGCTTGAACTGAAGTATTCAAACGTCATTAAGAAGATTTCTCTTCTTCATAAAATAAAGCGCACTGAAACGTACACTTTTCTTTTCTTTGGAGTACGAGGCTTGAACTGATGTGTTCAAACGTCATAAATCTCTCTCTTTTCATCTACTCTTGGCAAACTTGTAATCAACCCCATTATCATTCAAGAGGCTATTTGTCGTGACGGTGATGGAGAACACCCAATATGATGAATTTGACCTCAAGTAAACTAACCCTAACTCGTGACTTATACTTGCACATATGTAACAAAGAGCGGTGCCGATTTCCATTAGCATCTCTAAGTACTCTCTATGTACTCTATACTCTTCAACCAACCAACCATCAAGTATAAGACGTACATTACCTCTTGAAAATCCACAATTGAATGTGACACTAAGCACTACAACATAACTCCTTAAAGTGATAGTTATTTTGTGGTGGTATGAGCCCAATTCCCCCAAGTGGTAAAAGAAAAGGTAAAAGACACCCAACAATAACTAGATTTCCAAGTCTTTGTTTTTAATAATAAGCTCGAACAAGGATCATGAAGAATCTTCATCCAACCATCCCCTGATATCTTCAGATACTAAGTACACTCGCCCATGATAATTCACTTCAACCTCAAATAAATAATAGTGAATTAACTCCGTTGTCACATCTAATCGATTAAAAGCTCAATTCTAGCCTCCTTTGTCGCTTAAAGTGAACTATGATAATGGTTTTCATCCCGACCATGGTTAAAAGCACATAACCCCGTAAAACCATGTAATAACTAAGCGCCATGAAGACAACCCAAACACACACCCAATTAATGAAGTACACCTTTTATCCTTCTTCAAGCAAAACCGTAGCACCAAAGATCAAGTAAGATCTAGAATTACACTTTTCTTCTCCAAGATGGTTCCATCATTCTTGGATTTTACAACTCTAGGGTTTAAACCGAGAAATAGTTTCTTTCAGGGATTTTACAAAACCAAGAATAAACCGTAAGATAGATCCGAAATGCACTTTACTAATACCGGGATGTTTCCATTGTCACGGATTTTACAAGTCTATGATTTAAACCGAGAAATAGGTTCTTTCATGGATTTTACAAAATCAAGACAAAACCGTAAACAATGTCGCCTTGAATGTTATGACGACTTTGGTTTCAGTGAATATCTGTTTTAGGGAACATGCAGCGGTTCATCAGCGATTCATTTACCAACATCAACACCATCATCAACCATCCAATTAAACCCTTTGGTAAATACATCAATCACGCATTCTGTCGGCAATTATAGTGACCACATGGAGAAATAGACCCGATATGTCAAACTTGAACAAGACGTAACATTCCCCGGATTTGTTACTTAAGCTTGCACTAAACCTCGTGAAAAAGAAACGGTGTACCCAATGTACAAAACCTCTTGACGTATCCTCAACTGCGTGAGACACCAAAGTGATAGCTACGTTGTGGGTTAAGCGAGAAATAATCACAACCGTAACTAAATAGCCAACTCTTTATCACACTCTGTAAATGCCCAAACAAGTCATCTTCGCGGAAGGGTAGAAAGAAAGAAGACAAAATAAGTAAACGCCACTCCGGAAAAACCTCACTTCAAATCCCAATGAGAAATATCGTACAAACAACCACGTAGTCAACCTTGTTCAAATATCAACTCAAACCGTGACACAATATCTTCCGTGAGAGTATAATTCAAAGTATCAAACCTCATAACATAACGAATCTCAGCATCATACCAAATCTCATCATCAAATCTCATTATTGTCAACTTTCATCAAAACGATCCAATTAAGAGAAGCCCATCATCTCAACTGTCACATCACTACCAAATCAATAATACCAGTCAAGAACCCTGAAGTTATATTAAATGTGTCAATGCAATTCTAGCCGTGAATTTTGTATCCCCGAGAAATTATGAATCAAAATACCACTCATCAAATATTATCAAAAATAGTATCCAAAAATTTTTTAAGAAAAACTTGGATAACCATTTCCTTATACGATCAATGTTACAGTGACCAAAAAAAATAAGTGCCCGATCCATAAGATACACCGATCCACATTTGAGGGAGGCCCATGATCCATCCTACATTCAATTCGGCCCATCCAGAAGTAATACCCGATCCAGTTAAATGCAACCCTAATATTTGGGTATAAATCAAATCACATCTCAGATACAACCTAGCACACTCCTAATAAAACTCAACAAACCCTAATCACTCCTCATAATTTCAGTCCGCCCCAATCATATCTCACATCAAAAAAAATTCGAATACCACAAATCCTATTTCAACTATCAACATACGCCATATCCCAAAACATCTCAAAAGTTTCAGCTTACCACCATTAACTATTTCCTGGATCCAGTATGAGCAAAGACAATACCCCTCAAGTACTCATTATTGCTCGAATAAAACAAAAGGTCTGGATCTCATAATGATCTTGCCAGAGGGATGGTTGAGAGACGGTACCACAGGGATGGTCTGAGCACGACCTTAACGCCACAGGGATGGCTTGAGGTCTCATGAATTGGCTACGAAATTAAACCTGATGTTCACGATAGGTATTATTATGATACTTGTAAATATTTTGCCATTTATTTCATTAAAACGAATATAAAGAAAGAGAATAACTTTATAGTTATATTTCAATTCTTTTAAATTCGGAGAGTATTTGAAGAGTTAACTTCAAAAATGAATTAATGAAGATAACTGTTCGTGCTAAAGACTCTTTGTAGTCATGATGTTTCATTAAGTTGCACGAAGAAAATTATTCTGAGATTATCAACAGCCGACTATGAGTCTAGTCTAATTGTCACTTGAGATTTGTAGCATTCGGACCCAGTTTATAACCTTTGAACGAACCAAAGAAGAGAACTAACATCCTTGTTAGCATCTTTACTTTATATGTTCGGATAGTGTCAAGATGGATCTGTGATGAGAATATGATGTGAAAAAGCCTTCAATGGTTTTATAAATTACTAGTGATCACAACATAAATCTGAGATTCATTTGGTTATAAAACCTTATACTTAGCGAAACTTGAATGAGTTAATGGAATGATGAAATGAGATCAATGATGTTGGTTTCCAGTACTCTTATCAGTGAGTATTTAAAGGAACAAAACTGAGATTCATGATGAATTAGTAGGATAGAAGCTTGTTTAGTCATGATTGATGATGGTAAAAACCTGAAATCTTATTGAGTCTTGTTATTGTTGGTATTAGTTGTCACAGTGTCATACTTCTTCATCAGTTACTGTCTAGTTGCATTAGTTATCAACTCGCTTCATGACCATAGTTAACAACTCGCATTAAGTAATGCAAGTAGACAATTCGCTTTGGATTCTGACTCAACTCGCATCATTTGGGCAGCATAACAACTCGCTTTTGACCTATATATATGGCAACTCGCATATGGCAAGTCGCATAGTTAAGTTAACAGCTCGCATCAAGTTATTCAAAGAATTTGGACACAAAGGCAACTCGCATTCAATAATGCGTGTTAAAGACATAAAGCTCGCACACAACTCGCTTTGTAGAGTACCAACTCGCATCCGTGAGTTTTACCACAACTCGCATATAGAAATACCCACTGAAGATTCTCTTAAAACCGGTTAATCGCTTTTCGTTTAAAAAACCATATTCAAATATGCTTTTCTTAAAAAAAACATATTCAAATACTTTTCATTTGAAGACCAAGAGCAGTTTTATCAACACTTAAAAGACCACATTCAAATCTGTTTTTCTTAAAAATATCGTGTATGACCAGTTAACTTGAAACCAGTATACAAACACAAATTCAGCACAACACAAGCAGATTCATCAAAGAGCATGACCAAAACAAGTTACCAAAGCCGAACCATAACGAATGCAAGAAGACCATACAAACCGCATCAAAACAAGTGAAAAGAAAAAAAACCATACGAAACATCAAAAACAACAAAAACCTAGGCTCTGATGCCAATTGTAGGATCGTGAATATTATGTTGTTTGATGATTCGGGTGGTCTAGGATTGTAATTAAACAAGAAAGCCATTTTAGAGATGAAGAGAGTTGAGAGGAGGTTCTTGAAGAGAGTTGCTTTATAAATGAAAGGTTTATTCAAAGAAGCCACACCTCTTCCATGGATGGAAGGGGTATTTATACTTACAAACATAACGACCTCCTATCGGCCTGTGGATCAGGTATACAGTGGGTAAAGACCCGTCCTTCCTCCACGGTATTACACTAGACTAAGCTACGCTACAAATTAACTAATAAACTACTAAATAACGTAAATAACAGTATGTCTACGAGCTAACTTATGCTAGATAATAGTTGGGGTGACCGACTCTTTTACTATGGAATTTTCTAATTCCTAACACTTCAGCATCTAATTCATCTTGTAACTTCTTAGCTGCTTCTCTACTCTTAGCTTCTTGAGCTTCCTGAGCTTCTCTATCTTTAGCATTTAACTCTTCTTGAACCTTTCTAGCTGCAGCTTCATTCCTAGCAACTTCAATTTCTCTAAGTTCTGCCAAAGTTAGCTTTGTCTTCTTAGTTTCAACCAGAACACCCTTTCCTTTATCCTTAGGATCAATTGCAGGTTGAGAAGTTCTTTGTTGTTCTTCTTCTTGTACTTCTCGAATAGTAACTCCACCTCTTGGTTGTGATAAATCTCCTAAAATTGTAGCAATGAACTCATCATCACTTGCAGAAAGAATAGGTTTGAGAGTATCCTCCTCTTCTTGTATAACTGTTGTAGAAGGACCATCTTCCTCTTCAAAATCTAACACTCTTGGAGTTATTACCTCTTGTCTAAAGGTACTTGAAAACCAAGACTTTGTTGTTCAAGACCTTGATCATCAATGATACTTTGAACTTGAACTTGTTCCTCAAGATCTTGAATGATCCTTTCTTGGACTTTTAGAACTTTCGTGTTCATTTTCTTTAACCGCATCTTCTTTCAAATTATGTTCATCTAAATTCCTCCCCAAATTGACAGAAGATGATTTATGAACCTTTGGGTGTTTACTTGTCTTAGACTGCCTTTGTGCTTGCTTCTTTGATTTGACCCATATACGAAATTCTTTAACCAAAGGCCAGACAAAAGTTTTTAGCCTTCTAAATTTTAACTTCAATTTCTTTATCTGCTTGGCTTGAGCCTTAGTAGTCTTTTGCAACTTAACCAACTCACTTGTTAAAACATAATTGTCCAATGTCATTTCTTTGGGGTATAGTATGTGAATCATCTCCTTTAATTGATGAATGTTCCTCCGATTGAGAAGCGAGAACAGATGGTTGTGGAGATGGAGAAGGTGAACCGCAACATCTTCTTGAACGCCAATACTTGGAGAAGCAGTACCTTGAGTTGTAGTACCTTACGGAGATGCGACACACGGAGAAGATGCAACACTTTGAGAACCGAAGCTTGCGAAGCAGTGCTTGCGAGCGGTACTTGCAGTGCGATACCTTCACTAGCTTCATCCTCTTCAACATCAGCTCTAACAGCTTGAACAACTTCCATCATAGAAGTAGTTAATGGCGTATCTGGACCTCTGAATAAATCACTTCTTCGCACCATAAAAGTAAAAATCTTTGCTTGTTGTACAATAACAGGAAGTAAATCCGTAGGCTTAGGTACATCAGCAAGTTGTTTGTTCAGAAATACTTGTACAAACCTGGGATACATTAACCATTTGGATCCATGATTGATGTGAGAAAGCATGCCATCGAGAATCAGCCTTGAAAAATTAAAAACACGATCTGTAGCCAATCCCACCATAGCAGAAGCTATATTTGACCCAAACTGCTCCCAAGAAGTACTTTTAGCACTAATACAATGTAGCAACACATGAACTAAAAACTTCCATTGAGGACAAAAGAGTTGTTTCTAATGTTTGTTACATTAAAGAACCTTCATAACCAATATGCCCAAAAGTTTCCCAAATCAACTCCTTAGCAAAGCGAATAGCACCATCGTCATCATTAAACAACAAATCTTCTCTAATAGATGCTTGATAATCTTCTGATTCTTCCAACAACTGTAGCCCTAATATAAAATTCTTCATTCTCCATATTATCCTTACAGAGCCCAAAATTCTTTAATCCAAGGTTCAATAATATCCGGCTCCACTAAAAGAGCATAAGCGATGGGTGAACCGGTGAGATAATCAATAATATCATGAAATGCCTCATTATCTTGATCTTGTCTAAATTGGCTACCATATTGTGCTTTGAAGCAGAGGTCGATTAGCCATTGGTGATTATGTAAGCACAATAAAATTGAAATCGAATAAGAATGAGAGAAATATGGAAGCGATGCTAAGGTATTAATATAAGAGGAAAATCGGAAAGTAGTTATTTATAGGTGAGATTTGAAAATCACGCCCAAAATAAAATTACCGTTAGCATT
Organism: Chrysanthemum lavandulifolium; assembly: GCA_022545495.1. Taxonomy (NCBI): domain Eukaryota; kingdom Viridiplantae; phylum Streptophyta; class Magnoliopsida; order Asterales; family Asteraceae; genus Chrysanthemum; species Chrysanthemum lavandulifolium. The sequence continues at coordinate 187,656,735 of CM040242.1, forward strand.
AAATACCCTCAATATAACCGTTGGAACAGTACTTTAATAAGACAACAATTACTTTCCACGTGATGCGATTCTTTCCCAGCGGTACTTTCCAAGCGGTACTTTTAGGAAAAGCAGTACTTTACCAAAATCTTGTATAAACTAAGTATACACAAATATCCTCCCTCAAACAATGCATAGGACTATACTAACACCTTATAGTCCTCCCTTAAATGTAGCTCGGTAGTTAATCATGCCAATACTCACCACCAAGTGATTGAATCTTGAAACATCAAAGCCTTTGGTGAGTAAGTCACTACATTGTCATTTGTGTGAACCTTAACAACATTAATGAGCACATGCTCATAACAATCTCGATGAAGTGATGCCTAATCTGAATGTGCTTGGTCTTGGAATGATAAACTGGATTCTTCACAATACAGATAGTACTCTCATTATCAATATTGATAGGAGTATTCTTAAATTGAACCCATAGTCCAAGAGTTGATTACGCATCCACAAAACTTGTCCACAACAACTTGCAGCAGCCACATATTCAGCTTCAGTAGATGATGTTGCTGCAATTGTCTGCTTCTTGCATTGCCAGGAGACTAACCTTCTTCCAAGATATTGGCATCCGCCAGTTGTTGACCTTCTATCATAATTATCACCTGCATAATCACTATCTGAAAAAGCTTCCAAGTGAAAAGGTGACTCCTTAGGATACCATAACCCCAACTTTGGTTGTTGTTTTAAATAACAGAAGATTCTCTTGACTGCATTCATGTGAGAAATCTTTGGTGAGACTTGATATCTTGCACATAAACAAACTGCAAACATGATATCAGGTCTTGATGCAGTAAGATACATAAGAGAGCCAATCATTGATCTGTATAACTTGACTTCAATAGGTTGTCCATCTTCATCTTTGCCCAATGAATTGATAGATTTAATAGGTGTAATGTGATCTTCATATCATCAAAATTGAACTTCTTAAATATGTCGTTAACATACTTGTCTTGACTTATGAAAATACCTTCCTTTGTTGTTTAACTTGAAGTCCCAAAAAGAATGTTAACTCTCCCATTGAACTCATTTGAAATTCCTTCTGCATCAGCTGCTCAAACTCCTTAACCATGGACTGTTTGGTAGCCCCAAAAATGATATCATCAACATAGACTTGGACTAACATGATATCCTTCTTGTCTCTCTTGATAAACAAAGTCTTGTCAATAGCTCCCCTCCTATATCCATGTTGCAATAAGAATGTAGAGAGCCTCTCATACCAAGCTCTAGGTGCCTGATGAAGGCCATAAATAGCCTTAACCACCTTGTAGACTTTGTTTGGGTGTTTAGGATCTTCAAAACCAGGAGGTTGCTTGACATAAACTTCCTCTGTAATCTTGCCATATAAAAAGGCACTCTTAACATCCATCTGATAAACTTGAAATCCCATATAAGAAGCAAAAGCAAGAAATATTCTAATAGCTTCTATTCGTGCAACAGGAGCAAATACTTCATCATAATCTACTCCTTCTTCTTGTCTGTAGCCTTGTGCTACTAACCTTGCCTTATTCTTGATAACATTACCTCTTTCATCTCTTTTGACTCTAAAAACCCATCTGGTTCCAATAACTTTCTTCCCATTTGGAAGATCACATAAAACCCAAACTTCTTGAAGTTTAAATTGAAGAAGTTCTTCCTGCATAGCTTCAACCCAGCTTTCTTTAGTCAAGGCTTGAGCAATGTTCTTGGGTTCCTCTTGAGAGATAAAACAAGTAAATAGGCAGGTTTGATGGTCCTTATGATTCACCCTATTTTGTTTGTAGACAAAGCTAAGTAAATCATTATGAGGTTTAGTAAAATTCTTAGCTGTGTGTCTAGTCATCACTCCAGAAGTAGAAGGACCAATGATTTGATCAGGAGGATGATTCTTATGAATCCTTAAAATTGGAGACTGTGGAACTCTATACGTATCATCCAAGTTAGTTAAATCAACATCTTCATTGGAATCTGAGAAAATACCTTCATCTGCAAACTCATCATCGGTTCCTCTAATCTAGGCATGGTAGGATCATCCAAATCATCTAAAGTATTGTCAACAAGTGCAAAGATGACTTTGGTCAAAAGTATTGTCAAAAATCTTGTGAGAGTACTCTGCAGTCTTGTTTTTCTTCTTTGCCTCTTCATAAGCTTTCCTTTGTTCATCGGTGTAAGAATGTGCTAATACATCTTGAAGAAGCATCCGATTAAGTTCCTCTTGAATAGATTGATCCTCGTGAGATAATGAGGATTATGGTGCAATGATACTTTGTTTTGGAGTATCGATTACTTTGCTTGGGAACATCGATACTTTGTTTTGGATTAACAGGATCTTCATCGTGAACATCATCCGGTCTAATATGAACTCCATGAACAACATATTGTAAATCTTCTCCATTGTGCAGGTTGATTTTCTTCTCTAATAGGTACATAATTCATTGAAGGAGTTAAAACCTCAAGATCAAACATCCAATCGGGACCTTTACCTTTCTCATTGTTTTGATCTTCTAAAACTCAACATGAAGACAATCTTGAATCTTCTTAGTAACTCTATTGTATACTATAAAGCCTTTCTTGTTAGTGCAATAACCCAATAAGTATCCTTCTTGGACTTGCCATCAAACTTCCCAGTTATCAATGGTGTTTAAAATAGTGAGAGGGCAACCAAAAGGCTTCATAAAGCGAATGTTGGGTTTATTGCCCATCGCAATTCATAGGGTGTCTTCATCGTGGTTTGGTGGTGAGACTCTGTTAAGTACATAGCATGTAGTACTTACGACACGCCTTGAATTGAATAGGTAGATGGGAATCGCTAGCATTGTTCTTCTTGCTTCAATCAAAGTCCTATTCTTCCTCTGCAACACCATTTCTTGTGGTGTTCTTGCAATACTAAACTCCCTTTGTATGCCTTTGTTTGCACAAAATTCATCCATAAGCTTGTTCTTGAATTCGGTCCATTATCACATCTAATACCTCTAACCTTGAGTCTCAATTGGTTTCAAGAGCTATTATGAGTGTCTCGAATAGCATCAAAAGTATCATCCTTAAAACCAAAAGAAAACCCAATCGAATCTCTGCAATCATCGTAACAACCAAGCAGTACTTTTTCTTGTTTAAACTTGCCACGAGACAGTCCAAACAAATCCATATGTAATAGACTCAATGGTTCTCTAATATTTCTTTCCTCAAGCTTCTTACAGGAAGCTTTGTGTTGTTACCCTTCTTGCATGCCAAGCATGATTGATCATTCTTGTAAGTCTTTGAAGGTAAGCCTCTAACTAGATTGCCTTTGACCAGTTTGTTGATATTCTTGAAATTAACATGGCCCAATCTTCTATGCCATTGATGTGCCTCTTCAGATGTTGCTTTAGCCACCAAACATGTAGCTCTTCCATAAGAATGTAGACTCTTCATGTCTAAACTATACACATCATTTGTCCTTGGTACTCTAAGGACCACTAATTCATCATCAACAGGCTTAAAATCGGAGGAAAGGATGAGACATTACGTGTCGATGAATAACAGGGATGCTTTTTGTCACAAATTTGAGGCCCGATAACAAGTTGAACTTAAGCTCCTTCACATATCTAACATTCTCAAAGTCTATAAGCCACGCTTTGATAGTTCCTTTTCCGGTAATCTTTCCTCCATTGGGATCATTCCCAAATGCAACTCTTCCTCCACTAATATTTCTAAAATCGACGGGATCTCTTTGTCTCATGTCATGCTTCCGAGCAACCACTATCCACAATTAGATGATCTTTAAGCTCCTCTTACGGGTTGCCACGCACACAAAGAAAAGAGTTAGTGATTTTTAGGAACCCAAGCCATTCTTGACTTGTGTTCCCCGTGGAGTTACAAACTCAAATTCTTTGAGTATGTAATTCCACTATCTTTCAAATGATGATCCGAATTATCTTTCAATCTTTAGCATGTGGATTTTCAAAACTTTATGATTTTCAACATAAATCTCTTTTACAAGATTATTAGCTTTTCTTGTATCACAAAACATCATATTCACTTTTGTTGAAAGTCAGTGTGTCCTCGGTACCTTCCTCTTAACCCATTTCGGTTTAACACGTGGTTCACGTGATCTAGATCCCTATTTGAATTGTAATACCTTCTAGGTTGATAGTGAGATCTCCTAGGATTCCTATTCCAAATAGTATGATCGATTACCTTGTTTTGGTGAGCGATTACTTTGGAAAATCTTGTGAGATCTTGAAGGTTTTGAAAAGGTCTTCTCGATGTGGGTATCTATGATCCGGGTGAAGTTTACGTGATTAAACCTATTTGAATGATTCCAAATGGTTTGTGCTCTCTAGGTTTCGGTTGGTAGACCTATTCTTTGAAACTTGCTTAGATATTACGAGTGTCGATCACAATCCTTGATTAAATGAGTAGGACTATAACACACAAAACATAGTTTTTGACCCATATGTCCAAAGTGATTTCTTCTATATCTATGCCCAAAATTATTTTGCCTTCTTGGTGAATGATGAAACTGTTTTGACCAAATTTATCCCAAAAGGTTTAGCGATCTTGTTTTGAAAAGGTTTTGTTGAAGGTGCTTGTTTTTAACATCATTTTCATGACTTCTTTGGATTTTTCGATTGCTAGATTGAGCTACAAGCTTCTTCCTAAACTCTAGACTATCTACTCCAAAACGAGAAACATCGGGCCTAGAGGGTTGATGAATGCCGATGGGATGAGGAACGACATGATAACCATTATCTTTCTTATACTCGGGAGGTGGTTCACTTATTGAGCTCTCATTACTAGATGTATCTACATAGTTAATGAGTTCATCATCACTAGTGGTTATGTCCTCAAAATCACCTTCATCACGATCACTAGGTTGGTTTCTTCTAGTTTACTAAAATCCATTCCAAAACCTAATCCGGTTTTAAGGTAGGCTCTTTGTTGTTTTGAACATAAGAAACATGTGACAAACCGATTCTTTCCGGGCATCAAACTTAGCTAAAAATCATCTCTTTCCTTAGTTAATTTCTCAATTTGATAATTTTCTGAGTTTAATTTCCATTCACTAAGTTTTAAGCGGTAATCCTGTTGTTCATATTTTTCATTAAGCTACTTCATTAGTTTCATGTGCTAGAATTTTGGCTTCCATAGATTCTAAGGTTATTTGATAACCGACTACCTCGAGACCTAGCCTTAGCACAATTATCTCTTTCAATAACATAAGCTGTTAAGTAATTTTTATAAAAATCATAACAGTTTAAGCATACCTCGAGATAGGAGGCGAGTTGGTGAAGTAGCCACCATTGCAAGAAGAACATGATCATCTTCACTTTCTTTGCTCAATCAAATCCTCCAAAGCCATCATCGATTCCAAAGCGGCATGTTCGATTCTTCATCAAAAGTAGTGCTCGGTCAATGCTTCCTTTGTTTCTTCAACTACATCTTCCATTGCTATCATACAAGAAGTCATCGGTTCATCATCAAACTCTTCACTCCAATCGACTTCGATAACTTCTCTTGAGCAACCAAAGCCTTTGTTTGATGGTGGAATTTCTTTGAGCTCAAGTTTTGGCTTCTCGGATGTTTTGTTTGCTTGATACTTAGCAAATATGCACTCCTTGCAAAGTGACCGATCTTTTGACAATTGAAGCATTCAATTTTGGATTTGTCAAAAGTTATTCCTTGTTTTGGTTTGAAATCAATGCTTTTGCTGTCTTCTTCATGTACTTTTGATCCTTGCGTTGATCATAGCAACTTGCCACCGGATATCAATTTCTTCAAGTGCATCTTCTTCAATCATGCTAGATCTTCTTCATAAGTGATGTAGTGGCGGCTTGTTGTGCAAAGAAGGAGCACACAACTTCATCTGAGTGCATAGTGGTAGGTGGTGGGGCTTCTTGAACATATGAAGGGGTGTAAACAAAGGTACTTTGAGAAACAGTGCTTTGAGGAGAAGCGGTACTTTTGATGGAAATCGCGCCTTCTTTCGAGATGATAGAAAAGCAATCTTTGTGAGACTTGGAATTTGTTTGACCACTCATCTCATGCTCATACACCTTGGTTGATGGTAGAGATCATCAAAGTCCATTACATCCAAACCTTGTTTTCCTCTAATCATAGTAGCAATCACATGCCATGTAGATGGCAAACTCATAGAAACTTCAAATTAGCATCCTCAATGACATACGCCTTCTATAACTCCAACATGTTGAGGAGATTTTGAAACCTATCATATGCGACATCAAGACTCTCTCTTTCACCAACTGTGAAAGTTTCAAATTGTTGTTTCAAACAAATTTACGTGCATCTTCTTAGAGGCTTCATTCCCTCCAAATCTGGTCTTGAGAGCAGCCCAGAGCTGCTTAGCATCTTTAGCATCATGAAATTTGAGAAGATGACCATCTGGAATGGCAGATAAGAGAATGTTTAGAGCCTTTTCTTGATTCCTTAGGGTTGCTGCTGGTAAGACTGCTTTGGGTGGTTTAGGTTGTCCTTCAATCGCTATAGGTTCTGGAACAACTTCATTCCCATTCACAATTACATTCCATAGAGCATGGTCTGTAATGGCAATATACTGCCTCATCTTCATACACCAGAGATCATATTCTCCCTTCTTGATTATTGGAATTCTGAGTGAGGTGATTGACGGTGGTGGAGCGACTTGATCGACATCTTGAATATTGTTGAAGTAGGGTTTCTTCCTAGTCGAGTTTCCACAAGCTCGATACCACTTGTTGGATCGATATACTTTAATCAAACTAACTTAACTAGCTTGTTAAGGTTTAACAACCTTGGATAAATCCTAAGTTATTAACAAAGAAACACCGAGCAATCTTTATCAAGTGCGGAATTTACTTAACAAAGCTAAGAAGAATAACTTTTATTATAAACTCTAAATCGCTTATTATGGATACTCTAAACAACTCTAAGATTATCGAACTTCTCTAAAACACTAAATAACTTGTGAATTAGTAAACTCTAAAACTCATAGACTCATACCTCTAATGCCAATCTAGGAGTCCTTTTATAGGCTCAAGGATATCCTAGTCGGTTTACAATTTGTATCCTTGTCGACAAGTAATCTAAACATAGAATATTCTAGAGTTACAATACTTTCCATAAGCGAATATAACAGATCTTTGTTCTTGCGGTACTTTGACTTCAAAGTGCGATACTTTGACTTTGTCTTTAGCGATGCTTTGACTCTTTGACTTTTCCCGGTGCTTAGCGACTTACGGTACTTTTATCAATCTTGATGACTTTCATATCTTGAGACTTTCATATCCCAACACATAGTTTTGTCAAAACCAGTCACTTCACTACATCATTTCGATAAAATGAAAGATAATGTTCATGCTCAGGGTAAAATTCAAACTCCTAAGACCAGGGATGTAAGAAGATCATCTAGTGCACTTAGGAAGTATCAAAAGGTTGACCTCTCCCTAAGAAACCGTTAATGACAAAATGTCTAAACTTAGGAATAGGAAATGGTTACATCTTCTCGTGACTAAAGGATCTAACACTCCTAGTTCTTGTCTTAAGTAGATGCCTCTTGGTAGATTTTTAAGAACATTAAATCCAAATGGAATAACACTCCTATCTCTTGCCTTAAGTGGATGCCACTTGAAAAAATCTTTAAGAATGTTGGATTCAAATGGATTCCCATCGAATATTGGCCACTAATGGCATCACAAAGGTCGATCAGAATCATCCAAAGAATGAATACTCGCTACTAACCCATCTGAATACAATTCTACATGTGCTATTAGTGCAGATACTCCTCATTCTTTTACAGGTACAATGCTAAATTCAATCATGAACATCATGATATGGTTTCCAACTGAAATGAAACCTCTTCATCCAGGAGTTTCAGCATGTTAGAATTAATATGCAAGTACTATGACTCCTGATGACCTCAGCTCAGGGCTCGTATCTCATCACTTGATGGTTAATCCAATCTTGATACACTTTAAAAAAAATCCATATACAAAATATTTCATTAAAACTCTTTAAAAATCCATAAAAATTTGAAAAATCAGAAATTTACAAAAATAGATTCAAAGGCATGTCTTCTGGTATCAATTACATCTACGGTCCTAGAAATGTCGGTTAATAATGACACGGGTCTTTAGATGAAGTTCGAACAGAAGTTCAACTGTTTTTTAAAAACATGTCTTTTAAATGGGTTCATTACTATGCAACTTTGGGTTCATAAATGGGTCAACTTCAATCAACGATCACTCATGTTTATTCGTATCACTGATTGAGGGGGAGAATTAATTTCATACTGCTATTCCTGTCTGTCAATTCGTCTCTGCATGATTGCCTCTATATGATTTCTTGAGATATGTATGTGTTTCTGAGTAACTATTTGGTGCAAAGATATTTGTTCAATACATGTCATTATGCTTCATGCATTATATGTATTATTTGAATTGGCTTGTGTATCTCTTGTATGCTTTTATCATCAGTAATATGTCCTATTAGGATCTTTATGGTCTCAGAAATGTTGCTAGCTGTTGCATGTCACTTTGAGGGATAGAATCTACCAGATTATGTTGAGATAGGCGTTGTGTGTATGAGGTTTGTCTAAATCCATATGTGGAATGCGGTTTGTCAAGTCCAAGTGTAGCATGCTTCTTGTATAATTGTATGCGGTTTGTCATGTCTAAATGTTGCATGCGATTTGTCATTTTGCAGGGACTAAATGTGTCAAAAGTGAAAACTTGTCCTTAGTATAAATGATGCGTTTTGTCTCCCTTGGCCAAACTTATCTAAATCTTAGTCAAACGAAGCATCTTTTTCTCTCTAAACATTCTTCGAATCGATTTGATAAACGTGTACACTTGTGGTATGTCATAACACTAAGATCTACATCTAATTGCTAATTACCCATCACGAATACACATCTAATTAACATATTCTTTGCAGATTCTCTTTTCATTATTCCATTCAAAAATTCCTCAACTAGGTTTGTTTTTGTTATTGTGTTTAAATTTTTCTGGGTTTAGATTGGAATGTGTAAAGGCATTATTGTCGTATATAGGCTTAGTTTGTTTGTGATGGTTCCCCTTTTATGTTCTCGTACCCCTCGTTGTGAATTTGATTCTGTTGAAGGATAGTGGACTGAATGATTGTTTGTGCTAATGGTTTGTGTTTAAGATATATGTATATGTTGTATATTAATGTTTGTGTATGCCTGATAAATGTGTTGGTTTAAATCTGCTCATTGAAATTGTTTCAAGAGTTGTATTCTTGAAATCGGTTTGATAGTCATGCTTGTAAGAGAGTTGTCAGTTCAAAGTTCTTGAAAGCTGTTTGAGGGATGTTGCTTGAAAGTGATTTGTCGTTTAAAATTCTTGAATGCGATTTGTCATTTCAAATTCTTGAAAGTGGTTTGTCTGTTTATATACCTAATGCGTTTTGTTGAATGCGTTTTGATATATGTGACTTGATGAATGCAGTTTGATCTATGCGGTTTGGTATATGCGACTTGTCCATAGTGTTTTGACCTATGCGATTTGATATATGCGGTTTGTCCAAAACCTTGACCAATGCGGTTTGATGCTTGCGTTTTGACTCATGCGACTTGTCTAACTATGCGGTTTGACCCATGCGACTTGTCTCTATGCGGTTTGATCCTAAGCGGTTTGTCCATATAAAGGTTGATCTTATGCGATTTGTCTTATATGCTGATTACTTTGTATCCATCATTCTACTTCTTTGGTCGTGTGTGTTGATCGTATAAATGCTATGTCTTTGTGCACTTAACCTGATCATCATTTACTGTCAATACTCTGTGATGTTTATGAGTTTCCATTACTTGATGTGCCTTTGCCTCATTGATATCATGTTCACTAATATATGTATGCTATGTCATAAACATGAATTAATAATTTAGTGACTAAGATACTTTGTTGCAAATAAGGTTGTTCTGTTGTCCTTGTCTAACATAACAAATTTCCGAATATTGTTGTTGAATATGTGCTCTACAGAAATACAATGGCAGGCACCACATCTTTGAGAATCAAGCTACCCCTGCACCACCCACTGTACCTACTGACGATGAAATTCTTCCTTTTGAGGAATGGGTCAATATTGCTAGAAGCAATTGCTTTGTGGACGTAGAAAGAAATCAACAAAATCCCATCTACAGAATCACAATCGATCTTTTGAAGAACACCAACTTCTTTGGTGCACTAACTATGCGGTGTACTATTACCTCAATATACCTGCAACAATTCTGGAATACTGTAACATGGGACAAGATCACGGCTATATACACTTGTCAACTGGAAGACAAGTGGTATGTCATAACCGCAGACACTCTCAGGGAGGCTCTCCAAATCACTCCAAGAGACCCCGCAAATCCATTCGTCACTCCACCCACAGCTGAAGAGCTAATGGAATTTGTTGAAGAATTGGGATACCCAGGCAAGATCACAAAGATCTCGGGAATCATCACTAATGAAATGTATCAACCGTGGAGAGCTATTATCACTATTCTCAACCTGTCCTTAACTGGTAGGACTTCTGGGTTTGAGAGAGTGAGGGCTCCAATGCTACAAATTCTGTGGGGAGTAGTGAAAAGGGTAAACATTGACTTTGCGGAACGCATTTGGGAAGAATTCTCCTTAGCTATGGACACCTTCATCACCAATAAAGTTTTAACTTTCTGAATCAAGTCAAGGGAAAGAAATCTAAAGACAAAAGGGTGATTCCCAGTATAAGGTTCTCAAAGCTCATTGTCCAGCACCTGCAGCAAAAACATCAATTTACTCCAAGAAGCGAGTCAGCTCTCCAAGAAGCCGGTGATGAATTTATTCTTGGAAGCTTGAAATTTGTAGCCAAAGGATCGAACAAAGAGATCTTTAGAATGCCGATCCCTGAAACACTTCTCACTGATAGAATCAAGAAAGCCGACTACTTCAAGAAATATATGAAAAAGGCTTCAGGCACAACTGTTGATGACACACCCAATCCTACTCCCACACCATCCAGATCAACAAAATCATCCTCAAAGTCATCTTATGCCAACCTCCCTACAAAAGACAGGAAAGGTCAAAATATGCTAAGTCACCCTCATAGAAGCAGAAGAAGAGAAGGAGTAACACTGAGAAGGGGAAAGGTAAAGGGTCCAAGGAACCCGAGAAAGAGATGACCTTGATGGATGAAGACGATGTTGCGCTCCAACAAGGCATTCAAGAAAGCCTGTCGAGTCTAGAAGTGTCTCAGAGACAGCCAACGAAGGGGGTTACAATACATGAACCAGAATATGTATCACGTCAAACCCCTCTGGTTGCTCAAGGCAAAGGTAAAGGGAAAGCTGGTGAAGAAGTGGAGCAAGCTGCTCAGATTTTGTTAACTATCTCCACTCCAACTCCAAAGACTACAAACCATTTTGAGCTCAAGAAAAGAAATGTTGAATCATCTTCTACACAAGAGCAAATTGGAACGGAAGGAGAAGAATCTGCCACATAGGAGGACACTCTTGACTCCAGTGATACCCAGTCAGAGAGTTACGAATCAGAGCCTCTAACTAAGGTGCATACAGAGACTATCACATGAACTGTACCTGAACCAGAACTGGTAAATGATCAAGGCACAGAGTTAGATGGGAATGAACTGTTGCAAGAAACACACTCAAATCTTCAAGAAACTCTAAAACCAAGATCTGAAGAACAAGTGCGTCTTGAAGAAGCAAACGTGTCAACGGGATCCCTATCTTCTCTGAAGAACCTTGATGTGGACATAACCTATGGTGACCAATTCCTCAAGGATAGACCCTCAGATGCTGAGTTGGATAAACAAAATGATGAAAAGGAAGAGGTTGAATCCATGTTCTCTGTCACCATTCAGCAGGATACATCAACCGTTCCATCTATGTCGGCACCAATAGTCTCTACATCTACAACATCTCCAGCAACCACACTTCCACCACCTGTTCCACTCCTATCAACAGCACTTCCACCACCCGTGTCCTCTGATACAACGACAACCATCCCTCCACCTGCCGTCACTGTTAATGAATCAGTCACACCACCAGCATCACCACCTCCTAGCAAAACCACCGACCAATTACTTGATGAGGCACTTAAACGAATCGAAGCTCTCGAGAAGCACCGCCTGCCCGAATCAGTCAATCATCTTGATCGTCGTCTATCTAAGTTAGAGAGTTTCGATTTTAATACTGAAGTGATAAATGCCATTGAAGCAGAAGTTAATGATGCAGTTGAATGGGAAATGAAAGCTCCGCTTCATAAGAGGTTCAAAGATTTACCTACTTCGGATATGAGATCAGTCCTCCATGATAGAATGTTTGAAACTGATGAGTATAAGGAGGATGAAGTTCACACAGAGTTGTATGAAGCTCTCCAGAACTCAATTGATCATGATAATTACATGCAGCACTTAATTAACATTCATGAAAGGGATGGAAAGAAGAAACGGATAGTTGTTATGCTTGAATCTAAGTCTGGAGTTCCTAAACCACCACCTCCTCCTCCTCCAACTGGTGGAGCTGGTTCGTCTGGGATAGGTGGATCATCAGGTACAACAGAAACTCAAAAGGCGAATCCACCAACTCCACATCCGAAGCCTTTAAACCAACCTAGTTCATCTGCAGGGCAAGGGTCTCAGAAGACATCTAAAACCTTACCCTATGCAGCATGGACCACGATTGACTCCCGGTTCACACCAACTTTCACCACAATCCCAGAAGAGTAGGTGATGAATGAAGAGTCTTATGTTGTTCAAGAATCAGATTCAGAGGATGATGATGCTTCTACAAAACACATTCCTAAGCCCTCTGATGATGAAGATTGGTGGAATGCATACATAGGGGGAAACGCATCAAATCATCCAGGACTACACCATCAAAAGATATGACTCAAAGTTGGTGGCCCGAGGAAAAACCTGAATTTTCTGAACCTTCATGGGCCATTCCAGAATCTGATTTGATTGTTCCTGACAATAAATGGGCAACCACCATTGCTGCCAACCATGAAGCACCTTCTGAAGAATCACTCTTGCATATTACTGGTGACATGGGAAGCTTTATTAAATGGTATTGTGAAAAGCAGGGAATCTCATCAATCACTCCAAAGGATCTTGAAGGCCCAGCTTATGAAATTGTCAAAGTCTTCCATTTTGATGCCGCTCATCTACAATACCAAATGGAATAATTCCACTAGTTACTGACAGATCAAGTAGATGAGAATATCAGTCGATTCAACATCAACAACCCTCTTCCTCTTGGTGGTGAACCCGGACAGAAGACTATTCAATCAGAATTCTTCTTCAACAGAGATCTGGATTATCTACGTGCTGGTACTCAAGGAAGAAGACCAGCCTTATCTATTTATAAGATGAAGGCTGCAACTTATTCAGATCCAAATCTTGAGCAAATGGTACCTGATCAATTTTGGACAGACAAGGAATACGTGTATGATATTGCTGCCTCATACGGCATCTCTCATTGGTGGTTCAAAAAGAAGAACTTCTACATTGAAAGACATGGTTCAGAAAAGAAGCGCAGAGTTGTTCGTTCCAAACTGCGAATTCTAAGTGTGGTCAGTGTGGAAATATTTCCAATATATGGTTATGATTATCTGAAGAAGATCGTCCTCAGAAGAGCTGATATGAAAGACCATGTAATTGAAGAAAACGACTTCAAGCATTTGTTTCCAAGTGATTTTGAAGATCTGTACTTATTAAACCTCCAAGGCTACCTTGATCACCTGCCCATTCGTGAAAAGAAGTCTTTTGCTGCAGCAGTCAATCTATGGATAATAGGGTTAGTGATACGACAAAGAGTGGGTGACTTTCAGCTTGGAATGGAAAGCTATCAGACTCAAGTCAATCTCATAAAACCTCAATGGGAAGCCACAGGGTATGAATTCAAACACGACTACTCTGTGATTGACACTCCAAGAGCAGTTTTCTTTATAGACAAATATGGATCAAGGATGCTTCTGAGACTGTGTGAGCTATACAAGTTCAGTGATGGTACGCTAAAGGGTTTTGAAGAAGAATTGGATTCAAGGATCAAGGAGTTTAAGCTCGAGATGAGACCGGGGAACAACACGAGGTTTTGGACGGAACATGACGTAAAAAGGTGTGAAGATTTCATTGCCGCTATCGGACGAAGACTCAAGACTAGAAAGATATTCCGTAGCCTTGAAATTTTTGTGGGAGGAAGAGTTCGTGAAGGACATTACAAGCTACTACAGAGAACAGAATGATGATATCTTCTCATAGTAGTTATTTTTGTTTAACTCTCATGTGTGATGTGGTGATTGTAATATGAACAATAATAACTATAATGTATATAGTATTGATAGGTTTATGGCTTGTAGCTTCCCTCTCTGTCTTAAGAGGGAGCATTGTAGTGTTTCTTTTCAGATCAAATAAAACAGGACACATTTTTCTCCAAAAGGTTTTATACATATTTAGATCACTTGAGATCCAAAATCTCAAAGGATTTGAAAATTTTGATCGGGGGAGAAAATGTGATATAAATATGCAATATGATAAAAGGTGATCTTCAAGTCCCAATAAATAGGCATCTCTCCCCATATGTGCTAAACCTTTTCGTATATCGAAGCACATATTGAGGGGGAGCATTTCAAACATTATTTAAACTATCAAGGTACTAAAGCATCATTTTTTTAAAGTACCTTGATTGAAATTTTAAATGGTTTCTTTAGCTACTGTGATCGTGAAAATTGCTTCAAATCACCCCTTGTAAGCTTTAAATTTCTTAAAAATCTTTAGATTATCAATGCACACATCAAGGGGGAGCAATCAAAAGAAAAACACATCCTTCCCTAAAAACGTTTTATCCAAAGTATTTAAAATACTAGATTTGATCGGGAAGTGATGATGATCATTTTAGAAAATGTTAATCAAAGATTGGATCTTTCATTCTCAATCTAAGGGTTCAAAAGTCCTCTTTCCTCCATGTGCTAAAACAATTTCTAATACTTGATGCACATGTTGAGGGGGAGCATTTCTAAAATATCAAAAACAATTAAGGTACAAAATGCTTTGATTTTATATCACAAGTACCTTGATTGATTTTCAAATGGTTTTTAATTGGTTTCGAGGAGGAATGAACAATACCAAAAGACCGACCATTTTACTCTATGCATGGTGTTATAAGGATGGTAAGGTTAGGTATTAGTTCCCACGATCCAGCCAGAACCGGAGGGATCTACCCAGGGACAATTCACTAGATAGTGTAGAGTCCTTAGGTATGATGAAAAAAGGAGAAAAGTGAGAAATGGGAAGAGTGCCAATTGAGATTGAGCTAGAACTGGAATAAACCCAACAAGGTTCTAGTTATGAAGTCTCGGTAAGCACTGAAGGGGTTGAAGAATGAAAAAGAATTGAATGTAAAAAGGGTGAAAAGAAATAGCCCTCCATTAATTCAACCTTAGGGCAGAAACCGGGTTCAATTCATATGCTACTAGTTGTTACCGAGGTAACACCGGTATTGAAGACAAGACGTCATGGACCCAGTGATGCACTGCACTAAAACTTCCTAAGCTACTCAAGTTCCTCTTAAAAGGACTTGTTTCATTCTCACGGGGAACATACATAATCTATCGACTTTCTCTTAGAGATTGTTGATATTGAAGGAGACCTTCTCCTTAGTCTCCGGCATAGGAAACCAAATATGCACTATTGAGTCTAGAGCCAAGAGATCATCAATAAATCTCATTAGGACACAATTAATGAAGACTCACAGTTTCACACATTGTGGAATGTGAGAATATATTTTAAAGAATCCTACGCATTATCCTTGTGGTATTGCCAGAACATCCGAGTGATATATAAAAATACTCACAATGAAGATGGAAAACCCTCTAGAGCCAACCTCAAACAAGCTCTTGGTGGGTGGCATGTGAGATCTATCCAATAGATTAATCATGTGACAACTAGACAGAAATGATGAGGCGATTCACCATTGAATCAATCCTGGTTCAGGAAATGGATTGACGGATACCTTTGAAAACCGGTCGTTGTGCTTAAAGTTTTTTCTCTAGCACATCGACAGTGTATTAAGTCTTCAAAATTAAAAGGGTATTTATGATTGAAAATTGATTTTCTTGTAAAACCTTCATCGTATTGTAAAAAATTCTTTCTGCAAGCAATACGCGATTGTTTTCAAATCATTTTTAATCAATCAGTAAATCTCAATTTGCTTATTCACTCACTCCGCGTTGTCTTCTTTGAGACGTTCCGGTTTGAGAACGGCTAGAGCATTGCGAAACCCCGTCAAGGAAATTCTTGTAATTATACCGATCACGCGAGTAACTTGTATCGATCAACAGGAACCATGGTTCTTGCAACCTATTCAACAAAGGTGATCAAAGACACTTCTCGTGCGCTTTATTGCTAACTGTTGTTTGTAGGGACACCCAACGGTTGTAGCTGTTCAGAATTGAGGAGTCAATCCATAGCTGCATGCTCACACAACACGTTCATTTCAAAGAAATCATGATAAGTGCATATCTTCATCAAGTGACTCTGATATTTTCACTCCATGCTTCTGCTATGCTGCTTCGAATATCATGAATCAAAAAAAGCTTTCGTAACTCTGATAAGAAGATATCATGATCCAGAATGTGAGCATGTCGGTCCAAAAGTCATAACTTCACATGTTGGCAATTCTACAACGGATGATCTGGAGATAATGTGTTGCAAATGATCTCAATGAAAGCTCCTGATCACTTATCAAAGAAACACTCAAAGACAAAGAATCATTACTACAATACAAAGTTAAAGTTTAAGAAGCTTCAAAGTCTACGAGCTCAAGCATTAAAGATTATAGATAATGTGCTAGGACTTTCAATGTAACTCTTGGGGTGACCTCCCTTAGGGGGAGATTGTTAGGATTTAGAAAATCCATGTTGAAGTGTTGATCACCCCAATAATTGTTTAGCATATTACAGCTCTTAGACATAACGGTATATTAGTTAGTTCACTAGTAGTATAAGTAACACCATGGAAGAAGGACGGGTCTTTACCCACTGTATGCCTGATCCACAGCCCGAAGGATGGCGTAGTCATTTATATAAATAGCCCTCTCCCCACAAGGGAGAGGGTTATAATCTAACCTTTCATTTAGATTTTATCTCTCTAGAACATCTCACTTTCTCTCTCTAAACTACATATCATTCGACCCTCTTTGTGTATGTATATGTGATTGTGAAAACCAATATGTTACAATATAATTCATTTTTTATGCATTTAGAGAGGTAGAACTTTGGAGAGCAAATCCTAATTCGGTTGTAGTCCGACTTGGATAGTATTTCGGGGTTACATACCCTTCTTTACATCATAAGATAAGTTTGTTAATCCATATTATCATTATGTCTACCCCATGTTTAATTGTTTGCGTGTATGCTTGCTTGTTTACCATGAGTAGCTAAATTATCATTGTGTTTGCTTAGATCTATGAAACCTAGTTGTTAATTATTGTTAGGTTGTCTCTTGTCTTGATTGGTAGACGCTAGAGTAAGGAAAACTGGCTTCTTCTTTAATTGTTGCGAGCTTGAACGTCCGAAATAGCAAAAAGCTTAGGAGTGCACCTAGGCCATCGTTGTGTTTATTGCGTGAGTTGTAGCTTTAGGATAATAGAGTATTCGAGGGAGATACTACGGTACTTGGCGATCCCGGATAGTCTAGAAGAGAGTTACGATTCATAGAATTGGGGAATTTAGCACCGCCCTATGACCAAACAGAATACAACGTACCAATTAAGATGAGGATGTGACAATTCAACTGACCAATAAGTGATAACTAGGGAGTAAGAACATCTAAGTAAACACATTTTTAATCATCATAAGAGCACACCTACATTAGCATAACCTATCTTTACTTTTTCATTGTTCAAGTAGTTAATTAGTTTAATTAATAGTAGTTAAACTTGGTAGAAGTACCACCCCCCACTCCTATACCCCGAGATATTTATTTGCTTTTTAAAAAATATAAAAAAAACAAAAAAGAATCTCCCTCAACCTTACCTTCTCGTCATACATCTCTTCCTAGCATTTCTATTCCCCTAGAGAACGATCAACCCCTGGGCTTACCCCATACTACACTACAACGATTAGGTACACTGCCTAGAGGGTTGTAAAGCTTGCTCGTAGAAAATAAAGTCTTTCGACCCCGAACTCCGCTATCAAGTTTTTGGTGCCGCTATCGGAGAATAGAATAGCTAGTTAGATTTCTATCTCATTTAGGTCTACTCGCTTGATTCCTATCAAGTGAGTTTTTTCTCTTTTTTATTAGCTTCCTTGTAGTCTATCTCTTTCTTTGTGTTTTTGTTTGTAGTCTCATCACTGTTCATCATGGAAGGTGATAACCCACCCAACAACGATCCACCAAATCATCCACCACATCAACCACTTCTACTCAATCAACCACCACTCGACCCGCCAAGAGGCCGTACTCTTGGTGAATACTCTAGACTGAGCCATCAAGGCTATAGGAACACCATTGAGATCCCACTTCAAGCTAAAACTACGGCCCTGTGATCCGACACCATCTGGTTGGTGCAAAACGGATGTGCATTCCATGGACTTCGTTTCGAAGATCCTAATAAGCATCTCAAGGATTTCCTTAAAATCGTTGACTCAATTGACCCTGATGCTACCACTCGGGAGACTACGCACTTGCGTCTCTTCCAATTCTCTCTACGGGACCAAGCTAGTAATTGGATTGAGCGACTTCTCGCAGGATCCATCTCAAGTTGGGATGATCTCACCACCCGTTTCCTCGCCCGATTTTTCCTACCGGGGAGAACTACCAAGCTAAGGAATGACATCTTGATGTTCCAACAACATCAAGGCGAAACCCTTTATGAGGCGTGGACTCGATTCAAGGACTTACTCCACAAAGTCCCTCATCACGGCATTGATCTTTGGCTTCAAGTCCAAATCTTTTACGATCATATCAATCTCTTCACGAGGCAAACCATCGACCAAGCGGCCGGTAGTAAGCTTAGTGAACTTACCGCGGAAGAGACGTGGGGTACAATAGAGGAAATTGCCCTCTATGACTACGAATGTTGGAATGACCCCCGTGAGTTGCCCAAAACCGTAAAGCAATATCCTTGCCTCCCATTAACTCACAACCTTTCAATCGTAGGATGCTCGAACTTGAAGATCAAGTCAATTCCTAATGAGTTCCTACAAAGCTCCTACACCTTCACGCCAAGTGAAAAAAATCACTTTACCTTGTGAATTATGTAGTGGTCCTCATGACACTTGTGATTGCACAAAACTTCCCGAACAAGCTTTTTTGGACTATGCCTTCACGCGTACCGATGAAGTGGGAGAAAAGTGGTACACTTTCAAGCCCGAGCAGAACAATCTAGGAAATTCCTACAACCCCTTGTGGAAAAATCACCCTAGCCTTAGGTGGAACCAAAGCTCAAACCCGTCCCAAAACAACTCCTCTAGTCTACCTAATAGGTTCCAACCAAACCATACCACCTACAAAAACCCTCCCAACACCGTAACTTCCACTAATCTTGAAGGGATGGTAATCCAAGTTCATGTCATCTCAAGAAGCTCGATTGACTAAGCTTGAAGCCAGTTTCAAGAAATGACAAAGCGAGATGACAAACAAGCTATACACCCTCCTAAAAGCCTTTAATGACCGAGATGCGGGAGCACTCCCAAGTGACACCATCAAGAACCCAAAAGTGAATTTAATTTCATCGACTCTATGTTCTTGCTCACCAAAGAAGAATGCATATCCATGCCCCTCGCACCTACAAGTCCACTCGGTCAACACCGTCAAAACGTGTTTCAAGCAAACCATTCCAAAAGACCAAAAACCCAAGTTGATGGTCCATCCAAATCTTGAAACACTAACTAATCAAGAACCCAAATCCACTCTAGAAGAGGAATTTAAGGAGCTTTACTAAAAAAAATCAGTTCTTAAAGTCTTGACTCATGCGCCTTACTATAATGCTTTGAAAGATAAATATGAGCAAAGACTAAAATTAGAATTCTATGGGTCCGCTTTTGTGCAAAACAAGTTACCTAAGAAGTTAAATGATCCCGGCCTATTCATTCTTCCGTGTAGCATTGGAAATTCCAAAGCTTTCGACACATTAGCCGATCTAGGATCAAGAATCAACCTTCTTCCGTTGTCCCTTCATAAAAGCCTTGACCTAGGTAAATTAGAACCAACGGAGACCATCATAGGTTTAGCAGACGATAGTTTTGCGTATCAGGGATAATGAAGGACATGGTAGTACACGTAGGTCAATTAACTCTTTTGGCGGATTTTCATTTGCTAGATATGAATAGTGATACCATGTGTCCATTATTGGTTGGGAGAGGATTCTTAGCTACCGCTAGTGCCATAATTAATTGTAAGAAGTCCAAAATAGTGGTAGGACAAGAAAGTGCTAGGTCAATCTATGATGTTAAAAAGAATTCCTAAGATAATGAGGGTGAACAAGTCCCTCATGAGATCATCTTATATAGGAGACAATCTAGATATGGACCTTGGACCGATAAAGATTTTGTAGGACCTCAACGACCTTTCTATCTAAAAGAGACCTTCATGAATAACACATGCAACATAGAGCAACAATTGGCTAGGGACATTGAGGAGAACCCATTCGAGGATGCTTTAGTGTTTAGGAAGATGACCAATTCCTAGGAGCCTTGCATATTAATCTTTGCATGAATAGATGGAAAGTTGAGAGTAAAAAGTCTAAGCATAAGTAGAATTAGGAGAATCCACCTAAAGATGGGAACAGAGAGTGGCACATTAGGATGACAATTTATGATCCCAATGGTGAGAAGTTTGAGAAAGCGTACCAGACTAGGCGTACTAATAGGAAACTAAAAGAGAAATTTGATCCCGCCGATGTTCTTAAGGATGAACTCACTCACCTAGGTAGGTAGGAGCACAACTTCGAGTCTAGCTACAAGACTCATAAATAAAGAAAAGCGCTTCTTGGGAGGCAACCCATGCTTAATTGTTTGCTTGTTTTGTTTTTCAATTTTTTAGTGTGTTTATATATCTTTTTCATTGTTGTTTATTCTCATGTTAGATTTTGTGAAAATGTTTTATTTTGTTTTTAACCTCGTCTTAATTGCATATAAAGGTATTTTACAAAAAGATAAGTGCAGGGAAGATCTTTAAGAACATGATCATGAGATTAACAATAATTGAAATTGTATATATTTATGTGTTTGTTAGAGTCAAATGCTTGTATCGAGTCATAATGGATATTTTGCAGGAATTTTTCCAGGTTTTAATGAGGTAAATTTTTGAAATTTTTCTAGAAAACGCACTGCACCACTTTTGTCGTGACAACGTGGCGCGAGATTAAAACTCGACGACGTCGAGCAATGTAGTAATGTAATATCGGTTTTGTTTTATGTGTAACTTGTGATTTTGGGAATCCCCAATTCTTAATTTTCCAAAAAAACTGCAAACATCCATTCCACAAGCATTATATCTTATTCACTTTCTAGCTTAGTTTTGTTTCATATATAGTTTTACCGCCCATTTAACGCGAGGTTTCGTTTTGTTTTGTTATAAGTGTGCAGGTTATATTAGACAAGAAGAAGAAACACATATTGGAAGCATTTATTACTTATTCATTCTTCTTGGATGAGGATTTTAACCGCAACTTCATACATATCCTACCGAGCTAATCAGGGGAGTAATAGTTTCTTTCTCTTTTACTTACCTTCCTTTATCATAATTTTGACATTTTCGGGGAACATTGAGGACAATGTTCAGTTTAAGTGTAGGGAGGGAGAATAAAATGAGAACTTAGAAACTATTCACTCATTTGATTTTTGGCTTGTCCTTAGTAAATTGTGTAATAAACTATGAGAAATATTTGTTAGGGTAATTTTAGCACCAAATTAAGAAAAAAAATTTATGGCATTTACGAGTTAAACTTTAGTCTTAATAAAGCGTCTCATGGATAGGAATTATATGACTAGAACAAAAAACCGTATACCACTCAAATTCCACCCCAAAAATGTGAGGTTCGCCCCTAGATCTTTAGGAATAAAAGCATTCATCTTTAATGCTTAGTGAGTGTACCGATAGTATGATAGATTCTAGAACTTGTTTTGTGATGCATTCGGAGATCGCTAGTGAGACTATATTCGTATAGTTAGGATTAACTAAAAGATAAGAGGCATTAGGATAACCCTTGTTTGAAACTTGTAATTTAATTACGTCATCCACATCGGTTGAGTAATTTTTCCTACACCCTTGCGATATACTAATCTTTAGTACACGATATCCCTAGTTAACCTCTTAGAGCCTATCCTTTTCGCGGTTTTCATGATGTTTCGGTTTTCAAAATATCAATGAAGAGCATTATTAACAATCCACCCCCAAATGTTACACCCAAATCACCTTAGCCTACCTTGTATGCACTCATCTTCAGTGCATTATTGTTATCATTGTTAAACCTTTAGTTCAGTTATCTAGTTACTTGCATGGTTGCTAAGTCGAGTCATATCATTTGTATACAGTTTTGGGACGATTGGGACTCATGGGTTAAAGTATTATTTTATGGAGTAACGGGAAAGAATGTTAAATTCAAATTCCCTTTGTCTACGTAATTAATTACTCCAAGTGTATTGATCTTTTCAAATCGGGTCAAATAATGTTAGTGAAATAAAAATTCAAGTGTAGGGATGCTCCTATAAATCCCTTTATTTTGATGTTATCGTAGAGGATGGTAGAGTAAATAGGCATGAAAAAAATTTGTTGAAAAAAAATGAGAAAAACATACGGGCTACCATCCTACATCTATCTTTATGTTTATGTTTTTAAGTTTATGTTTATGTTTGGTTGTAAGTTGTTTATTGTTAGTGAGTCGATTCTTGGCTTAGCAACGCCACGCTTTACATGCTTGTAACATAAGATTTTTGACTTGCCACCACTAAATATCCCTTATCCAACAAAACCCTTTACTTCCCTACCCTAAGCCTAACATGACAACCCTTTGTAAAGACCTCTTAGATAGTTATTCATAGGTTCTTACGCCAAAGCGGTGGAGGTTTGATCTATTCTCAAGACTATGGTAATCTATGTACTATGCCAGGTAAGAGTGTTTATCTTCCATTTTCTTATATGTTATATTTCATATAAACCCGAGAGATGAGAGAATCGAAACACTAATTGTGAGGTGCTAGTGTATGATTTCCGTGCTTCTTATGACTATTGTGGCGCTTGTATTTGTTTTAAATTATTTTAAACCAATGCTTCATGCCCCTAACTTATAAATTGATTGGTTAAAGCATATTTGCTTGAGGACAAGCAAATTCCAAATCTTGAGATATTTGATAAGGATTTAAAACATACGTTTTAGGGGTCATTTAAGCCCTAAATCGACACATTTATATCCGTTACTACTTAAAATCGTTCCTTTTCACATTTTAGGTCTTTTAGAAGCAAAATGCTGGAATGAAGCATATTTGTACGAAAAGGAGCGAAAACATGAAGAAAACGACAAAGTCATGACTCAAGCTGTTCTTAAAGCCTGACGGCGTCCCATCTCAAAGGGCGACGCCGTCACTTGTTGAAGATTTTGATAAAAGATTGTGGAAAATTAGAAGGGGGTTGAATAGTTTACCGATTAAAAACTTTGTTTTGAAACTTATTGAAAGATCAATTGATATTGATCTTGGATATGTTAGTGAATGATAATTAATAAGCAAGCAATATATATAAAGAGTAAATAAGGAAAGAAACAATCTAACCACGACAAGTTGTTTATAGTGGTTCGGTCTACAAGGACTCCTTTTCCTTGCCCTACTCCACTCTCCGAGTCTCACACTCGAGAGTTTAACTTCACTAGTCAACAAGCTCCTTTCACCGGCGGAGAAACCTTTACACTTCGCTTACACACTATTTCTGACACTAAGCTAGATGTCGAGTTCTTTTCCAAGGGCACAACCACTCCCACACACAATGTATTTTAAGGACTAAAATACTAACCACTTACACTCACAAGTTTATGATGGTTTGGTACAAGAATGATATATGAATCAAGATTAGATCATACAACAATAAACAAACAAGACTTCCAACTATTTGTTGAAGCTTGAATATGCCTTGATCTTCTTTGCTACAAAAGAGGATCACTATAATGATATAAAACTGAGTTAGAAATGTTAGAGAGAAAGAATGTATGTGAATATGCTAGAAAGGGATGAGAAACAACTTGGTTTGGCTTTTCTATTTATAGCTAAAATGATCAGCAGGCACCACAGACCACGGAACCCACAAAAGGGTTCCGCCCGTGCATACTTTTGGTGCCGCCGGGGTCTGACAGCAAGATCACCAAAATTTTACCAAAGTCAACAATATCTATCCAAGATTGTGTAAGATATGTAGAGTCTAAATCTACACAAAATATCTAGTGAAATCTTCTAGAGATTTCAATGATGCACTACATGATGTCATGTGTTGTTTTCTATTTTTAGAAATATGTTAAATGTAAATACATAAGTAATGTTTTGTTTTAAGAAACTAAAACATGCTTGATCTAAAAATATTAACATACATTATGGTTTAGAGTTATATCAATAATATGATTAATCAAAATATAAATGCTTGAGTGATGAAGATATTACTTGATGAAAAGCTTGTTTTAATTTCTATTAAAATTGACAAGCTTTAAGCTTTATAAAAATTAAATTTACTTTTGTCGTTAACAAAACTTAGGTAAAGATCATAAAATATAAATAACGTTTAATGACGATATTTGTATTAACAATCTTCCCTTTTGTTGAGGACAAAACATAAATTTATTTTATAAAAGATGTAAAGTTTGTACAAGAGTTATAAAATATGAAATTAATTTTAGAACTTGAAAGATTTAGATAAAGATGATAATACTAGTATGTCCAATTTAGACATGATGTTGACTTTTCATAAAGTCAAAGTATGCGATTGACTTTATTTAAAAGTCAAACTCTTCATTAGTCGAGTGTGATGTTGACTTTTCATAAAGTCAGTATGCAATTGACTTTTATAGAAAGTCAAAGTCCAAGTTCTATAATATTTCTCCCCATTTTTGTCGAAACAAAAAGAAGAGGCGAGGCGGAATAAGTAATGAGCCCCGAGCCATTATCTCCCCCTTGGCCAATGCTCCCCCTAAATTGGGTACTAAGAGAAAGATACATGGATTGTGAAAAAGCTACAAAAAAATGTTAGTAATAAGCATCATCATAAGCATTTCCAATCACCATGTAACAAGTAACAACAATATAAGAAACACCATTCACTTTGTTAAAAAAATTCATGATATGAAAATCATGAAAAGGAACACAATGATGTATTAGTACATGAAGGAAATCCTAGAAATGAAAATAATCCAAGAAAATTAGAAAAAAAAGTACAAAGAAAATCCTAGAAAAATAAAAATACTAAAAGATAGACTAGGAACCTCCTATTGAGGTGGTGGATGAGCAAGAGCATTAATGCACTCTAGGATGTGGTTGAGGATGAAACTCATTTCATCTTGAAGCTCATGGACCATCACCCGGGTCCTTTCGGTAATGTGGCCGGTCCGCTCACAATTTGAGCAACCGTGTCTAGGAGGGTAATATGGTTCATAATTTTGAGGTGGTGGAATGGTGGAGTTATTGGTGTTGGTAGTTGGAGTGGTGATTATGGAAGCTAGCAAAGCACTTTGCATTTGCATGGTTTCACTAAGGTGGGAGTCCACCATATTGGAGAATTGGTGGAGATGATTTAGCTCGGCTTCAAGCTCCTCTCTAGTTGGGTGATCATCCCCGTACAAAGGACCATGAATTTCCTTGTGAATAGGATGGAAAAGAAGAGGTTTAGGCCCTAACGGGGCGTTTAGGTCAAATGATGGACGTGGAGACTCATGAGCTATTCGTTCAATAGTACCAAAGGATGGTAGTGGTGGTAGATGATTGGGCCTAGGAGGAAAGTCCTCCAAGTCCTCCAAGAATGGGTTTGGAGATGTAGATGGTGTAGAGAATAACTCTAATGGGATGAGTGTTGGAGATTTAGGAGGTAATGGTGACTTGGATGTTTGGATAGGAGCCGGAGGTGGTGAGCTAGTGATGGGAGTCATTGTTAGAGGTGGAGTAGTGACAATGATAGGTGATTTTGGAGGTGGCGTAGGAGTAGCCAAAGTGAAAAAGTTCTCATCTCTTATGGGAGATGAGATGGTTAAGGGAGAGGAATCGGAAGAGGAGCTTATGTTGACAAAGCAACATGGTCTTATGCTCATTCTAGCCGTTCTCTTGCAAGGCTTGTTTGATGGTGAAGACTTAGTCATTTTTGCTTAAGGTTTTGCTAGTAGACGATAAGATTTGAGAAAGTGTGAGGATGATCATCTTAGAAGCCCTTAATTTATAGGATTATGAAATTATGGAGATATGTGTTTGATTTGATGTTAAACCATAGAAGAGATGAGGTTTCTAATTATTTGTAAGTGTTTTTAATGCTAGTCATATCACCTAAGTTAAGCCATACAAGAAGGATAGAGTGAAGTGACAAAGATATGCAATAAATATGTTCTAATGATTGTAGGATCTTGAGAATCAGATCACCCACGGATTGCAAGGAACCAAATTTTGGTTCCTTCTTTTATGAAAAAAGGGTTCCTTGGGTGGATTTTTGGAATTTTTGAATTTTGGCGAGAAATGGATATCCTATATGCCTAAGTGTGTTAAACTAGTCCTAATATGGGTAAAAACTAGTAAGAACAATCCTAGGGGTAAATTATGGTACTATGGAATGTCAAAATAAGCGAAATTTAAAAACTTACCTGCAGATACAACGGCACCAAATTTTTACACAGGCGGAACCATTATTTTGGTGTCGCCTGGTCCGCCTGTTCAGGTTTGGCGGTACCAAAAGATACAACAGACATAACCAAAAAATTGGTGTCGTCTGGTCCGTGGTGATCAGATTTCATCACAGTAACCGTCGAGGACCTTTCCGAAACCTGAAATTTTTCTTAAAACATATGACATTAATTATTTCTAGTTAGGAAAAGTCGATAACACATGCACAAACATAGTGGAGCTTAGACTTTGACCAGGGGCTAACGATTTTCACATAAAAGTAAAAATGGGTAAAATTTGATAACACACTTTTGTTATCCCCCTGCATCAACTGGTTAGCATACAACATTGTTTCAAGTTAGTTTATCATCCTACAAAGTAAAAACAACCAAATAATATCATACATCATTGTTTTAAGCTTGTTCCAAACACTCCTTTTAAAAACCTCACTTATCCAACTTTTTGTAGATCTTTGTCATCATCCTTCCAATGCACTTGAACATCCCCTTGGTTTGCTTGAACTCCGCCGATTCATTCTCAATCTCGAGGAGAAATGCATAGTACTCTTGAGGTGGAAGTAGAGAATTTAGGAGACCGTCTTCGGAGCTATTTGATGATGATGATGAAGGAGTTGGAGGTTTTGCCCTTTTACCTTTAGTCTTAGCCACTCGCTCGTCACTCAAGGGCACAAATATGTGAGGGATGAGAGCATAGTCTAGCTTCAACCCTTTTGGGCTTGGTGGAATGGGTGCAAATGTTCTATAGAGACGAGTGAGTAGCATCACGTATGGAAGAGCAACCGATCCTTGAGTTGGAATATCTACCATTCTCCTAGCAATGTAGTAGGCTAAACTGAATGGTTGACGAGTGGACAAGTTGTAGAGCATGTGACAAAGGCAAGCATTGATATGGTCTTTATTTCCTATAGTGCTAATGATATTGGCTGTAAGGATTTCCTCCCACTTTTTGAATTCGGGCTTAAGCTCATTGAGCTCCATACCATATGGATCTCGGTTCACTTCTTTTCCCTTTCGGGTGACATGGGTTGGAGCTGCCCTTTCGTTAAAAAGGTGCTCACAGAAGATGTCCTTATCCGCCAAAGGAGTTTGGTAGGGAAGAGAGCGGTCATTGATTGCATCAAGTATAGTGAGTGACCACTTATCCGAGTAAACACATGTACCACGGTTAGGAATTCCTAGCACTTGAGCAAATTGGTCTAGGGAGATGGTGTAGTCAGTTTGATTGATCCTAAACCTAAGAGCCATTTGATTGTCCTCATCAGTGAAAGAGACAACACTAGCATAAAATTCTAAGACAAACCTAGGACAAATGGGTTCATCGAAGTTGATAGTGGCAAGCTCTTGACGGAGATTAGTTTCGTCAACAAAGGAGGAATGAATGGTCCTACCCTCATGGAAGTACCTTTGCTCTAGACTCTTAAAGATCTCGACTTGTTCTTTGGTGAGGCCCTTGGTTTTGTGGTGTTTAGGGATGTGGCTACGAGTATCCTTGTGATCATAGAATTTTACGGCTACCATGATTTTTCCTATGAGCAAAGATTTGCATGTTAAAAATAAAGAACAAACTTAGAGTTTTGGTTATAGTGTGTACCTATATGAAAACAATTTGGAGTTGCGGTTATCTCGACTCATTTTATGCATAAAATGGTTTTCAATGGGGGTGTTTGGCAAACGGCATGAGATAACCCAAATGCTCCTAATTCAATGTGGCTTTATTTGAATATACCCGGGAATGCATATTAGTTATGCATTACCTTTAGTATTCAAGAGCATTATGCAAGTGATGAAAAATTTACGTTTCTATTTGTATTAACAATGAAAAATTGTTTTCCTACAAGTGAGAAGCTTTTCAAAATTTTGACATGGGGTTTTTTGTTTAATTAGAATAAGGCCTTATAGTAATTATCTTTTAAGTAGTGGGAAACATGATTAGTTTATGCAATGTGACAATGTAGTACCTAATTTCGATAACTAGTTATGCAATTTGCCAATTGAATCCATGTTTTGTACAAGAATATACATAATCCCCATGTAATGATTTTGTGCACAAATTAGAATCCTAGACTCAGAATTAAGAGAAGTATTGTAGTTAGGATACTTACAATGATGTTATTTGCAGTGATTAATGGGTGTGAAAGTCTCAACAATGAGTTAGGTGTGTTGTTGATACGTTTTGGTAAAGTGGGTTGTGAGGAAGAAGACGTTTTGTAAGTGGTATTTTTGCTACTGTTGTTACCACGGACCAGACGGCACCAAATATTTGGTTCCGTCCGTGTTGTCGTTTGGTGCCGTGGGAACAGTAGCAGATTTAAGCTAATTTGTTTTGTTTTGTTTGTTCTAAGGTTTAGACTATGTTTTAACTACATGTTTGGTTCCATTAACCCTAAGCTAAGTCTAAGAAGATTAAATGGTTCTCGTTTGAGAGGCTTAGTTAGAATGTCGGCAATGTTGTCTTTGGAGGATACTTTCTGAATTGATATGTTTCCTTTTTGAACATTGTCGCGAAGAAAGTGATGGCGGATTTCAATATGCTTCGTACGAGCATGTTGGACGGGATTTTTGATGAGATCAATAGCTCCTTTGTTGTCGCAAAGTATAGAGATATCGTTGAGATGAATTACGTAATCCACGAGAGCTTGCTTCATCTAAAGAGCT
This sequence comes from Chrysanthemum lavandulifolium, assembly GCA_022545495.1. Classification (NCBI taxonomy): domain Eukaryota; kingdom Viridiplantae; phylum Streptophyta; class Magnoliopsida; order Asterales; family Asteraceae; genus Chrysanthemum; species Chrysanthemum lavandulifolium. Next base: position 187,686,247 of record CM040242.1, read on the forward strand.
TGTTGACATGCTTTTCCGGCTGAGACGTATTCGACTTCAGTAGTTGAGATAGCTAGAGTCGTTTGTTTCTTTGCAAACCATGAGGTGAGACAATGTCTAACAAAAGTACAATTACCACTTGTACTTTTTCTATCGACATAGTCACCGGCATGGTCCGAGTCGGCATACACTATAGTTTCTACACCCGTTCCTTTGGGATACCATAATCCTAAACATGTCGTTCCCTTAATGTATCTAAATATCCTTTTCAAGGCTTCTAAGTGTGATGCTTTGGGATTTTCTTGAAAGTGAGCACATAGACATACACTAAACATAATGTCGAGTCTACTAGCCGTGAGATAGAGTAGGCTATCGATCATTCCTCTATATTTAGTGTTATCTACCGATTTACCTTCCTCATCCTTGGTGAGTTTAGTGTCCGAAGACATGGGTGTCTTAGTTGGTTTTGAGTCTTCAAGACCAAATTTCTTAAGCATATCTTTTATGTATTTAGATTGGTTAAAGAATATGCCATCTTCTATTTGTTTAATTTGAAGTCCTAGAAAGAATTTTAACTCACCCATCATACTCATCTCAAACTCGTCGTGCATGATTTTAGAAAAATCATCACATAGCTCTTGACAAGTTGATTCGAATATGATGTCATCAACGTATATTTGAACTATGATAATGTATGATCCCTTTTTCTTGGTAAAAAGAGTATTATCTACCAATCTCATGGTATATTTGTTTTCTACTAGAAAAGTCTTAAGTCGATCGTACCAAGCTTTTGGTGCATGCTAAAGTCCGTATAATGCCTTCTTGAGTTTGAAGACATGATGTGGTTTCTCAAAGTCGGTAAAACCGGGAGGTTGAGCAACATATACTTCTTCGTTAATAAACCCATTAAGGAAGGCACTCTTAACATCCATTTGAAATAATTTAAAGTCATAAGCACATGCATATGCAAGTAAGATTCTAATAGACTCAACCTAGCTACGGTGCATAAGTTTCATCGTAATCAATCCCTTCTTGTTGATTATAACCTTGTGCGACAAGCCTAGCTTTGTTTTTAGATACTATACCATTTTAGTCCATTTTATTTTGAAAACCCATTTCGCTCCAATTATAGTTTGATCTTTAGGTTTTGGAACCAACTTCCAAACATCATTTCTAACAAATTGGTTTAACTCTTCTTGCATAGCAATTACCCAAGATTCATCTTTTATTGCTTCGTTTATGTTTTTTGGTTCAATGGTTGATACAAAGCAAAAGTAATTACTTTGATTTTGGGCTTGTGATCTTAATGTTCTTTGATTTAGTTGTCCTATTACTTTTTCTAAATGATGACTTTTGGATTCTTTGATGTTTATAATTTCATTATTTAATGGTTCATCTTCCTTGTCATTTTCAATTATTTCTTGACTTTCAACTAAGTCATCATCTACCAAAGGTGATGTCTTAGAGGGAGGTGCACTTTCGTCGAATGTTATGTTCAACGATTCATCGACTCTCATTGTTTCTTTGTTTAAGACTATGTAAGCTTTACTAGTTTGTGAGTAACCAAGAAATACACCTTCATAAGACTTTGGGTCAAACTTGGTGAGATAGCCTTTAGTATTAAGAATGAAACATTTACATCCAAACACTCTAAAATATCCTAAAGTTGGCTTTTTGCCTTTATATAATTCATATGGTGTTTTGTTTAAGAAATGACGTATTAAAACTCTATTTCAAATATATGTAGAAGTGTCAACGGCGTTACACCAAAACTTTTGAGGTATCTTTTGTTCATTAAGCATTTTTCTACTCATTTCTTGAATGGTTCTATTTTTACGTTCTACAACTCCATTAGATTGAGGTGTTCGAGGAGCCGAGAAGTTATGTGTTATACCATTTGTATCACAAACATTTCCAAATTGTGTTTCATTCTCAAATTCACGACCATGATCCGTTCGGATCGACACAATGTTAACACCTAGTTGATTTTGAATTTTCTTGCTAAGTATTTCAAATTTATCAAAAGCTTCATTTTTAGTTTTCAAAAATAATTTCCAAGTAAACCTTTAGTAATCATCTACTATAACCAAAGTGTATAAGTTGCCTCCATAGCTTCTTATAGCGAATGGACCAAACAAGTCCATATGCAAAAGCTCTAGACACTTAGATGTGGACACCATGTTTTTAGCCTTATGGCTACTATGAGTTTGTTTACCAATTTTGCAAGCGTCGCAAAAATGTTGGTCATATTTTAGTTTTGGTAAATTTCTAACTAGCTCTTTTGAAGATAGGTTTTGGATAAGTCTCATATTAGCGTGACCTAAGCGTCTATGCCAAAGAGTTATCATCTAAGGTTGTTAGACAAAGTTTGTCATTAGATGTTTTATCTATTTTCATGACGTATATGTTATTTTTTCCTAACTCCTTTAGCTATGGTGATACCATCTTTTAGTATTTTACTACCATTTTCTTCAAATAGTACTTTATACTTTTTATCACGTAATTGGCTAATACTAAGTAGATTAAATCCTAACCTATCGACATGAGCAACATTTTCAATAGTTAGGGAGTTATGAGCGATCGTACTTTTGCCAATGATTTTTCTTTTGAGATTGCTACCAAAAGTGACATTACCTCCGTCATACACTTGGTATGTTGAGAAGAGGTTTTTGTTGCCCGTCATGTGTCGTGAGCATCCACTATCTTTTATCCATTCATCAGGTTCTAATCCAACTTTCAAGCATACCTATGACACAAATAACTCAAGCGTTTGGTCCCCAATATCTCATGGGTCCGTTTGGGTTAAACATACCATTTACTTGGTTCATATATGGAAATGATGGGTAAGGGTTCCATGGCATGTAATTTGGAGTTTGATATGGTATAGGGAAGTTTTGATTCCAACCGGTATATTGATAGTTGGGTTGTATGTTGTGGTTGCTCTTGGGAAAGGGGCATTTGGCAATAGGTGTTTTAGACCGTTGTTGAATAGTTTTAGATCTAAATTCATTTCTAGCAAGTCCTAATCCTGATGTAATAGCAGGTTTTAGTTTAACATTATCCTTGGTTTTCTTTGTTACTTTGACAAATTCACTACGGTCCGTATTGCAAACATTTTGTCATGCTGCAGTGCCCACGGCACCAAAACTTTCAACGGACAGAACCCTATTTTTGGTTCCGTCTGGTCCGTGTTGTACTGCAGCAGTTTTGACAGTTTGTTTGTCTTTTTTGGCCATTTTGGTTTGACTCTTTGGAATTAGTACTTCATTAAAACCTAGTCCATTCATGTTTCATGGTGTTTTTTTAATTCTAACTATTTCATCGGCACAAGCAATATTTTTGTTAAACCTTTTAAATTTAGAGTTATGTTCGATGAGAACTTCTTGTGTGAGTTTTAGCTTTTCTATTTCAAGACTAAGCTCTTGATATGATTTACAATCATTGTTATTTGCTTTCCCCTTTTCTAGTCGTTTTGCCTTTTCTTTTAACTCATAGACTTCATTTTCCAAAAATTCCTTTTTAGTCTTTAAAAACTTATTTTTAGTTATGGTTTTTAAACTAAGCTCACACAATTGATTATATTGTTTTTGCAAAGTGTCATCATCAATAGAAGAATAAGATGAGTCGGAATGTACCTCGTTTGATTCATGTGCCATTAGAGCAATCTCATCCTTGCTTGATTCTTCATCATCCTCACTATCACTCCAAGCACCACTTACAAAAGCTCGTTGAGTTTTGCTTTTAGGTGGCTTGGGGCAATCTCATATTAGATGACTTGCATCACCGCATCTAAAACACTTTCTTTCACCTTTTCCCTTTTTGTCATCTCAGTCTTTTCGGAATGGCTTATTTTCTTCTCGGGGTTGCCTTACGAACTTTCCTCTTCTTCTAAAGAACTTTTGAAATCTCTAACGGCCATAGCATACTCCTCATCTTCACTACTGGAGCAAGATTCGTCATCATCACTTGATTCCGTTCTTGCCTTTAGAGCAACGGATTTGACTTTCTCTCTTTTTCCTTTGATGATTTCTGAATCTTTCTCTGTTGGAATCACTCCTAAACTATATTTCAAGTGTTAGCAATCAATATGTAATAGGTTGCTTAATTAGGCTTTTATTTTTGTATTAATAGCAAGGCTTATGGAGAAAGCCCATAAGCCTTGGCCCAAGTCCAATAAGGAAGGAAGGGAACTTGTAGTGTTGCCCTAGTCCCTTCCCCTATAAATACCTTTGTAAACCTTTATTTGAAGGTTGGTTGTTCACATTATCATATATCCTACGCATAACTTTCTTTCATTTATATTCGTGTGTGTGTTGGTGTGTTCAACCAATCTATCTCATCTATATTTCTTACATATTGATGCTTGTGTTACATTATGGTGACCTAACAGTGGTATCAATCGCCATCTAGTTGGGTGAAACATATTTGTTTTTGAAGTTTGTTGTTATACGCGTGGGTTTTGTGCTCTAAACCTTTCATACGTTTAAAGTCTTAATTTTTACACTTAAAAACTCAAGATTCTTGTGTTTTAAGGTTTATTTAGTGATAAAGTTTAAGTTTTTAGCATCAAGTTCCAAACTTTACGTGTGTAGCATAGTTTTAAAGCTTGGTTTTGTTCGTGTGGTTCTGTCTACGCGTAAGGGTGAAATTGGATTTGGATCATCAAGTTTCAAACTTTAGTGTTATTTTGGTGATATTGAAGTTATTTCATCATAAAAATCATGTTTCTAAACACTTTTGGGCATAAAAATCAGTTTTGGTGATAGTTTGTACTTTCTACTCGTAGTAAAACCCTAGTTTTACTCGTAAGCTCCAAGTCTACGCCTAAGCATCTGTTACGCGTAAGCATTCCATCATTTGATCTTCAGTGCTCTTGGTTTACTCAGTGTTTTCTTGCTTGGATAAGCCTGAAAACACTTCGACTTTGGATATCTTTTACACTGGTATAAGTGTAAAGGATTTTTGGGTAAAACCCTAGTTTTACGCCTAAGCTAAATACTTACGCGTAGAATTATGTTTGCCTAAGCATTTCTTACGCCTAAGGGGATATTACGCATAATGATTCTACTACTAAGTCTTTGGTTTACGCCTAAGCTAAGATTTTCTCAAGTCTACGCGTAAGCTTTCATTACGCGTAAAGTTCTGGTATACGCGTAAGTTGGGTGTTACGCATAAGGTTATTTCTACGCCTAAGCTGGTTTCTACGCATAAGGTTACTTCATCAACAAGATCTAAGTTTCATTCGACTACAAAGATCGATCATCAACACAAGTTTCAAAATGTCTCAACCACCATACTCTAGCTACTTTCCTCTCCACAACAATTGCAACAATTTCAACACTTTCCTCAAGGAGCAAACCCTCTTCCACCACAAATGGTTCCACCAAACCCTCGTCAACAAGTACAACATTATACATACTTTCAAAATTAGTATCCAGCCAAGTATGCTATGAATGTTACAACTCCGAAGGAACCCTCTTGGTTTGCAAAGATGTGTGAAGCTTTAAGTAGCCAACAATCCATTCATGAAGCTGGATCCCTTGACAGACCTCCAATGCTCACTCCCGGAAACTACGATCAATGGGTGATAAGGTTCTTTAGGTTTTGTGATCTCAAGAAGCCACATGGTAAGTTTTTGAAGAAGGTCATCCTTGAAGGTCCTTTTCAGATGCCTACTATCACTGTACCCGGAGATCCGACTGCCAATCCACCAAGAGATGATATCACCAATGTTGTCGGTCTTGATCAACTTACTACTGATCAACTTCTTCACTTAGAAGCTGATGAACTTGCAATGCAATATATCCTTTTGGGATTACCCAATCCGATACTGTAGTGTTGATGCTCGAAGATCGCTAAAGCAATGTGGGAGCACATTCATCTTTTAATGGAAGGCATCGAACTCAATCAAGAAGACATGGAATCAAAATCTACTTAGCATATGAACACTTCATGATTGAACCGGGGAGACATTAGAGTCATATCATCATCGGTTCTCGACATCATCAATGACTTGGATAAACATAATATCATTATGCCAAGAATTGCAATCAACACAAAGTTCCTAAGTCGTCTTGGTCCCGATTGGGAAAAGTATGTTACATTCATCCGCTGCGAAGAATCTTCATCAAGCTACATACGGATTATTGTATGACTATTTGAAGCACCACCAAAAGGAAGTTGACAAAGAATGAATCATCCGTGGGGTCCCTGCTTCACCTTCACTCCTGGATAATCAAACTCTTGCTTTATGGGCTCAAGCATGTTATCCTCAATTCCCGACCTTGCAAACTGTATTCACAAACCCTCCACAACCAACTGCTCAGATTACACCATATGATCTATCACAGCAAAAATCCCAAGAAACTCAATTGGTTCCATACTACAACAACAATGATCAAGCACTCTACAGTGAATCAAATAAGGATGCAGAAGCCTTTGATGCATTGAATCAAGGATTTGTTATGATTGCAAGAGCCTTCGGACGATTTTCTAACAAATCCAACAACCGTGATTCGCACCTCATCAAATACAAGGAATCAAGTCGTTGTTAACAATGGAAGGGTTGAGGTTCGTAATCGTGGAAATGGTCGCCGATGAATAGTGTTCAAGGGTTTAATGGAAGGAATAACATGGGTGCTCCACAACAACGGGTTCAAGTGCTTGATCAGGGAAATGCTCAGAATGGGGTTTATGGTCTCCGATGCTATAACTGCAATGATAAGGGTCATCTAGCTAATGCATACCCAAAGCCGAGGATAAGAGGTAGCGCTTATCACAAAGAGGCTTTACTCTTGGCTCTCAAGGATGAAGCTAGTGGAACTCTTACCAACAAGGAACAGAGCTTCATGGCAAATGCAGATTCTTGTGATGACATAGAGGACTTGCATGCTAATGTAGCTGTAATGTTAATGGCAAACATGCAAGAGCTCCACATGAGTGACACAGGCCCAGTGTATGACACTGATGGCTTGTCTCAGGTACCGGATCCAAACATACTTATACATGATCTGATATCTTCGTCAATATCTGCATCCGACAAGGCACAGAGTGTTCAACATGAGCCTTCTACATCTCATTCCGACGAGAATCAAATGGATCCCGTAGTCATATTTAATGATCAAGATGACCTTATGGTTAATATTGATAATCAAGTTGACTCCGTGGTCATATTTGAGGATCTAAATAATGACTATGTTGAGACTCAAGTTGAACAAGATGAACCTTTGTCTAATCCAGATCTTGAACTCATGACCAAATAAATTCAGACCAACAAATCTCAACTGGATAAGCGCAATGAGATCAATAAGAAATTGCAAGATAAAATTGCATTGTTAACTAAGGATAATGAATGCTATAAGTTCCAACTCAACATTTTTCAAACTAAAGAGAAACGTGAAAAAGGTTTTGAAGTCGCATTTGCCAAATCTTACCAAAATGAAAAATCTTTGGAAAACAGATATGTGATCTAGTTGCATCCAAGAATGCTTTGTTGTCTCAAATAGAATAATTGAAATATGATCATAAACAACAACTTAACGCTCTCACCTTGAAACTCAAAAGCCAAGTCCGAGTTGTTAACTTGTCAAAACAGCTTTGTGAGTACAAAACACTCGAGAAACAAATAGATGACTGTCTTGAGGAAATTGTCGACTTACAAAACAAAATCAAAGAGTTTCAAATGTTTTTATAAACATGGTGAGTCAATCACAACAATTCAAAAGTTTTCTTTTAAACCAAATCTCGATGGATATGGACCAAATCTTGTTGATTCTGCACCACGTTTTTCACATAGAGCATTCAAACCAAATCCTCAAGTTTACAAAGAACATAGAATTGATGACTCCATCATGAGTGTTGTTGAATATAATCGTATGGAGGAATTAGATGCGTAAGACGAGTCGGTCAAAATTGGAAAATGTTGTTTATTGCAAACCATTTAACTATTCAAAAGCCATATCTTTCGTCACACAACAGGATACTTCTAACACACCTTGGGTTGTCACACCAACTCCAGAGTCCTCTTCTAATGATGGTTCCCGACCCAATGTTGCACAAATTAATGGTCCTTTACCTTCTTTTAGTGAAATAAAGCCATTAGCTTAACGATGTCAGGTTCTAAAATACTTTGACACTTTCATGTCTGACATCAAACTTTTGGAACATGCAATTGAAGTTAATTCTGAAATCAAAGCTGAACATTTTCAATCGCCATTTGTGCGACAAAAAAGGGATATTTTTCTGAAAGGGCTTTTACCACATGTCCGAAATCTTAAAATGTGTGCAATATATTGGGAACAGGATCTTCAGAAGGAGATTGGTCTTATGAAACAAGTTTTCGAGAAAACAGAAACATCGATTTCAAATATTAAACGTAAAAAGAAAATGTTAAGAAATCATGTTGACCGACTCTTGGAAGATGTTATCTATGTTGATACCATAAATGTTGTGTTACTACATTCTGTTGCATATGCATTTGATTATATTGCTGTTGATTTTGTTGAAAATGTTGAGAATACCGATAATGTGTCACAAATCAAGTCTTTAAAAATTGAAAATGAGCGATTGTTAAATGAGCTTTCCAATGCAAAACGTCGTCTTCAATGGTGTCAAAAGATTGTCAAAATCGTAAACTTGCTTTGCAAAACAAAATCAACCGCTATGCTCAAAATCTCTTGATCCAAAAATAGAACAAGCGGATGATGAAAACGTGTCTTTAAAGTGTCAAATTTCAAAATATGAACAAGAAATTGACAAAGTCAAAGCGAATATGGTGTCATATTTGATTTACTCAAAAGACTCGTGCTCAAGCGTCAAAAGATGTTGATGATCATCTTGCATATACCAAAGAAGTTTTACAAAATAATGGAAACACTCTCTCTGAAAATCAAGATTTGTTACACACTATCCATGACTTAAAAGCGGAGTTGGTGAAACTTAAACAAGATAGGATTAGTAACACGCATGTACTTGCCCCAGGATTGCTTAAAATTGACACTAGAACGCCTAATGACAAACCACATGATATTAATGTGCTTCCTTCCACTGAAACAGGAATAGTTGCCTCTTTTCCCAATGTTAGCACTTCACGGCTTAAGAGCAAATCAAGGAAGAATAGGAAGTTGCAACGTAAAAGAAGAATAATAAAGACCTCTGAAGTAGAAGAACACATTAGGACTTTGAATAAAACTCATGTTGCACCCACTTTAGACATTGCGTTAGCCAAATGTAATAGCCAAAGTGATGTAACGAATGCTGGACCTTTAAGTACTTTGAATGTTTTGTTTGAAGCATCTTGTGTTGGTTGTCGTAAAAGCATGTTTTCTGGTTGTCATGATAAATGTGTTGCTAATGCTATCTTATCTCGTAAGCGGACAATAGAAAATTGAATACCTCTAGGCCCACTAATGCTTCTAGGTCTGTGCTAGGTAAACCGCCTACTAATGTTTCTGCTACAATCATTGATGTACCCATAGAACCCACTTCACCTCCTAGGAAGATTATATCACCTAGTGCATTCACTAAGACTAAAGCTAAGACTAGTTAGACTTGGCAGATATGGTTACAGAACATACCAGGATTTAAGTGGATTCCCAAGATCATTAACATGTATGTATCTAATGTAACTATAACAGAACCCTCTAACTCTTCGGGTTCCACCTCTACTTCTATTCCACCTGTGTCGTCTGTGTGTAATGCAGCTGATACAGATCATCCTCTATATTTCAAGTGTTAGTAATCAATATGTAATAGGTTGCTTAATTAGGATTTTATGTTTGTATTAATGGCAAGGCTTATGTAGAAAGCCCATAAGCCTTGGCCCAGTTCCAATAAGGAAGGAAGGGAACTTGTAGTGTTGCCCTAGTCGCTTCCCCTATAAATACCTTTGTAAACCTTCATTTGAAGGTTGGTTGTTCACATTATCATATATCCTATGCATAACTTTCTTTCATTTATATTCGTGTGTGTGTGTTGATGTGTTCAACCAATCTATCTCATATATATATCTTACATATTGATGCTTGTGTTACATTATGGTAACCTAACATTCTCCATCACCATTTCGTGTACTTTAAGATTTCCGATTAGCTCGTCTAGTGACATTTTTTAGAGATCTTTTGATTCCTCAATAGCCGTTACTTTGGCTCTCCACTTTGGATGGAGTGCTCTAAGAAATTTCCTTACAAAGTTCTTACTACGAAAATATTCATCAAGTGCTTTAAGAGATGTAATAATAGTATTAAAGCGATCAAAACCACAATCAATGGTTTCATCTTCAGGGATAACAAATTGTTCATATTGTTGAACAAGAAGATCAATTTTGTTATCGTTGACTTGTGAATTTCCTTTATGTGTAATAATCAAAGATTCCCAAATGTCTTTAGCGGTTTCACACATAAAAATTCTTTCATATTCTTTTCTAGGTAAAGCATTATAAAGCATCATTTTAGCTTCATTATTTTTAGCTATTAATTTCTTTTGATCATCAACAGAAATATCTTTTGTTGTAGAACTAAAGTCTTCTTTAATTATAACAAACCAAAGATCTATATCTTTTGATTTTATATATGTTTCAAAACGGTTTTTCCAATAGATAAATTCATTGGTTTCAAAGAGTGGTGGTCTTTGCATAGATTGCCCTTCTTTAAAGTTTTCGGAATCCATGGATCGTTTCAAGTTTATAAAATACAATATATTTTAGAAATTCTTGAGAAACGAGGCTCTGGTAGCAATTGTGAAAAACTAGAAGGGGGTTGAATAGTTTACCGATTAAAAACTTTGTTTTGAAACTTATTGAAAGATCAATTGATATTGATCTTGGATATGTTAGTGAATGATAATTAATATGAAAGAAATATATATAAAGAGTAAATAAGGAAAGAAACAATCAAACCACGACAAGTTGTTTATAGTGGTTCGGTCTACAAGGACTCTTTTTCCTTGCCCTACTCCACTCCCCGAGTCTCACACTCGAGAGTTTAACTTCACTAGTCAACAAGCTCCTTTCACCGGCGGAGAAACCTTTACACTTTGCTTACACACTATTTCCGACACTAAGCTAGATGTCGAGTTCTTTTCCAAGGGCACAACCACTTCCACACAAAATGTATTTTAAGGACTAAAATACTAACCACTCACACTCACAAGTTTATGATGGTTTGGTACAACAATGATGTATGAATCAAGATTAGATCATACAACAATAAACAAACAAGACTTCCAACTATTTGTTGAAGCTTGAATATGCCTTGATCTTCTTTGCTACAAAAGAGGATCACTATAATGATATAAAACTGAGACAGAAATGTTAGAGAGAAGGAATGTATGTGAATATGCTAGAAAGGGATGAGAGACAACTTGGTTTGGCTTTGCTATTTATAGCTAAAATGATCGCGAGCACCACGGACCACGGAACCCATAAAGGGTTCCGCCTGCATACTTTTGGTGCCACCGGTCCGACAAACAAGATCACCAAAATCTTACCAAAGTCAACCATATCTATCCAAGATTGTGTAAGATATGTAGAGTCTAAATCTACAAAATATCTAGTGAAATCTTACGGAGATTTCAATGATGCACTACATGATGTCATGTGTTGTTTTCTATTTTTAGAAATATGTTAAATGTAAATACATATGTAATGTTTTGTTTTAAGAAACTAAAACATGCTTGATCTAAAAATGTTAACATACATTATGGTTTAGAGTCATATCAATAATATGATTAATCAAAATGTAAATGCTTGAGTGATGAAGATATTACTTGATGAAAAGCTTGTTTTAATATCAATTAAACTTGACAATCTTTAAGCTTTATAAATATTAAATTTACTTTTGTCGTCAACAAAACTTAGGTAAAGATCATAAAATATAAATAACGTTTAATGACGATATTTTATTAACAAAGATTAAGCGACGGCTTAGGTGACTTTCTGGTTCCAAAGCCTGACGACGTCACGTGTTAATTCTGGAGGGCGTCACCCTTTGTTTTACACCAGAAGACCAAGGAACAAATCCCATACGACGTCTATATTGAAGACAGACGGCGTCACACTCATAAGCTAACGTCTTCCCAAAGATGACTTGGCCCAAACGAAAGCCTAATGACGGCGACACCAGTAAAAGGCGACGCCGTCGCACTTGTAAATCTATATATAGAATTCATTTTTTCTGCATTTAGAGAGGTAGAACTTTGGAGAGCAAACTCTAATTCGGTTGTAGTCTGACTTGGATAGTATTTTGGGGTTCCATGCCCTTCTTTACATCATAAGATAAGTTTGTTAATTCATATTATCATTATGTCTACCCCATGTTTAATTGTTTTTGTGTATGCTTGCTTGTTTACCATGAGTAGCTAAATTATCATTGTGTTTGCTTAGATCTATGAAACCTAGTTGCTAATTATTGTTAGGTTGTCTCTTGTCTTGATTGGTAGACGCTAGAGTAAGGAAAACTGGCTTCTTCTTTAATTGTTGCGAGATTGAACGTCCTAAGTAGCAAAATGCTTAGGAGTGCACCTAGGCCATCATTGTGTTTATTGCGTGAGTTGTAGGTTTAGGATAATAGAGTATTCGGGGGAGATACAACGGTACTTGGCGATCCCGGATAGTCTATAGGAGATTTACGATTAATAGAATTGGGGAATTTAGCACCGTCCTATGACCAAACGGAATACAACGCACCAATTAAGATGAGGATGTGACAATTCAACCAACCAATTAGAGATAACTAGGGAGTAAGAACATCTAAGTAAACATATTTCTAATCATCATAAGAGCACACCTACATTAGCATAACCTATCTTTACTTTTTCATTGTTCAAGTAGTTAATTAGTTTAATTAATAGTAGTTAAAATTGGTAGAAGTACCACCCCCACTCCTATACCCCGAGATATTTATTTTCTTTTTAAAAAATATAAAAAAAACCAAAAAGAGTCTCCCTCAACCTTACCTTCTCGTCATACATCTCTTCTTAGCATCTCTATTCCCCTTGAGAACGATCAACCCCTGGGCGTATCCCATACTACACTACAATGATTAGGTACACTGCCTAGAGAGTTGTAAAGCTTGCTTGTAGAAAAGGAAGTCTTTCAACCCCGAACTCCGCTATCACTTATGCTAAGCCGGTAAAGCTTGGACTAAGGCTTAAAGATAGTTAGTGCGGATGGTAGAAGGTTATGGTAATGTATAAAAGAGCTTAGTATAGAATACCGAGCTTGAATCAATGTTGATTCCCACGTGAGTTGTTTAAAGGTTATAAGGTCATTTTCAAGTATCAAGGTTATGTTTTGATATGTTAAAGTCAAATATGTTTAATAGTATGTCATAGTTATGATTAAAAGGTTTATGATCAAGGTTAAAGAGGTGTTTGGATTAATGTATGTTTGTACCCATTTTGGGATTTAAACGAGGTCAATGATCATGGATTAAAGTTGTCATGGTCTTTAATGTTAAATGAGTGTTTGGTTCAGGTTAAAGTGTTTGTTTTATGGTTGAAGGTGTTATGGTTAAGTGAAGTATGCAAATGGGTCAAAATATATAAGTTGTAGAAAATCTACAGGAAATAGGTTTATTTTAAACTGCAAATGAGTCCATTTTAAACTAATAATTATGGTAATAATTTCTATTTAAAGTGCAAGAAAAATGGTCTATTTTAGACTGCAAATGAGTCTACTTTAGACTAATACCTATGATAACAATGATTGAAAAAAAAAATGTCGGGAAAGTGGCGTAACAAAATCAAGCATAATCCTCAAATTACTCCTAAAATATACCTCGATACTCATCATGAATAAGAACAATCACAATTAATTATCAACAAAAAATTTATATTAATAAAAATTATCAAAATACCTTGATTAAACACATGAGTATCATCCATCGCCATTAAAACCAAAATTTGACGGTTAAAACCCGTTTGACAGCTTAAAACCATATATTTGTATCCGATTAACCGATTGAACAGTTAAAACACTAAAATCGTAACTGATTTGAACAAAGAACGCAATTTGAAGAACAAGTTACCGATTTGATGGTTAAAATTTGAAAACATTTCATAGCGAGTAGAAACCTCTAATTTTGCAAAATATAAACAAATAAGAGCATGATAAAATGTGAAATGATTAAATGAATCGAGATGATATCATAGTGAAAAAAAATTGGTTATATATCATCTGAAAAGCTAAAGAATTGAAGAAAATAAAAAATAGCGGAACAAAAAAGTGAAAGAAAACGGGAAAGAAGAGAAAAAAGTAGGTGAGTAATGTAATTACGAAAACGCCATAAGTTGGGAAAAAATGAGAGGACACGTGTCGCAAGCTGGTCACTTTTTATATTTCTTATTTTTATGTCACTTTTTATTTGAGCGCTTACTTATTCGGTATATGCACGAGATTAAATATAACATATAAACATTTACATTCAATGAATTTAAATTATGTTAAATATCAAATTAAATTACTCAAATATTAACATAATTAAACAAATTTGATCAGATTTTCAAACCCGAGCAAATATAGTTGAAATATTATTATTAGTTTTAGTCATTATAGGAACCTAATCCGTGTTTAATAACTCGTGCGTACAAGGGTCAAAAACTTGCGCACTGATAATGATAAATTAATTTAAATGTAATACCAAAAAACTGTAAATGCAAAATATTGTAAGTATCGAATGAAAGGACGACTTATATGTACACACCAAACAAATTTAGTTATAATATAATTATTAGTTGTATTTAGTTGTATGCTTTAACATTTTTTATTTATATAAATAAATGTGTAACAACTCACTAATTTCATCTATACTACCTACACTCATGATCCTTATGAGATCATTTTTCCTGGGTAAATTTTTTGCTTTATTTCATTCCTACTAGGTTAAGTAACATGCGTAGCCCACTAGACGCGCTCACGCAACTACCAATGCCAAATATCTCTATGTTTACATCATGTACACCTCTTAGTATGCCAAGTCTATGTTTCAAAGATCATTTTACCAAATATACTATCAATCTAACCTACTATTTTCAACATTATACCAAAACAAGCCCTATACGTTTACGTTTATTTCAAAAACCCTAATTTCAAGTCTAAACTAGTTTGAAAGTGTTCAAGGCCTATGTACAAGTTACCTTAGCCAACTTTAGAGTATATTTTCCTCCCTAAGCCCTAGTAAAACTCTTTAAAGCTCAGGTACAAGTCCTTTAACACATAATCCTAATTAGGTCATTTAGGAGCCCAAACTAGGTCTAAACCTTACCATTTCTTTAGCACAAGATACAAACACTTAATGTATGATCCCTAAACCTTAAACTTGGTCTCTCATCACATTCTAAACCCTAATCTAGGTACTAAACACTAATCTAAACCCTAATCTAACCCTAATCCTAAATTTAGCCTAAACCTAGGTTTAAACCTAAAAAATAACTAAACCAACCATCCTAGCACCACCATGACCCAACCAACCTACCAACCACCTTCATCACCACCTTGTCACCACCAAGCTACCTACCAACCACCAACATCACCACCTCGTCACCACCTTTGACCCAAAACACCACTGTGGCACCTCCACCACCATAAACACCCTAACACCTCCCCCTAGCTATTTCCTAGCTTCTCCTCATCACCCTCTAGCTGCTAAGAGTCACCCCCTCCTCCCTTGGCCACCACTCCAAGTTATCTTGGCCTTTACTCCTCCTTCGACCCTATAAATAGTCGAGACAGCCTCTCATTTCAAACCATCCTACCAAAGCTTCTCCACCTCCACTATCTTGTACTAGCAGTAGCCTAAGGTCCATAGGAAGCCAAGGAGTTGAGAAAACTAGCCTTGAAGCCCTCTCCTAGCCGAATTCTTGTCGAGAAAACACTAAACCTAGTCGCGACCCATTTTGGACGTGTAATCCCTCTCCACTAGTTCCATAAGCTTTATTTTGGTTTTAATATTTTCATAGCTTTAATAGATCATGAGTGAACCCTTGTTTAAGCCTTGAACCATAAAAAATACGCATTTCTTTAAAAACCCTAAAATGACCCGTTTTGATATTTTTAGGTCATAAGCTATAAGCTCATAAAAGCTACTTATATAAGCCTAAACTAATAAGCCATAAACTATAAAACTCTTTTGTATCATAAAAAAATGTACTTTGCATGGTTTTTGGACTAGTTTTGTAACGCTTTCCATGCAAAGGGGTATATATTGTAACTTATGGAAACTTATAAGTATAAGGTTAGTTTTGCCATTTTCCTAAGTATATAAGTACAAGGACCTATTTTGTAAAGTTTTAAAGTTAAAGGTTTAATATGTATGTGTTAATTATATAAAGGACTAGTTTTGTAAAAGTTTATAAGTTAAGGATGTATATTGCCAATTTAAAACTTAAAGGTATAAATGAGATATTTTTTTTAAATTAAAAACCTATCTTTTTATGTAACAACGTATCACAATACTAGGAAGCTTCATGTGAGGGGTTTCATTTGGGTATACATTTTGACGAGTTTGTTGGGTTTACGATTTAAAGTGTCATGGCTCCTCAAACGTTTACTACATGACCTCTGAATTATGATGGACCAAACGTATTATGTTATATCTAAATCTAGTGAATTATAGAAACACTTAATTTAGAAATAGAGTTTGAAACGTAAACAAAGCAACAAAGACTTGACATACACATTACCCCAGGTTGTGTGAGTAGGTCGTCTAATATCTGAGTCACTTTTGACATCAATCAGATTTCCCTAATCTTAGGTGAGTTCATAGCCTCACTTTTAAATGCTTTATAAACCCGTGAGGGGGATACATGCTATAAACCGAATACAAGCATTTTTCTCCTGATTGATTATTGCATGAGTACCTCCTTTGCCACTATTACACACAAATTTCATGAACCATAATCACTTGCGAGTGAACGAGAGTATAGTGGACAGATCTATTTGGAGTTTGACAACTCTCATTGGTGTACCCCTGTCGGGTACCAATTAGCATAACCTATCTTTACTTTTCCATTATTCAAGTAGTTAATTAGTTTAATTAATAGTAGTAAAAATTGGTAGAAGTACCACCCCCACTCCTATACCCTAAGATATTTATTTGCTTTCTAAAAAATATAAAAAAACCAAAAAGAATCTCCCTCAACCTTACCTTCTCGTCATACATCTCTTCTTAGCATCTCTATTCCCCTTGAGAACGATCAACCCCTAGGCTTATCCCATACTACACTACAACGATTAGGTACACTACCTAAAGGGTTGTAAAGCTTGCTCGTAAAAAAGGAAGTCTTTCGACCCTCAACTCCGCTATCACTTATGCTAAGCCGGTAAAGCTTGGACTAAGGTTTAAGGATAGTTAGTGCGGATGGTAGAAGGTTATGGTAATGTATAGAAGAGCTTAGTATAGAAAAATCGAGCTTGAATCAATGTTGATGCCCACGTTAGTTGTTTAAAGGTTATAAGGTCATTGTCAAGTACCAAGGTTATGTTTTGATATGTTAAAGTCAAATATGTTTAATAGTATGTAATAGTTATGATTAAAGGTTTATGATCAAGGTTAAAGAGGTGTTTGGATTAATGTATGTTTGTACCCATTTTGGGATTTAAACGAGGTCAATGATCATGGATTAAAGTTGTCATGGTCTTTAATGTTAAATGAGTGTTTTGTTGGGAATTATGTGAAGTAGGATTTACTTTGTCATTCGCCGATGGATTCTCATTAAGTAGAAGCGTAATCTGGCGATGCAATGATTCTCTTGAAGAGTACAAGCGTTGCCATGTTATCGCTGAAGGGTATAAGTCGACTAGGATCGACATGCCTTATGAATTAAATGCTAACTCATTATTATCTTTGAACGCCCGAGGTTGCATGGGTTTTATTGTACTACTCAATATAGTTTAGTGTATTAGTCATTAAATGCTTGCATGCTTAGTCGATTGGGTTGTAATAGTATTAGGGTTCCTTGTCTATAAAAGGAACCAAATAGTTTGTAATAGATAACTCATCTGAAACATAGAGTTTCAGTTAATAAAAAGATCCATAGAGGATCTAAGTGTTCTTAGTTATAACAACTTGTGTTTACTTTCCGCTATAATACGAGTTGTAGAGACTGTCTATTAGTTTGCTTATGATTACATAGGCAACACTAACGATCCACGAGTGCTAAAGATCCGCATCAAGGTGCGAGAGTTTTCAACAAGTGGTATCGAGCCTCGGGAGAGTCTCTAAGATCGAGAACCTTATTTACCTCACCCCATACAACCAAAACATATTCACCATGCTCGAACCGATGATGAATCGAAGTCACCACCAACAACAACATCAAAACCACTACATCTATGCACGAGAATCGAGTCTCTCAAACAAGTAATGGTAAGTTTCCTTACCTTAAGAAGGAAGAGTATGATCATGGACCATGAAGATGCGAGCTGGATCTCCAATATTGATTGGAATCTGTGGGAGATTGTGAAGAATGGTAACAGTCTAAAGAAGACCATCCCGCATCTCGATGGTAAGTTTACCATTGCTCCTCCCAAAGCTTTGAAGAGATTCTTGCGGTACAAAGAGAGCACAAAGTAAGAACCATCCTTCTTCAATCTATTCACGAAGATCACTTAGGTGATTTTCACCACATGGTTGATGCAAAGGACATATGGATGGCTCAAAGCTAGGTTTGGTGGGAATGAAGAGTCCAGGAGGATGAGGAAGTCTATCTTGAGACAACACTTCCAAGAGTTCAATATCTACGAAGAAGAAGGTATCCATGAGGGATCTGACGGGTTTCACAGATTCGAGTCGACAACCGGTGAATGCAAAGCGACAATGATGATAGCAATTCAAAGTTCCTTGATCTTTGCCTCCCTCATGGTTACATGTGAGCATAGCCCCAAAGCTAAAGGTGGGTGGACATGCTCACTTTGATGAGCTATACAACAAACTCGAGCTCTTGAACTCGATGTCGATCTCCCACCGTGCATCCTCTTTCGGTCATACAACCTTTGTTGGGACATCCCACTCGAATATGATGATGCATAATTCAAGTCCATCTTACTTGCCATCATCATCTTATCGTCCCACTCCATCACATCCTCAAGCCGAGCGGCGGTATATTGGAGGATGTTCTTCACTCATTTGTTGTCGATTATGATACTCGGACATCGGTATATGAAGACTTTGACCAAGTGGACCCACTTGAGATGGAGAGATGATGGTGAAATGGCGGTGGCCATGCTTTCGGTGGATATCAAGAGGTTTGAAGAGAAGGTGGAAGGAAGTTTGGGTTCAGGAAAGGACCCACTGCGTTTTGACAGGAGAAAGGTCAAATGCTTCTGCGCCACCGGATGGGTCATTTCTCGAGGAATGCAAAGACGGGAAGAGTGGAGAGAGAGCTAGCTACACTTCATATCAGTGAATCGAGAAGGAGCTAGCACTTGACTCTAGTCACCATGGATGAGCGGGTCAATCGGGTCAGCGATGAGTGTCTAAATACTCATCATTTTGTATAATCTAAAGCGCAAAATCATCGAAAACACTCAAAATGCATCAAAATGATGAAAATATCACAAATCGTTGTTTTATATGTTTTAAATGCAAAAGATCAAAATCGGATGAAAACGTATCAAGTTTGCAAAATTGGCGCTTTAGTCCCCAAGTTTCAAAAGTTGTCAAAAACAGTCCACGGTATATCTAAATAAAGAAAATGTCATTTAAGGTCCATGGGATTCAAAAGTTGTCAAAACAAACCTTTGAAATGTAAAATTTGCAAAATTACAACTTTGGTCCTTAAACTTTGAAAATTGTCATGTTTAGTCCTTCAAATTCCAGAAAATGGCAAATATGGTCCTTTAATTATTTGAGAATGATAAGTTTGGCCCTTGGATAATATTTCAGAAATCACAGCTTTGGTCCTTGGAGTTTCAAATTTACACTTTTGGTCCTTGTGTTATATCAAATCCAAACGGACCCTAGTTAACTACCCTTAGCCCAAACCATTCCAAGCCCAATACCCTTTAACCCGACCCAAACCCGTCCACTCTAATATTACCCCGGTCAACACACCCCAAGTCAAATAAACACACACCCGCGCTTTTTCTCCTTCACCCACCATCCCTGAAATCACTCACCCTCCCCTCACCTCCAGTCAATCTTCACACTCACCTTGTCCCCCCACCTCAACACAACTCCAAAAACCATTAAATGCTCATTCTCCCATTTCACTCAACCCCTACACCTGGCTAACACGTTTGGCGCCAAAAATTCAATCAATGGTCAAAAATGCTCCAAGATATCCAATGGCTCAGAATTTAAGTGGGATTTGATCAGAACCAAGTGGGGAAGACATTTTCATATAAAAAGAAGGAGGAAGAGAGAAGGAAGTAGTAGCTAGTTTTATCTTATTTTTCTTTAATGTCGTTTTTTCTATTAATGTATTAATTTAGCCAAGAATCTGTAATCTTTTGTTCCTTTGATATAAACTTAAGTTATTTCATCTTTGTAAACTGTTTTTAAGAATCAATTTCAAAAGTTTGGTTAAAGTTCATGCTTTGTGTCTACTGTTGAGTATTTCAGTTTCAAATTCATATATTCAAGCCTTAAATAGCTTCTTCCCAAGCTCACATAAGCTGATATAAGCTCTATATAGTTGTGGGTAAGCTTACATTGCATTTTCAAACCAATTTGTCTCATAGTCAACAAAAGTCAAAAGAATGGCCAAGAGTGGAAATGGTGATGGTATGTGGGTGATGCAGCTTGGATTTGGGTTGGAAATGGTTTAGTTTAGTGGTTTTGGGATTTGGTTTTAAGTTGCACATCAGCTGGGCACATGTAAGTGATTTGCTCATTTTCATTTCAAGCCATTTTTGCATTTTATGTATCTGTGATCATTGGCGCTTTAACACGTAAGCGATTATATTTAGATTATATAAACTTAGTCGATCCTTATTGCAAGTTGGTTTAGTGTTTAGATCATTTTAGTTGCTAATCGCTTAATAACGAGAAGTGTTTGGTTCGATAGCTTTAACTAAGCTATAGGTTTATGCAGGGTAGGTCTCTGTTGTTTCAAGCTTGTGTAGCCATTTCATGCTCATTTGAATCAATTACTTGTGCTCGCAAGCTCATTAGTCAACATCATGTATCAATCTATCTTTAAGCTTGTCTGTTGAGTTTTTGAAATATCAAAAGCTAATTTTGTGTTTAAAATCCATAGAGTTAGCTTGTTCTAGTCTTATTGCATCATAATATATCATCATCAGTCTATAAATCAAGATCAAACTTCAAGAAAGTCAAACTTTCAGTGTTGTTAATAAAGTCAAAACATTGAAAATCTCAGTTTTGGCCTAACTAAGGTGATTTTTATTGGGCTCATTTCTTGGCCAAATCAAGTGAATCTTGTGGCTTTTAAAACTTCCATTGGTCTATTTTATCATTGTCAATTTAGTGGATTTTTGTTAAATTTTTATAAGCTTAAGCAGAGCTTGTCAACATGAGGCGAGTGCCTGCAGGCATTGAGCACCGCAGGCTTTCAGGATCTTGCGCCTTGCCACAAGCTCATTTGAGCTTGGCAAGGTCTGATCTTTGGTTTGCATGTTCCTACCAGGTCCTCTCTAGGTCCCTTCTTTTGCTTTTCAGTTTCTAGCTTATTCTAGTACTTATTTTCTTGCTTAAAGTAGACCCCCTTAACTGTTTTTTAGCTTATAGCTCAAATCATCAAATCATTGCATCTTGCTAATCAGAGGTCTAAGCTTGTTGTTTTTTGTTGAATTTTGGTTATTTTAGCTTATAGTAGCTTTTGTATTCTGTTGGTGGCTTTTGGACTCCATTTGCTTATTTAAGTGCTTATTTCAATAAGCTCTTGCTCATCAGTTCCATAATCTTACTCATAACCCCATGCTTTTCTATTTTTCCTAGCTTCCTAACTTTATTTTAAGCTTATCCTGAAATTTTCAGATTTTTCTTAGCTTGTTTGCTATTTTTCTTAATTTAAACTAGTTTTTAAGCATTTTTAATTAGCAATTAATACAAATAATCAAGAAAAGCTTCAAAAAAATATGTTTTCAATTTTTCTAGATTAAGATAAATATAAGAAGCCTAAAAAGTATTTTTCCATAATTTTCTTAGCTTAAATAGTATTTTCTAGCATTTTAATTAGTTTTAAATAGTATTAAATTAATAATAAATATATAAAACGTCTAAAAAATATATTTTCAGTTTTAAAATAAGTTTTATCATATTTTAGATTTTTCTAAGTTATAATTTCATTTTTCTAGGTTAATTTTGTATTTTCTTATATTTTAGAGTATTTATAAATAGTTATAAATAGTTTTTAATTAATAATAATTAATTTAATAGTTATAAAATAATTTTCTTTTTCTAATAATTTTCTTATATAATTAGGATTGTAAAATGTATTTTCTATATACATAGGTATTTTCCTTCTTTATTTTCGCTTTATTTTCAGACGTTACGTAGTTTTTAATTTAAACGACGTTTTGGGTTTTAAACGTTCATCACTTTAAATATAGTGATAGCGTTTATTTAATATATTTTATCTTTTAATTTTCTTAATTTGTATTTAAGTCGCTTTAATTTAAACCTTTTCGGTAGTGTAATTATCCATCCAAATCCTTTCGATCACTATCCTTGGTGATCATTCTATGTCGATCAAGTGTTTGCACACCATTGAGTCTCCGTGGGACTTAACGACCCGGAATTCACTATATTCTCGATCTTCATTGTATTTGTGTCCAGCGGTTTAAGCTTCTTACGGTCGGTCATTCGCAAGTGGCGCCGGCTTGTGAGGTAGCTTGATCAGTAGTTCAAGATGGATCACCGCACATGAACACATGACCGAGGAAGTCACGTCTGAGAAGCTTGGATTGTCGGCGGATGCACATCGGAAGATAGGCATGATCGGTTTGCCTTCATGGGACTTTCTCGGTACACAATCAGTATATTTGGTTGTAGTGAAAGATACAATGAACCGAAAGAAGCTTATGATACTATGAAACCTAAGTACAATGCATGCTATGTTGATAATGAAGCTTATAAACTCGTTAAAAACATTAGAAAGACAAAGGTTTGGTTTCGGAAGAATCGATAGCTTATGAAGAAAAGATTAAGGTGCTTCAATTTGATCTAGATATTGCTAATATTAACCTTAAACGACCGAAAAGAAAAAGTTGATACTATCACTGAGAATCTAGAGCTTAAAGAGAAACTTGCAGAGTAAATAGCTAGACATAAACAATGGTTGATCTCTGGTGACAATCTAGCTAGAGAACTCTATAATAGTCCGTCTGTGAACTCGGGAATAGATTTAGGCTTTCAGTATGTAGGATTGGAAGCTAGGCAAGATGGGCGTAAGTCTACCCTGCAGCTTAGAACACTTTAGAAAGGAAGGTGATTTACATGTTGTCCTGGACCTATTAGAGGTGAATTCATGCCCACCGACCATCCATTACTATCGACTTTGATGGATCACACCATCGTATGGCAAAAGTCAAAAGACTTGCGGACAATGATGCTTCATCTTCCGACTTTGTCTCTTTCTCACGGTGACAATTCATCGGATCAAGGGTCCTCTCGCTAGCTGTGATTCAAGTGATAAGTCGACCTTCCCAAGCCCTCACCCAAGCTCGCACCCAAATCTATCTACAAGCCTTCTAGGATAGTCAAGTATCCACTCCCAAGCCTGTTTCCCCTGAAGACTTGTCTTTCAATTCTTTGCATAATTTGTCTGTTAAAAACAATTCCTTTAATGCTCCTGTTTTAAGTACTTCTACATGCAATCGAACATTTTCTTTGTTGAATACTTCTTCCAAAAGGAAGACTTGTTTTGTTTGTGGAAGTAAATTTCATCTTATTAAGGATTGTGATTTCTATGAGCAAAGATTGGGTGGTTGTGCTAATCGCAGTGAAACCAAGACCGGTGTGGACCAATGTTAACAATATTCCACCTTATGTCCCATTAAGCTAGAACCCGACTCTCCTTGGAGGAGATCGTGAGATAGACCTTATGTGCAACCTACTAGCCCATATTTTAAACATGGTTATTGGCTGCATATATTGATTCTATGAATAAAGGAAAGGATGTTGGGGCACTAAAGGAGGTTGGGGCACTCATGTCAAAACTTCAAGAGGTTGTTCTTGGAAGGATAAAGGACCAAAATTTTACCGAAACCCAAGAACAATGGTGGATCTTTCTCTTCCTTAACCGCAAAGTTTAAGGAGGCATATGCCTGTGGGAGGATTTCATAGTAAACTTTGTGTATATGTTGTTTGCTAACACTGTTTGTTCATAGTTTTAGTCTGTTTTGTCTGTTTTTGTCCTTGTGTTTCTCTCAATTTGTTTTGCGAATGCCTGTTCGATTAAAACTCCTCATGTGTGGTCCTTTGGTATATGATCTAGTAAACTCCTCAAGTGTGGTCCTTTGGTATATGGTCTAGTAAGCTCAAAGCTTGTTTCCTCTGAAAGCTAAGTAATGGAGTGAGCAATTGGTTTCCTCTGAAGATAAAATACTGAAGACAAGTATTGAAGTTAAAATTGTTCATTCATTCATTCAAATTACAGCTTACAGCTTACAGCTTACAATCAACTTCAATGCAACTACAAGAAAAGAGCTATTCTACTTATCCTAATCTAGTACATATCATCTATTCCAACATCTAACATAATGTTGGATATGCATGATCGCTCACATCTTTCACACTAGATCTTTGGATATGCGTTTGTCAAATCTTGCATAACCACTAGAGTGGCAATTTCGACACGGACACATTAACACGACACGACCGACCTGCTCTTAACGGGTTTCGTGTCGTCTAACTGGTTTCGTGTCTATGTGTCCGGACTGTTAAGACACGAATAAAATTAACAGGTTTCGTGTCTTAACAGGTCCGGACCTGTTAAGAC
Organism: Chrysanthemum lavandulifolium; assembly: GCA_022545495.1. Taxonomy (NCBI): domain Eukaryota; kingdom Viridiplantae; phylum Streptophyta; class Magnoliopsida; order Asterales; family Asteraceae; genus Chrysanthemum; species Chrysanthemum lavandulifolium. The sequence continues at coordinate 187,711,126 of CM040242.1, forward strand.
ACGTTAAGAGACATGTTAAGAGATTGTATATATATATGTTTAAAAATAAACCCTAAACCTAAAACACTTTCCTCTTTTCTTTTCTGCGCCTCTCTTCTTTCTATCTTTTCATCTTCCTTCTTTCTTAACCAAGACCAGCAATCAAAAGGTGAAAATGATGTGAGATTAAACCGTATATCACGAGTCTTCCATCAAGAAAGGATGGTCAAGCCTTGCCTCTTCTTCTTCTTTTATTGATTGCCTCTTCTTTTATTGAATCATCTCGTATCTCGTTGTAAGTGTCTTGATTCAATTACTTTTAAATTACTTGTTTTAGTTGTTTCTAATTACTTGTTTTAGTTGAGCTGATGTTCGTTGTTTTAGTTGTCACTGTTGAAAATTACTTGGAATAATTAGAATCAGTAGTTTTTGTTCTTTTATCATTTGTAAATAGTTTTTGTTCTTTTATCATTTGTAAAGAGTGGTTATCTCGAAATGATATATTACGGTTACGTGAGTGCGGTTTTTTCTTTTTCAACATTGAGTTTTGAGGTTTATGTGGCGATTATGTATCGCGTTTGGATCATTTTCGTTTGTCAAATTCTTGGATGGAAGTAGGCACGGTCTTGGATGCTTTTGGTTTGTCATGTTTCTTGTCCAGTAGCTATTGCTTGGTTCACTACAATTCATGGTGGGGCAAGTCTTAGTTTTTATTGGGAGAAATGTGATGAATCTCATTTGACACATCTTTGGCTGGGTCCGCTTTTATTCCCCTTGTTTGGGTTAAGTTGGTTTTGGTATAATTCATGTCGTGAGTTATATATTGGGTCTTTTTTTCTTGGGTCTCGCTTTCGTCAATCGTCTTGATTATGAAAGTTAGATGCCGTTGTTTGTATTCTTGTTTGTTGTGGTTATATATTGTTGCCTTTCAAAAAAAAAGATATAGGACATTGCAAGTAATAAACATTATTCTGCAGAAATTTGAGGAGTGTTCGGTTATTTTTAGGGAGGATAGTTAGGCAGTTTTCACTTATTTGTTCTAGTCTTGGATTCTACACAACATTGGCCAGTGTCTTTTTGACATTATTCTCAAAATTGCGTCAATGCGCCATTACTCTTTTGACATTACTCTTTATGTTTAGTTCTATCTTTATGCGCCATTACTCTTTATGTTACTGGGAATGATGGATTCTTGGCGTTTGTTGAAAACTTTGTAAAGATCACTTTACGCCAACTATGTTCGTGGATTACGTAAAAGGCGCCCAACAAGCAATATCAAGTAAGTTCTCGAGTTTAACATTTTGTTCACCATTTTGCTATATTATTCATCGCTTATTTCTTCTTCTTAGGGTTGACTTCGAAGAAATATTAGATTTTAATTATCGATTATTCACATATGCAAGTCCGGTGCATTTCGTCCTCGAGCAAATCTCGCTGCGCTTACACTCCATCGGTTTCAAAGGTCGACATTGTCTTACAAGGACTTTTGACGATAGATTTTCCGCAAACTTTTCCGGAGCGAACATATGAAAGATGCCGCGCATCATATCTGAGGCATGGCTAATTCTCAATTTTTTTCCTTTTGATTCTTTTATTTTTATTTTATACATTAAATGTATACCTTATGATTGATGCATCTCGGTTTTCAAAATTGCTGAATCAGTTATCGTTTTCTCGCTTTATGAATCTGTTTTGAATGTTGCTACTTTTGTGTTGTTCTTTAAATATCGTGCGGTTCTTGAGAAGCAAAGTTACATGCTTATTGGAAGACATGATGTTCAATTATAGTTGGTCTAAAGCTCTAAATGTGTATAAGCGGACCTTCGAGACACTAGGAAATATGTTGCAAAGGAGTGGTGTGTTTACAAGAGAAGCTTGATTCTCTAACACTCAGTAAATCGAAACCCGAGTGTGGAAGCCGTGTCTAGCACGGAAAAGGTTACGCATTTAGAAGAGGATGCTAGCCTGGAGAAGTCGATCAGGACAAGCACAATCGATAGCAATGTCGTCTCACTGAAGATATAATGTTGCTTGATGTTAGTGTTGAATCGGATGCTTCAAACTCGGTCAACGTTTGAAGAGGGGAACCAAGAAGGAACAACCCGAGAAGGAAGAACCCGAGAAAAATGTCGTTGAATAATGTTGTTTTGTACTGTAAAATCCAATAATGTTGCTTTGTACCTGTAACTTATTAACCATTCTGTTAACGCTTTGTTTTGGCTCACCTTTTGGGCATTAGATATGGAAAGTGCAGTATTGTTTCGTTATGTATTTGGTATAAATTTAGTATTTTGTTAACAGGTCCCTTAATGAGTTCGTGTCGTGTAACTGTTAATATTCGTGTCGTGTTCGTGTTCGAAAAAATGACACGATTTGTTATCGTGTCGTGTTAGTGTTCGACCTTAACAGTCTCGTGTCTTAATGAGTTCGTGTTCGTAATAGGTGTCGTGTGGATCATTATGCCGACTCTAATAACCACCCATTCCTTCTATATTAATGGATGGATATGCATGACCGATCTGACGAAGATGCTAAGGATCAAAATGGAGGATGGATTGATGCAAACGTTGATGATGACGATGACCACACTTGATGATGGAGAAAAATAATATGTCCTTTGTGCTTCATCTATTCATTTCAACCAAAATGCAATCCATCCACCTCCTTAAGCCCTTCCTTATACGATGTGTTGATGCACCAAACACAGTGCGAGAAGACCAAGAACTACCTCTCTATCCTTGGGAGTGGCGGATTTCGGACTCGTGGCCTTCGTGGAGGCCGAGGTCTTTGGAGGTTGGAAGTAAGTTGTTCTCTCCTTACAGGAGTTATAAGAATCATCAGCGGAAGGAAGGCTCATTCACAACAAGGGAGGCTCTTTCACTCTCTTTGAAGTTGCTTCCTCATCTGAGTCTTCATAAGGTGATACATAAGAACTTAAGGATGAGCCCCTTGGACTGCTTGCCAAATAATTCTTCTTCCACCTCTCTAAACTGCTTATGGAGGTTTCGTTGTCATCTGAAGAAAGTGTGATTGGGTTGGATCTACTCATGGTTGGTTGTGATTAATTTTGGAGCATTGAAGAAACTAGGGTTTTGTTATGATATTTGGGGATCTTTGATGAAGTGTTATGTGTGCATTGGGATCATTTTATAGACGGATTCGAGGTTCAATGGAAATTAATGCAGTGGTTGCACGGTAACTCTCTAGAATATTACCAAGATATTTTATCTTTGATGGTTCTTCTTTGAAATGTAAAACTTGATGATTGACAATCTGTTCACGGCGTTACACTTCGTTTGGTCAAGTTGAAATACACGTAAGCTACGGTCAACCAAGCGGTCTATTTCATTGACTATAACTTGGGCAACAACTACCACTCCACCATTTACATTCTTCCACTTCAAAACATACCAAGTCCCTCTCCTTCATCCAATAACACTTCATTACGAGCATCATAACCTAAAATCTCAAATCTTCACATGGCAATGGAATTTAAGAAGGATCGCACAAAGTTGCTTTTCCGGGAAAAGCTAAAGATGATGAGTTGTATGAACCAATGGTGGAATTCTTAAAAGGTCCAAGATTTGCTATGCTCTAACACATTCTCCGAATGCAATATCTCGAATCACTTGTTACTCAGTTTTGGGCATCTGCTTCAAAACGAAGTGAAACAGAGATTGTGGCTACGATTGACGGAACAGAGCATGTGGTTACGAAAGAGATGATAAGGAGGAAGCTTCACTTGGAAGATGCTGATGGAGTTTATCACTCTAAGCAGATGGAGGTGCTTCGGGGTGAGGCGATTGGCTATCAAGGTACGAGGACCGACATTTGGTCAAGAAGCATCTTTGCCCTATGTGGAGGTTCTTGATTCACACGTTGCTTCAATTGCATAAGCAACAAGTCGGGAGGATGGGACCGATTCTCTACCCATTTGGGATGTGGTATTGTGTGTCTTTCCCGAGGGTAACTTATAATTTTTCTAAGTTTATTTTTGATAACATGATTGAGAATATTCAAAGGAAAAGACTAAGTTTTTAATGTACCCTAGGTTTCTGCAAATGATTTTAGACACCACTACCCAAGACCAATCCTTTTATGCCGTAGGAGCTCTGTCAGCCAAAATCTTTGCCTCTATGAGAACTAACTTTGAGGGGCACATTATCCCTTGAAGCTATGTTGCCTCAAGGCAATGTGGTCACGATGAGGAGAATGTTGCCAACATCCCACCCTCTTCACTGTTGCTACCGATCGCAATCCATCAGTCAATATTGATGAGGGCCCCTCCATTTCTGCTGAAGCTTCTCATGTTGCTCCAGAGCAGCCTCCACCTCTAGCACATTGTCCTAGTCCACCTCCTGCACATGATCCTCTTGATGATGTTGAGTCTGATATAAACAAGATGACCTCACCTAGTCCTCCAAGGGTACCTGTTGATGAGGTTCCTCCTCTTGTTGTGAATGACCATGTATCCACTGAAAGGTCCAATGAAGCTCCCATTACCACAGAGCAATCTGCTGGTGGAGCTGAGGACCCCATTACTCTCACATCCGTATATGATCTTGTGAGCAGTGTGCGGTGAGGTGTCCAATTCGAAAAGGAACTTGCGGTGACCAAGTCTACTCTTGGTAGTAAGATTGAAGATCTACGAGTAAAGTTAAGGACCTTGAGAACAGACTTGAAAAGGAAACCAAAGGAAGTTTGTGGTTTCTTCGAGGAGGAAGAAGATGAACCTCGGTTTGGGTCTCTTGATATGTTGGTGATGTGTCTCTTAATGATCCTTCATCAAGAATTACAAGCATCTTCAAAGGAGAAAGAACTTGTTCTTTACAAAAGGAGAAAGAGATCGTACTTAAATAAAGCAACTACTGAAGTATCCATGGAACCAGAGTGTGTCAAAGTTGCATCTGTTGATACCTCAATGGAGGATGTTGCTACTGAACTTGACTTAGGTGTTTCTACTGAGATTCCTGGTTCGTGCAAAGTGAGTGGTGAAAAACACAATATCAACGTATATCAAAATAACCGTAAAATTCGACAAATTAACCCTTTAGGAAAAGGTTAACGATCAAATCTTACGGGTGTGATAAAGTGATACCGGAAAAGTGATTTCCGGTCGTGTCCCAACGAGGTGTGAATGGAAGGATTCGTTGAGTTTCGTGATTTGAACTTGAATTGGTTTTAATGATTTGTTTGAGTTGAATTACGCTTTCTACGAATTGATTAATGGGAAAGTAATTAAGGCAAGGAACCCTAATAAACTACAAACTAACTACTACTAAGCCTAAGAAATGATAAAATGAGGCTAAACTAAGTCCTAGGGTGCTAAACGTAAAACGTAAAAGCAGGAAACAACCCGAGCCATAAACGAAAAATTTTGCAATTTAAGGGCTACGGTGTGAAATTAATTTTCCTACGTCCTAATTGACTAAAAATAATTTTAGAAAAAGACCGGTATTTTTGACTTTTAAATTATTTTTATGAATTAAAACTATTTTAATCTATTTAATTAATTAAAATATTAAACTAATTAATAAAAATCGGGAAAAATCACAAAAACTATTTTGATCTATGCTTAATCTAAGAAAAATAAGAAAACACTGCTTTGTTTGGGAGAATAAGCTGTAAATAAGCCAAAAAGTGCTTATATTGAAAACTGAGTACAAGTCTACAAAGGAATTGTTTGTGTAAAACTTGTGAGACAAGTCCCAAGGGCGCAGATGGTTGAGGTGTTGTGTTTGTGGTCGTGGACTGAGTGAGGAGACCCAGGTAAAAGGGATTGGGTTTATTGGGCTTGAGATTTTAATTTGGACTTAGGATTAGTTATGGATCCAAGTGAGATTTCAAGGGCTAAACATGTAATTCTGAAAATCCAGGGACCATTCCTGTAATTTCTAAAAGTGATCCAAGGGCTGGACTTGTAAATCTCAAATAATGTAGGGACCATTTTACCATTTTCGAAACTTGAAGGTCTCTTACGCGATTACGAAATTTAGAGGTGAACTTGTAATTTCTCAAAACTTTTGAAATTTTCACCAAAGGACTAATTATGACAACTTATGATTTCAAAAGGAACTTTGGTGACTTTTCTTTTAAAATAAGTGCTCGGGGACTATTTCATCAATTTTTGAAAGTCGGGGACCTAAAGCGCCAATTATGCAAAATTTGTTCGTTTTCATTTGTTTTCAATAAATTTGCATCTGAAACATATAAAACACAATTTTGAGATATTTTCGGTATTTTGATGCATTTCGGAGTGTTTTAGATGTTTTGCGATTCAGATTGACCTAAAATGATGAGTTTTACACACTCATCAATCCCCACACTAAACCATTGCTAGTCCCTAGCAATCTTTTGAGAAAACTTAATGGATTTGAATCTCTTTACCAAAAGCCATTACTCGGAGTAGCCAAATGTTTCGGTTCAAGTAAGAACTATGGTACATCGATAACCATATGATTTTGAGCAAATCACCGACTTTCAACGGATTTGATTTGTCTTTACCGAAGCCGTTTATTCGGACTAGCCAACTCTTAGATAAAATATCTTTGGTGAGTTGATTACCAATTATGGTTTTCCAAGCGCCTTTACCACAAGCCATAAACTTGCGGGCTAGCCAACTCTTCACTAATTAAAGATATGGTGGTGAACACCATACAATTTTGGGCAAATTGCAAGCCGTCAACGGATTTGAGATATCTTTACCAAGAGCCGTTTGCTCTGGATTAGCCAATCCTTTTGTTTATTAGACATGGCGGATGATAACCATAAAAGTCGAGTAAGTGCAAAACACTTACTCCAAAAAAAAATTTGGCCAAAAATGGGGAATAGGGTGGTAATATACATGATAAAATTCGTGAGAATTCCCCCACACTAGAAATGAATATTGCCCTCGATATTCAAAGTACCGTGGTTATGCCGAAACATAGAACGTAAAGGGAAATACTACTACCATTTTTGAAATTTTTTTTTTTTTTTTTTTTTTTTAGAAAACTTTATATACAACAATGGGAAACTCCCCACACTAGGGTGGTAGAAAGTAGAAAGAATTGAAATCGGTGAAAACCCATATAGTGTGCTCTTGTTTTTGATTCCCGAGTCGCTAGCTTGACTCGATCCCGCATTCATTTGTTCTTGGGAAGCAACGTGGAAAACCAATCTTGATCGGACTTTCGTTCACGGTGTTAATAAACATATGAACATCGAAAGTTCCACACCGACGAGATACAACCGCGGTATTGTTAATAGTAGAAACTATAAAGGATGATACGGGGTCAAAGATGGTGTCCTCATTCCCGAAGAGAAAAGGAAAGAGCAACCACACCATCTGTGAAGAATGGAATAAAGATGTGCATGAGAATGCAAGTCCATTCCTCATCGATAAAAAGCAAATCACCATTTTGACATTTTAAGCTTAGTCTTGAAGTTTGTGTGGTGATTGTCAGCGAATTTCGGTAGGGAGGGTTGGAAGCGGTTCTTCAATCAGCAGATTTTCCGGAAAAGGATGTCCCCTCGAATCAAAGTAAGTATTATCAATTCTGTTGGAATCGACTCATCACTAAGAAAAGCATCGACTTCATTCCAAAGTTGTCATCTTCCTCATCCGGAGTGAGAGAAGGGATGGAAGAGTCGGAATAATAAGACTGGGGATGATGGATCATTTTGAGCAATTCTTCAATGGGAAGAATGTCTCCCATTGGATCACAAACATCATCATCCAATCCGGATGAAGCGAAGAGAGTTTGGTTTCATTCACGAGTTAACAAACTCAATACGATAAAGCGATTAGGAGGTGGGACAAGTGGTGTGCTCTTAGAGCTAGCAATTTCCACCACTTCCAATAAAGTCTCCGATTCTAGATCATCATCATCAAGAACACTCTTGACTTCCTTGGTACAACTTTCAAACCATTTGTTTGAACCGGGGTTGATTTTCAAAGCTTTTAGCTCAAGACGTTTTGGTGACTCCTCTTAACCGTGAAATTTGAGAGTGTTGCATTGATTCTTTGATTTTGATCAATTGTGGCAACACTATGTTTGTATAGAGGTTTGGAGTTCGGTTGATATTAAGCGTGAGTTCTTCGTTGTCGACCCGTATGGTCAACTCTTGACAAATACATCAATTAGAGCACGGCTCGTTCTCAAGAAAGCTCTCCCTAAGATGAGGGAACTCTAGGATCCGCATCAAAGTCTACTACAACAAAGTCAAGAGGAAAGTGAAACTTTCCTACTTTCACCACGACATCCTCGGCTATCCCAGTGGACGAGTTTTGGTGCAGTCCGCTAGCTCGAGTGTCATACAAGTGGATGTAAGTTTAGGAAGAGCAGTTTCTTCCATGAGAGTGGCATGAGGTTAATGCTTGCGCCAAGATCGCCAAGGCGGAGCATTGAACCATCCCAAGAAATCACACGGGATTAAAAACTGCGGGGTCTTCAAGCTTTTGGGAAGCTTCTTGAGAAGGACCGTGAGCATTGCTCATTGAGAGGGTTTAGCCATCTCGGATAACTTATCTTTGTTGCTCGATAAGCCTTTAAGCGTGGATGCAAATTTGGGCATTAGAGCGAGAGCATCAACGAAGCTTATATCAAAGTGCGTTCATTGAAAATTTGGAAAATTTTTCCATTTGCTCTTTGGTTTTGTCTTTGAGCTTCTCATCATGCAATCTTGATGGGTAAGGAAGTCGACTAGACTTTTAGAGGGACGGAAGTCATTTCGGCTCGAATTTGTCTTTGGAACTTGGGTTCGGACTTAAAGCTTGGACTACGAAGGTGGGACGTGTCTTGATGCCGTGGGCTTGAAATGCACCTTGTCCGTTGTATCCTTGGTAACTTGACTCATTGCTCTGGTGGAGGAGGCATTGGAGTCGAAGGTCCATTGTGCGTCTTACCACTACAGTGGTGACGGCTTTCAACTCGGCATTTGGATTAGGGCTGTATTGCTTGGGAGTCCTCCGAAGATGACGAAGATTTGTTCATATTCATGTTCATGAAAGCGCTCATCATATTCTTCAACTCATTTGTCTGCCGAGACATTGTGGTATCAATTTCCTTTTAAGCTCAACTCTCATGTTATTGATCCGAGTTTGCATTGAGCGTATGCTTGACTCGAGTAATTTTCATGAAGTCATTTGGTAGGGAGCTTGAGAAGGTTGTTGATAACTTTTGCGATTGGAGCTTGATATGGTTGGTTGAAATTGTTCGGTTCGATTGAAATTTTGAGAGTTATTGAAGTTTTGTCCTTGATTTGGAACAAAGCGATTACGATTGCCATGGTTTTGCGGGAGGAAAACCGGTGGTGTCATACCGCTAGGTGCGGTATTGAGGATCGACTTGTGGTCGGTATTGATTGTGGTTTCTGAAGCTACGGGAGCTTGGTAAAAGAAGCATCGGTTGCTTGACAATCATAATCGCGTGTGGACCACTACAAGTTTCACACACCTTGTTCACGGCTTTGATTGGTTCCGGCTTATGAATTTCGCTTTTGATTTCCTTTACCTCTTTCATCATACAACGGATGGCGTCCGTTAGAGCGGTTAATGAGCGACTAACTCGGAAGAGTTACCGGATGAAGAAGCGAGTGTTCGAATATTGACTTTGTTGCGAGAAATAGGAACTTTTGATTTTATTTCGCAAATCTCAATCACATCTTTAGGCTTACGATTCAAGATATTGCCACTGCGGCTGCGTTCAAAGAATCTTGATCGTTACTGTTCAACCCATTATAAAAGATATTAACTTGTTGAAGCTCCGTGAATTCATGATGGGGCATTTCACGAGGAGATCTTTGAATCTCTCCCATGCCTCTCCAAAGTTTTCATCGAAATTTTGACGAAATCCGAAATTTCATTTTAAGATTAGTTGTCTTTGATGGAGGAAAGAAATAATTGACAAAGTTTTGAACAAGATCCTCCCAAGTTTCGATGGTTCGAGGGGTTCTTTTCCGGCCAAATCCGGGCTGCCCCTCAAGTGAGCGGAAATAGCATCGGTTTGATCACTTTTGTGGCACATCCTTGTAATTGATAGTTGAGGTCAACTTGTTAAACCAACGGATGTGTGCATACGGGTCTTCTCGATCAAACCGTGGAATTGATTCGTGACACAAGTTGGATCAAATCGTCTTCAATTCAAAGTGATCGAATTGATTGGTGGTAAAGCGATGGCATCTCCATAACCCTCGGTGGGTGCACGGAGCATTTCCGCCATAGTTCGTTAAATCGCCATATTGTTGTTTGGAATAGTACGAATCTCGGGTTCGACTATTGGGCGACACGTCTATGAGAACGTCTTCTAGGAATTTCGCTAGATCACGAAAGGGCTCAATGATCTAGAAGAGCGAGTGCGCATGCACTTCTAAAACAACACTTTCAATTAAAACAAGACCGAGGCAAAACACGGTGAACTTAAACCAATAATCCCGTGAAATGATCACTTCTATAAGTAAAGCGCACAAAGGGCGGAGAGACTTATTAGGTCGTGTGAAGCTTATTAAAACCCGTCTCTTTTCGGCCGCAATTTAATGTCGGGCCGTCCTTATACCCTCACACGGTTTGTTAAACCGATAAAGTAAACCAAATCACGAAGCGACACAAAGGCAAGTTTTAAATCTTTTGTTCGAACTTATAATGATAACACCTCGATTGAGCATGTTATATTGATTGTGTCTTCTATATTATTTAAAACAACAAGGAAAATCTTTTGAATTTTTAATCTTTACATATATATACAAAGAAAAGAAAAATATTTTGTATTTTTGTATTTTTATAAAACAATAACTTCACGAGGAAGGTTCTTCAAGTCACTAATCGCAAAAACCACGATATTGTCGCAACACACCTCCCGGCAGTGCGCCAAAATTTGGTTCGTGTAAAGTGAGTGGTGAAAACACAATATCAGCGTATATCAAAATAACCGTAAAATTCGACAAATTAACCCTTTAGGAAAAGGTTAACGTATCAAATCTTACGGGTGTGATAAAAGTGATACCGGAAAAGTGATTTCGGTCGTGTCCCAACGAGGTGTGAATGGAAGGATTCGTTGAGTTTCGTGATTTGAACTTGAATTGGTTTTAATGATTTGTTTGAGTTGAATTACGTTTTCTGAATTGATTAATGGGAAAGTAATTAAGGCAAGGAACCTAATAAACTACAAACTAACTACTACTAAGCCTAAGAAATGATAAAATGAGGCTAAACTAAGTCCTAGGGTGCTAAAACGTAAAAGCGTAAAAGCAGGAAACAACCCGAGCCATAAGCGTAAAATTTTGCAATTTAAGGACTACGGGTGTGAAATTAATTTTCCTACGTCCTAATTGACTAAAAATAATTTTAGAAAAAGACCGGGTATTTTTTTGACTTTTAAATTATTTTTTATGAATTAAAAACTATTTTAATCTATTTAATTAATTAAAAATATTAAACTAATTAATAAAAATCGGGAAAAATCACAAAAACTATTTTGATCTATGCTTAATCTAAGAAAAATAAGAAAACACTGCTTTGTTTGGGAGAATAAGCTGTAAATAAGCCAAAAAGTGCTTATATTGAAAACTGAGTACAAGTCTACAAAGGAATTGTTTGTGTAAAACTTGTGAGACAAGTCCCAAGGGCGCAGATGGTTGAGGTGTTGTGTTTGTGGTCGTGGGTGAGTGAGGAGACCAGAGTAAAGGGATTGGGTTTATTGGGCTTGAGATTTTAATTTGGACTTAGGATTAGTTATGGATCCAGTGAGATTTCAAGGGCTAAACATGTAATTCGAAAATCCAGGACCATTCACTGTAATTTCTAAAAGTGATCCAAGGGCTGGACTTGTAAATCTCAAATAATGTAGGGACCATTTTACCATTTTACGAAACTTGAAGGTCTCTTCGCCAATTCGAAATTTGTAGGATGAACTTGTAATTTCTCAAAACTTTTGAAATTTTTCACCAAAGGACTAATTATGACAACTTATGATTTCAAAAGGAACTTTGGTGACTTTTCTTTTAAAATAAGTGCTCGGGGACTATTTACATCAATTTTGAAAGTCGGGGACCTAAAGCGCCAATTATGCAAACTTTGTTCGTTTTCATTTGTTTTCAATAAATTTGCATCGAAACATATAAAACACAATTTTGAGATATTTCGGTATTTTGATGCATTTCGAGTGTTTTTAGATGTTTTAGCCTCAGATTTGACCTAAATGATGAGTTTTACACACTCATCAATTCCTTTAGTTGATCTTTACGAAGATGTTTGTGCTAAGGAGCCACTGCGATAAAGGGAAAGGTTTAATGGAAGAAGATGTGCTTGGTCCAGACTTGGTAAGTGAAGAGGAAAGGCGAGAACAAGACAGAATACTTGCTGAGTGTAATGAGAGAAAGAAAGATGAAGAAATGGCTAAACAGCTTGCAGCTCTACCGGCATCTGATTTACCTCCTGAAAGAAAAAGGGAGCTAGATGAAATGCGTACTAAGCTTCCTGACACTCATTGGGATGCCTATACTCAGCAAGTCATATCAAACCCTTCACTGGCTCAGAGTATCTTAGGTGCAGACTTCAACAGTGGAAGTTTTGTGGATTTGATGATGGCTCGTGGAAGACAAATGAAGCAAGAAGCAGCTGAAAAGAGGAGAGCCATCAGAGCTGAAAGGAATAAAAATAGACCTCCTACTAAAGCTGAAATGAGGCTTGTGGTGAAAAACCAGAGCTCATCTCTGTATAACTCTGGGTTGTCAATGAAGCAAGTCAAGGCATTCCCCGATCATATTTTGATTCACAAATATAATCAAATCATGAAGTATTCTTCTTCGCACACTTCAAGCTTAAAAAGGATTGCAGATATTTCAGGTGCTCCTAAGACTAAGAGGACAAAGACAGCTGAGATTGTGGACAATTTTGATGATATGTCATGTTCCTCCAAAGTCTCTACTGAAGCTACCATATAGCCTACACATTCAGCTGAAGCAGATCAATCTGCTGAACCTCATGTTGTTTCCACTGAAGAAATAGTCATGCCCTCATCCACCACAACTATAGCATCTGCTGAGGCAGACAAAGATATTTTGGATAGGAATGATAACAAGGTTCTTTCTGCTGAATCATCTAAGGTTTCTGCTGATTCTCCCACAGAGTTTGCTAGCTCACCTGACAAAACTTCATCTGCACGAACCGGTTGCCAATTCTTCCAGTACCTAATGTACCACCCCACTCAATCTGTGGCATCTGTTTGCTCGAAGTCGATATAGCAAGTATAAAACAAGGAAGGCTAGAAACTTGCTAGTAAGAATGAATGCCATTCGTGAAGATGCACCATCTTTAGGAATCTATAAGCTGGAAGAAGGAAGAAGAGGATGGCCAAAATCACTACCTTGGATCTTGAAGGCGATGACGCAACATTCATTATAGAAGGTTACGCTTCGATTTTCTGAGGAGATCAAAATGTGTTGGTCAATTGGCATCGAAGGATGAAGAGATGAATGTCATTCATCGAAAGGATAACACTTCAATGGAATTCACCTTTCTGAAGGAAATCCTACACTTGGTTGATAGGGCAGATTTACTAACTCTATACACTCTTGTCACCAAACATTACTGCAATAAAGCACCACAAGGTTCTGGATGTTCTTGTTAGGAGACCTTCACGTACTGTTTAACTCTCATTCTCCCAAAAGTAAAGGACATTCCATTTGGGAGAACTCACATTTATGGCGAGTTGTGTCCTGGAGACTCTATCCTCTCCCTCGTGTGCATGTGCTTGAGACTAAGGGTGGAATCACAGCCCGCATGTTTGTCAAAGAAAGTATCCATTGCCCAAGAGACTTATGGAAAGAATGCTTTGTCGGAAGTTGGAGATACCTCGAGCGATGGGAAATGAAAAGCTAAATCTTTGAACAACCGGTTAGTTTAATCAAGACCCAACTTCGCAAGATCGACCGCTTCTTCTTCTCAATAAGGGTACCTTTTGATTTGTTTTACATTATTTGTTTTATTAGTTTTGTTTTGTTTTCTTTGTCTTGTTTGTTTGTTTCTTAGTTAAAAAAAAAAAAAAAAAAAAAAAAAAAAACTAATTTTCTCATGCAGTTTGATGCTTCTTTTGATGGTTTTAACTCACGGAGATACCTTGTGTATTTCAAAGAGTTAGCTAGTCCAAAGGGTATAGCCGGTAAAGACACTTCAAATCATTGATAGGCGTAATGGTTTGCTCAAAATCATAGGGTGCAACCACCCATGCTTAATTCTTGAGAGTTGTATGGTCATCAATTCACCATGGTGTATTCCTTTTGGAATCCAAGAATTGGCAAGCCCACAAGTATATGGATTGTGGTAAAGGCAACTATCTCCATATTTGGTTATCAATTCACCAATTCTAAGAATTGACTAGTCCCGAGCAAACGGCTGGTAAAGACACATCAAATCCGTTTATATAGTTCTTTGGTTTGCTCATAAATCGATGGTTATCAATGTACCATAGTTTTGGACTTAAACATCCGGCTACTCCGGTAGTAATGGCTATTGGTAAAGAGACATCAAAACCATTATTTTCAATGATTCACTCTCTCGGTGTGAACACACCGGATGTGATGAGAATAGATTGCAAGCGATAAGTATTGATGTACATTATGTCTTTTGTTCTTTGCAAAGACCTGGCGTTTCAAAGTCGATCATCATAGAGATGAGATTATCGGTGGTTCTTTACTCGATGTGTGGAAACAATCCTCTAATATGAAGTATCAAAAGATCTTTCAAGGTCGAAGCGGAACTTAACCAAGTCAAATTCGGTTTAGGGAGGATTGTTGGGAATTATGTGAAGTAGGATTTCGCGTCATTCGCCGATGGATTCTGCTTTGAGTAGAAGCGAATCTGCGATGCGTTGATTCTCTTGAAGAGTACAAGCGTTGCCATGTTACTGCTGAAGGGTATAAGCTGACTAGGATCAGCATGCGCCTTATGAATTAAATGCTAACTCATTATTATCTTTGAACGGCCCGAGGTTGCATGGGTTTTATTGTACTGCTCAATATAGTTTAGTGTATTAGTCATTAAATGCTTGCATGCTTAGTCGATTGGGTTGTAATAGTATTAGGGTTCCTTGTCTATAAAAGGAACCAAATAGTTTGTAATAGATAACTCATCCGAAACATAGAGTTTCGGTTAATAAAAGATCCATAGAGGATCTAAGTGTTCTTAGTTATAACAACTTGTGTTTACTTTCCGCTATAATACGAGTTGTAGAGGCATCTATTAGTTTGCTTATGATTACATAGGCAACACTAACGATCCACGAGTGCTAAAGATCTGTCAAGGTCTGAGAGTTTTCAACATGTTTGGTTCAGGTTAAAGTGTTTGTTTTATGGTTGAAGGTGTTATGGTTAGGTGAAGTATGCAAATGGGTCAAAATATGTAAGTTGCAGAAAATCTACAGGAAATAGGTTTATTTTAAACTGCAAATGAGTCCATTTTAAACTAATACTTATGGTAATAATTTCTATCTAAAGTGCAGGAAAAATAGTCTATTTTAGACTGCAAATGAGTCTACTTTAGACTAATACCTATGATAACAATGATTGAAAAAAAAATGTCGAGAAAGTGGCGTAACAAAATCAAGCATAATCCTCAAATTACTCCTAAATATACCTCGATACTCATCATGAATAAGAACAATCACAATTAATTATCAACAAAAAATTTATATTAATAAAAATTATCAAAATACCTTGATTAAACACCTGCGTATCATCCATCGCCATTAAAACCAAAATTTGACGGTTAAAACCCGTTTGACGGCTTAAAACCATATATTTGTATCCGATTAACCGATTGGACAGTTAAAAACGCTAAAATCGTAACTGATTTGAACAAAGAACGCAATTTGAAGAACAAGTAATCGATTTGATGGTTAAAATTTGAAAAAATTTCATAGCGAGTAGAAACCTCTAATTTTGCAAATTATAAACAAATAAGAGCATGATAAAATGTGAAATGATTAAATGAATCGAGATGATATCATAGTGAAAAAATTGGTTATATATCATCTGAAAAGCTAAAGAATTGAAGAAAATAAAAAATAGTGGAACGAAAAAGTGAAAGAAAACGGGAAAGAAGAGAAAAAAGTAGGTGGGTAGTGTAATTACGAAAACGCCATAAGTTGGAAAAAAATGAGAGGACACGTGTCGCAAGCTGGTCACTTTTTATATTTTTTATTTTTATGTCACTTTTTATTTGAGCGCTTACTTATTCGGTATATGCACGAGATTAAATAGTATTAACATATAAACATTTACATTCAATGAATTTAAATTATGTTAAAATATCAAATTAAACTACTCAAATATTAACATAATTAAACAAATTTGATCAGATTTTCAAACCCGAGCAAATATAGTTGAAATATTATTATTAGTTTTAGTCATTATAGGAACCTAATCCGTGTTTAATAACTCGTGCGTACACGGGTCAAAAACTTGTGCACTGATAATGATAAATTAATTTAAATGTAATACCAAAAAACTGTAAATGCAAAATATTGTGAGTATCGAATGAAAGGACGACTTAATGTACGCACCAAACAAATTTAGTTATAATATAATTATTAGTTGTATTTATAGTCGAACCTCGTGCATGTAATATCAAATTTACAAAACATAAACACTATCAAATTCTTATGGGAATTGATACCTACACTACATCTTTTGACGACGATCACAATTTTGTCGATTATAATTTGTATCGTACACATCTTGTAATGCACCATGTTGTGATCACGTCGTGGCGCAAAGATATCACCCCAATTCTTATATGTGTGTATATTAAATTAAAATTTTAAAATAAATTTAATTTATGTGTGACCTAATCTATAGACATAGAGATTAAGAAAATCCAGTTAGTTAAGTTGAATCTTTCTCTCAGTTTACATTCATAAATTCAGTTTTTTTAATATATTTTGGTTAGTTATAGCGTGAAAGCTTAAGTCAACTGCGTGAATGTCATGGCATTGGTTCGTATTTAGTTGATTTACCCAGCACAGTCGTAATAGAGTATTCGAGTGCACATGTTACTTGTATAGATCACATTCCTCTTCTAGTCTTCTAAAAACGAGTAAACGGACAAGCTAGAAAATGGGGTAAACAAATGAGGTTTGCCTCGTTCATATTATTCGGAAAAGTCAAATCTTTAACTTAAAAGTATGCGGCTTATTCGGGATATCCTCATAAATTTCGAACTTTAGGTCACTCCTGTTCTGAGCAATTTATATAGTTTTACTGAATTACCGTAGATTTATATGTATTAAATTAATGGAAATGATTCATAGCTCTGACTCAATCACGTGTCTAATAATATGCTTACAAGATTATTCCATAAATGATTGAGAAGCTCAACTCAAGACGACGGCGTGAACCCATGATCAAGCAAGGTAGTGCAGATTGGCGGACGATTGGATTCAAAGAGGGTGAGCCCTTTGGATGAAAGGTTAAGAGAAGTTGGAAAAATGACTTTTGAATGGATTTGAACGAGGTAAATAACGCAGTTTAAAGTTTCTAAACTAAGCACTCTCAGACCATCCTATTCTACAAGACCAAAAAAACCTCTCATCAAAAGCATTTAGTTAAAAACATACTCCGTAAATATAAAATGAGTGATCCGAATGACTTGAGGTAGTCTCATGGACGGAGCTTTATGAGGGCAGGAAAGGCTGAAAGCCTAACCCTTTTTATAGTTCTATATTAGCATGAGATGTTTGACAAACCACAACTAACCTACAAGCATAAATCTATACACCTTGGCAAGGTATGTGTATGATTCATCCAACACTCAGTTTATAATGGGTAACATGGAATCACACTCAAATAGCACGTCAAGACTCAAGACGCAAGTATGATCAAACACCAGATAAAAGATCATATTGGATCTTCAACTGCGACCCATTTGCGCCTAAATACATGGCTTTTATACGGAGTTGTGGCGCGGTTGAGAGTGAAAGGGTATGAACATTATACATGAATAGGATTGCAAGCCATAACTTACCAATAAAACCCTTCATACCAGAATAGGATTGCAAGCCATAACTTACCAATAAATTACAATGAAAACTGAATTATAAACACAGAGTATAATTCATTCACTTTGGGAATAATTTATGATTTCATTTTCAGGATCAGTATCATTAAGTAGTAAGTAATGACTAGCAACATGAACATGTCAATTTTAACCATGGCCATAACAAAAACTAGGCCACCTTGTCAGCCAAGTAGTGAAATTATCCGGGTGATGTGCTGTTGGTTGCTAAGAACTAAATGTTTAATCCTACGATAGAAGGCAGTAAGAATAAGAAGTGTTTCTAATGAATACAGAGAAAGATGATTTTAGTTGATCGGGTTGGAAACATAAATGCATCCATGAGTTGATCAGGACTTTAAATAAGAAGTGAAAAAGGTAAAGCATCCCTTGAAAGTAAGGGAAAATATTAAAAGACTGGCACAGAAAGAACAGAGAATAGCCAATGTGCTTGTGAACTCAGATTACATGACATCAACAAACAACAGAATATTAGAGTAAATAGCAAATTAGCAGGTAGGCAAATAAGAAGGGAACATTGATATATAGTACCAAATACCCCATTAATTCCAGCAGGATTACATAGAATAAAAGTTATCATGAAAACTAAAAGACTGCATATCCATAAAAAAAGGTCAAAATAACATCAAAAACATTACTCTTTGTTCTGCAAGCAATAACCCCAAAGCACCTTCTACTTAGACATGACACTCAAACGAAGATAAACTTATCAATCACCCTTCCTACGGAAAGAGCATCCCTCAGTGAGTCTTGCACGACCACCTGTTGGCTGGCACAACACAGTCTGGCAGTTTCCACACACCACAACTGTTTGCGAGTGGCTAAACACTGTGGTTCTGTAAAAACAACATGAAAAAGAAAACAGAGATATCAGTTAACAATGTTATTAGCATAAGTAAACAACGGAAATTTACCACGATACATTATAAAATAGATAAAAAGACTCACATGTTGAAACAGCCTTGGCACTTGACATCCTGCAACATTCAAATAAATCAAAACAAAAGTGAGATTCATAATATTAACTAGACTTCTTTGGAATCATGCTTTTAAATGTGATTGCCTCATTTGTTATTTTTTCAAGTTGGTGATCATCAGTTTTTAGCTGTAACTTTCAGAGTGCCTCTGATTACTTATCTAAGTGCTTATAACTAACTGCTGATTCTAAAATGCTTATAACTAACCGCTTAACTTAGAATGTTTGTAGCTCATTGCTTAACTTAGAAAGGCTTACAACAATCAGCTTGACTGTAGATGCTTGTAACCCACGCTCATATGTGCTCATTGGTTTCCAGCTAGAACTTTCCATTGATAGTGTACGATATCGCTTATCTAAGTGCTCAATTAAGAACTCTTGTGACTAAGCATCTAATTTAAATGCTTACCGTAATGCGATTAAACTACCTGCTTATTTAAAATGCTTGTAACATACTGCTTAATTTGAAATTCTTATAGCAAGTTAAAGTGCTTATACTTAAAGTGCTTATTCCATCTTATATGTGTACAAAAAGTAAATATAAACTCTTAACCCAAATCCAAAACACTCTCAAGAGTTAAATAGTTCTTGGAAATAATATATACAAATCCAATAATCTAAATTCAAAACAATATCAGATAATAAACCTCTAGCACTTTAGTCAAAGCTACATAATTACTTATTCTACTAATAACTAAATTCCCAAGGCACTAAAACAGCAACACTTACAAACACACTTCCGAACAATACTTAGAGACTAAAAACGTTATTAAAAATTTTCCTAAACATCAACAATAAATTAATAGATGCTAAATATTAAATTAAAAAAAAGGTAAATACCATGAAAAAGGAGTTAGGAGACTGAACAAGTCTCTTGAGCTTATGCTTCCTCTTTTCCAAGTCAGCTGGTGGGTTCAACAAATCAACATCATTTGGTAGAGTCTGAAAAACCATTTTATCATTTCATTAGCCCATCAAAACACATACATATATATCAAAACATATAACAAACAACACCATTAAAGATATATAAACATAGACATAAATAATATTAGATTGAAAGAACAAACCATCTTGTTTGGTTTTGTTTTGTTTTTGAGATTTGAGCAGCCGCCTCAGAAAACCCTAGAACAGGAAACAGAAATATGAGAGAGAGGATTCTACTAGAAATGTCTCTAGATGCTTATAAAGATCGGAACTAAACATGGGCCTCGTGATATTGGGCTGGGTTTTTGTTATTGTTTTATGGCCGACATATTTTTCTTAGGCCCGCTTTCAAATCAGATTAACAAAGTTTTGTCGACACTTAAGAGTTCGTTTGGTAAGACGTAATGAAATGTCAACTGAATGGAATAAACGATGTAATGGAATGAAGAATGTAATGTAATGATTCATTGTATTTATTAATCATGTTTGGTTTGTATGATAAGACGTAATAAAATTGATAATAAAAAGAATAAAATAGTCATTAATGATAGAAAAATTATTTAATATGGTTAATTAATAATGAAGTTTTTTGTAATTTTGATTCCATTATCTATACTACATATAATAGAAAAATGGTCAAACCTTGAAAAGTGAAAAGTTGAAAGTCAAATGTGAGAGAAAATATATTGTATAATTAATACTCTTATTAAAACACCCATTACTTAAAAGACAATAATTTGTTCACATCAGACAACCAATTAAAAGCATATCTACCAAATTAAAACAACTAATTAAAACACCATTTACTAAAAGTACAATAAAATTTTCACAATGTACAATTTAAACAAGCTACAACATAATTATAAATATAAAATAATTAAACGCACTAATTAATGTTATTTTTAAAACACCCTAAAATGAAAAGTACATGTTATTATACACATTATACAAATTAAGAAAACACACAAACTTCATACAAGCTAACAAGTTGATGATACATATAGTTTTGAAAATCGGATCGGACCAACAGGTTCAACGAAACCGATGTCATGCGGTTCGGCTAACCAATAATGACCATCCAAAACGAACTAGAGATGACCCGTTGAAACCGATACAAACGGTGAATCGGTATCATCGAGATTTATTTCTCCGGTTAATCGTCACAGTACCATTGCAGCAACGCGCGGTACTTCGCTATACTATATATAAAGGAAAACCAAAAGTAAAAGTAAAACTTTGAAACTATTAACACATGTCGAAAACCGGTTGACCGGACGCTTCAAACCCGGTGGTTTGACCTGTTTAATTGACCCGTTTGACCCACACGCCGGGTTGACTCGGTTAAATCGACCCATTTTAGGCGGGAGCGGTTCAACCGGTTGAACCACCCGGTCGAACAGGGTTTCAAAACAATATGTTTAATCCCAAATCTTCAAACTTTTATTATTTTTCGTTTAGAACCCATAAATGTTTTTAACACAAAACGATATGTCGCTATATAATTATACAATTAAGAGAAAATATGTGTAGTTAGTGCACATTTAAATTTTGAATAGGCTAACACGCCCATTTCAAAAAAAGATGGGGCTAAATGTGCTAAAATCTTTACAAAATAGCCAAAATTAGCCATTTTTTTTTGGCTAATCACATTCATGCTAATTTTGATACTTGTGTTCTTCTTAACAACGGCACCATTAATCCGATCCTTGTTAGTTTTACGACAAGTAACGTGTGTTAGTTTTATCTCATAACCATTGTAATATTTACTTTCATTTTCATTAAATGTTTTTATACGTTGTTTGATAGATGTTAAGAATTTTGTCTAGACTTTAGCTATCGTGATAGTACAACCGTGCAATTGCATTTTCATCGGTTCACGTTATATTTTAAACGCTACACAAAACACTCACCACAATATTACAAATCATTAATTATTTGACGCTAGAAATCACGCTATGCATGCAGTAGCGCAATTTTTCTAGTAAGATGTAATGAAAAAAAGTAGAGGACCCCTAAGGAATGTTTTTGGTGTAATGGGTCATTAATTGTAATGAATAATTACATTCTATAAATGTAAACAAACAACATTTATTCATTACATTGTAATAATCTTTTCCATTGCGACTTTAATTACGACATACCAAATACTACGTAACTACATAAGTAACCAAACAATAGCTTTCTTAACAAAAAATAAATAAATAATAAATAAAATAATAATAAATAAAAAAAACCTAAACTCTCTCCCCTACTAGGGGGCGATTTCAGCCGCCACTTCTGCTATCCTTATCCGGCCAACACAACCATCTGAATCGTATCTCTACCGTGTTTATGCAATCGATTCTATTTGGTTTTAAGTTTTCAGAGGTGGCATGCAATCCCTTCATTATATATTTATTGTGAAATCGCTCCTGAAACCCTAAATATCCTCCAACTCTCAATCGGTTATCCTAAATGTTTCCGTTTGTTTAGGTTTCTCGTTGGTTTACTTTTTGGTTTCGGTTTGTTTATTCCGACTTGATCGTATCTGGTATAATTTCTTATTGTCGGTTTTGATTGACTCTATCTTCTTACGTTTTTTATGGTCGGATTGGATGCTATTAATACCTAACGAAACCCTAAACCTTTAGGGTTTCGAATCCTTTTTGTTTTCTGTGTTTGTTGGGTGGATCTTTAACGCATAAAAAAACTTTCTCTGGTTTTACTTTCAATCGTTTGGTCCTTACTGCTGTACAAAACCCTAATATTTTAGTTTTGTCTATTAGTGGTTGTTCAAGTGACGTGGGTCTAGTCCCTTCATGTGATTTTATGGATGTTTACATGTTCTGTATCATATGGATGCTTTATGTAAGTGGGTTTTAGAGAGTTGTAAGTCAACATTTGGGGTATTATTGTTCTATTATGTTTGGCGTTTTTAGAGACATGTGCCTATCGATCTATTATTTGGTCTTATGTATCGTCATTATTGGAAGTTAGGGTGGTGCACCCTATGCTCATCAAACTGTTGTTTGGACTTAACTCGTATCTTGTGGTTCTCGTGGGTTGGTGTTTCGGAAGTTAGGGTTTGTATACCCTATTACTCTGTGGTTCGATCTGATTTACATGGTATTATTAGTTTATGACGGTATTGTAGGCCCGATTCGTTCCATAGTGTTTTTTAGTGTGATTATGATTGATCGCATGGTTGGAAGTTAGGGTGCATGGTGTACCCTATTATTAAGTTGATTATGACCTGATGTTTGGCATGTTGTTTATCATATTGAGGGGGTCGTATCATCATTATCCTTTTCATGTATCTGTGTTTCTAGCGGTTCATGGAAAAAGGGATGTACGGTGTTTAGGTTTGGTCGTTAATCCTAGTTCGTATGCTTTTTTGTCCTTACAACGGGTGTGTTTAGTTCATTACAAGGTTTTTCTTGTAGCTTACCATGGAGGCTATTTTGGATTGCGATTTGGTTTGGACGCTTGGTACGTGGTGATGTGGATTACTTACCATATCTCTCGTACCAATGTGTTTTGATTGTTGTAAGTTCCTTCTTTTGATGTTGTTCTCATATGGTTATATTGATGATTATATGCATGCTGGTTGTGAACTGGGGTGGAGATTTTCTGAGGGACATTAAAGATGGATTTGGATCACTATGATGACTTTGAAGCTACGAATCTCTACCTATGTGGGCCTTGCTTTTTTTTTTTTTTTTTTTTTTTTTTGGCTTTTAGTCATTATAGTTGTTAGGTTGATTGTAAGCTATAAGAATGGTTTGTCATTCTTATATAGTGTTTTTGCGTGTTGCATTTTATTTGCATGTAAGTGTCCTAAGGGACTGAGATGAGGGAAATGACCTTCATCCTTTGTACTTCAATATTTTTTGGTGTAATGAATTTTACCAGGATGAATTAATCCTTTTACCCCCCAAAAAAATAAATTAAATAAAAAAATAAAAAATAAAAGAAAAAACTAACTCGACAAAAGTTTGAAACGAGTCGAACTTAAACAAGCGAGATTAATGCTTGAAGCTTGATTATTCATATGTATATAAACGGTCTAAAATCAAGAAAAGACTTGAGCATGGTATGCTTAATAATCAAGCTCGGGTCGAGCTTTCATTCATTTTGGTCCATCATATAAAAGAGTCGAGCTCGAGTTTGATAAATTATAAGACACGAGATGAGATGAGCTCCAACTTCGTGAGTTTTTAAACGAGACACGCTCAGACTCAGTTAGACTTGTTTTGGCCCTTAAAAAGTTTGAAAAACTATCCAAACACCTCCAAAAGTGCAATAAACCACCAAACATGCCCCTTTATCTTATCCTAACTACATCTAAAACCATGAAAAGGTGCGCAAAGGCCCTACAAAAGCTTGAGGCTTGCTAATGCTGCCACACGCACGCCTTATGCCTTGTCTTTTTGTAAACTCAATATATATGAAATATGATATAAATATATAAATGTTTTCATATTTTATGCCTTCTTATGTCACGCTGATAAGGATTTAAAATGTACGCTTTTAAGGGGTCATTTAAGCCCTTAATCGACCACTTTTATATCCGTTACTGCTTAATTTTGTTTCTTTTCACTTTTAGGTCTCTTGGAAGCAAAATCTTTGGAATGATGCACATTTGGACGAAAAGGGTGAATACATGAACAAAATGACAAAGTCAAGATCAAGCCACCAAGTCGCTCAAATTGAACCGGTGGCGTCCCAATTAAAGGGTGACACCGTCCTCTATCTGATTTGATAAAAACATGCACTTTGAGCGGCTCGGTGGAATTTTTGCTCATACAACTGACGTCGCCAGCTTTAAAGAAGAAGAGCGTCAATTACACTTTTCATCTCAAACGCCCGGATCCGTAATCGACGACGTCCCACGAAGGCGGCGGCCACAACTCCAAGGTGACGCCGTCCCATCGATGACTTGCCAAGACGAAAACCCTAATGACGGCGATCGACGGCGCCCCACCTATAAGGTGATCTTGTCGCACTTGTAAATCTATATAGAATTCGATTTTACGCATTTAAGCGGGTAGACTTTTGGAGAAAAACCCTAAGCGCTTGTAGTCCAGAGCTTGGAGCGAGATCATAGGGTCCCAAACCCCATTTTACACATCAAGATAAGTGTTTTAATCCAAAGTATCATTATGTCTTCTATTGATTGTGTGTATGCTTGCTTGTTTAACATGTCTAGCTAAATTTCTTGTGTGTTTTCTTAGATCTATGAAACCTAGTTATTAATTATTGTTAGGTTGTCTCTTATCTTAATTGTAATTGGCTTAGAAGTGCAACTAGGCTTTCGTTGTGTTTAATGCTTGAATAATCTTTGTGAAAGTTAGTTTATGAATGAAATAGTTTAAGGACTTTCGGATTTTGTAGACTAAACCCAAAGGTAACCTCAAAGAGTTAGGGCATAGGCACACCCTACGACCTTAGGAAATGCAACGCAATTAAGATAAGGTGTGACAATTCAACCATCAATAAAAGATAACTATGGAGTAATAGTATATAGGTAAACACATTTTTAATCATCATGCGAGCACACATCAAATAGACATAAGACTACCCGTAGTATTAGATAATTAGAATAGTATAAATAATCGGTAGAAGTACCACCGCCAAACTAATTGCCCTGATATTTTACCCTTAGCTTTCTAAAAAACCATAAAAAGATTTAAAAAATAAAAAAATAATAAAAAAAAATCCTCAACCCCCACCTTAGCGTAATACATTTCTTGCTAGTATTCATATTCCCCTAGAGAACGATATCAATCCCCGAGGCTCACCCAATACTACACTACAACGATTAGGTTCACTGCCTAGGTAGTTGAAAAACTTGCTCGAAGAAAAGGAAGTTCCTTGAACCCCGAATGCGCTTCGTCACGCATCACATGCCTTATAAACGCAAAAATTTTGCTATTGTCGCTAATACGTGAGGCTTGGTCATGCCGCCACACCACACCACGCCTTGCGCTATTTATAACCTTGTTTAAAACATTAAAGTATGTGATTTTAACGTTGATTTTTTCAGTAGCAAAATTCCATTTTGCCATTAAGGAACTTGTCTATGATATTTTTTTGTGAAATGGTGAAACATACCCTTTAATAAGGATTTGAAAATAAAGTAGCCTAACTCATTAAATAAATAGTGAGCGACTCACTGATAAAGAAATCACTGAGTATTGTTTAAAGCTTTTTACTTACTAATACGGTGTCAGTGACTAAAATATAGGAGCTACAAACAACACCAGTGTCACTGGGATTTGTAAATGTCTCAGTGATCCTGAAGACGCTATCTCTAAAAACAGACTTAAAAATATGGGTGAGAACTTCTAAAATAAGAAGTCAAACAAGTACAAGAAATTGCCATAGAAGTGAGAATATTAGTTATGACAATTCCAAAAAGATGGTTGGTGCTTTTCTAAAAGAAGAAGATGAAGAGGGACCACTTGATCATGACATCTCATCAACATCACATGGTGTCTTTGTATTTTGTTCCTATATATATGTCTAGTTTGTAATGGGGATAATATGTATCATAAACAAACAAAATAATACTTAGTATTAGTTGATAGGATCATCCTCTCATTGAATCTAAAGCATAGCTTGGATCAATGAGAGTTTATTTGTCATTCAATGGGGATAGTTTACCGCAATTATCCCCGTAAAAAGTTGAGGATGTTATCATGTAGTCTAGTTGGCATTGAGTAATCTTGTAACTATTGTTCATATTTATTAATGAATTTTGTGGAAAACTAGAAGGGGGGTTGAATAGTTTTACCAATTAAAACTTTGTTTTAAAATATTTAGATCGACTTATGTCAATCTATTTAGATGTGTATGTTGGACGTTGATAGATAGATATATAAAGAGTGTAATGAAAGATAAAGAGTAAGAAGCACATAACCACGACACGAGTATTTAAAATGGTTCGGCTACAAGGACACCTTCCTTGCCCTACCCCACTCCCTGAGTCACTTACTCGAGAGTTCTTAATCACTATACGACACCAACTCATTATGGCGGAGAAGCCTTCACAACGTCGCCTACTCTTTTTCCGGTACTAGGCTAACCACGGGTTCTTTCACCAAGGTGAACCACACCTACCACAACGTCGCCTACCCTTTATCCGGTGCTAGGCTAAGTCACCGAGTTCCATTACAATAGAGGAACTCGCCAACACTACACAACACCTAATCCCAAAAGAGACCCACTACTTATTACAACACCATCAAGGATATCAACATCCTTGAAACAAACTATCACTATTTGTATAACGATGCACCTCATCGATTATACGACCTTGGCATTCTTCACTAATGCCACTTGATTTGATTCATAGACATCTTTCACCAATGCCCTTGACACAAACGCTTGACACCTTTCACTAATGCCTTCGTCTTGAAACCTTTAGCATTCTTTACTAATGCTTTTGACACGGACGTTAAGCACCTTTCACTAATGCTTTCGTCTTGACTCTTTCGGCATCATTCACTAATGCCTTCGACACAACACTTATATGAAGGAAGAAAGAACTATTAACAAGAGAACCTCAGCAGTCTTGATGATGATGAAGCATGGCAACTCATGGACTTGAGCTTGCTCGACTTCAAGAAGTGGTGATCTCGCCTTTAAGAGGAACCTAAAGAATCACACAAAAAGAAAAGACAAACTACATAGAGAGATCCATTAGGATAAGTGGTTAGAGAGTTATAATACTTGGGGAAAGTATGTGTGAGAGTGGCAACCCAAAATGAAGAAATGGCTCACTATTTATAGAGGAGAAACAACTACTGTTCCACGGATCCCACGGATCCCTCCCTCAAGGGATCCGTCTAGTGTAAAGCTAGGGATCCGTGGGATGCTCCTCTTTACCCATGGGTATTTTGGTTATGGGTAATGGGTCATGGGTTATGGGTTGATCCATGTGTATTTTATTAGATACAATGAACCTAATGGGTGTAATGCATCTAGTCAAATGGGTATGGGTCAATACAATGGGTTGAAGTTTTTACCCATTTATAATACATACCAGTTATGTATATATTTGCCCAATATGTAAACACTAGTTGTTGTACATATGTATTACTAAGTCATAAAATCACTTATACTTGTTTTAGTGTTTTATGTGAAAACGTAAGTGTGTTAGAAAACTATTGGCTCAAACTATTTACGTATTTTATTTGTTTCATTAAAATGATTTCACGTTTGTTATCGACAAAACATTAGAAGATTGTAAAATATAAATAAACGTTTTTACGGCTTATTTGTATTAACAATCTCCCCCTTTTTGTTGATGACAAAACATAAAATTATTTTAAGGAAAAACTAAAATTCGTAAAAGTTTGAATTTGAGTTTTTACTTTCTTCTCCCCTTTTTTGTCGAAACAAAAAGAGCTTCGAAAAGAAACTAACATATTGTTTTAAGAAAAACATATAAAAGAGAAAAAATGTAAAAAGAGCAAGTGACGGGAATAGTTCTCGTCTTAACTCCCCCTTGACGAGTCCATCCCTTTGTAAGGGCGTCAAGTAAATAAAAACTAGTAAGGTAATGCATTGCAACTTTGTTTGCAAATGGTTTCGTCCTTGTGACGGAAATGCTCCCCCTTGATGATTGCAACTTTGCAATGGGATGTCGTGAAGTATAATCCAAATAAGGATTATATTGCAAATGGTTTTGCAATGTATTTTGAAAATCTACAAGATAAAGGTTAGAAAACAAGTATATAGTCCATAATTTCCTGTAAATAAGACTCAAGTTAGTAGAAAATTGTTGTTCTGTAGCACGGATCCCATGGTTCCCTCCTTTGTGGGATCCGTCTAGGCAATTTCCAGAGATCCGTCTGTCTGGTGACAGATTTTCAGCAATGGTGATATACCAAACAATGCTAAATATGAAAGTGAGATATGTATACAAACAACAAACATATACTCAAAGCAATATGGCAAATAAGTTATCATTCAATAAACAAAGAGATAATCAAGAAATCTCTAAAACTAAAAGAATGATTTAGCCATACATATTCTACTAAAACTAATAAGTTACTAAAACCTAGAACGCAACAATGTGCTTGAGTCTAAGGATGTGTAGACTTGTTGATTTGGTCCAATCTTTCAAGAAGATGATTGAACATGAAATGCAACTCATTTCGTACTTCTTGAACAAGTCCTTGGGTGATTTAGACAATTAGAGCAATTATTGTCTTGATTTGGAACCGGAGGAAAATGAATGTTTTGAGTAGGCTCTACGAATGATGGTGGGGTTTCATTTAGAGATGTAGGATGAGGTTCTACTAACTATGAGGGTGGTGGTAATGGAAATTCCTCCATATGATCAAGTCCTTGGTGGTTCCTTGTCTCCAATGATGGACTAGTCGGTGTTGTAGGTGGTTCCCTATTTAACGAGAAAGTTGGTGAGTGGGATGTTCATGGTGATGAATGCTCTAATGAATAGAGATTTGGGTGAGAAAGAGGCTCGTTGAATGAGTGTAATCCATGCTCTAGGAATGAGGGCTTAGACGGTTTGCTAGAGCTAGCTATGTTTGGTTTTGAACTAGATGACCCTTTTCTAGCCCAAAAGGTTTGATGCTAATTCTTGTGGTTCTCTTAGCAATTGTTGAATGGGTTTGTTGAGGTGGGATTCTAGCATTGTTATCTCTTATTGGAGATGATTCGGTGGATGAAATATCATGAATCATATGACCCTTTATTTTGGATGAGCCTTTGGTTGAAGAGTTGTTGCTAAGTGTTTTGGTCAAGGTGATGGTAAGGATGCAATATAAGCTTCTAACTACTGATTTTTGAGAGCTAGGTGAGAGTGATGACTTAACCTTAACAGTGTTTGGTTTATAAAGGATAATTTTGAATTAGGGAATTAAATTCTTGACCACTATGAGGATTAAACATGCACTTAGGATATTGTTCAGTTCTAGGAATACATTAAATGGTAACTAAAAGTGGTTAGATAACCAAAAGGTGGCTTAAATTTGAAGAGGAAAGGCGATTAAAGTCTTTTCATAGACACGGATCCCTCTCACTGTGGATCCGTGCAGTTATAAACTGAGGATCCGTCTCATAGATGATACTTGATGAGATGATTATGCTTTTTGTAAGGTCCAGTACCTATGTATCTCGAGGTTTTGACTTTCCTTTGATGTCTTGAGTGGTGGATGTCTTAAATGCTCAACTATAAGGTGTGATGATGCTTAATGATGGTTTTGGGTAGAAAAGTGGATTTTAGATAGTCTAACTAAGTGCTTGAGGAGGATACCATTTGATTTGGAATAAAAACATGGTGGTAATTAGTCCTAGAAGTTAGATGATAGCTCAAGAGAAAATTGATAAAATCTTGAAAAATAAAGAAAAATAAAAAAACTAGTTTCAAGCCTATTTTAGAGTAAAGGATGACTAAAATCAATTTACTAAAATTGATAGAAATATCGAACTAAGTGTATTGAGATGTAAGGAATAATGTGTGAGCGTTGGATCGGAAAGATGGTGAGTTTTGATGAATTGATAAATCAAAAACACTTAGAAATAGATCCTAGGTAAGCTATGGGTGGGTGTGAAGCTTTCAAATGTTTGAGGAAGACTTAGTTGGTTCTAAGGTCTTATGTTTGACTAGTGTGAGGTGATCTAGTGAGCTGTTTTGATGTAAGGAAGTCTGTATTCCTCATCTGTAGTCACGGATCCCACGGTTCCCTCTTGGGAAGGATCCGACTAGTTATAACCACAGGATCCGCCTCTTGCGATCGAAGGCTTTCAAAGAATGTGCAATTTTTTGCACTCTTAGCAAATGCTTCTCCTAGTTGTTTCTACAAGGACTATATGCAAGAACACATCAAGTATAACGCATAGCAAGTGTGAGGGAACTAAAGGTACCTAAAGATGAGTGACGATGACTAGGGATGGCAAAAGCACCGGCCCGATGGGAAATCAAACCCGAACGGTTGGGTCGGGTTCGTGGGCGGTTCGCGGGTTTGACACGGGTTCGGGTAGATAATTATTTTTTTTTGGTACGGGTTCTGCACGGGTTCTAGTAATACCGTCCGTTTACCCGCACCGTATCCGCACTGTGATACCGAATTTTGACCGTTTTTTGCTAATTTATATAAGGTCTTAATAAGTTTTGAGCTCTTAACCTTGTACAATTTTTTTCTACTCTACCCTTAATAGCATATATCTTGGTAATTACAAACTATTAAATTGACACTTGCGCTTGACACTTTAATTCTCACAGACATGAACACATTAACTCTTTAATCTTCAAACATTACGAATATTGAAGTCGTTTTCTTCAACTTCTAAAACTTTGAATATATTAGGTGTTTTGTTTTTTTTTTAGGTTAAGTTGTACAACGATAATTTTAATTGGGATAACCGATACATGCTGGAAAACCGATAACCCGATAGATAATAATAATCGGGTACCCATCGGGTGTTGGGCGGGTTCGGTTTCGATATTATAAACGTGCACGTGCACGGTCACTAAAACCGCCCG
Source organism: Chrysanthemum lavandulifolium (assembly GCA_022545495.1). Taxonomy (NCBI): domain Eukaryota; kingdom Viridiplantae; phylum Streptophyta; class Magnoliopsida; order Asterales; family Asteraceae; genus Chrysanthemum; species Chrysanthemum lavandulifolium. Next base: position 187,742,551 of record CM040242.1, read on the forward strand.
AACCCGACCCATTGCCATCCCTAACGATGACTACTTGAATGATTTCAAGAAGTCGTAAAATCTCATCCTACACGTTCCTAAGTTAAGATTGTTCAATGCCAAGTTATGGCAATACCTACATACTACATCCTACTCTACATAAGTATTGTTTAGATGTTACAAACCATTGTTTCAAATTGTTTCCACAAATTAAGGTCCTATGACCTTACCTTACTTCCCCACCACTCCCCGTCATCATCCCTCCTCCACTCTTTATCACACCATATCTACTTCTTTTTCTTCAAGAAGTTGGCGAAGCACTTGAAGATTCTCTTGGTTTGTTGCCATTCTTGTGATGGGATAGGAATGTCCGCAATTGATTGATGTAATCCAAGGGTCGAGATCAGATTTTGTGGGTTGCTACTACCTTCACCTTCTCTTTGCCTCTCCTGCTCATCCGAGGAATCCGTGGGTGGGTGAGGCCTTTGCCTTCCACCATAAACCTTGTAGTTCTACCTCGGTCAATGACATCATAACTTTGTTGCAAAAGCTACGATCATAGGATTGTGAAGAATGATCTAATGCAAAGATGAGCGTTGCAAGACGGGTTAGGAGCATTGCGTACGGGAGCACCATTTTATCCATGCTTTTTACACTTGTCATTCTCTTAATCATCTAGTATGCAAGGTTGAAGCGAGTCTCGGTCACTAGGCAATAGATCATGAAACTTAGGCATGCGTTGGGGTGATCCTTGTTTCCTACTAACACAACACATTCTCCTCACCACAACTTCCCATTTCCTATACAATGCGTACATTTCGTAGAGATCCATTTGGAAAGGATCCTATAGATCACTTTTGAGTTTCTAGTGACCCTCGATGGGGATGCCCTTGGCATGAACACGGTATCCCTTACCGTGGTTGCTTCCGGGATTAACATGTGGTAGATTTCATGATGATCAACAATATTAGGTATCTCCTCTAAATACCACTCATTGGAAAACATGCAAACTCCTTGATATGGAACCCGTAGTATTCTTCCAAACTCCACAAGCGAAAATGCTCATTTATGATGAAGACAATTGAGATGGTCCCATCATCATTTCTAACTATCCTCATTGTCTTGTAGAACTCGAGTACGAACACCGGGCAAATTTGTTCGTTTATGTCCAATAAAAAATCAAAGCCAATGGTCCCGAAAACTTGTCGGATGTCGGTGTTGGCAAGAAACGATGGTTCTACTACACGACCTTCATGAAAAAGTCTCTTTTCGAGCATTTTGAAAGCTTTCCTATCTTCCGGGCTAAGTCCATCCTTTCTATGGTACATTGGGATGTAATGGGCGGTATCTTGATAGTCTTGTTGTCGGTTACTTGGCATGATTGTTTCTAAATAACACAACCACAATGTGGTGTTAATTGTGAATAGTAGCCTAAAAGGTTTGATCACAATTTTGCTCAAATCATCTTTATTGAGTTCAAGAAACGAGTTTAATTTGTATTAACAATGTTAATTCTTTGATTTAGATCATCTTAGAAAACAATGTGGTAACAAATTATGATAAACCCATTTGAACCCAACTTCTAAAGATGAAGAAATTGTAATCCTATAAATCAAGGAATTAAATTAACAATGTAGTGAAGATTATACTTACACAAGAGATTGTTATGCTTGAAGAAAATGATCAAATTGCTCCGTGAATGAGAATGGTGGGTTTTGTTCGTGAGTCTTTGAAGGAAAGTGGTTGTGGAACTCCACGGTGATCATTTCTAACTTATGTTGTCTTCTGTTGCACGGATCGCACGGATCCTCTCATTAGGGATCCGCTAGTTCAAGCTCGTGGATCGGCATGACAACAAGAATCGACAAGCATTCCTTGATAACTTTGGTTTTGGAGTTCTAAAATGCCTAGAGTTTGATGTTTAAGCTCTATAACTTGTGATTTGAGGTTTTGACGGTTTAATACTAATCTTATTTGACGTGATTCCCTTTTTATGAATTAGTCACAATTCTTGGGAGGTTTATCAAAGATTATGATAAAATCCCATTTTATCATAATATAATAAATTTCACATGGATATTTCATTGACATAGATGAGGTGTCAATAATCATTTTGTGATGAATAATGATTGAGGCTATCGAATAACCGAGATATCATTATTACAGATTAGTAGTGTAGTCTATAAAAAACAATCGAAGAATACTATTCTTGATGATGGCTTTAATATAAATAACCACTCAAGTAATTACTAATAGAGATTAATTATACAACTAAGATTTTAACAATAATAAAACAAATGTACATTATTAACGATCATACATTTGCTAAATATTCTTTTTAAGGGAAGAAGTATTTAGAGAAAATGCTTTGTGATCTTCTTAGAATCTCCAGATCCATGTGTGAGAAAAACAATGCTAAACATTCTTTTCACGAAAAGAAATATTTAGATAGTTTCTTCATGATCTTCTTGGTATGCCCAAATCCAAGTATGGAGAATTCTTAATAAGGAAAGTATTAGAACATTCTATCATTGTCCAACAATAAACACTATAATGATTTTAAAAACATGACTTGAAAAATCCTTCTTTGTAGTTTTCAAACATACACGGATCGTATCAAGTTTTTAAAGTACAACATACTCTAAGAAACTTGGTAACGAAGCTCTAATGCCAATTGTGGAAAACTAGAATGGGGGTTGAATAGTTTTACCAATTAAAACTTCGTTTTAAAATATTTAGATTGACTTATGTCAATCTATTTAGATGTGTATGTTGGACGTTGATAGATAGATATATAAAGAGTGTAATGAAAGATAAAGAGTAAGAAGCACATAATCACGACACGAGTATTTATAGTGGTTCGGCTACAAGGACACCTTCCTTGCCTACTCCACTCCCCGAGTCACTTACCCGAGAGTTCGTAATCACTACACGACACCAACTCCTTATGGCGGAGAAGCCTTCACAACGTCACCTACTCTTTTTCCGATACTAGGCTAACCACCGGGTTCTTTCAGGTGAACCACACCTACCACAACGTCGCCTACCCTTTATCCGGTACTAGGCTAAGTACCGAGTTCCATTACAATAGAGGAACTACTACCCAACACTACACAACACCTAATCCCAAAGGAGACCCACTCCTTATTACAACACCATCAAGGATATCAACATCCTTGGAAACAAACTATCACTATTTGTATAACAATGCACTTCATCGATTATACGACCTCGACATTCTTCACTAATGCCACTTGATTTGATTCATAGACATCTTTCACCAATGCCCTTGACACAAACGCTCGACACCTTTCACTAATGCCTTCGTCTTGATACCTTTAGCATTCTTCACTAATGCTTTTGACACGGACGTTAAGCACCTTTCACTAATGCTTTCGTCTTGACTCTTTCGTCATCCTTCACTAATGCCTTCGACACAACACTTCTATGGAGGAAGAAAGAACTATCAACAAGAGAACCTCGAGAGTCTTGATGATGACGAAGCATGGCAACTCATGGACTTGAGCTTGCTCGACTTCAAGAAGTGGTGATCTCGCCTTTAAGAGGAATCTAGAGAATCACACAAAAACAAAGAAAAACTTCATAGAGATCCCTTAGGATCGGTGGTTGAGAGTTACAATACTTGGGAAAGTATGTGTGAGTGGCAACCCAAAAGGAAGAAATGACTCACTATTTATAGAGGAGAAACAACCATCGCTCCACGGATCTCTCCTCGCGGATCCGTCTAGTGTAAAGCTAGGGATCAGGTGGGACGCCCCTCTTTGCCCATGGGTATTTTGGTTATGGGTCAATGGTCATGGGTTATGGGTTGATCCATGTGTATTTTATTAGATACAATGAACCTAATGGGTGCAATGCATCTAGTCAAATGGGTATGGGTCAGTACCATGGGTTGTATTTTTTACCCATTTATAATACATACTAGTTATGTAACGCCCCGACCCGCCAAGGGTAAAGGAATCACAAGTAATGGTGTCATATCAAAGCAAACACAAATAACCAAAAGAAGTCTTAACATAAATGCGGAAATAATCCAAGTCAAATGACTTCAATACATAGGTCCCAGCGGAAGCATAATAACTTCAAACATAATATCCGAAATAAATAAGTCTAAATGGCATCGTAAGAAATCAAAGCTAAAGACTTTAAGGTAAGTCCACTCAAGCACTCATCCCAAGCAACCCGACTTCAATGCTTAGATACCGCCGGAAGAAAAGAAAAGTGCGGTGAGCTTCAAAAGCCCAAGTGAGCAGATATGAAAGCAAAGTGAATACTAAGCGATAACGGATACGAAATAAAGTGAATGAGCAATAACAAAATCTTTATCATTTTCAAAGCATAAATCATAATTTCAAATGAAGTTTATAGTCAACTACCACGAGCCCGTAAACATATATCGGATCTTATTCACATTCACACAAGGCAACATTTGTAGGGAGACCTACGAGTTATGAAGGGCGTGCATGCACGCAAAGATCAATCATCGATAATGATAACATATAACATATAACGGATAACGGATCTAGGATGCATCCATCGCCCTTCCTACATATTCACAAATATGCTTCACCATCCGAGACGTGGCGGAACATCACTCTCGCCTAGAGTCATATCAGTGCATCAACGACACGGACATGGAACCCCATGACTAGTTAAATATTTGGCTCGGTGTCAAACTATCTTAGGTCAAATCGTAATGTCATAACCGATACGGATCATATTTGTCGGAAAATCATTCATATTTCCAAAATCATAGTTTTCATATCGGATAGTTCAAAAATCGGATGTTTCATAATTCGTAAATCGAGTTCGGATAAACAATAGCTCAAACAAATCAGTTTTGGGATTCATAGCAAAGGCTTAGGAAAACCTAATACGAAAGAAAACATTAAGAGAAACCTTTACTGAAAAGGTCAGAATATTTGTACCTTATTCCAACGCAAAGATCGAAAAGCAGAAAGACGAAAAGCAAAGGATTACTCCCTCTTCACAGAACCTATAGACATTAACGGTCGTCCAAGTTATTTATGATTCCATAATCGTCAAAATGATCTTTTAATATTTGGTATTCATACTTTAATGATCTTTATACTTTTAGGGTTTTATTAATGAGTCTTAAATATTTAATAATTAATGTTGTAGATTAGGGTTCGTTATATCATTTATTAAAGTATAGGTTAAATGTGAAAATAGTTTTATAAGTCATAACTCACACATGAAAATAACGTATTACTATATTTAGCTCAAACCCCAATCGACTCTCATTTACGTTTTAGGGTTTTCTTATTCTTTAATATCGCATTAATATGCATTTACTTTACACATTACGTTCATGACTCAACCTTAGACGGATCCATGGTTATACCATCACCGTCACGATATGACCAAGGAAAGCGACTTGTCCTAACCAAAATTCACACCGAGAATTTGGCGTACAACTTCTTCTTCCTCGGAATCTCCAACACTATCCGAAGATGTTGCTCATGCTCTCTTGGACTTAGAGTAAACTAAAATGTCGTCGATGAAAACAATAACGAACTTGTCGAGGAACTCATGGAAAACACGATTCATCGGTCCATAAACACAAGCGAGCGATTCGTCAAACCAAAAGGCATAACTAGAAACTCATAATGACCATATCGGTACGAAGCGGTCTTAGGAACATCTTGCTCCTTCACACGTAGTTGATGATAACCGGACCTCGGATCAATCTTAGAAAAGAACTTAGCTCCTTGCGGTTGATCAAACAAATCCTCTATGCGTGGCAAAGGATAACGGTTTCGAATAGTAATACGGTTGAGTTCACGGTAGTCGATACATAGCGCATACTTCCATCCTTCTTCTTCACAAACAAAACAGTGCACCCATGGAGAGACACTAGGTCGAATGAATCCATTATCTATCATCTATTGCGTTGTTCCTTCAACTTCTTGAGTTCTACGGTGCCATACGATACGGAGCTTTGAAATCGGTTTAGCACCGGGGATTAACTCAATGCTAAACTCAACTTCTCTAGGCGGAGGAAGACCGGGAAGTTCATCGGGAAAACGTCGGTGAATTCACAAACAACGAAAGGTTTTCAATGTCGGGACTCTCCAAAGATGTGTCCTTAACGGATGCCGAAAACCTTGACACCCATGAGCAATCATGGTTCGTGCCTTCATGCGAAATGAACTTATGATTTAAGTGGTTTAGAACCATAATAAGCGAATTTAGGATGTTTCGTCTCCAAAGATCACGGTTCTAGCATAGCGGTCAATGGAAGCTCGATGATAAGCCAACCAATCCATGCCTAGAATGATATCAAAGTCGACCATATCGAGAGGATACGGATGTGCGGGCGAATCGATCATCAAAGCGAAGAGGACACTTAGCGTGTTTATGATCTATAATCATGTGGTTTTTCATAGGCGAGATATCGATAAGTGATTCGTTAGTGGTTGTGGCTTCATATTAAGTTTCTTAGCACATGTGACGGATATGATGGAGTGTGTGGCGCGGTGTCAAATAAAGCGAAGCAGAATAATCATCAATGAAAAGAGTTCCGTAATGGTACACGAAGTGTGCTCACTTTGATTCCGAGTAGTAGCATAGACACGTCCAGTGGTAGGTGGCGGCTTGGTGTAGTTTCGAGAATCGTCGGGTTCCTCTTAGGGCAATCCTTGATCTTGTGAGTAGTGGAACCACAAGAGAAACATCCACCGTGGCCTTGAAACACGGTCCGGATGAGCCTTTCCACAAGTAGTACGAGATAGGTGGGGAGGCAAAACTTCACCGTCTTTGGCGACGGAAGATCTGAAGCACGACCCGATTCGATCCTCGAGCCGGTGATCTTTGTTATAACTTGGTTATTGTTACTTTGGTTTCGACGATCATTTCCATTCTTACAAGCTGACTACTATCGACCCCTCGCCTCGGGCGCCTAAAGTCCACATTCCTTCCCGTGACCGGTTGATCATAACCCTTATCCACTTGTCCCCTCGAATCATAACTCCCGCCGGTGATTTCCTTATACTCATTACTTTGAGTCCTACCTTGAATCCGATCACCATCGCGATTACGCTTGTTGTAACCCGAACCCTCATGAAAGATCTCAATGTTACTTTGCATCATTGCGAGCCGACACATCCTCATACTCGGTGTTAGCGGTCGGTCCAACACCCACTTCTTGGTCCCCATTTGAAATGCTTAGCTTGGCGCCTACCATCTCCGAGAATCGCTCCAACAAAGCTTACCAACCTCATAAACCTACTCATGTACTCATTGGGTTCTCATTATCAAAGCGGTAGATCGCTGATAATCCTCTCATACCTTTCTTTGTTCGCATCGGGAAGTGCGGTTATAGAAGATAGTCGAAACTCCGCCCAAGTACAAGTAACAATGAAGCATCTCCTCCTCGTGCTTGTTTCAATGCTTTCCACCAATTCAAAGCATCACCTTCCAATTTGAATGCACTAAGCGAGTCTTAAATCCATCTCCACAACCCGGTATTTCAAACGACTTCTCAACATGAGTGATCCGGTCCTCGGCCCGTGGGAGTAGCGGTGCTAAAGAAAGAGGCTTGAGCTTCAAAGCGCTCGAGCCAAGTATGTATGCCGACGGGTTGAGCACCTCCACCGCTTCCGAAGGTTCACCATTCGATTCGAATATTGTTGATCACTGTTCCATCATCTCGGTGTAGTCAAACCAGGAAAAGAGTTGAGAGCATTTGCAATCGCAACATCCATGTTAGAGCATCATCGTCTTCATCCAAATGTTGTGAGTTCGAACCATCGAAGGATATTCAAACGATTAGCAAAAGAACAAAGGTGAGATACGAAATGGGTAAAGGAATCTACCCATCCTCAAGTAATGGTGTCATATCCACGACAAAGCAAAACATTCATACGCCCGACCCGCCAGGGTAAAGGAATCACAAGTAATGGTGTCTTAACATAAATGCGGAAATAATCCAAGTCAAATGACTTCAATACATAGGTCCCAGTGAAGCATAATAACGTCAACATAATATCCGAAATAAATAAGTCTAAATGGCATCATAAGAAATCAAAGCTAAAATCTCTAAGGTAAGTCCACTCAAGCACTCATCCCAAGCAACCCGACTTCAATGCTTAGATACACCGCGGAAGAAAAGAAAAGTGCGGTGAGCTTCAAAAGCCGGTGAGCAGATATGAAAGCAAAGCGAATACTAAGCGATAACGGATATGAAATAAAGTGAATGAGCAATAACAAAATCTTTATCATTTTCAAAGCATAAATCATAATTTCAAATGAAGTTTATAGTCAACTACCACGAGCCGAAACATATATCGGATCTTATTCATATTCACACAAGGCAACATTTGTAGGGAGACCTACGAGTTATGAAGGGCGTGCATGCGCGCAGCATCAATCATCGGATAACGAGATAACATATAACATATAACGGATAACGGATCTAGGATGCATCCATCGCCCCTTCCTACATATTCACAAATATGCTTCACCATCGAGGCGTGGCGAACATCACTCTCTCGCCCTAGAGTCATATCGAGTGCATCATCGATACGGACATGGAACCCCATGACTAGTTAAATATTTGGCTCGGGTGTCAAACTATCTTAGGTCAAATCGAATGTCATAAGCGACACGGATCATATTTATCGGAAAATCATTCATATTTCCAAAATCATAGTTTTCATATCGGATAGTTCAAAAATCGGATGTTTCATAATTCGAAATCGAGTTCGGATAAGCAATAGCTCAAACAAATCGATTTTGGGATTCATAGCAAAGGCTTAGGAAAACCTAATCGAAAGAAAACATTAAGAGAAACCTTTCTTGAAAAGGTCGAATATATGTACCTTATTCCAACGCAAAGAGAAAAGCGAGAAAGGCGAAAAGCAAAGGATTACTCCTCTTCACGGAACCTATAGACATTAACGGTCGTCCAAGTTATTTATGATTCCATAATCGTCAAAATGATCTTTTAATATTTGGTATTCATAATTAATGATCTTCATACTTTTAGGGTTTTATTAATGAGTCTTAAATATTTTATAATTAATGTTGTAGATTAGGGTTCGTTATATCATTTATTAAAGTCTAGGTTAAATGTGAAAATAGTTTTATAAGTCATAACTCACACATGAAAATAACGTATTACTATATTTAGCTCAACCCTAATCGACTCTCATTTACGTTCTAGGGTTTTCTTATTCTTTAATACTCATTAATATGCATTTACTTTACACATTCGTTCATGATTTTATGTGACATACTAGTTACTTATTACTCGTATAACGTTACACGTTTATATAACTACTAGTTCACTTGAGTTAATATAACGCACACAAAAGAGACATGGTTTACAAACATTTAGGGTTTTATATACTTATTAAGCAACATATTAAACTAGGGTTTATGTTTACGTAACCCTTACTTATTTATTACACGTCCAAAACTCTTGTATACATGTTCGGTTCAACTAGGGTTTCGGCTAGCATGTTTTACATAATACCTAGTTCATCTAAACATGTTACATAATCAAGTTATAATGTTTTAAACCCTATTCGAAAGTCATGCATGCCTCGGTCCAAACTCATGCATGCTTGGCCTAGCTTAACTCGACATAACCAAGACCCGATTCAATATTACTTATCACGTTACATGTTCCTTATTAATTACAAGTTAAATGGATTAGGGTTTCTTGTTTTCTCGGTTTACACTCTCGACCACAAACAAAAGAACAAAAAGCGACTAAACAAAGTATATCTTGACATATACATGCAAGGTGCGTTAAAGGAAGATGAATAAGCGTTATACCTTAGCTCGTTGAAGCAAAATCTCAACACCAATGGTGTTATAGGTCTCGGCCGAGCAAGAAGAAAGAAAAGGAGAGGCAAAGCAAAACTAGGGTTTCAATTTAATGAATATGTGATGTATTTATAGTAGTAGCAATTAGTTTAGGTTTAGGAAAGGTTGGGTTTGGGTTGGCTTGGGTCCAACCGGTCACAAACAAACACCCCTTTGGGCTTCGGCCCCTTGGCTCACACGAACACAAACAAACACCCCTTTGGGCTTCGGTTTGGCGCAAAACAAAAGAAAAGCGAGTCCATTTAATAATCGAGCGACCCAACATATTAGCGAAACATTTCGTCCTTCGTCGTACCAAAGAACCTCACGAAATTATATTTGTTAAGTTTTGTTTATTAGGTTTTAATTTAGTACTTTATTATAAGCGTATTTTACTATTCTTGGTTCCAAGGGTATTTTAGTCTTTATATAGGTTTTAGATTTTGGGTTTTACAACTCTTCCTCTAAAAAAATTTTCGTCCTCGAAAATTGAAATGAAACAAGCAACGAGCGAAATGAGAACATACCGAACTATTCAAAGAAATGAGGATAACTAGCTCGCATCGACTCTTGGTCTCCCAGTAGCCTCACGCTCGGGTGATTTTTCCAAAGAATCTTAACGAGCGGAATAACTTTACTTCTCATGACTCTTTCTTGTCTTTCCAAAATAGCTTACGGTTCTTGAGACAAAGACATATCGGATCGAATCGATCAAGCGGATACGAAACAGCGTGTAATGGATGATAATTGTATCCTCTTGGAGAGATACATGGAACACATCATGAACATGCGATAAGCGAGGCGGAAGTGCTAATCGATCTGAAACTTCTCTATCGTTCCAAAATTTCAAGCGGACCAATGAATCGAGGACTAAGCTTGCCCTTGATTCCAAAGCGTTCACACCTCTAAGCGGCGAGACTTTCAAAATACACGATCACCAACTCGAAACTCTAAATCACGGCGATGCTTGTCGGCATAACTTTTCGGCGAGACCTAGCCTCCTTCAACTTTTCTCTAGCAATGACTACTTTCTCATTAGTGATCTCAATCATTTCCGGACCTTGATTAGGCGTTCACCTACTTCATCCCAACAAGTAGGTGATCTACATTCCTTCCATAAAGAAGTTCAAGCGGTCTTTGCCTTAATGCTAGCATGCCAGCTGTTATTGTATGCAAACTCTACCAAACACAAATATTCATCCCGGTGCCGGTCCATTCCAAAGCACAAGCCCTTAGCATGTCCTCTAAGGTGCGAATAGTCCTCTCGGTGACCATCCGTTTGAGGATGAAAAGCCGTACTAAAATTAAGTCGAGTACCCCAAGCTTTTGCAAACCCTTCGAAGCGAGAAGTAAAGCGGATCCCTATCGACACAATAGCCGTCGGAGTACCATGAAGTCTAACTATCTCTTCTTGAAAAATCTCGACAATCGCCAATACCATAATCCTTTCTAATTGGTAAGAAATGAGCGATTTGGTTAGTCGATCAACAACCACCCAAATCGCATCATGCTTCTTCTTAGTAAGAGGTAGTCCGGTCACAAAGTCCATAGATATCTTATCCCACTTCCATGTCGGAATATCCAATGGTTGTAACGATCCACTAGCTCTTTGATGTTCGATCTTCACTTGGCGACAAATCATACACCGACACAAGCGTTGCTACATCTTGCTTCATGCCGTTCCACGAAATCTTGTTTCAAATCCTATACATCTTGGTAGAACCGGGATGGATAGTGAAAGGAGAACTATGAGCTTGATCATAACTTTCTCACGAAGTACACGATCATTGGGAGCATAAAGCCTATCTTCATACCATACAATTCCGTCGTTATCAACCTTAAACTCCGTCATTTACCTTCTTCAACATTACGAGCTACGGCCCGACTCGCCGTCATCTTCTGAGCTTCCTTAATTTGCGGTATAAGGTTCGACTCCACCTTCATACTAGCCCAATATCCACCAAAACCTCGTCGCACAACTCAACATCCAAGCGCTCTAAGTCACGAATGATCCTAGGCTCAATCTCAATACTTGCAATCATGCACGATTTTCGGCTAAGTCGTCGGCAACTACATTAGCCTTACCGGGATGGTCTTGAATGTTAGTGTCATAATCCTTAAGTTCTAACCATCTTCTTTGTCTCATATTGAGTTCCTTTTGGTGAAAATATACTTGAGACTCTTATGGTCGGTGAAAATATCACACGTCTCTCCATACAAGTAATGTCTCCAAATCTTCAACGCGAACACCACGGACTAACTCAAGATCATGAGTTGGGTAATTCTCCTCATAAGGTTTGGTTGTCTTGAGCGTAAGCTATCACCTTACCATGTTGCATCAAGACACGTGATCCTTTCTTAGATGCATCGCTATAGATTTGATACCCTCGAACCGGATGGAAGAGTCAAAATAGGGCGGAAACCAATCTCGTTTCAACTCTTCAAAACTCTTTTCTCTTTCATCCGTCCACACGAACTTTTCACCTTTCCTCATCAATTGGGTTAACGGCAAAGCTAAGCGAGAGAAACCTTCAACAAAGCGTCGATAGTATCCGGCAAGTCCTAGAAAACTCGACCTCGATCAACATCGTAGGTCTTGGCCACTTAGTGATAGCCTCAACCTTAGGCGGATCCATGGTTATACCATCGGTGATACGATATGACCAAGGAAAGCGACTTGTCTAACCAAAATTCACACCGAGAATTTGGCGTACAACTTCTTCTTCCTCGGAATCTCCAACACTATTCGGAGATGTTGCTCATGCTCCTCTTGGACTTAGAGTAAACTAAAATGTCGTCGATGAAAACAATAACGAACTTGTCGAGAAACTCATGGAAAACACGATTCATCGGGTCCATAAACACAGCGGCGCATTCGTCAAACCAAAAGGCATAACGAGAAACTCATAATGACCATATCACGTGCAAGCGGTCTTAGGAACATCTTGCTCCTTCACACGTAGTTGATGATAACCGGACCTCGGATCAATCTTAGAAAAGAACTTAGCTCCTTGCGGTTGATCAAACAAATCGTCTATCGTGGAAGAGGATAACGGTTTCGAATAATGTCTGGTTGAGTTCACGGTGAGTCGATACATAGCGCATACTTCCATCCTTCTTCTTCACAAACAAAGCAGGTGCACCCCATGGAGAAACACTAGGTCGAATGAATCCATTATCTATCATCTCTTGCATTTGTTCCTTCAACTCCTTGATTCTCTGGTGCCATACGATACGGAGCTTTGAAATCGGTTTAGCACCGAGGATTAACTCAATGCTAAACTCAACTTCTCGGCGGAGGAAGACCGGGAAGTTCATCGGGAAAAGCGTCGGTGAATTCACAAACACGGAAAGGTTTTCAATGTTAGGACTCTCCAAAGATGTGTCCTTTGCGGATGCGGAAAACCTTGACACCCATGAGCAATCATGGTTCGTGCCTTCATAGCGAAATGAACTTATGATTTGAGTGGTTTAGAACCATAATAAGCAATTTAGGATGTTTCGTCTCCAAAGATCACAGTTCTAGCATAGCGATCAATGGAAGCTCGATGATAAGCCAACCAATCCATGCCTAGAATGATATCAAAGTCGACCATATCGAGAGGATACGGATGTGCGGGCGAATCGATCATCAAAGCGAAGAGGACACTTAGCGTATTTATGATCAATAATCATGTGGTTTTCATAGGCGTAGATATCGATAAGTGATTCGTTAGTGGTTGTGGCTTCATATTAAGTTTCTTAGCACATGTGGCGGATATGATGGAGTGTGTGGCGCGGTGTCAAATAAAGCGAAGCAGAATAATCATCAATGAAAAGAGTTCCGTAATGGTACACGAAGTATGCTCACTTTGATTCGAGTAGTAGCATAGACACGTCCGATGGTAGGTGGCGGCTTGGTGTAGTTTCGAGGAATCGCGGGTTCCTCTTAGGGCAATCCTTGATCTTGTGAGTAGTGGAACCACAAGAGAAACATCCACCGATGGCCTTGAAACACGGTCCGGATGAGCCTTTCCACAAGTAGTACAGATAGGTGGGGAGGCAAAACTTGTTGTCCTTCTTGACGAGAAGATCTGAAGCACGACCACGATTCGATCCTCGAGTCGGTGATCTTTGTTGTATGCTTGGTTATTGTTACTTTGATTACGGCGATCATTTCCATTCTTACCGGCTGACTCGCTATCGACCCTCGCCTCGGGCGCCTAGAGTCCACATTCCTTCCCGTGACCCCGATCATAACCCTTATCCACTTGTCCCTCGAATCATAACTCTGCGGTATTTCCTTATACTCATTACTTTGAGTCCTACCTTGAATCCGATCACCATCGCGATTACGCTTGTTGTAACCCGAACCTCATGAAAGATCTCAATGTTACGAGTTGCATCATTGCGGCCGACACATCCTCATAGTCGGTGTTAGCGATCGGTCCAACACCCACTTCTTGGTCCCATTTGAAATGCTTAGCTTGGCGCCTACCATCTCCGACAATCGCTCCAACAAAGCTTACCAACCTCATAAACCTACTCATGTACTCATTGGAGTTCTCATTATCAAGCGGTAGATCGCTGATAATCCTCTCATACCTTTCTTTGTTCGCATCGGGAAGTGCGGTTATAGAAGATAGTCGAAACTCCGCCCAAGTACAAGTAATGAAAGCATCTCCTCCTCGTGCTTGTTTCAATGCTTTCCACCAATTTAAAGCATCACCTTCCAATTTGAATGCGACTAAGCGAGTCTTAAATCCGTCTCCACAACCCAATACTTCAAGCGACTTCTCAACATGGTGATCCGGTCCTCGACTTGGTGGGAGTAGCGGCGGTGCTAAAGAAAGAGGCTTGAGCTTCGAAGCGCTCGAGCCAAGTGTGTATCACGTGGGTTGAGCACCTCCACCGCTTCCGAAGGTTCCATTCGATTCGGATATTGTTGATCACTGTTCCATCATCTCGGTGTAGTCAAACCAGGGAAAAGAGAGTTGAGAGCATTTGCAATCGCGACATCCATGTTAGGAGCATCATCGTCTCCATCCAAATACGGCGAGTTCGAACCATCGAAGGATATTCAAGCGATTAGCAAAATGAACAAAGATGAGATACGAAATGGAAGTTCGCGAGAAGGAAACCTAAGTCTACCCAATCCTCACGGGTCAAATCTTAACTCTAAGGGATAACCTAAGGTTCTTATGTTCACGAGTCGACTACAAGTCGTAAACACAGGCTCGATGCCATAAATTGTAGCGCCCGACCGCCAAGGGTAAAGGAATCACAAGTAATGGTGTCATATCAAAGCAAAACATTCATAACCAAAAAAAGTCTTAACATAAATGCGGAAAATAATCCAAGTCAAATGACTTCAATACATAGGTCCCAGTGGAAGCATAATAAACGTCAACATAATATCCGAAATAAATAAGTCTAAATGGCATCATAAGAAATCAAAGCTAAAATCTCTAAGGTAAGTCCACTCAAGCACTCATCCCAAGCAACCCGACTTCAATGCTTAGATACTGCGCGGAAGAAAAGAAAAGTCGGTGAGCTTCAAAAGCCGGTGAGCAGATATGAAAGCAAAAGCGAATACTAAGCGATAACGGATATGAAATAAAGTGAATGAGCAATAACAAAATCTTTATCATTTTCAAAGCATAAATCATAATTTCAAATGAAGTTTATAGTCAACTACCACGAGCCGAAACATATATCGGATCTTATTCATATTCACATAAGGCAACATTTGTAGGGAGACCTACCGAGTTATGAAGGGCGTGCATGCGCGCAGCATCAATCATCGGATAACGGATAACATATAACATATAACGGATAACGGATCTAGGATGCATCCATCGCCCTTCCTACATATTCACAAATATGCTTCACCATCGAGGCGTGGCGAACATCACTCTGCGCCTAGAGTCATATCGAGTGCATCAACGATACGGACATGGAACCCCATGACTAGTTAAATATTTGGCTCGGGTGTCAAACTATCTTAGGTCAAATCGAATGTCATAAGCGACACGGATCATATTTATCGGAAAATCATTCATATTTCCAAAATCATAGTTTTCATATCGGATAGTTCAAAATCGGATGTTTCATAATTGAAATCGAGTTCGGATAAGCAATAGCTCAAACAAATCGATTTTGGGATTCATAGCAAAGGCTTAGGAAAACCTGTCTGAAAGAAAACATTAAGAGAAACCTTTCTTGAAAAGGTCGAATATCATACCTTATTCCATGCAAAGATCGAAAAGCGAGAAAGGCGAAAAGCAAAGGATTACTCCTCTTCACGGAACCTATAGACATTAGCGGTCGTCCAAGTTATTTATGATTCCATAATCGTCAAAATGATCTTTTAATATTTGGTATTCATAATTAATGATCTTCATACTTTTAGGGTTTTATTAATGAGTCTTAAATATTTTATAATTAATGTTGTAGATTAGGGTTCGTTATATCATTTATTAAAGTCTAGGTTAAATGTGAAAATAGTTTTATAAGTCATAACTCACACATGAAATAACGTATTACTATATTTAGCTCAACCTAATCGACTCTCATTTACGTTCTAGGGTTTTCTTATTCTTTAATACTCATTAATATGCATTTACTTTACACATTCGTTCATGATTTTATGTGACATACTAGTTACTTATTACTCGTATAACTTTACGTTTATATAACTACTAGTTCACTTGAGTTAATATAACGCACAAAAGAGACATGGTTTACAAACATTTAGGGTTTTATATACTTATTAAGCAACATATTAAACTAGGGTTTATGTTTACGTAACCCTTACTTATTTATTACACGTCCAAAACTCTTGTATACATGTTCGGTTCAACTAGGGTTTTCGGCTAGCATGTTTTACGCAATACCTAGTTCATCTAAACATGTTACATAATCAAGTTATAATGTTTTAAACCCTATTCGAAAGTCATGCATGCCTCGGTCCAAACTCATGCATGCTTGGCCTAGCTCAACTCAACATATACAAGACCCGATTCAATATTACTTATCACGTTACATGTTCCTTATTAATTACAAGTCAAATGGATTAGGGTTTCTTGTTTTCTCGGTTTACACTTCTCGACCACAAACAAAAAGAACAAAAACGCGACTAAACAAAGTATATCTTGACATATACATGAAAGGTACGTTAAAGGAAGATGAATAAACGTTATACCTTAGCTCGTTGAAGCAAAATCTCAACACCAATGGTGTTATAGGTCTCGGCCGAACAAGAAGAAAGAAAAGGAGAGGCAAAGCAAAACTAGGGTTTCAATTTAATGAATATGTGATGTATTTATAGTAGTAGCAATTAGTTTAGGTTTAGGAAAGGTTGGGTTTGGGTTGGCTTGGGTCCAACCGGTCACAAACAAACACCCTTTGGGCTTGACCCTTGGCTCACACGAACACAAACAAACACCCCTTTGGGCTTCGGTTTGGCGCAAAACAAAAGAAAAGCGAGTCCATTTAATAATCGAGCGGCCCAACATATTAGCGAAACATTTCGTCCTTCGTCGTACCAAAGAACCTCACGAAATTATATTTGTTAAGTTTTGTTTATTAGGTTTTAATTTCGTACTTTATTATAAGCGTATTTTACTATTCTTGGTTCCAAGGGTATTTTAGTCTTTATATAGGTTTTAGATTTTCGGGTTTTACACACGCCCAGTTGGAGGTTAGGATTACGAGACCCAATGGCACGATGGAAGTGAATACGTTGGACAAAAAGAAGTTGATGGTCTTTTGTGTAATGCCTGGACTAAACCTGACTTTATTATTAGAAAAATGTTTATACTAAGAGGCATGTTCTTTGGGTGTTTTATACTGGTGATATTTACTAATAATTGTTTTGTTTTGCCGGTATGACTTTTATGTAGGAATAATGATTTGTATGTTTGGTGAAACTATTAGTAGCTGTAAATAGTACGAGTAGCATTTAGTTAGGAGTAGCTTTTAGCGATATAGTTGTAAGCAGTTTTATAAATGGATCTTTATGATGACTTTGTAGGCTTGGTTTGGATTAGATTAAGGATGAGTTTAAACAACTTGAGATCTGACAATATTTCCAAATCTTGGTTCAGTTTTAGAAAGAGTTGAATAGTTATTAGTATTTGTTTTTGCTGTCTGAGGTGATTTTATACTCGAAAGCAAAATGGGTCTCGTTTCATTTTTTTATTTTATTTTTTTAACATGCAGTCATCAATCTTTGAGAAATATGTTAGATCGAGGATGAGAATTCGTGAAAATTACCGAAATACCCATATTGGTATATATTTGATAAAAGGAGGATCATTTTTTTGTTTTGCTTTACCAATTTACCCACCTATTCGTTGACGTATGAATGGTGGGTTACACAATGCCCTTGTTGAAATAATAAGCCATCTACATTGTATTTATTTATTATTTTCATATTTCCCAATCAAAAGGACATGGTCCCCATATATGTCCCCTATAGTGTTGAAGCTGACAAGGGGACCCCACCCCGTCATAATTCGCGTAAAGATAAGCGTGGGAGGTAACTAAATTAATTAAAAAAGTGGTAGTGTCCTGCGAAATATAAATGAGTTTATTTTTTCAATTAGGGGTTAAGTTTTTTATTTTTATATATGGGTAAGTTTTATATTTTGATTTAGGGGTTAGGGTTTATTGTTTAGAGTTTTCATTTAAGGGTTAGGATTTATTGCTTAGGGTTTAGTTTGGTTTAGTGTTTATTGTTTATGATTTAATTTTTAGTGTTTAAAGTTTGGCGTTTATGTTTATGGATTATCTTTGTTATTTGATTAGATTATACGAGTATAAAATAACAATAGTTCATTCAAATGATGTTTACATTTATTATATAAAAAAAACAATGTTAAGCACATATTAATTTTTTTTGAGTGATATCATATTTAATACATATGACGTTGTCATGTCGCTCTACGACGTTGAACTTCTTTAATCGTTATTAGATTGATGTATGCTTTAATTGTTACGATCAATCTAATAACAATTCAATTCTTCCCTCTTTCATTCACCATATGTCAATTAAAGAATTTCAACGTTGTTGAGCGATATGGCAAAGTCGTATGTATTAATGATATCACTCAAGATTTTTAATGATACTTTAACATTTAACATTGTTTTATTTACCTATATTATATTATAATGCGTAAAGCCGCAAACCTCATTCAAGCTAACTCCAACAAAAATTAAGATAAGGGCTCAATCGTAAGATAACGTGTGTCACTTAAGTCTTAACATAATAACTCCGGCTGCTAACTCCTAACCACTAAAAAAGTAAGATAAGAGTTTGATTATAAAGTGGCGTGTGTCGATTACCATTAAAATTCGTTTTATTTTCAAATTGTAATATCTTTTATCTACTTATTTTTTATAATCTAATTTCACCATATTTTCTAAAATTTTATACTCTTTAATTCAACATCCATTTTGATATATTTTTATGAGTTTTAGTTTTATATTTTTAGTGGGTTTATTTTATTTTAGGTCAATTGCATATATCCACTAAAACTTGTATATTTGCATATATACCCAAAACATGCTTAAAATGCATTGTACATCATGCAATAAAAACTTGTATTATGGGGAAATATGCAAGTTTTAAGTTTTAGTGGTATCATGCAATTCCCCTTTATTTTAATTCAAATTTTACAACTTTAACCTTTATTTCAATCAATACAATCTTGATTCATCAAAATCATATACTTTTGGGGAGAGTTTGTGGGTAAGAGATTGTGAGGTTCTTTCTATATCGGGAATAATGATGTCACGGAAAGCTACGGTAACCCAAACAAACACATATCATTCGAAGTGTTGTGAAAGCGAATTCAATAAGCGGGTAGCAAACACATATAATTATCTTTATCGCCATGCCATGCTTGTGCAGTATCCAACTAGTATAATAAATGTAGACATTATTTAAATGAACTATTGTTATTTATACTCGTATAAATCAAATACCAACATAATCTATAAACCTAAACACCAAACTCTAAACGCTAAAAACTAAACCATAAACCATAAACACTAAACCAAACTAGACCCTAAACAATAAACACCAACCTCTAAATCAAAATATAAAACCTAACCCTTAAATAAAATTATAAAACGTAACCCTAATTGAGAAAACAAACCCAGTTATATTTCTTAGGCCACTACTTTTTTTTATTCATTTAGTGATCTACCACCCTTATTTTTACGCGAATTATGACAGGGTGAGGTCCCCTTGTCAGTTTCAATACTATAGGGGACAATGTGTGGGGATCATATCCTTTTTGGTTGGGAAATTTGAAAAAAAAGAAAAGAAAAGCGAAGTGGATGTCTTATTATTTCAACAGGTGCCTTGTGTAACCCACCTTTCCTAGGTCACAAAATGAGTGGGTAAACTGGTAATAAAAAATGGTCCTTGTTTTTATCAAAAAAATACCTATGTGGGTATCCCGGTAATTTTCGCTAAAAATTCTTTTTTGAGATCTTGATATGTTTTTTATTAATAGTTTTGGGTATTTGGGTTTGTGATATTGAATATGTTATTTTTGTAGTTGTGAAGTTGTGATAATATTCCTGATGTGAGAGAAAAATGTGATAGTGACAACCGAGTTTTTTTTGGAAAGAAAAATTTATTAAAGAGAATATGCAAAAGGAAAGAAATAAAGGGTAAGTTTGGGTGCGTTTGATGCATTATTTGAATCACTAAATATGGTTTTAATTTAGAGGTCGAGAGGTGTATGGGATTAGGGATATCAAATTTTAGGTATCGGTATCATATTATTGTTGTTTGTTGTAAAATTTTAGATATCGATATCACATTTAGTAAGGTTCATTCAAGTGTTCCAATTTCATTATTTATGTGCTTGAAATAATAAGATATGTGAGGTCCACGGGAATGGTTAACAAAAGACACCATTCCCCATTGGTTTGCATCTATGATTATTTGAATCATACTTTAGCAATAAATCTTCAACTATACACTTGAAATAACTATGAATGTCATTGTTTGATTCCTATACCCTCCAAACAAACACCTCTTAGTCATTTAACTTTTACTAAGGACTAAATATGCAACTGAAAGTTCCCCATAAGGATGTTCGTTGCACTTTCGAAAGGATGATGACTGTACATGTAATTTAGCCAAATCACATGGACGAATTTTGCAATTTACTCATGTCACTTCAATCCCAAAACCAGATAGAAAAGCACCTCAATTCTCATTTTTGGTCAATTCTCATCGGAAAACTTATCCACTTTTCTCACCACTTACCACAATGACACTACCCACCATCACAACAACAACAACAACATTAATCCTCCTCATCACGACCATCATCCTCGTACCCACAAACTCAGAAACACCAACACCAACAAAATGGCCGGACCAATTCCACTCAATCCTGGTAATGAACAAATCCGGAATCCTGGAACCAATAGACTTATGGTACGACTGGACCAACGAACGCAACTTCAACATAATCCAATACCAGCTAGGAAGTGTTTTATACGACCTTGAATGGAATAATGACACTTCTTTTTATTACACAATTGGTTCCGACAAAACATGCTCCTCGCCCCAGTTGGAGGTTAGGATTCTGAGACCCAACTGGCCTGATGGAAGTGAATACGTTGGACAAAAGGAACTTAATGGGCTTTTGTGTAATGTTTGGACTAAAGCTGACTTTATTACTTATTATGAAGATGTTGTTACTAAGAGGCCTGTTAGTTGGGTCTTTTATACTGGTAAGATTTACTGGTAAATGTTTTGTTTTGTGGGTATGACTTATAGTTAAATGTATATTTGGCGAAACCAGAAGCATTAGCCGTAAGTAATAGCAGTTAGTTAAGAGTAGCTTTTAGCAGTATAGCTGTAAGCGGTTTTATATAAGTATTCGGCAAAGTAGCCGTAATTAAATTATAATGCGTAAAATGAAGTAAAATTATAATTGTTTTGTTTTGTCGGTATGAATTATATGTAAATATATAGCTAATGTTTGGCGAAAGCCGTAAGTACTAATTAGTAGTAGTAACTGGTAGCAAGTAGTTGTAGGTGTTTGTTTTATGGTGGTTAGTATTTAATTGTTTAATTGTTTTGTTTTATTCGAATTGTGATTGCTTATACACCCGTGTTAAAGTGCTTTAGAGCGTGTTTGAGATTTGCTTATTTAAGTGGTTATTTGGTTGTGTGTTTTTTTTAGTGGTTAATATATTTGAGTGAAAATGTTTCTTAGCTGATCAGCAAGTACTATCCAAACACTAACTAGTTATCTGTAATAAGCTGATAGATTTAGGTTTCGAATTGTTGATGACTTGAACGGATTATGAGTATGGAGGGTGTTTGTGATTGCTTATCTTAAGGTGCTTTAGAGGGTGTTTAGGATTCCTTTTTTGAGTGGTTATCTGGTTTTGTGCGTTTTTATTAGTGGATAGGTAGTATTCAGTGTTTTAGTGTAAGTGTTTGTTTTGCTGGCTTTAGAGTAATTAAGCCTGTAAAATAAGCTTATTTCAATAAGCCATTTATTAAGTAGGATCCAAACAATTCAAAGTAGTTATATGCTGTTAAAAAGCGTTAAATAGATAAATTGAGTGAACCATGTACATCGTTGTGTTTCATTTTGAAAGTTCTCTTCTGTTTTATGTGTTTTGCCAAATAGTTAGAGGTGTTTTGGTTAGTTTATTAAAAAAAGGCTTATCTTCTCATTCTGTTTGATACGACTAGTAGGAGGGTGTTTGGGGTTGCATACTTTATTATTATTGTGTTCCATTTTCAAGAACAAACTTTTGGAGTTTGGATTGGTAAGGTAAGTGTTTATTCGCTTGTTTGTATCTTTCGATTGCAATAAGCACTTCTAAATAAGCACATATGTATTGCTTAAAAGCTATATAACATCTGATCCCAAACACCCCCTTAGGATTGCTTTAAATGCCTTATGTGATTATGCACTAGTGAAATTAACCGTTTTGAATTATCTGTTTGAAGCTGCATCCATCTCAGATGGCAATTTTGATAAGCAATCCCTCATAGGTGTGAACTATGAAGTATTGATGATTTTGTGCTTGAATGCAGGAAGGGAAGCACATGTGATGACGTTTGAAGTAGGAGCAGCTCTTGAGGATGCAAAATGGCAGGTTCCTTGGTATTGTTTCGAGAAGACTAATAATGCTACTACAACAATGGATGATGTTAGTGGGGCCATCACACACCGTAGTTTGGTAGATTTTAGCACTCGCAGAGTCCAAGATATGTAGTGTATGCACGTAGATTCATTAGGTTCCTCTTGAGAATAAAAATAATAAAACACCTGCAATTTTGTATGGTTATTTTGAATGGAAAACAGTTTGCGTACATGATTTCAATGACTTCCTATCTACCTTTCAAAGTTTCTGGTCAGGTTTTATTCTCAACGTCAGACATAGGATAAGATGTTTACTGATAGCAACTCTAAACCGTTGTTATCAAAACGGGTCAATTTGGGGTGTATTTAGTGATTGGATAACTGGTCAAATCGTGTTGTATTTAGTGATTAATAACAGGCCAATTCCATAGGTATTTAGTGATTGATAATGGGTCAAGCTAGGTATAAAAACATATATATTGCAATTTGTCAAACTTGATTGATAACATATGCAAATCCAGCTAGTAAAAAGTAAAATAAACAGAAAAGTTTTTATATGGATAATTATCAGATAAAGATGATATAAGATGTTAACTAATATCTAATAGATAGATGTTAAAATATTAAAATAGTTTCAATATATTCGATATGCTTATTTCGATAAACACAAGTATTTTCAAAATTTAAAACTTAGCATAATCTTGAAATTTAAACAGATTTAATCATAATCTTGAACTTCTTTCATATATATTCCAACACAAACGAGAAAATAACATCTGCAGATTCATAATCAATAAAAAGAGTTTGATAGAAAACATGTATGATCCTCATAAAAAATATCCTCATGTCGGGGTACGTGATAATCGCATGGGTTATCAAGAACCTAAATCTAGGTCGACTTCATCGACAAGTGATAATCGCATGAATTATCAAGAACCTAAATCTAGGTCGACTTCAACGACCACAGCAACGTCATCCTCCAAGTCTGACTTAACAATATTAACAATTTTGATACTCTTTATTGCCATCATAAGTTTCTTAGTCTTTGGACTATATTCCGTCATTGCTGAACCTCCACATCCACAAGATCCTAAGCCAGCACAATGGCCAGACCAGTTCCACTCGATCATAGTAATGAACAATAGATACGGCATTATCGAGTTAGTAGATTTATGGTATGACTGGACCAATGGCCGTAGCTTCAACATTATCCAACGTCAGCATGGAAGTGTTTTATATAACCTTGAATGGAACAATGGTACTTCTTTTTATTATACGGTTGGTTCTGATGGTGCATGTTTTGCAGCACACAAGGAGGTTTCGATTTTACAAAAAATAAAAAAAGAGGGTGGGATTTTGAAGCCTGATTGGCTTGATCGGATGAGTTATGTTGGTCAGCACAAAGTTGATGGTTTTTTGTGTAATGTTTGGGAGATTGCTGAGTTTATTACTTATTATGAGGAAGTTGTTACCAAACGGCCGGTGCATTGGGCTTTTTATACAGGTGACTTACTTGTTTTTTCAATTTTGTTTGTGATTGTTGAATGTATATTTTGGGCGGAAAAGGTTAGGGTCGGTAACATATGAAGGGGGACTTTGAATTCTTAACGACTTAAAATGGATTTTGAATCGACCCGAGATAAGTAGTTGGTGTATCTAGGGTGTTTCGGTAACCTTATTTAAGTAGCACATACGCTTATTGCATTACCAAAAACGAAATAAGTTGTTCCGAATATCTGAACAACTTATGGTTTTATTGCTTAAGCCATTGTGGAAGCTCTTGTTTAAAAGAGCATAAGCATATACTCTCTTAGATAAGCTAACCCAAACACCCTTCAAAGTCTCACTCTATTTGCTTAACAACATAAGCATCTTATTATAAAGTATTCCATACAAAATATTAAAAAATCAAGTTACATACTTAAATAAGCATTCCCAAACACCTTCACAGAAAAATATATAGAGCAACATTTGTTTGGTCACATTGATCAACTGAACTGCGTACATAGTTGTGTTATTCTTAATCTAATTGTTTTCTTCTGTATTTTTGCTTTAAAATAGTTAGAGGTGTTTGGAATTGCTTATTAAAGTTGTGTATCTTTTCACTGCGATTGATACAATAACCATATTTTTCGGGCAGCTTAAAATGGATTTTGTAATTACTTGCGTGTAAAAGAAGTTGCTTTCAGTTATCAGTTTGAAATGCTTACCTGCTTAATAAAAAAAGCTTAGAGAAGTTAATATAACAACATAAACCGTTTTCGTAAGCAATCCCAAACACCCTCTTAGTCTTAGGTTGTGAAGTAATAATGATTGTTTGTGGGGATGCAGGAAGGAAAGCACATGTGATGACATTCGAAGTAGGTGCAGCTCTTGCAGATGCAAAATTGCAGGTTCCTTGTTATTGTTTCGAGCAAACTAGTGCAACAGAACTGGCGCCAATGGATGTTGGTGCCATCACACATCAAGGTTTGGTAGATTCTGGTACTCGCAAAGTCGAAGATATGTAGAATTATAATTTGCTCAATGTTCCTAGGTAGATTCATTAGGTTTCACTTGATAATAATAAAACACTTGCAATCATGTATGGTTTTTACAACCAAGCAAACGTTATGAATACTCGATTTTATTATAATTCGTTTGTGTTTGCAAAGAAATTTCTATAAATCTAAGAAACATGTGTTGATGGTCCACACGATCTCTGTTGTCTAGGCGACTGATTAATCTTCGCATAATCGTTGATCGCTCACTAAGTGCCTTGATTTATCGTAATCGGCCTATTTAATCGGTTTGGTCAAATATCTTAATCATACAAAATCGAACAAAATCGGCCTAATCGGATTAATCGAACAAAATCGCTTACAAATCGGTCAACAAAATCGCTTAAAAATTGGACAAAATTGCTTAAAAATCGGTCAACAAACAGTTAATCGGACAAAATTAACTTAAAATGGTCAATAACCGACTAATATCTATGTTTAACTTTGAACTTTTAAAATTATGTATTATGTTTATATTTGAACATGAAATATTTGAGCTTTGATGTCTTATCTTATCTCATCATATAATATAGTATAATATCTAAAATATGATTTTCATGCGTAAAAATTTAATCAGATTAATCGCTGTCGATTAATCATTGGCCTCGCTGGCCTACCCGACCTCCTCAGCCAACGCCAATGATTTTACAACCTTGTCAGCGATCACGAAGTTTTTGTTAGACATGGCAACAACATATTCCATCATTTTAAATCAGGCGAATGTTGTCGCGAATATGGTGAAGTGGTCCGAAACAGGTTAAATGTAAAAGTAAGATAAATTCTAATGATACGAAGATACCACCTATCCATTTTTGCCACTTCCATGTATGTATGATTCTCTTGTCAAGTGAAAATTATAATTGAAAAATGTTGATAGATCTCACTAAACTTACATATGGAAGAGGTTAAATTTGATTTTACTGAGTGCTTATGAACTTAGTATCAAGAAACCAGATTAAAAAAAAGATAGCTTATGGTCTTAAAACAGAAATATAATGTCTTCTTTTAGTTGTCAAAGAAATGGTTTCCTTTAATAAGTTTGATAGTTGTCGGGATCCCGATCACGATCTTGGGATCTTCACGATTTTACGATCTTGCAATGAAAACGATCCAGGATCCTACATGGGATCTTTCTGTTTAAGATCTTATAGGATCCCGTCTTGTGTCGATCTTACGATATAATCCGATCCGATCTTCTTTTCCGGATTATAAACTAAACAATTCTAAATTTATGGGTTGTTTGTTTGTAGAATTCAAAACAACATTTTAATCTTTTAAACATTTTATAATCGTAATTTAGACAACGTTTATATGAAACGTTCATAGTATTTGTGGTTATAATGTATTAGAATTTGTAGATTTGTATAAAATTACATAAACTATTAACGAATAACGTTAGAGTAGGATCTTAAGATCGTCCGATCTTCGATCGTGATCTTGAAAGACAACGATCCCAGGTAGGATCCCGATCTTGACAACCTCGAGTTTGAGTATGCAAATTTTTCAAAGGATATAAAAGGAAGGATATATGGATAAGGTCATAAAGAGGCTGGATATGATAATCCCAACATTGAACTAGAACCACAATTTCACATCAACCAATTCTTTCCTCACCTTCTTTCATTTTCTTAATTTATATAAAAACAAAGACCAATTTCCTATGTCTAACAAACCACTGTACATCAATTTACAAAAATTCCCAAGTTTCTTTCTTTCAGGTATAATCCATGCAAAACGTATACTAAAAAAATACAGCTTTTGACATATCATATATATTTATTATAACTAAATTTTGTATGATTCATAAGTCTTAAGTTGTGATCACAAGTCTTGTATGATGCTGTTCATGTTCTTCATGTTTATGTCGTTTTAAACATTCATTTTAAGGGTGTCGTTTTAAATTTTAGCCTAAGGCCTTCAACATAGTTCTTATGGGTTTGAGGTGCAATTTATTAAGAGCACATGGAGTCTCTTGAAAAGAACATCCATTTGGTACGTCATCACATTAAGATCTTATTAGCATGACACTGCATAAATTACATAAATAGCCTTTGCTTGGCCTCACCCTCTTCTTCTAGGCTCCTCCTCATCCTTGGAACAAAACTCATATTTCACTTTTTAACCTTTTTCTCTTCTGGTTTTCATCCTATTTACTTTTGGTTTTACTATGTGTTACATCTTGTCAAAGTAACAATCTTCTTAGGTAAATAAACAAAACCATCTACTATATATCTTACTTTGTTAACTACAGTTTATAACTTTTCATTTACTACTTTATCATATTACTTGCAGTTGCTTATTCTGTTTATGTTCTTATCTTTGTGTCTTGTTGTTTTGCTGAAGAGAACTTAACATAGGTGATAATAAGTTGTTTGCTTTCAAAATTGTTCATAAGACATTTTCTTGTCTACTTATTACTTACTTTTCTATAAGTGATGACACTGATCACTTACTATGATCACTTATTACTTACATTTTCTTGTCTACTTATTACTTACTTTGCTTTCAAAATTGTTCATAAGACATTTTCTTGACACTGATCAAAAGGGGCTAGCAAGTACACGCACCCTCAAATAGTTTTCGGGCTAAATTGAGGTATTGCCAAGAGGGTGTTTGGGATTGCATTTTGAACGTGATTAACATTAGAAAAAACAAAAACAAAAGTGATTATCAGTTTTGCAAACACAATCCCAAACACTTCCTAAAATTTTGTACTTAAAGTATAGTAAATAGTAAAATTTGTTTTTACAGATTTCTGACTGGGGTACTAATTGCCCGTTAAAACCAGAAAGTTATGGACGTCGAGGAAACTAAATGTAATTCAGGATATGGTAAACCTCCTTGGATTTTTAAAGGCAGGCAAGTCATATCCTACTATTTTTATGAGTTAATTTGACATTTTGAAATACAAATTTCTGTTTTTACTTCATTTTCAGGGCACTATACCAGTTTCATCTTGTGAAAGCAGAAATTGCTAGGGCCATTATACCTAAAGAGTTCAAATTAGTTGAAGCTTTTGGGTACTTATTATTTATAATTGCATTCAAAACTGTGTTCTGTTTTTGTAAATGGTTTATCTATAATTATATTAACACACATACAACAGGTACACTTTAGGAGGCTTCTTTCTTGCAAACTACAATGAGAGCCCCTTTGGAACATTTGATGAGGTTAATCTCCTCTTTGAACTAGCACTATTAAATTATTCCCACTGTATTATTAAGTAGTTAATCTATGGCTAATGTAATAACCACGTTGGATTAAAGATTTGGGTACCTATGATTGCATTGTTTAATCACAAGTAGACGTTGATTTAAGTATAGATTAAAAGAGATATTTTTAGTTGACTATGTTTTATTTAGCTTGTGGTGATCGCAGGGATTGTCTGGAATCCGCCTACGTCTCATGCGTACGTTTTTTGGCCTATGCTTATACTTAATCGTCGCATACTTTTAACTGATAGATTTACTAATCACAAGGTTCATGCACTTATGAATTTTATTACTTTTAATCATGTATGTACTTTTTTGCATCTTGGGAGTGAAAATACCAACTTGTTTATTATTAGAAGCTTAGAGATCTTTGAGCTATAATGTTTTAGTGTTATTCTAATTTGTTAGTCGTGCGTTTACTTAAAGATGGGCATCACGAGTTTATGTGAGCAGTGATGAGGCGTGTTGGCATGGAAGAAAGGTACTTAAACACCAGGATTAAAAATTTAAAGAAAGGAGCGATTTTCTTATAGTATTGTTCTTTAGGGACTATGGTGTTCAAAATACCAACCTTATTTTATATTATCTTCTTCTATCAGGAATTTGGTCTTCCAAGTCAAGTTGGAAGATTTACAAAGGTGAACTATCAAATCCTTAGTTTATACCCATATTGCTAACACCATCATGGTAGTTTGTTTGACATGGTTGTTTCTGTTTATGCAGAGTGTGAAAGCCGTATCAGAGAGACCACAGAGAAATGAGATGGATATTCATGTAGCTGAAATCGATGGTCCTGTGGCAACTAATCTTTACGATATCAGACTCACTTCTCCTGGTATGTGGATTGATAACTTCTTAAGTTAAAAATTTGATGGGAAATGTCTTTAAAAGGTAGTAGGTATAACCCTCAACGCTAACCAAGTCCCTAATCTGATACGGATAAACTTATAAGTTATAACGTAGGTCATCTAATATTGATCTTAGCAGTATCTTTGTTAAAGTGATAATCGAATGAAATTCATTGTTTTTACTACGAAGTAGAAGTTTGTTGCTCTTTTTGTATGAGTAATTAGGAATACGCTAATGTTACAGTTTTGAAGACAAATCCATTGAAGTGGATGTCTTTTGGCCCAAACATTAAGATGTCACTTCCAAGCTTTAGGTAAACTTGTCAGTTTCGATTGTTTTGTAATTCAATCAACATGGTTTGTATGAAAACTGAAAACAGCTTATACATTTTATTGTTATATGATATTGTAGTGGCCATACAAAGCATAAGCCTCAGCTTCTCAAGTACTCTTGCCAGATTGAGTGCAGGTGTGTACTATATTCATTTAATTACGTGTACAAGTACTTGTCGCTAGTGGTTTAAATGTTTAATGTTACCAGTTTATTGAGCAGGGTGAAGCCTACGTCAACAGCAAAAGTTTTAAGGCGTTTAGATCAGAATAATACATCTGAATCGCAAAATGTGGAATTGAATGAATCTATAGAGAAAAGAGAAATGAGTATATCGGCGATGCTTTCTAAACCAATATTAGCACTAGAGTTTAACTGTCTGAAGATGGAGGTTGAACCTCCTGTTGTAGTTTCAAAAGGCTCCCATGGATTTTGATCTTGTCGATCTAAGCAACGACCCTTTACTCCTCGGTTCCAATTGCCTAAATGGCCAGAAAAGAGAAATTTTAACCCTTTTGTATTATTTATTCCACTTGATGGTTACAAAATATGAACTAATTGTATGAACTAATTTTGTTAGATTATAGGCTAAGGCCCGAACCTATAATCTAACAATTTCAAGTTTTCAACCATACTATCAAAGTGTTTTCGTGAATGTTGAAAGTGATACGGCACAAATCAAAATAAAAAAATTATTTTCTTTTATGAGGAAAAGGATAACAAAGATTTACAGAATAAAATTTAGAGTAAATTACACCGTTCGTCCTTGTGGTTTGCGTTGACCGCAGAAGTTCGTCCTTTAAAAAAAAGTTCCGTCCATCCTTAAGTAAGAACGCGTTATGCTTGTATTAGCCCCTCCTCTAACGGAGCCCAGCAGTTCGTTAAGTCTTGTTAACACGGGTATAATCATCATTTCAACAGCATAAGCGACGAGCGGTGCGAGACGACGAACGGTGTAGTTCACTTTTGTCCGTTTTCGTCCGCTTTCTTACGTTTTGTCGTTTTCACGTTTTCTTACTTTTAACTCCGCTTTTTACGTTTCGTCCGCTTTCTTTACGTTTATTTACGTTTTTGTCCATTGTCCGTTTTAGTCTGGTTTTATATTTTTGTCCGTTTTATCGTTTCGTCCGTTTAATACGTTTTTCCGCTTTTCTTACGTGTTCTTCTGCTTTTTTACGTTTCGTCTTTTTACGCTTTCATCCATTTTCTTACGTTTTCGTCCATTTCTTACGTTTTTGTCGGTTTTCTTACGATTTACTCGCTTTTTACGTTTTCGTCGGTTTTTTACATTTTTTATGTTTCATCCGTGTTCGTCTGTTTTCTTACATTTTCCGCTTTTTACGTTTTCACCCGGTTTTACGTTTCGTCCGTTTCTCGCGTTTACTTTTAACTCGTTTTTACGTTTCGTCCGTTTCTTACGTTATTTACGTTTCGTCGTTTTCTTACGTTTTCGTCATTTTTATGTTTCATCCTTTTTACGCTTTCTTCGTTTTTACGTTTTAAATCCGTTTTACGTTTCATCCGTTTATTACGTTTTCGTCTGTTTTTACGTTTCGCTTTTACATTTTTTATCTTTCTTCCTTTTTCTTCCTTTTTTACGTTTCTTTCTGTTTTTTACGTTTCGTTTGTTTTATGCGTTTTCGTCCGTTTTATTCTTTTAAATGCATTTTTACGTTTCGTCCGTTTTATTACGTTTAAATACATTTTTCGTTTTAAAGCGTCTTTTTACGTTTTAAAGCGTCATTTTCGTTTAAAACGTTCGTTTTTCGTTTAAAGCGTCTTTTTACGTTTTCACGTTACGGACAAAAGCGTTAAAACCGCGAAAACGTAAAACAGAGAAAGCGAAAAAATGCATTTAAAACGTAAGAAACGACGAAACGTAAAAAGCGAAAACGTAATAAAACGGATAAACGTGGCGGATGAAAACATAAAAAATGGACGAAACGAAGAAACAAACGGCGTAAATAAACGAAAGCGGACGGCGTAAAAACGGAGTTAAAAGTAAGCGAAACGAAGAAACGGCGTAAAACGTACGGCGACGAAAACGTAAAACGTGAAAACGCGTAAAAACGTAAACGTAAGAAAACATAAGAAAAATCGTAAAATCGTAAAAAGTATTTAAACGTAAGTAAACGGACGAAAAAGTAAAAATGAGCGGCGTGAAAATGAACGAAATGTAAAAACCGGAAACGTGCGAGTAAATCGTAGAAAACAAACAAAAACGTAAGAAAATGGACGAAAAAGTAAGAAAATGGATGAAAGCGTAAAAAGGAAAATGTAAAAAAGCGAGTAAAACATAAGAAAAACTAAGAAACGTGTTAAACCGACAAAAACTTATAAAACGGATGAAAAGCGGATAAAAGCGGATGAAACGTAAGAAAGCGGACGAAAACGTAAAAAGCGGGTAAAGCGCAAAAAGCGGATGAAAATATAAAAATTGACGAAAACGTAAGAAAGCGAAAACGTATAAGCGTAAGAAAGCGAGCAACGTAAAAAGCGGAGTTAAAAGTAAGAAAGCGGACAAAACGTAAGAAAGCGGACGAAACGTTAAAAGCGGACAAAAGTGTAACTACATCGTTCGTCCTTGCACCGTCGTCCTTATGGTGTTGAAATAGCGATTATACCCTCGTGTTAACAAGACTTAACGATTAGTTAGTGGGCTCCGTTAGAGGAGGGACTAATGGCGCATAACGCTTGCCACTTAAAGATGGACGGTCTGAACTTTTTTGGTCAAAGGACGAACTCTGCGGCACAACGAAACACACGAGACGAGCGGTGTAATTTACTCTTTAAAACAATATATATTTAAAAAATTAATTTTTTAAATTATTTTTAAAATGTATTTAAAAAAAAAAAAAAAAAAAAAAAACTTTAAAAAAAAATATATTTTTGAAAATATATTTATTTAAAAAACTTATTTTTTTAAATAATTTTTTCAAAAATATTTTTAATAATTTATTTAAAACAAAACACATTATTTAACAAAATTATAGTTGAAAAAAAAAAAAAAAACATTTTTGCAAAAAAAAAAATAATAATCCATTTCTCCAATTTCTCCACGAAAATAATGGAAATGGGTGGCCAAATCAGACCACTCAATTCTCTCGATTTCTCTATTTCTTTACTAAATTCTCCACTTTTTAATTCTCACTACCAAACAATGGAAATAAGTTCAATTTCCATTTCTCAATTCTTTTCTCTACCAAACACACCCTTGGGTATTTTACATTCAAATCCTTGATATAAGGGTTTGGGTATTCTTGAACCGTGGTCTCCCTATTTGGATATACAAATAGCCTCGTGTTTGATCGATGTAAGTGAGCAATTGGCTTCTTCTTGCACTGAATGTACTAATGAACATAATGAGGAACACTGAAAATTTTAACAAAACATACATCGTTTATTGATCAATTACATAGTTCCTATCACTAGTACAAAAGATAAATCAGAAATGTCATTCAAGATGGATCCCCAGTGCTTCAAGCTTAGGTTTCTTTTTTAGGAGTGTTTCTTTGTCAGGGTGCTCTCTTATCTTAGCATTCAAGTCATTGCAGAACCTGATGTTTGTTGGGGTTTGGATCTGAGAGGCCACTGGTATGTAGCTCAGCATTGTAGCCACACCTGCCTGATCAATGTCACTCCACCTATGGAATGTTGGGTTTCCATAGACATCAATGTAGAAAAGTCCTCTTTCAGGCTTTTCTATGCAAAGACAATTAACAAACTTTACACCTTCAGGTAACTCCTTATTGCATTCTAGACCAGGCACTTTAAATTCGGGCTCGTGCTCAATCCTCTTCGTTTGCCATGTGATGATTGAGGTTGAGATCCAGCGATCTTGTAAGAGTGGTGAATTCCAAGTGTCTTGGTGCTTCCTTAGTCTTCATACCTTTTGCTCGTGGATTTCATCGGCTCCTTGTCCAATCGCATTCGCTTCTTTTCAATGATTGGACCAAGTTCATCTAGTTCGGTAATCCCAAAGTCGGTGAGCGTTAAGGGATCATGAACTTCAAAGTGTCTTTATCATCCCCCAGAGACATTCATTGCCGTGGTTTGGATTGGGGATAATTTTACGTCGATGATTTTCTCAGCGACCTTCACTTGTCATGGTCCGGTTGTAGTGGTCAATCCTTTTACGCTCGATGGCTGCAGCTTTCTGTTCTTTTCTTCCAATTTCTTTTCATTTTAGCACTGAGCATCCTTGAACTTCATCGGCTGACCCTTTTGAAGCTTCTTAGGATCAATGCCAATATTTTCGACTTCCTCAACAACAACTTGTACCGGTCTTCTTTTTTCTCATCTTTCTTGACTTGTTTCTTTCTCCTTTCTTTCTTAGCAAGATAGGCGAAGTTGTTGTGGTGTGGCAGTCTCGAGTGTTGCCGATCATATAGGGAATCTTCTCGGGCTCGGAGTTTGCATAATGACCTTTCTTTATTTGGCACGAGAATGATGTTGCTACCAAGGGTGGTGGTGTTGTCATGATAGGTGTTGTTGTTGTCATTGTCGGTGTTGTTGTTGTTGGTGGGATTGATGAGATGGGTGTTCTTTGAACTGGTTGAGCTAGCTCCCCTCGGTGTGAAAGGAGTCTCTTGGTGGTCTTCCCTCTGTTGTTGTTGCAACGTCGGTGAGCAAGAGTTGCTTGGACACTGGGGAGTTGGTGTTGCTTGACCTTTGAAGGCTTGGTAGATCTTTGACCATAGCCTTAATGTCGATTGTATCCTTTTGAAGACCGGTGACTTTATCTCGCCAGTTAGCTTTGAGAAAGTTCCAACGCAGGTCATTCTTGGCCCAAGATTCCAAGCCATAGAAGATGATGCCTTGGCGAGGTAGTCACTGAGTATCCAAAGAACCCGGTGTAGTCGAAGAGGCGAACGAATCTGAATACCACGAATATTGGCGATTGAGCATGCCTATTAGTTCGGAGGTGGAGGAATTCTTCATGTAAGCCTCGGTAGCCTCCAAAGACTTTAGTGTTAAGTGTTGGGTCTTCTTTGACAGTTTCTTTAATTTCATCCGACTTGGTGTGAGACTCACGAAGATTGATGAGAAATTTCTTCAGTTGTCATCAAGCCTTTCAAGATTATCATACATGAAGTCCCTGCTCATCGGCGTTTGTATGGGCAACAATAACCGACTTTCGGTCGGCGTAGGCGGCGGCGACTTCATGTGTTGTTCCATAACGTTCAATAACCCGAATATAGCTTCCTTGAAGCTTTGGTGATCCACATAACTAGTTGCCTGCTCCGTTGGAAGAGTATTATCAAACTTTTCAATTCTTGGGACATGATGAAGAAGAAGAGTCGAGTCATTATCTTGAGCCGGAAAGGTGACTCTTTAGGCTCTTGTGGATCGGTGATGTTCTTGTTCGGTTTGAATATCGGCCCACTTCTTCTCCTGCCGATAGAATTTCATCTTCACTTTCGACTTGATCTTCATCATAGAAAAGTATTTCATTAACCTCGGATTCGATAAACCGGTGGTGGTGATGGGTTCCATATCGGTAGGTGGTGTTAATCCTCGAGTCTTTGTCCCGTTGCTCCTTGACATCGATGGGTGTTTCCAGTGCTATCCTTAAGCGATGGCGGTGAGATCCCTATCGGTGGGTTGTTGATTCCTACGAGTCTTTGGGATCAATCGGTTGGCCTCGACAAAAGCCGTGATTTGCGAATGTCATCCTGGCAAGCGTGTGGAAGCACTCCCTTACCGGCTGGTCAGTATGTTTCCTACGTATCTTGGGGAGTATTAGTTGGGACCAAGGCACCGATTGTGATGTATCGGTGTCCTTCGTTGTCACGGGTGGATGTTGTTTGGTCACCGATGGGTGGCGATCGGTCTGGGCTTCTTTTGTCTTTTAGGTTGTGCTCTGAAGCCTCGGGACCTTGAGACTTGGATTTGGTCTTAGTCCCATCGAGACTTCCCATTCTCTTTTAGAGCGGGGTTTGGAGACATCGAGTCCCTTTGGTTGTTCTGACAACCATATGGGCCGTCAATTGATATCAATGACTTGGGATGAGTCCTTTTGAAAATTTGATTGACTCAAGACACCATGTAAAGTAGTGTATTTAAATTCACGAGGTAATTGCAACCCAAGTAACACTTGAAAAGCACATGAGACAAACCTAGGGTGCGAAACGTATTTCGCCTAGTTTTGCTCGATAACAGTTACGAGATCACTGTAAATGATCTCCCAATGTCGACATTGACCCCATTCATCGTTAAGTATGTTCCCCATTTAAAAGACCGATTTAATGAGATACTCCCGAGTGGTCGAGGTCGGCCTCATTAGTTGAGGTGTCGGGTCATAGGCCATCATTGTAGTCCAAAACTCCCGAGGAGGTTTTGCATGAATTGATGGGGATCGAGTAAAGGCCTTTTTCGGTGGGCGGTTGAATAAAAACTTCATTATGTCCTTATAGGTCGGGACATTTATGGGTATTCAAAATTGCCTATAACATTGTTTGTTTTAAATTCAACTTCATCGAGATCCCCTACCCATTTATGGTGCAAATGAAGAGATTGTGTTCTTGCCATTTCCATTAAAAGTTTTAGGGTTTTGAAAAAAAAAATATCTTGACAAGAACAATCAAAGAGTTTGAATCTCTTAAGTTTGAAGTGAAAATCTTTTGTAAATGTTTACAGAGAAGATTTTAGTGAAAACTTGTTTTGAGGATCAAAGTACACACAAAGATTTCTGGGTTTGAAAAAGTATTTTGACAGAGTTTTGCTTCAGAAATTAATTTGTGTGTGTTTATGAGTTTTAGAGAAGGGTATTTATAGAGTGGTGAGAGGGGTATATCTTGTATAAAAGATAATTTGTAGAGTCACTTTTTTAAAACGTTTTGAATCTCCTCATTTAATGCCACCACTCCACTACCCACAGTAAAATCCCAGTTTTCAAGGAACAGTTGCAGTGCACAGTAAAAGTGCATTCTGCAGTAATAAAATATCCACAAGATATTTTATGTGAGAGGAGGCATTTAATGCCAAGTGAGATGAGGTAAGTTTGAGGGACCCCTGACAGTAAGATAGAGAGACATATATTCCTATATTAAATTGGTGTGTTTACCAACCTAGGACATTTAAGTAACTAATACTTGGTGCATTTAGTTACTCATTCAATGCTCAATATCTAGGGTCCTTGAATGAGTCTTACTCATTCAGTGAGAGGATTGTTTGGGGTTTTGTTCAGGGAGGATGAATCATTTCAGAGAAAACTTACTGAGATTGGGATTGGTTTTCAGGCTGCTGACTTTTAATGTCTAGCATTCCCAATTCAGCTTTCAGTCTCCTAAAAATAGGTTCATCTAAGGGTTTGGTGAAGATATCAGCAAGTTGATATTCAGTAGGGATGAAATGAAGCTCTATGTCTCCTTTCATTATGTGATCCCTGATGAAATGATATTTGATATCAATGTGTTTGGTTCTTTGGTGAAGGACAGGGTTGTTGGAAAGGTTTATGAATGTTTATGATGGTTTATGAAAATGTTTATGAAATTCTATCAGCAGGAGAAGTAAACAAGAGCCTAAAGAGTCACCTTTCCAGCCTGAAGATAATGACTCTGACTCTTCTTCTTTTCATAACTTAATATTGAAATCATAGTAAACATCCATTAAGTTATGAAAAAGTTCAATATCCTACACCTCTTCATGCCACATAAGCTTGAAATGGATGTTTACTATGGTTTACAAGTTTTTAGATCTTTATAATTTTATAAACCTTTTCATAAATCACCATAGTGGATGCCTTTACTAAAAAGTACAATAAAAATTTCACAACGTACAATCTAAACAAGCTACAACATAATCCAAAATATACAATAATAAAACAAACTAATTAATGTTATTTTTAAAACACTCTTAAAATGAAAAGTAAAATAAAAAGTACATGTTATTATACACATTGTATAAATTAATAATACACACAAAGCTTCATACAAGATAACAAGTTGATGGTATACATAGTTTTAAAAATCAGACTGAACCAACGGGTTCAACCAGGAACCGGTGTATCTACCGGTTCGGCCAGCCAATAAAAGCCATCCGAAAACGAATCAGAGAAGACCCGTTGAAACCGATACAAACTGGTGAACAAGCCTCATCGGAATCTATTTCTCCGGTTAGTTATCACATGGTACCCGCTGCCGCAACACACAGATACCCTGCTAGTTTATTTGATCAGTCAAGAAATTTCAAATAGCTAAACTTGAAATACCATATCAATTCCATGTCAACAAGATACATCTTTGAGGTGTATAAAGCTCCCTGAAAAGAAGAAATCCATGGTACGAACACATATCAAACTAATCACTACTCTTTCCGTCTCATATTAATTGTCCACTTTAATTTTTTTAGTTTTTTTTTCAACATTGACATAAATATTTTTGTTTGTGTTATATAATACTTGATACAAAACATATGAATAGATTGCGTTTTTTAAATATATTTTCATTGGTATAATTTCCGTTAAATATTATATAACACAAACAAAAATATTTAAGGTCAAAGTTGAAAAAGAAATACTTCAAAAATCAAAACTGGATAATTAATATGGGACGGAGGTAGTACTAACTAACTCATCTACTTACATTGCTGCTACATCCGCCGCAACTTTCGTCCTCATTCTGTTGTTGACGCCGCAACTTTCAAAAATCAAAACTGGACAATTAATATTAAAAGGTATGTCTAACCTATGTGATGTTTCTTGTATCTGGGCTGAGATCGTATCTAGTATTTCTAACAAAGCTGCTAAGAACACTATATGGAGTGTCATTCAAAGGCTAGTTTTAAGGGCTGCTGTTTATTTCATTTGGCAGGAGAGAAACCTTAGGCTCTTTGGTGATTCTAGTAGGAGTGAAGAGGAGTTGTTTAATTGCATTGTTGGTTCTATGAGACTTAGAATAATGGGATTAAAGCTGAAAGCTACCTCTGACATTATTAGAGCTTTAGTAATTTGGAATTTCCCTGTTGATAAAATGCAGAGGTATAAGTATCTTGTTGAAAACCTTTTTGATGATAAAATGGATATTGATGGTAAGCTTTAACTTATGCTATAAACTTGGTACAAGGCCCTATAGTGATAAGAAAATTAGTTTCCTTATCATTAATGGGAGGAATGCTATTAGTACTGGTATGTGGGACTGCAACTGGATTTTATGATTGATTATGGATGGATGGATTAACATATAAAGGGATAATTTGGTCTGTTGAAAGCTTGACTTTTTCCTTCTTATCCTGTGGAAGTGTGGATGGTGGTGTGGTGATTCACATTTTACAGGTTTGAGTTGTTTAATCTGCTTCAAGTCAGTATGCAATACCATTGGGTTCCATTATTGTCTGGAGGTTTGTGTTAATGCAGTGGATGTTATCCTTGTTATCACTGTATGGGGAGGTTTAAGGGAAGTTTGCACTCTTTTTCCTACCTTTAGGTTTTTCCCATTGGGTTTTACTTGGGCAGGTTTTTTAAGGAGGCATTTTCCCTTGAACTTGCTACTTTGGCACTCCTCTTGTTTGGTGATGATTGGTGTTTATAATGAAGACCTGACCTGCTGTTGTCTGGTTTTATGCACTGCTGGTAAAGTTTGCTTCTATCATGTTTTTGCTCATGGCCTTAGATGTATGGACTTGCCTCATCTTATGCAGATGCACTCAGGGTTCTTAGACAGTTGTTGGAGGTCAGTGTATTGTGATGGTTTAGGGCATTCTGATTGGTCTCAGTTTGATCTAATGATTCAGAAGTACATGATCTTCCTCAATTGTTATGTGCTCTTATGTATTATCTCATATCTCTTTTGTACTTTGTTAAGTTGTATCTCTGTATTAAGATCTGTAATTTGTAGTTTGTATCCTAAGCTTGGGATCTGTCCATGGCCTTTTGCTTCTAAGCCTCAGCTAGCTTATTAGGGATGTGTCATAACAGCTTTTTTGCTTTGTGCTTATTTTTTGTTTCTTGCCTTTTTTGGTCCTATTTCTTAATAAATTTACCTTTAAGAAAAAAAAAATTTAAAAGGTATCATACTTGTCATCATTTGCTTTTGTGGGTAGCGAATAAATTTTTTTGTTTTTGTGGGTACTTTTCTTTCAAAGTCATCCTTTTTAGAGTACTATGTGACATTTTTGCTCTTAAAAAATCTATTAGCTAAGAGGGGCAAAAATGTCTAAAAATTTCAAAATACCAAAAAAAAATGATGAATTTAAAAGAAAAATACTCACAAAAAAATATATATATTTATTCGCTACCCACAAAAGCAAATAATATCAAATATGATATCTTTTAAAAACATTTACCTTATCAGTAAATTGTGATAATACTACTCTATCTATTTACACAATTTGCTAATAATAAATGGGAAAATCATCTCTGCAGTCAACAGCAGATAACTTGTCTACTGCTAGGTTTGAATGAGGGGCTAGATATGTAAAATCTCAAAGTTGAAGGCTGCCAAATGAAAGTATGAAAATTCACTTTCCAAACAAACATTAGACAATTCCCTGCTGCAAACAGCAGGGATGTTATTCCCTCATAATAAATATACAGAATAAAAGTAGTGCAGTGAATTAAAAAAAATAAAATCACACCCCAAACACGGGAGTAAAGCAAAATAAAAACGTAACAACCAGTGTCGACGCCATCTGTTGATCTAGGACTAGGAAGCCGTAGTGAGTTACTTTTTTTTTTTCTTGTTCTTTTTGACTAATTCACATATTATTTCGTTTATTCGCATGAAAAATATATTTTATATAATATGCTATTAGCATTTAGCAACACTTGATAATACGAGCGTGATGCTGAATCCTAATTTTAATAACCCTGATAATTTTACTTATACATGTTTTAGGGTATGTTTGGGGAATGAGTCTCGCTCAATATATCTCTTTGGTAATCGGATATAGTGTCTAAGTGTGATTATGATATGATGGGTTACGAGCTTATTAGCTTACATGTGTCAAATAAGCCAGAAAGTTGGAGCTTATTTGATATAAGCCGAAATCAAATAAGCTAACAAGCTCACGTATGAGCTTAAACAAATATGTCCCGTTAAGAGAGACTTTGATAAACCCTAATTGTGGCTTTTTGAAAGGCGTTGGGCTTATATTATATGCCGGTTACAAATTACAATTTTACCATCAATTAAACTAAAGCAATTTTTTTTTCTTTTCTTTTTATATATACGTCTTTTTTTATTTTATTTATCAACATAAGCTAAACCAAACACTTAAGCATACCAACTTAATAGCTTATTAAACATAACCTAATCCAAATACTCAGAGGGTTCACGAGCTTACGTTATATACCTCATAAGCAGCTTAATGCTTATATAACGTAAGCATTAGCCCAATTTATAAGCTTAGCCAAGCACCACTGACAACTAGACATTTATTTTCCAGGTTTGATATTTTCCATGAAAACGATACGTGGAACTTCATCAGAAATTCCTGTGTGGGTAGAGCTAATTAGCGATGATGATGTTAGAGCTTCCAAAAAGCTCATCACAGAGGCTGGATATAACTCTGCATCCACACATGTAGTCCTTACAAATGACGACCTCTTGACTGAAATATTACTTCGATTACCTGTTGTCTCAGTTCTACTCTTTAAATCCGTATC
Organism: Chrysanthemum lavandulifolium; assembly: GCA_022545495.1. NCBI lineage: Eukaryota > Viridiplantae > Streptophyta > Magnoliopsida > Asterales > Asteraceae > Chrysanthemum > Chrysanthemum lavandulifolium. The sequence continues at coordinate 187,784,036 of CM040242.1, forward strand.
CAAACAATGGTTAAGAATTATCACATCCCATAAATTCACTCTTCGCCGTAGCCAAATCCCTCACCTTGATCTTCCTTCCGGTCTCTTTGTCAACCACATTTTCTCTTCACTTGGATGTGATTTCTTGTCGTTGGATTCCAGAATTCAGTCCAGAAAATCTTCGTTAGATAACTCCTTCACTCTTGGCTCCACTAATGTTTTCATCTTGCAGTCTTGCAATGGTTTGCTTCTGTGTAGTGGTTGGATCGAGCCTGCTTTTGGTTATGTATACAATCCATCCACGAAACTGTTTAAAATGCTTCCGCAACCAACTATCTCGAATTTGGCATCTGGGAATATTACTTGTAGTATGAGGTTGGCTTTTGATCCTACAAAATCGCTTAACTACAAAGTCATGCTTGCTAGACGCACAGAAGATTACATCCAAATACAAACTTACTCTTCAGAGACAGGCAATTGGAGTATTTGCAATGCTCGGTTTCCCTTCCAAAGTTTTTATTTATTTGGCCGTGGAATTTATTGGAATGATGCCATTCATTGGCTACATGGCGAGAATATTAACCAGACTATACACTTCAAGTTAGACATTGTAGACCATGTCCATCCAATTTTAACAACCATACAAACCCCTCAAGGCTTGCATTCGGATATGAAATTGTTCGAGTCTCGTGGCTGTTTGCTTCTTCTTTGTAGACTATATTCCTTCCCGAGATTTTAGTATTCGTGAGATGAAGAAAGGGTGTTCTGTGTGGTCAGCTAAGTACCTTGTTAATACTGTTGACTTTATAACTCCGCTTCCCGAACTCTGGTCGATTTGCTCCACTGTTTGGAGTATCGTCTTGGGAGAAAGAGAAGAGGATTCATTTATGGTGATTAAGCTAGCTGGAAAGGCTGTAGAATACAAAATCCTATCAAAGACTCTCCGTAAGCTCTGTGATCTGGGATCTTATGATCTGGGATATACTAAAGTTGAGCCTATAATTTATCAGTTCATTGCATCTCTTGCAAGTGTGTGAATCTCCTTCTTGGATTCAGGTATGATTACATATCATATGTTCTACTGTAACTACAACAATTATAAAACTAATATATTTTTTATACAACAATGTTGTTATTAGTCTAAAACATCTTATGAAACCATTGCTATGTTGTCATATGTAAAGTTGTTCCAACTGATTCCAACTGTCAGAAACAGCTTGTTCGATGACTCCCTTTCGGAGTCAAAATGAGAAGCTACGCTTAAAAGAAAACATATGCATGTGAAAGCATCTACAAGTTCCCAATGTTTTGTTACTGTTGATATTTGATTGAACGAGGTCATTTTATAAATGTGTATAGAAGTTATGAACTCGTTAGTCACTAATCAAGCTTACGGATCAATATGCATTTCAGGTACTGAACATGAAGGTACATCCAATAGAGGAAAGAAGGCACATCAATGAAATTTTGACAGTTTTCATTAGTATGGGAAATTGGTTGTGATAAAAAAAGATCTTTATGAAGTGATAACTAGTAGTTCTTGTTTCGGTTCGTTTACAATCAACTTCTAATAACATTTAACTCTGTTTGATTCTTGTTTGACTAAAATATTCTTTATCCTCCTGTTTGTTCCATTTGTACCATTGATTCTAATGGTGTGTTTGTTATGTGGGATTTTGATAGCATTATAATTAAAATGCAATTCCGTAGGTGTTACTCCATTCATATATACTTGTCTGAGACAGAAAATTCGAGTGCTTATGGTGATCGATTTTCCAAGCACCCTATTGAGTTTTATTAGTAGCAGTTATGGAAACTGAATGTGATAGTAATATCTCGATAATCTTTTGGAAATTTGCGTCTCATTTAGTTATGAATTTGGTCAAAATAGATTCTGCTTTACCTTTAACGGCTACAGATAATGCAAAAAAAGATGATGTAGATGAAAATGAACGGCGAATTGGATTGAATGGCACACATTGTTATAAAGCATACTAATGGTTAATAAACTAAATAAAAAAAATTTGGACAAAAAATGTTTCAAATAAACTGAACATGGTCTGCTTTGGCAAGTACCGATTGCAAAACCAGCGTAATGAAATGAAAAACGTGATTCTTTCTTTTCTTACTATATCATCAGGGAATATAAGATTTCTAATTTACAAAACAAGTGGTAGTCGATGATACAAAATATAACATACATATCAAACTCTGCTGTCAAAAGACTGCAAACAGTCTCTGGAATAACGTGTCTGATCAAGGAGCCACGGCGTTTATACGTGCACTTGTGGATCAACTTCCTTGCCTTGATGCTTCCCAGAGGCGATGCTCAATACCCAATTTTCTTAGCTCCATCAACCCTTGTTCAACTGCAACAATAACAATTACATAATCAAAAGGCAATTTCATGTAACTTTTTAATGTAAAGTAACCCAATTTAGTAAAACGAACGTTACCATCAACAGCATCATGTGAAGTTGGTGAATGTGCACTTCGGCTTATCCAAAACTCAAGTCGTGCTTTTGCAGTGTCCTCTTCAATACCTAGGGATTTTGCTCTACTCCAAAAATACGTTAACCATGCCTGTAATATCATCAAGAATTATTAATAAAATAGAGTAGTAAAAAGAGAAAGAGGAGAAGGTCAATATTAATGTCAAAAGTCAAACCATACCTCTTTGAAAAGAACATCTTCAGATTCCTCTGGGCTCAGTTCTGCAAGAAACATATATTACAAAATTCACTTTAGCATTTGAATACTGATATTGTTAAACCATTTGTGCAAGTTATATGATCATATATTACAAGTTATATTTACATTTGAATGTCAATGTAGTTTAAATGATAATATATCTATATTTAATAAAACATTTATGTAAAATAAAATTCATTTTCAGACAAATTACTGATGCCAAAACAGTAACTTATTTTTTAATTGAAATGGCCATCATTCATTATCGAAGAATATATGATTATGTACTTACCAAATGCTTCCATGAACTTTGGGTCGCCTGAAGACTTAACATCTGTATATACCAGAAAAGAAAGGATAAGAATTGTTTAGATCTTCAACAGAATCAATATAAAATCATCCGTATAAATAGATTTTTAGAATTACAAATATTGACGGATAAAAAAATAACCTGTCTGTTTCAGACGCCGCAATTGAGCAAATGCAAGCACGATGCCATCTTCAACCTATAGAATCATAGTCAAAGATTTATTTATATCAAAATCAAAGCCAGCATCACTGTAGAGGATGATTTTCTTATTCTCAGAAAACGTAGAAAACCTTTAAGCATGAAAGTTCCTTCAAACCCATTTCAACAGTAAGCATACTCTCAATATTCCCTTCACTTGTTAGATCATTCAAGTCAGGCACAAGTCTATTACTCCTTTCCACATTGTTACTGCCTGTTCAATAATGCAAAAAAGACAGATTTATGCGCTAGTTATTAAATAACCATCCCGCCACTTGCTATGTAACCACTCAACATTCAGAACTCGAAGTGCAGATGGCAAAACATAGGAGTTGGGTACCACGTCAAAATGGGTGATTTTTAGTGTGGGTTCAAAAGTAAAAGAAAAATGAGCAAATACTAGCCTTTTTCCCAACATTCTTCCTTCGCTTTTTGCCCAGCTGAAACCACAACTTCAAAGGGAAGAGGTGCTAAAGATGACCAATATTCATGCTTTGACACTGCAATATCAGCACAAATACCTACAAAACAAAACATTAGACAAAGATATTGTCGATGTGTTAAAGATAGGAACAGTTCAATAAGCTATGACACTTGAGGTCTGACGATAACTCAAACCAGACACTTAAATATGATGTAATTAGGATTGTACAATCATTATTGTGTCAATTTACCAAGATTATAGAAAATGGAACACTTAAAAACCGGAAGAAGTATAAAGATTGAACCTCGATTCGGGAATGGGTCAAAACAGGTCGGGTTGGGTTGATTTGCAAGCATTGTTTGTCTACTTTAGATTTATTTGAAAATAATTGATGTGTTATATATGCTTACAGAAAACATATATTTATAGTTATATGTTTTAAGGTGACACAGGAGGTTGTCATTAATAAGTACACTTTATGTGAGTTTTGACGTGTTTATCTCGTCTGACTCATTTGGCATGTCCTCATTTTCAGCAATTTTTCCTTTATTTGACCCGTTTGGTAAAGAAAAGAACCCAAGAATGTGTTGAAACTACCAAGTTACCTAAAACTCTTGCTCAAAATTGCTTTAGACACGTGTAAAGTGACAAATTGCAAAAAGATTGGAGTAAAAGATACTCTGTGACAAAAAAAATATATACAAAGCAGTTGCATTACCAAGACGCACAGCTAAACCCCAGTATCGTGCAAGCCAACAACGTTTGAGAACGACTTCTTCCTGCAATTTTGATATATTATATTATTGTTATTGAAAAAAAAAATAGCATAAATAAACATGATAACATACCATCTCACTCTGAGTTAAAACCATTCTTTGTGTCATGGAATGAAAAGCTTTAACTTCAGACTCGATTCCCTGAAGTTGGTCCACAATAGCTGCAGCTTCATCTTTTGCTTTCTGATTCATATGAATAGCACTAATTAAACTACATATATTAGCACTGTAGATTAACTCTAAACATATACTCTTTCTTCTGAAAACAAGACACTGTCGGCTTAAAAAAGGTATGGCTTGAAATGGGTCATATTTAGTATGGGTCGAAACAGGCTGGCCGGGTTGGTTGACATGACTCTATTATGATTTGCTGCGGTTGTAGGGGCTAAGGAGTCTAATATTAAAGAGGTCCTTTGAATACTACTTGCACAAATCTTACTATAACCAGAAAGTGTCTCTTAAATGCTTTTCAACATGTACTACATACAACTTATCTAAAGTATACCTACAGACTTAAAAGGAGTACAGGAAAGAACTGTTCGTGCAGTAACATAACATCAAGCTGTTAATAAATTATATACCATATTTTAAGTACCATCTTTAAATATCACCTTCTTCAAATCCTGGTTTTTACTTAATACGTGCATCTCATTTCATTTATATAGCAATTTTAATGAATTATAACATCAAAAGTCAGTCTGAGTGAACTTCCAGATGGGAACAGGACCTGGAAAACACTTGGACGACATCTTGGAACTTTGCAATCCGAATCATTTATGCCCAAACCGAACAAAATGCAAAAAACACACAGAATTTCCTATTAATATTAACTAAACTGGAACTAAATCTAAGTTTTCAGGGGTCTAATTATAAAACTTAAAAAGACGATTTTCACATTACATATTGCAAGTGTATGAGTACATTAAAATTTGCAAAAGCAAAATAGTGGCAAGCTTTACCTTGACTTCAGAGCGGAGTGATACAACTTCTCCATTTACTCCATCTTTAGCTTTTTTCGCCTCTTTAAGTGCAGCCTGTCATGGTATAAGTATTGATGTCTTCTTATCAAATCAACAGTTGAAGAAAATAAATATATATAACAAAGTACTAAATAAAATTCAGTTAACAGTTTAAGCAACCTCTCTTTGGCGTAATGCAGCTTCCTTCCTACAACACAATTTAGAGTCACAAGTTATGGCATGAAAGAAGTTGATAGAAATTCAAATAGAACGTCGATGGGAAAATAAATGCATTTTGGTAGATGACATTTATTGACCAAAAGTCTAAAACTAACCTGCTCAATAATTTTGCTTCCAATGATATTCCTTCACCAAGAGAAGCTACCTAAATGATAGATTATTAATGATTAAATATGGAAGATAAAAACATGTATATAAACTTGACATGTTTTACCATAATCCAAAATCACAAAAGTTATAAAATGCATCGAGTCAAAGCCAGTATAGATGGACCATAGAGAAATGAGCAAAAAAGTAGTAAACTTAGTCAAACAGGGCCTCGGAGGAACTCCAATCTCATAAGGAAAAGCATATGAGAGGCATTACTAACACGTTATAAGAGAATGAGCACATTAAGGATAATATCATACACTACTTGTCAGGAAATAAGGTGCATTTATATGGTTTTCTTGCTTTACAGTTTTAACACTTCAAATTACAATGTACAACAGATTATAAGGAGGATCATACCTGTTTCTCAAGCTCCTTGACCTCGTCTCTGCATCCTGACAACTTTCTTCAGCAAACCTGAGCTGCACAAAAGATTGAACAATGACAACATAAACCAAGTGTACCCCAATTAGACATTTGAACTGTTACTTTGGAAACAGGGCAAATGTATATATTTTGAACCTACCTTATCAAGGACATTTTCATTCTCTTCTTGTAGCATATCAAGCTGCATGAAATATCAGTAAAAAATTATAAATAGTTTGAGAGTTGTAACATCATTCTTCTTTTACATTCTTAATATCTGACTCTCAAGAAATGGACATATATTACAGCTTAGAACGAGAACTTAAGGATACAAGAAAAGTGTAATACATACTTCATCACGAAGTGCAGAAGCCTCTCGCCCATCTCCATTATTTTTCAAGTTTTTTTCTCCCATTTCCATCTGGACTCTGCAATTCATGTAAAACTAATCTTAAATTCGATTGATTTCGAAAAAACACTGCAGATCTTAGTTGTCGTTTTCGAGTAATATAGAAGCATACGAAACGATTAGACTTTTTTTCCTTTCGATTACCTTTTTTCTGTTTGTTTCTTCGGTGGAGGATCAATAGGAGGAATAGCCGTTGGGGTTTTCAAAGATGTTCTACTAGTCGGTAACGACGGAAGCAAGCTATTATTAGGCCTCGATGGCCTTTCAGTCAATGTGGTTGGACGAGGTGGCTGAACTTCCTCTGAACGTGTCCTAGCTAGCTAACCAATACAAAACATATACAATTCAGCTTCAATCAATATAATAAATAACTACTAATACTAAAGTTCCAACAAGTAACATATACATCCATAATTAAGCTTATCCATCAGGCAGGATAAAATTCCAATTGCCAATATGTTACAGCATCTCATCGAAATTAATATAATATCAACCTTAATATTACATCATGTGTTTTCCTACTTTTTAAAAGATGACTAGTTCAATACGCTTGTGATTGTGGAAATCATCGACTCAAATTCCCAGCTTAAAGTACAAGTTTATTAGTATGTAAGAACATAAATCATAGATTGTTAAGTCTCTACGTGAGTCCATTTTAACAGCGTCTTCAAAAGCAACTAGCATTTTACATCACCCTCCACCCCCTCTTTTTCCCCACCACTTGTGCTTGGCGACAAGCTTTTGGAGTGTTTAGCGTTTAGAATATAATGCTTGTTTGGCAACGAGTGTTTAGCTTTTGAATTCCCTTTAAACGCCCTATTTGAAACACTAACGATATAAGTGTTTAGCATTAAGCTTCACATCATTTTACACTTTATCATGGTTGTAAAAGACACTAGGCGCTAATTGGGCGGTCGACAACCTTGTAGCTTGTAAGGCGGGGAGTAATCACATTGGAATTTGTATCCATTAATTTCCAAATTATATGTATGACATGTTAATAGGACCATTGAATTGTCCATACATATGACCATAGAAATATGTTTGGAAACATTAACACAATTGTTCAAATACTTCAAACCGAGTTTTGGCCAAGTTTTGACTACTCGTCCAAACTCCAAACTCATTAGTTTTGGCAAACATAGCCCAACTATTCGCAATGTATAAAACGCTTTTATAAAACAAACAAACAAACAGATAGATCAAATCATTATCAAACTAACAAAGAGTAGTTTTATAACAACCTACATTATAATTGAAACTAAATAAATAAATAAAAGTAAAAATAATTTACCGCGTGTAAAGGAGATCCAGCAGCAGCAATCTTACTACGGACAGTTGTACCAGCCGCACTACCAGTTGTACCTTTAGCACCACCAATTGGTCTTCTACTAACAACCGGTTGAGCAAATCCGAAATCCAGATCATCATCCTCATCTTCATCATCATCATAATCACCGTTAGCGTTGGTTGTTTGAGATGCCATTACTTGAGCTAAGCGTTGAGCTGCGGCTTTGGCAGCTACGTTTTGGTTGCGTTTTATGTTTGAAATGCCGGTGGTGCTGCCGGAAGATGTGCGAGAATGGTGGTAGCTGGAGGGGGAGGATGGTGATTCCGAGCTCCATTTGCGTGGCCGAGCGTCCATTGCACGCGCCGCCTCTCTGTCTGTCTGTGTGTTTTTTTTTGGTGGTTTTGGGGGTCTTTGTTGGTGGTGGTGGAGAAGAAAGAGACTGTGTCAAAATGTAGTAGATTCTGATTTTGTATTTCAAATTGTTTCCACTTTTTATTTTTTTTCTTCTTATTATCCGTTAGTGGTAAAAAATACGTTTTTATTGAAAATTACTAAAATAGATCAAAAATAGTTCATGACTTGTCATCTTGCCGACCTTTTTTCTATTTTAGTTATATTCGACTAATCAACTACTCTACTTTATTTAAACTTTTGTGCTTACAAGGACACATGTTATAAAATATAATGGAGTCGAACAGTTAGATAGTCGAGCATGATCAAAATAAAAAAATTACCAAGTCAAGGACCATGCATTAATTTTTTTTATCTATTTTAATTATTTTCTTTTTTGAATTCATTTATCAAAAAATAAATAATGTTTTCTCTTTTTTTTTTTTTTTCTTTTGTAAAATAACAGTTTTACATTAACTATAATTAATTACTCCTTTCGTTTTAAAATAATTGTTTAAAAAACACAAAGTTTTAAAAAAAACATAATCATTACAGCTTTCTTTTTTCTTACTTTTTGCAAAAAAGACAGTTTTACCCTTAACCAATTAATTTATAACTTTTTAAAGTTTGTAATAAACTAATAATAACCTTATGTAAGGTTAATTTGGTAAACTTGATCATATTCACTATCTATTTTTAGAAGTGAATATTAATTTGAGATAACCCGAAAAAGAAATGTAGACTGTAATTATGGTATGGATCAAGTAACATTTTTTCAAAATTGAGTGTTCACTAAGTAGATGTAAAGTGTGTGTTCCGATCATCTTGTTTCACTATGAACTCGCTTCAGTAGGATTGGGTACTGTTGTTATTATGGGTGTGTTTGATGCGGAGCTTTTAAAACCGGTAAGTGGTGAGCAATAAGCGTTGTGATCTTTAATGCTCGCTGGAAAGCATCAAGTAGTTTTATCTATGTTTTTCGGAATTCTCATCTATCAACACTCCATGAAATAGCACTTAAGAGCGTTGAACATTTAAAAGTTATTTTACACATTATTATTATACCTACAGCTACGTTATCAAACACTTAAAAAATATAAAAAAATAAAAATAAAATAATAAAATAAAATAAGACTGCTACTGGTTATACATTTTTGTCAAACACACTCCATATCTTATTAGGAATCAGGTAAACAATCTAAAACGTTTCTATGTGACTAAGCTACATGTTTCGTTGATATTGAATAAAAATTCTTATCGAATTTATGCATTTGTTGGTAACAATATATTACGATATAACAGGCAAATGATGTCTCACGTTTCCTCTAATTAAATTTTATGAATGGACTAACTCCAAAAAGAACACAATACGACATAAAGGTAAAGTAAGAATGAAGTCACCCCTCTTGGGTGGATTACTGTCACGTGATGTTTTACTTTAATCTAAATGTATTGATGCTTGATTGGTACTCAAAATAAATTGTATAAGATGTGTTAGTAGGTCTATCCTCTATACCTAAATTTTTTTATGATTGATCAGAAGTTATTGTTTGTCAATAGGTTTGGTAATACAATGTACTTAATGTCAAGAAACATAACTAGCATCCTAAACCAGCTTTTATTACAAAAATCTTACGACATCTTCAATGTGTAAACTACATGTATTTGTATATTAAAACTGGTTCATATTTTATTTATTTATTTATTATTTATTTTATTTTTTTTAAGATATAAACTGGTTTAGATTGCCAAATTAATTCTTTCAATGCATGCGCTAGTTAAAACATTATAATAATCTGATGAATTAACATAATAAAAAGAGGGAAAATTCGAGAATAGACATTTTGAAAAGGGTTTTACGAATTGCAACCCTTGATTTTTGGGTTACAAAATAAGACATAGTTCTTTGCTTTTTCTCTTATTTGCTAGCCTAATTTGTGATATGTGTGGATGTAGCAAGCAAAACTCTTGCTCTCCCTCCAATTTGCTTTTCCAATTTGTGATATCTGGCAAGCAAACTATTTGCGCTCTCCCTCCCCAAGTGTCGATTTGTTTCATTCATTTGATACATACATGGTTTGGTGAGTGTCAAACTTTACATTTTAAAAGTAGCTACATACATGATTTGGTGAATGTCAAATTTTACATCTTAAAAGTAGCAAGCAAACATAATACACTAGCAAACATTTGCTTGCCATGTCTTTTCCAAAGTGGCGAGCAAATGGTGGTGGCGGTCAAATGTATTTGCTTGTCATGTTAATTTTGATAATGAGAAAGAATTGTGTCGACTTTAGTTGTTGGATTTGGTAAGACCGTAAAGTAGATTTTCGGTAATAGATTTTAATATAAAAAAACACAGGAAACCGCAATGGCAAATGAGGCAAGACAAACAAGAGATGCACAATTAAATACTCCTTGAACCCAAAGTCAAATAGCAATTCAGAGGTTAATGACAGAGACATGTTACTTTTTTGTGCCTTTATTTAATCACATATTAAATGCATCCCTTCTAAAGAATAGAAATTTACATGCTACAAAAAGTCGTGGGACGACAGTAAGGGTGTAACTGAGCCAAGTTGTTCGTTATATATTCAAGGACAATTTGTTACGAGTTTGACTTGTGCTTGTGCCAAGGTTGAGCTCAGCTTGAAGCTTACTCAATAATAGAGCGCTTGTGGTTGTGGCCGAGCTTCCAAGACATTGAGCTCGATTTGGCTCGCAAATATAAACGAGATTACACGTAAATATATACTGTATTAACTAACACAACTTGTCTTCAGCTAAGGTCAACTAAAACCATCTACAGCGGAATAAAGAAAATGTCGAGTATACACTGCATTTTTTTTTCCTTTTCTTCTCTAGATTGCTAGCTATTCAGGTATCATTTACTCCATCAATAATCTCCAATTATAAGCCTGACCTCAAGTCGTTAACAAGAGGAAGAATAAAACAAATACAACAATTCATTAGACCTAAAAAACTAAATATTTTGTGATGTTTCATTGCTCAGCCAACTTTGTAGGGTAAACTGTGTCGAAAACAACTCTACCAAAAATGTCCCTTACTTCATCCAATCTACCCAATGCCAATGAATCATAGTCGATTTCACTTCCTCGTTTTGGTACAAACCTTCTATTCCTTCCCTTTCTAATACATTCAAATATGGAGCTGACCTTTAGCGATAGAGCCCATGAAATGAAAACCTGGAAGTGAAAACAACCAACTTTTATTTTTGTATAACTTAGAAGACCTATTCAAATATGACTAAAAAGTTAAAGGTGGCAACAGGAGCAAGCAAATGGGCAAGTTGGGTAGTCAAGATTAGGCTGGGCTAACCCGTATCACTTTTGAATTATTTCTGTAAGAGTCTAATGTTTTTAATAAAACGATTTAGGGGATTTTAAGTGTGATAATACAGTTTGACATGTTAGTGACGAAAGACGCCCCAAATTGATGGAGGTTTGGCAGTTTTACTCCATCGCCTGCTCATAGCACATTCAACCAATTATGGCCGTTATACCTTTCAATGCCATTCATAATTACACGGGTCAATACCAACTCATTTACGATAATTGTCTGATCTAGGAATTAAGTTCTCACCATATCCGATTGTGGGGCTTGGGGGTATTGGATCAGGGCCTGGGAAACAAAATTCTCGTCTGTGAGTCTCCGCAATGCATCTTTTACAGAAGCTCCAAGTCTTATAACCTCAGCCATCAATTCATCTTTTGAATATGAATAGATAGGTTCTGATATTTCATGGAAGCTCGTGTCATGAGGCTGTGAGATATCCCTGGCAATATCTACTGCATCAGATAATGATCCACCACTATGAACAGCTATGCTAAATGCACCAATCACCAAAGCATCCCGAGGTTGCTCAACCAACGCCTCATGAAATGCTAAAAGGCCAACCCTGTAAAACCAAAGAAACAACCAATAAATACAAATAGTGTACAGGTTAAAATATAATTTAGTTGGGCAGGTTGGGTAGCCCAAAACAAGAAGCTTTTTGTATGGTTGGATTGAGTCTAAACACTCTTTACCAAAAAAACACCCAAAAAGAAATATCAATGGTAACTAATTAGTATTTTAAATGTCTCTTACCACAGGCAAGAATGGCATGGACGATCAGGCGCTAGAAGTTTATCCAAACTAGCAAACAAAGACTGCAAAACAGGAGCATGATCTTCATAAACATACACTAAAAAGTAGCAATTAAAAGGTATCCAAAAGATTTACAAAAAAAAAGTTGTTAAACGAACCAGGAGCATGTTAGACCTCTTATCACGTCTGCGGAATCCATGTGAAACCAGGTAGGATGCCTGCATCAAGCAAATAAATCATATTACTCTAATGAATTTCTAACAAAGTGTGACGTAACTTTCAACGAGGCAGAAGAAAGCCTATACTTGGATGGGTAGAAGAATCTCAAGGAGTCCAAATTTCCATAGTAACCTTAGTGAAGCTTCTGCAGATCCATATGCCAGCATATAATTCATTTCCATGTGTATCCGGCCCTATACCAATCATAAAGGATGCTACTTTAATGTGGCTAAAGGCTGAAAAACATGACTAGTACAAAAAGGTATACCTTATCAAGTCTTAACAAAGAATTCGACAATTCTTTCAAAAAATGAGAAGTTTCTCTCGAAAATCGGAACCCTAATCGAGCAGCGATTCTAACTCCACGCAGAATCCGAGCTGTATAATTTGCATGAAAATCAAATGCTAGACATATCAACTACATAGTACATAGTAGGTTCATGAGGCAATTATTTGGGCGGTTTGGCAATGGGTTGGGCAAAAAAGTCAAGTCGAGTTAGAATGTCAAAAATGATTACAAATATAAAACTATAGTAATAATAACTCGATGTGTAAAATGATTTAGGAGGTTACATTGGGCAACTTTCGAGTAGATTCATTTTAGCCTATTTGTTTACTCGTTAGAGATAAAACATGACCCACAAAAAGTAAATGGGTCAAAATTTCAACCTCTAATGTAAACCATGTAAAAATCTAAAACTGAAGTTACAGAACATACCACAATCTTCCACAAAAGATGTGTTTGCAGGGGTAATGCACCGTACCTACGTACAACCAACAGAATTAATACAAAAGCAGCAATGAACATGCTCACAGTTTGTGTTGGAATCTATATTAAAAAAAAAAATGCTCACGTTAGCCTTTTGGATGTCTTCCATGCCACCAATATAGTCATACACAATCCTTGCAAATGGATCAAACATCAACCTGTATGTATAAATAAATAGATATTTCAGACTTCAAAGGGATGAATAAAGATTATTCAAGCTTCACTAAAGGAGCTCCGGTCTAGTGGTTGCAGACTGACAGTGGATATTCGGATCTGTGTTCGAAAAGTGATTATGTGATATTAAATAACCACAAAGCTGATCATACGTTGTAATAAACGGGTTATAGGATATACTATTTGGATGTGCTTTTGCTGTTTGTAGTCGTAAAACTCAGATATTTAATAGATAAGATGACCAGAAAGAACATGTTGGCAAAGAAAAGACATTTAGAGAGATGGGAGTAAAAGATTCTCAAAGTAGGTGAAAAGAAGTGGTAAATTACTACAAGAAATCCAAAACTTTCAGAAATTGGTTATTAGAGCTTTAACCCGTGGTTAGTGCTAGGACAAGTACGTACCCATTGATTGTAAAATCCCTCTGCATACAATTTTGCCACCGAATAAAATCACATTCATCACAACCAGAAGGTTTTCTCATGGGAGATTTTGACTTCCTCCCAAATTTCCTTCCATTTGTGCTGAAACTTGAAACCTGCCCCACATCAGATATCCATAACAAAGTTATATATATACGTATTCTTAATAAAGAGAACCTGCAATGATTTCTTTCCACTACACGAAAATAAAGTAGATACCTCCACAATGGCATCATCAACATGTACATGACATATAGGAAACCGCCTTCCAACTATTTCACACCGAGGAAATGCTCTCATTACCTGCAGATAGCCGAGAGTGTCAAGCTTTAGTTTGATGAGTTTTGATCCATAATGTGAAAACTTTGAGTGATATGTAATTAGTATATTGTGAATGTCACAAATTATGGCTTTTTTTACGGCAATGCATAAATACGCTCAAGAAGGGCATCACAAGACCACACAATCCAAAACGGAAAGTAAACAAAAAATCCCAAAACATAAGAACATCAAACACTAGCCACCCCAATAGGATCTAGAACCCAATTCTTCCCATCGTTTTGCACATATGTTGGATAGCCACAAGTATGGATATAAGGGATACTGAAGGCGGGGAATGTGATCATTTGCTAAGTTGAGTGTTTTCTGACAGTCAAACACAATACTATGCTCTATAACCAATTAGAAAATGAGTCGAAAAAGAAACCTCTTTAAGTTCGGCAGTTGTCAAGATGTCAAAATCTTTAGGAGTTCTCTTTAATACAAGATCCCGTACACAACCTCCAACAAGGTATACATCATACCCTACAACGAAAACAATTATGCACCACTTAAGTAAACATTTCAAAGGCCTTTATAGCATTATACTTTATCGACTACACATAACTTACCTTTTTTCCTAAGCACATTCAAAACAGTTCTCGCAGGCTTCGTGATCCTCGAAGTCCGAATTCCAAGTTCTTTGGAACACAACTTTTTCCATTCATGTGGCTTGCAATCATCATTGCCTCCTACTCTCATCACAAAAACATGACAGGAAATTTGCGTTAAAATATAACGAAAATTAACCAAACTGTCATGTTATATAACAAACTATTTTTTTAGTTTTTTTTACTTTTTTATGTAACAATATTTTATTCCATCAACAATGTGCGTAAGAGACCACAACATCTTACACAATGACGTGGCACCATGTCATTATATAACTAGTATGTGACGTCACTTGCATACATTGTTAACGGAATAAAAGTTGATCACATTAAAAAAAAAAAAAAATTGTTTGCTACATACAATGACAATTAGGTTACATCTTAGTACTAATAAAATTACCTTTCATCAAACAGTCACAACATTTAACCAACTATTTTTCTTTTTTAACTTTTAATGTAACAAATTTTTACTACGTCAACAATGTATGATTCTAAAACATCTTACATGATGACGTGGCACACGTCATCATATAACCTGTACCCGAACTCACGTATATTCATTGTTAACGGAAAAAAAGTTTGTTACAATCAAAAAGTAAAAAAAGAAAAATAGTTGGTTACATAAAAACGACTAAATTCCCAATTTACTACTAGTTAAAAATTTACCTTTAACATTTCTAGCAGATGAGGTCTGATAATCATTATTGACACTAACTGATTCAACAAGTGATTCAATTGCAGCAACAGTAAAGCTTTGCCTTACCTATAGTTCAATCAAATTAATCAACTTATTAAATTATATAAAATTAAAAAGCAATTGGTAAATGTGAGTGAAATGAAATATAAAAAAATAAGTACCTTGTGAACACGGTTAAATAAAGGAAGATTGAATGATAATTGAGTTCTACAAGCAAAGCCTTGAGAAACAGCAATTGCCATGGGATCATGTAACACAAATTAAATTATTAGTTAGGGTTCTTCTAAATTTGTGACCCTGGAAAAAAATCTGAAAACGATCAAGAAATGAAGATAAGTGAATATGGGCCAATATTTGGACTTAGTTTGGGTTCCAGTTGCCAGTATATCGGGCTTAGTTTGGCCTCTCTTATTTGCAACTTCATTAGTTTTTACAACCATATGTTTTTGGCTAAACAATAAAAAAATTAGTAGTAGCAGAAATCAGTAATGCATAAATGCATTTCAAACACTTTTTGAGTAACACCTAAGAAACTAGCGTTTACATAAAAAATTAAAACGTGACAAAAAACAAGCTTTCTATATTCTAAACGCTAAATACTTATTGCTCTAAAATGTTATGGGCCAACCAGACCTTGAATGATTTAATAACAAGTTCATTAAGCTTGAGCTTGTTACGAGAATCTGAACCTTGAGTTCGAGCAGCATTTTATAAAAATTTCTGAGCTCGATCAAGGTAATAGTTAATTGAAATGAAACCAGATATCCAAATACTTGATTCGGCATGGATTGTTAATACCCAAAATAACATGAAGCGGATGTGGCTCACGTTCATGAGATTTGTGTAACGGCATATCCAGTGGAGTTAGTTAATGCTACTTTATTTTCAAATGTTTAAACCAGTTTCAATATGGTTCAAAAATAGTATAGTTTTTCTAACTGAAAATAAGATTAGTTTTTTTTTTTTTTTTTTTTTTTTTTTTTAAATGAACCGGTCTTCTCATTTTCTTTTAGTCTTTAGAATCGTCATTCTAGTCTTGATAATTTGGACCAATTTCAATTCGAGTAAGTAGTTTATCCCGTGTAACTTTCTTTTGTTTTATATTTTTTATATAACTTCAATTATTTAGAAAGAGAAATATTTTATATAAAACAATTATAAGTTGGTTTGATAAGTTGGAACTTTTACTATAGCTCAACTATATAATTAAAGCACGTGCGCATTTTGCGTAATTTTTTAAGTAAAACTGAAAGAAAATGGTGTAAAAATTAGTTGAAGAAATAGTTTTCGGCCATGTTCAGTCCTAAATTGAACTAAAACCAGTTTCAGTATAGACAAATTTCGGATTAGTTTAAACCAGTTTTTGGCCTAAAAGTAAGACTGGTTGAGGACTCACCCAGTCTAAGACCAGTCCTAGCACTAGATGGGCCAGTCTTTATGAGGAACAATTTCGGGTTAGTTAATAACCAGTTTCAGTTAAAGATTTTTTTGCCCATCTCCAAGTTAGTGTATGAAGTTGTGCTTGATGTATTACGACATGCATTTAATTGATAGGTTCTTTTGATGTTATCAAATTCATGAAATGCTCGATGACGATGTTGATATGTGGTAGGTTTCGATTTAGGAATGACGAAGTTGTTAACATTGAATCGAGTGTTTGTCATGTCCAACTCACATTAATAATGATTGTGAATTTTGAACTTATTGAAGGTACGAGAATAATTAATTATATGACTTCAAAGGTTGTGGGGTTTTGAAGTTGATATTCTTGTTGTTTATCAACTTTGAATGGTGAATGCAAGAGACACATCGTGTATCAATAGTGATGGAAAATGGTTTTGAGGGTCGACACTGAAATGTGGTACAAGTGATATTATAGAAACTTAATAACATTCGTAAGATTGTTTGTTATATGGTCAAATTATGGTTTTCAACCCTAAAAAACGTAGAGTTTTAGATTGAGAAGTGCTCATAAGGATGCACTTGTGTTGCAATTTCATCCGCGAAATGTATTTGTCTATATTTTTATTTGAGAACAATCAATCACACGAATAATATGATTACAAGTAAATAATTATGTTATAGTCGTGTTACCTCAAATTATTCTGTATATGACTATACAGAAAATGAAAACCCATCATTTGTGTTTAGTTTGTAACATCCTTATACGTACATACCTTTTCTCGTAGTCTTAAAAAAATAATAAATAAATAAATAAAAAGTTTTGTAATTTTGTATAGATAGAATTTTAACATGTGTTCAATAACAAAATATACTCCGTATATACTAGAAAGTAAATAATTTTGCATTTCTTAATAACCCCGTTAAGAAGTTACTCCTTCCGTCCCAAATTTATAATATACATTTTTTTAGTTTTGTTAATCACAACCCTATGGGTTGTGTTTAATCCTTATAATTTGTGTAAAATATCATTTAATGAACTTATTATTTTCATATATATACCTATTTAATGATTATAATTATAGAAATTATGGTTAAATATGAAATATTTTATGTTAATTAAGTGTTGATTACAATTAAGAAAAGTTTAAGCACAACCCATAAGGTTGTGGTTAGCAAAACCCTTTTTTTAATGTCTCGATTTAATTGTTTATTACTAAAAATAGATAAAGAAATTTGATCAAGATCGTATTACCTTTGATTGAAATTAACATTACAAACTTTAAAAATACGTTAACTAATTAGTTAAGAGTAAACTGGTCATTTTATAAAAAAAAAAAAAATCAGTAATAGTTATTTTTTATTAAAATTTATGTTTTTTTATTAAATAAGGATTATTTTAAGAATGTTTTAAATCCGACCGGCCGTGGTTCAACCAATCGGATAGGTCTTTGGCTACAAATGAGTAAAAAACCGGGTTTTTAAGCGATGGTTAGACCTGCCGGGTCTTGTAACATTCTGCTTTTTTTTTTTTTTTTTTAATAAAAATCGGGTTGACCCTATGGCCGAAAAAAATAATAAATAAAAAATCAGATTAACACGACAATTGATCCAATACCTAATAACTCGATTGGATCAATTAAAAACCTTATTTTTAAAACATTGATTTTAAGATCGACGGAATGCTATCTAAATTTCAAAAAGGTATAGTCGGTGTTACCATGGTCAATTTAAAAGAAATTTATGAGGTACTTTTGAAATACATTAATACTAAGAAAATAAATACTCCGTATAAAAAGGCAATTAGTGAAATGAAACAAACAAAGGTGGACCCACAGTTATCGCACGCCTGGTCAGTAGTTTGGGACCCACAGACCCATAAAATTTACGCCCGGGTGTGGAATTTCATGCTCTTTTTTTTTGTCTCCAAATACCCCAATCACACATTGTTTTTTCTTATGTTGTCTCTTAACTTTTGAATTTGGGCTTCATAAGCGTTGTGGCAACCATGCCTAAGACATTTTTTCATGGCTAAACAACTACCAATAATATCCCTTTATCTTATCTCATAACAAACTCATCTTAATGATAGATTTTAAGTTGAACTACCTAACTTCGTATTTTTTTTTTTTTTTTTTAACAATTTAATAAAATATAATATTTTATTAATACTTAAAGAAAATTACATAATACTTAAAAGAAAATTACATGATACTTATTAAAAAACACTAATCATCGAGTATGGTAAGTCTTGGATCCACATCTCCGAAGATCATGGGAGAAAAAAAAGGATTTTATTTTTTAAATGCATCCAACGTCTCTTTTTTGCCCATTCAATGCACCATAGCGGCTATATTTTTCCCATGTAGAATCGGTATAGTTTGCCGATTGTGATGTCCCTCTTCTCATGCCGCTTCATGCCAAATTGGAGGCACCACTCATGCCGATCGGCATTAGCCAAACCGATAGCATTGCCAGTACCCTAAGGGGATGGGGGCCGATGTCAAATTCTCATGTATGCCAAAAATTCGCATCCCTCTCAACCAATAGGAGAGTGACATATTACTTTCATCATTTTCATGCTAATTTTCAATAACTAATGGAGGTGGATGTCACTTTTTTTTTTATTTGCCAATTTTGACATGTTTTTTTTTTTTTTTTTTTTTCTTATTTTATTTTTATAAATAAAACTACTTATTTCATTAAATCCAAAAGTCCAACGGTCAAATCCAAAAGCCCAACGGCTACAAGAGTCGGCATACATATGCCGAAAAATTATGCCGATGCCGATGCCGCTTGCCGATTTCCTCATGGGGGTGGTGTATCCGATGTCGATATCTTGATCACGTCTCAAATGCCAATGACCCCATCACCTTAACTGTTTGCTTAATTTTATCACCATATGAAGAATAATATAAATAAAATTCACAAGATGATTGTTATTTTCGATGATTGTTATCTTGGGTAATTTTACTTGCAAGATAGACACGACGCAAATGTGTTGTTGGAAAAGCAGATGTGATGTCAAGTTAAACCGTGCATGTTTTTACGGCAATGTTGATTTCATGCAACAAAAGAAAATCTTCCTAAACGTTGATAACTGATAACAGTAACGAAAACAACAAAATGAACTCAATGATGGTACATTTTGGTTTTTGTAGTACAAATTTGTGTTTTTATGCAGTTGACAATGTACTTAGTCTTGCTTAATTATCACATAACGTATGATGTTCTTGATCTTAAGTATTATCGTATAGCCGTCAATTGCGTAAAGATGTGAAGTTATGACGTTTTGTATTAGTTGACACTCATATTTGAATAGATCAAATGTCTAATTAACGAGTTATCACATGTAAGGTTTATTACAATTTTGTATGCTTTTGGAGATTTTCAGCATTGGATAGATGAATACAAATATTAGTATACTATTATGTCATAAAAAGAGAAGAAAGTGTCAATATCTACATAAGTTGTCTTCACTCACAATTAATTATCTAACTTTTGCAATAGACAGATTGTAAGATACCATAGTATAATCTTACATGCTTATCTTGTGAAAATAAAAAAATGTATATGTACATACTACATGGATATTGAAGTATTGAACCCCATAAAATATGACATACATGCATGCACACACACATATATATCGAGATATCGAGATAGAATTGTTCCTAGTCTACAAATTAATCATTCCACTTTATTGTTTTGTTAAATTTTGAGGTAATAATCTGTGACAAACGTGTCATTCTATCAATTCTTAATGGCTTTCAAGTTATGTTCATTCTGAGGCATATTACGAGGGTTAATCATGGTCAAAGCATAAATGGTTTAAAGTTCCTAAGTTCATTTCTGCTGAGCGTTCTTCTCATTTCACGATCGTCTTTTATAGCCGTTAGAGGGTCTTTATGTATCTTTATCTCCTATTTAATAAGTCCCTTAATATAGGGTTAAAACAATGTGTGTGCGATCGTTGTCTCACATTTCCTTCTTTCGATCATTATCTTGATCTTGTTTCTTCTTTGTATTTGTCCGCTATTGTCTCATTGACATTAACCTAATCTTGTAACACTTTGGATACTATTCTTTGGTTTAATCTAAGCCGACTATTGAGGCTTAGGTTTGAATAAAGTATTGTTGCGAATCTATTGTTGATGATACTCGTACATGGTATCGAGCTTCGGGATCATAATCATTGTTGATTCACCATCTAAGGGTTTCTTTGTAGAAACTTGGGGACATCTCTTCAAAGAACAAAGCGGTGGTTTGGGGTTATTACTCTTGGCGTAATCCTTTGGTTATTTTCTATTCACAATTAGCCCTAGACTAAGTGAATCTAGGGTAATTGTGATTTGTTCTTTCCACGCATATTGCTCAGTAAGTCTAAGTCTACTCTTTTTCTTCAAACAAACAAGTACTTAAGTCTTTGTGGGTGCAACGGGTAGACTAACATCTTGATCTGCCACCTCGAGTGGTATGAATACTGCTCTGGTTTACCCCAGGTCCACGAGCTTGGTGCTTGTTGTTTTAATTACATAGTCTTATTTATTTCTTTATTTGTCTATCCGCTCTAGTTATTATCTCTGCATCGTGTTATTTGTTTGTCTTATTGTTTGCATTATGGTGTTGGTGATGATAATATTGGTGGTGGTTCTTCCGAGAAAAGCTTATTCTTTGGTGATGCTTTGTATTTACACCTAATAACACCAATGGTACTCCTATTATTTTCATCAAACTCACTGAACCGAAAATTATAAAATATGGAATATGGCCATGACCTTTGCCTTAAGGAATCATAATAAGTTAGGGTTTATTGATGGTACTTGCAAAGAGATGACTCAAATCCTAGTCTTGCTAATCAATGGGATACATGTAACTCTGTTGTGGTTACTTGGATTCTTAACTCTCTCGATCTGAACTATTCTTTGGTGCTATCTATGCTAAACCGCTTATGAAATGTGGAATGATCTTAAAGATACTTATGATAAGGTTGATGGTTCGACCATTTTAATTTACATAAAATATAAACTTTCTTAGTCAAAGTGGGTCCTCTCTTGCTGATTATTACAACAATCTTAACTCTTTATGGAAACAATTTGATTGTATGATTAGTTTGCCTCCCCACTTGTGAGGTCGCAAAACATTTTGAAAACACAATCGCCTAATCAAATTAATGCAATTTCTTATGGGTCTTGATGACTCCTATGTTCCCATCAAGTAATATTTTAACGAGATCCTTTGCCTAATGTCAAAGCGCCTTCTTTGTTGTCTGGAGAAGAATCTCACGAAATGTTTCGTGCTGGGAATAGCTCGCTAAACCCGATGCTACGACTTTTTTTGCAAAAACTCGATGGTGGAAAATTTTTGATAACAAAAAGTTTTTAACAACAACACTTTTAATAAAGGTTCGGTTTTAATGTCGGTAATGACTCAAACAACAGAGGACCAAACATGAATCTCAAATGTACTAACTACAAAAACACGGTCACACTATTGATAGATGTTATGATCTTGTTGGTTATCCCTTTGGATATGTCAAAAGGAACTTTAATGCTAAATCATCGTGATAACAATGTTTCCACGATGCTAATCATATCACCGATAATAGAGCTAGCAACTCCCTGTCTCTTTGTCAAATGAACAACTCTCGGACTTATGAGTCTTCTTAATGACAACAACGTGTCCTCTGCTAATGCCAACATGGCGGTAAAATTTTTCGGGAACTTTCTTTAATGGCGGTGTCAAGTTTAATATAAACTTCAACAAATTTTTAAAACAACACAAAAACCTTATCTAGAAACATCGTCTTGGTTGGATTGTTGACTCGTGCAAATCAAGACATGACCCGTATCTACAAAATTTTAATTAATGTTGTTGACATTTCAAATCTTGGTCTAACTGTTGGACATCCCAATGGTACTCGAGCTTTAATTAATAAAATTGGTGATTTAAAGGTCAATAATGACCTAACTCTTTTGATGTTACGGTTGTTCCGAGTACAATGTCACCGATGTACATTCATAAGATTGCTAGAGACAACAAAATGTTTGTTGGGTTTAATGAATCTAATTGCTATATACAGGATTTACATCAAAAAGGATTGTGGGAATTGGTAAACAATGCAATGGGTTATATATGTTTGATATTAATTCTACATGTAAAATTACTTCTAATAATTGCATTTACATTTGTCATGTTTCTAGAAATCTCGGCATCAAAGACTTGGTCATCCTCCGACCAAGTCCTACATATACTTAAACCCACTCTTAAACTTGATAGTACATCCGATTTGACCATCTTTGTGATACTTGCAATAAAGCTAAACAAACCGGGAACCATTCCTCAAGTGAACATAAATCAACTAAAATTGGTGAACTTGTTCATCTAGATGTATGCGGACCATATAAAGTCACTAGTAGAGATGGTTACAAATACTTTTTAACTATTGTTGATGACTATTCTAGGGCAGTCTGGGTTTATATGCTTAAGGGAAAGGATGATATTTATGTTTCCATTGTTAACTTTACTCATATGCTATCAAATCAATTTGAACACAATGTTAAGATATTTAGAAGTGATAATGGGACAGAATTTGTCAATAACAAACTTCAACACTTCTTTCATGAAAAAGGAATTTTACATCAAACCTCTTGTGTTTACACACCACAACAAAATGGTATTGCGAAAGGAAACATAGGCATCTCCTTAATGTGGCTAGATCCCTTATGTTTCAGGGGGAATTACCTCTATATCTTTGGCCTGAATGTGTTCTAACTGCTGCATATGTCATAAACAGGTTACCCTCTTCAGTGTTGTCTGGCAAGTCTCCCTTCTCCTTTGTGTATGGGCATGACCCTTCACTCTCTCTCCTTAGAGTCTTTGGCTGCTTATGCTATGCCACCATTCTCAACATCTCTGATAAATTTGGTAGTAGGTCCGAGAAAAGTGTCTTTATTGGTTATTCAAATGAGAAAAAAGGTTATAAACTTTTAAGTTTAGAAACAAAAAATATCTTTTATTCCAGAGATGTCAAATTTTATGAAACTGTTTTCCTTCAAAATGAAAAATTCTTTGTCAAACCTTTTGTTGAAACTTATGTGCCTAAAGATTTAAATCACAAAAATTTCTTTGACTCACAAATAAGTCCCAATGATGAAGGAGAGTGACATCCTATGAAGATGGCACAGTGTTGGGTCATCCTACTAGGGATGATGAACTGTTGCAACTTCCATAGATGATAATACACACCCGAGGGCCTTTGTATCACATGAATCACATCCTGCCGATGCATCTTCGATTCTGTTGGTACATCTTCCGATTCATCGAATTCGAACAAGAAGAAGGCTTGCCGACCCCTCTCGCTAGAAGGTCAACCGAGTTTCTAAGTTGCCCAGTAATCTTAATGACTTTATTGTTGAAGGAAAGTTAAATATGGTGTTGAAAAGGTTGTTAATTACTCTAACCTTAACAAAGATAATTCTTGATTTGCTTCTAGTCTTAATAAAAGTATTGAACCCACATTATGAAGAAGCTATTCTTGGCGATGAATGGGTTGATGCTATGAACTACGAAATTAAGGCCTTAAATGAAAATCATGTTATCATGCTTGGGATATAACCGATCTACCTCTAATAGAACTCCCATTGGTTACAAATGGATCTTTAAAATCAAATATAAAGCCAATGGTGAAGTTGATAGATACAAGGCTAGATTAGTTGCTAAAGGTTATAACGAAGGGAAGGAATAGACTATGATGAAACTTTTCTCTGTTGTGAAAATGTCTCCGTTAGATGTCTTATTGCCTTAGGCTGTGAAAAACAAATGGCCTCTTTTCCAACTTGATGTTAACAATGCTTTTTGTATGGAGATCTTGATGAGGATGTCTATATGACCATCCCTAAGGGTTCTATAATGAGAACAATAAGAATAAAGTTTGTAAACTTGTCAAGTCTCTATATGGCCTTAAACAAGCTCCGTGAAATGGAATGAAAAACTTGTTAGTGTTTTAAAGAAAATAACTTTGTTCAATCATCAATGATCATTCTTTGTTCACCAAAGCAGATAATAACAAGTTTGTTGCTCTACTTGTTTATGTGGATGATATTGTTCTTCTGAAAGCGCATTGATGAGATAAACCTATTCAAAGAGTTTCTAAAATCAAAATTTCATATCAAAGACTTGGGAAACTTAAAATATTTTCTTGGCATTGAGGTTCTAAAAGCGGGAATGACATATGTCTCACCCAAAGAAAATCATCTTGAACTCCTCAAAGAATTTGGTCTCCTTGGGTGCAAACCTGTGTCCACTCCTATGGAACCCAACTCGTTCTTCCATACATACCCACCGCTTGATGATCCCTTACTTGTCAACATCATCGGTTATCGGAAGTTACTTGGGAAACTTATTTATCTCACCCATACAAGACGACATCTCATACTCGGTTCATTGTGCGGCACAATATATGCATTCTCCTCCGAAATCTCATCTAGAATGTGCCCTCAATGTTCGAGATATCTCAAAGGAGCTCCGGAAAGGTCTAAGGTATAATTTGACAACTCGAAAACATCTTGAAGGTATAGTGATGCGCATGTGCTAAATGCATGAAAACCGAAATCATTACGAGGTTATTGTGTTTTCTTTAATGACTGCTTGATCTCATGGAAAAGCAAAAACAAAACACTCTTTCAAAATCTTTCACGTAAGCAGTATAGATCTATGTCTCTGCCGCATGTGAAATTATTTGGATTCAAAAATCTTAAAAGATCTAAAAGTAGATATCAATCTCCATTAATCTTTTTGTGATAACAAATCTGCTCGCAACTTTGTCAATCCTGTTTCCATGAATGATCAAAACATTTTGAAATTGATGTTCACTTTATCGGGGAAAAAATTGCAAGAGGTGTTATAAGTGCCAAAAAGATTGGCTCTTCAAACCAAACTATGAGACATTCTTACAAAAACCTTGTTTATTAGCATAAATTCTTGTGTGAAAATTGATATTGTTTGATATGTTTGCCCATCGATTAAGGGGAATGTTAAATTTTGGGGTAATAATGCAGCAAACATGTCATTCTATCAATTACTAATGGCTTTCAAGTTATGTTCATTACAAGCATATTACAGGGGTTAATCATGGTCAAAGCATAAATGGTTTAAAGTTCCTAGAAGTTCATTTTTGCTGAAGCGTTCTTCTCATTTCTGCTGATGCGTCTTTTATAGTCGTTAGAGGGGTCTTTATGTATCTTTATCTCCTATTTAATAAGTCCCTTAATCTAGGGTTAGAAACAACTGTGTGTGTAGTCATTGTCTCACATTTCTCTTCTTCCGATCATTATCTTGATCTTGTTTCTTCTTTGTATTTATTCTGTTATTGTCTCATTGACATTAACCTAATCTTCAGAACACTTTGGATCTATTCTTTGGTTTAATCTAAACCGACTATTGAATTTAGATTTGAATAAAGTATTTTTGTGAATCTATTATTCTTGATACTCTCCTACATGTTTTTTTAGCAAATGACACTAATCACACTATGATAACCCCGATATAATTGTATTAATAAATTTAATCACATACTTACAAGTAACATAAGAACGTGCAAAGCATTTATGTATTTAAAGATTAAAAACGAAAAGAGGCTGGAAAGCTGGAACCCTTTTTAATACAGGCCAAAAATTAATTTTTTAAGAGTATGCTTCAAATATCCCCAATGTTTAAGGGTTTAACCTCGCATTCGCATTCATAGGGAATATTCCTTTTGTCCCTCGTTTTTTCAATCAACGCAGTTTTGTCGGTTCTGTTAGTATTTACGGCAGGTTTAAGCGTTTGGCTTATTAAACTTTATATTCTGATTCCGCGTTTTCGCGTTTATAGTTTTTGATATAAACAAAATTATAAAATAAAAGAATAATAAAAAAAACAAAAAAAAAAAAAAAACTAAAAGTCAATCTAAAAACTGAATCACTGTCCCAATAACCCAAAATTCTTAAATGGCCTTTTAGAATCTTTTGTAATTTTCAACATAATTTACTCGATACCTTTTAATCAAACACTATTATTTAAATGCATGGTTTTCAAGGTATTTTTCATATCTTTTCATTTAAAATAAGAATTTCACTATATCTTAATTTTAGCATGATCCAGATTTGATAAATAATGGACATACATAAAGTTTAGCATCAATACTAACTTAGCTTATTGTCATTCCATTTTCTATAAATTGTTGAAGAATAACTGACAAATGTCAACAGAAGATCAACGTGTTAAATTAATCAAGAATTATAGTGATGGCACTCTTGATGATGTGCGTTTATTAAATTATTTTAAAAATGAGAAAAAAAAATCAGAAATATGTATATATACTTCAACAACACCAATTGGATAATTATTTAAAAAATAGTAGCATGGTGCATGAGTGTAGGGAGGCTAGACCATTCCATTATCAATATTCTTTTTTTGTATTTATGTGTGAGCAAAATTATTAAAATCATGGTAGTAAAAACGCACTTTGTGTTAAAAATGATGAGCAACATAGAAAGTGGTTTGGGGATTCCAAAGTCTATATATACGATAGGCTTGTCGATTATATATATGTGTTTCTTTTTATTCCATAGTACTTATTATTATTGTCTTATTTCATGTTTTCTGCACACGTAAAAATTAATTCTCAGCTGCCTAGCTACTTGCTTAAATAAAACAAAGATATCAATATATGTATAGTACAAAATATAACAAGAAAATCATCATGTCATGCAAGGCACGTAGGCAGGAGATCGAGACTTATTGAATTATGGAATCAATGGTTAATTAATTTGAGGTACATTAATATTATTTCTACTAATTATAGATTCATAATCTTTATTTCACTTATATATAAACTGAAAAACAAATGAATGACGGGTCTAAAAGTACAACTAATTTAATGCTTAAACAAATGTATTAGTGTTTTATTTATTTGTAACGAAACTAATTTCTTAACAATACCCAACAGATGTTGTCATGTAATTCTAGACATAAAAATAAACACATCTTTAAATCTTCTAATCATTTCTCATACATTAATATCGTATGATTACAAGTAAACTAATAGCTTGGTAGAAACTTACATGACTTACATTTTCAGATACTTTTATTACTGTATTTTATATAGGTTTTTTCTGGGACAGCTCATTTTATCAAGCAAAAAACCTAAAAATAAATAAAAATACAAGTTAAATTTGTAGGGATGCTAGATGTGTCCCCGAGCCCAGTTACTCCAAGTTAGCAAGAATGAGCCATGCATGGTTACGTTTTAGTAACCAGAGACTGCAACAGTGTTATGATTTTGTTCATTTCTATACTCTAGCTTTCATCATGATTGCCTTTTATTTTGTTTCTTATTTCTTGTCCCTATCTATCTACCTAGCTATATGTATGCACACTCCATTGCCAGTTAGTCATTAACTGAAACAGTCTCTAGCTTGAAGTAAATGGTTTTGTGTTTGAGACATATGATATGTTCATTATTGCATTCCTTAAATATGAGCTTTTTGGACACACTTGGTAGGTGTAGTGGGAGTGATTTCTCTTGCGAGAGGCGGGAGGTGAGGCGGAGCTAGGTGACTTCATTATAAAGTTAAAGGGGAGTTGAGAGGTGTATAAGTATTTAAGTAAAGTATATGTAAATAGTAAGTTAGTAAAAAATTGACTAAATGTTACCCTGAGATACTCATAAAAGTGACTGAAAGGTATTTTGGCGGTGATGAAAGGCACCACGATACGGGAAACAGTAGTCGGGTACAAGAACATATATACATGAGAACGTGCATGTTATATTGTGGTCTATCAAGTCATTTTTTGGAGTACAGAATATAAATCACATCACTGTACTTTATGAGTGATAATCTGCATGTATTCAAAATTAACTTCAATATACGTAACATATAACTTTTGTTATACGCTTTTACTTTAACATCAGTAAAGAAGACCCAAAACGAAAATGACTGATACATGAGACACAAATGCTTAAACAATGAAAAACAAGTTGTTTGTTATATATAAAGAATTGAAGGAGCATTGCTATATGTTCCATCACAACTACAACAACATCATCCATAAACTAATCAGTTTTCACATGAATACCATTGAGCCATTTAGTGATCTCACTTATTCAATATTCACCTTGAACATTCAGCTAACCAGTTAGTTTTTTCTTTAAGCCAATAGCTCATGGTTCAAACACAATTCGTGATTAAAGGTCACTAGAACACATGTGCTTATTATATTTGCTTCTTTGGAGAGATATTAGAAGTCATCCAAAAGAAATAAACTAAGCCAAAGTTCACCTCATATCTTAACTTTTTGAGAAAGTTTTAGACATACATAAAATATTCAAGACATATTATACAAACAATTAAATATTGGACATTTGAAAGACATGATGCTAGACTGGATATTGGGGATGGAAGAGAACATCCCCTGACCAACTTTCATGTCTGACATAACTCCACATACATGTACACGCCATGCCATGCATCAAACACCAACACCAGATTGATAGTAATTATTAATTTTGTGACTGACATATGCCATGAATGTTATGTATACTCATTATAACCTCACATGCCATGCATTCCCTAGCTTGTCTTTCTTTTATAAATCAATCAATAATTATTGTTTAATGAAAAGTGACTAATTGTAATTATCATCCGATCTACTAATTATCGTGTGTGAAAGGTTTTTGGATTGATTGTAGTTGTTATCTTTTTTTCACTCATCATCCTCATCATCATGATGCTACCATGACTTTCAAACCAATTCCAACTAACTCAATAAATGTAAAAACGTGCAGGCTGGATGAATACGTTTCCTTTTTATAAACTTTACTACTTATATCAAATAATCATTCAAGTGTGATGCAATATGATAAGTGATACTAATTATTTTACAACTATAATACTAAGAAGGTCGAAAGAAAACTTATCAACACTATATATACAAGTATAAACACAAGACAATAAAAGAGATCAAACCTGACACGATGACTTATACTGGTTCGGCACAAAACTTCTCTTCGCCTTACTCCACTTCCCGAGTGTCCTACTCGAGAGTTTATTCACTAGTTCAACAAACTATCTTTTAGGCGGACAAAACCTTACAACATCGCTTACAATTTTACCAATAGTAAGCTAGATATCGAGTTTTTTTTTCACGTACAACCAAACACATTATATTTTAAGGCCCAAACACAACAAACTTGTAACCCTTTTTAGGCCTAAACACTAATCTATCTAACCTTTAGTTTGTAATATAGTTGGTGATACATGGTGTTATATGGTAGTGATACATGGTGTTGCATAATGGTGATACAAGACATGATTGTCTAATATATATATAAATAACCACTAGACATCAAAACTTTAAGCTTGATATGGTTGATCTTCCTTGATAAGAAGGTTTCAATATATGAAGATGACAAGAGCTATAAGCTTATTGTGGTGGATCTTCACATGTTAATACGCTTTCAACATCGCCTATTTAGAAACCAGCAGTTTTTAAATAAAGTTTATGGCCGTTTGGGAATGTCATTCAACAATCACTACAAAAATATACTCTTTTAGTGACACTTCAAAAAAGTGTCATCAAAAGTTAAAAAAAGTGTCACTAAAACTAAAAATGTGTCAACAAAAGTATAAAAAAAGTGTCACTAAAATTTTTATATGCTTCTCCTACACTTAAAAAGTGTAGGTAGAAGTGCAACAGGTAAAAGTCTATTTTTAGTGACACAAAAAAAGTGTCTGGAATTTTTTTTTTGCCTTTTAAGACACATTTTATACATAAAAAGTATCATTAAATCTCCAAATTTTAAGCTTTTACCCACACCTTTTAGAAATTGTCATTAAAAGTCTAGATTTAGTGACATTTTTATTTTGTCACTAAAACCTAAGTCACTATAGGTATATTATCTTGTAGTGAATTGTTAGCTTTATTCTATTTTAGATTGTTGATAAAAGGTTAGGGAAAAGTATGTTTGATCACTTCTAAAGTGTTAAACACTCAATGGCTAAAATGAATTATTAAAGGTTTAATGCCAAAATGAAGAATTGGCGTGCAAAGAACAACGTCTCTTACAACTGGTCTTCATAAAAATGTCGAATGGTCACACTAGTATACACTAAAAGGAGCACAAAAGCGAAAATAAGAAAAGAGTGACATAATCAAATGAAAGTAAAGAGGAAATGAGAATAAGATAATATACTCATAGAGGGGTAAAACAGTAATTATCCAGAGCGTGTATATTTATCATGGATAAATATATCAATCAATTTTTTATTTTTTATTTTTTTATTTTTTATTTTTTTTTTGTTTCAGGCAAAGAAATCTTTTATTAAGACTTCAGAACCAAGGACAAATAAGGTCCCCAAGGCGGGAACATAAAAGCAAGTTGTTGGAATCACTCCTAAACAGTATTTCAAGTATTTATATTTCATATGTAATAGGTAGCTTTATTATGGCCTTTATGTTTGTTTAAGGTCTAGCTTATGTAGAAGGCCCATAAGCTTAGGCCCAAGCCCATATAAGAAAGACTCCTAGCTTCCCTCCTATAAATACCCTTGTAAACTCTCATTTGAGGGTTGGTTGTTCAAGTTATTCTCTCATTCACTTTCTTTGCATAACGGTCATATTATCTTGTGTGTGTGTGCTTATAACTTGTTCATCCGCCTTCATCTCTTCTCTTATAACTTGTGTTTGTAAAACTAGTGACCTATGATGGTATCATAGCCAAATAGTTGGGTGTACTCGTTTGTTTTGAAGTTTTGGTTTTTGGGTCTTACGCGTAAAGATAACGCATTCTTTTGCTCTATTAAAACTTGTTTTTACACTTTTAATCAAGATTCTTGTACTTTCAACGTTTTAAGGTGTTAAAATACTTGTTTTTGGCAAAAGTTTCAAACTTTATCGTGGATCATTGTTTTGAACTAGTTTTTATTAAGTGGGTGTCTTTCTGCATAAGCATTTTGAGAGCTTTGGATCATCAAGTTTCACACTTTTGTGTTATTTTGGTGTTATTGAAGCTATTTCATCACACAAAACCGGTTTAGAAACATCTTTGGGCAAAATCAAAATACGAGTAATCCTACGCGTCTGAAACCCTAAAATTACGCGTAAGATTTTCCTTGGTTTGATCTTCATTTTCTGGTTTATTCCGTGTTTTCTTACTTGGATAAGTCGAAAATACGTCGACTTTGGATATCTTTTGCCTGTGATAGTGTAAAGATCATTTGAGCAAAAACCCAAACTTACGCATAAGCATAAACTTACGCGTGAAATCCTACGCATAAGATTCACTTTACGCGTAAACTTAGGTCTACGATATGGTAATCCCACGCCTACCTTTCTCGCCTAAATTTTGTCTACGCATAACTTTAGTGTTTTTCTACTTACGCGTAGCTAAAACCCACGCGTAACTCCTTATTATTACGCGTAACTTTTGGTGTTTTACGCATAAGTGCTACTTCGTTTAGTGTATTTTCTACGCCTAAGGACACTTCATCAACAAAGGTTCATTCGACTACAAAGATCCATTTTTACTACACAAGTTCATCAACATGTCTCAACCACCATACTCTAACTATTTCCTCACACTTATAATCATCAACAACAACAACAATTAACTCCACAACATCAACAATGGAATCAACAACAAGCAATTTATCAACAACAATTTAACCAAAGAACATACTCCACAAATTGGTGCAATTCCACCACCACAAATGGTTCAAACATCGTCAAGTCTTCAAGTTCAACCCTACACAAACGATTTCAATCAACATCCATCAAGGAACACTATGAAGGAACCAGTTGGTTTGCAAAGATGTGAAGCTTTAAGCGACCAACAATCAATTCATGAAGTGGATCACTGATAGACCTCAATGCTCACTCCAGAAACTACGATCAATGGGTGATAAGGTTCTTTAGATTTTGTGATCGAAGAAGCCACATGGAAAGTTCTTAAAGAAGGTTATCTTGGAAGGTCCATTTGAGATGCCTACTATCATTGTACCCGGAGATCCAATTGCTCCACCAAGAGATGAACAAACCAACATTACTCACATTGCAGATCTAAATGCTAGAACTTCTACACTATGAAGCCGATGAACTTGCAATGGAATACATCCTCTTAGGATTACCAAACCCAATTCTTCGTAGTGTTGATGCTCAAAAGACTGCACAAAAATGTGGGATCATATTCGTCTTCTTATGGAAGGATGCAGACTCAATCGGAGGATTTGGAATCCAAAATTTACTTGGCTTATGAACACTTCATGATTGAACTGGAGACACTAGAGTCCTATCATCATCGATTTCGGACATCATCAATGATTTGGATAAACACAACATCATCATGCCAAGAATTGCGGTGAATACTAAGTTCTGAGTAGTCTTGGTCACGAATGGGAGAAGTATGTCATCTTTCTCCGTCTGCGAAGAATATGCATCATTCTACTTATGGATTGTTGTACAATTACTTGAAGCCTCATGAAAAGGAAGTTGATCGGGAAAGGATTCTCCGTGCTCAAATTGCTAAGCAATCACATCAGGATAATCAACAACTTGCCTTGTATGCTCAGCGAATTATCCTCTCGACTAGCAACTCAACCAACTGCTTAAACACACCTTCACAAAGAACAACCTCAACAAAATCAATTGGTTCCATACAACAACAATGCTCAAGCATATGTCGATGAAGCGGCGAGGAAATCGATCCATTTGAAGCATTGCAACAAGGATTTGTGATGATTGCTAATGCTTTTGGCGTTACACCAACAAATCCAACAATCGTATTCGTTCCTCCTCAACACACGGAATCAAGTTGTTGTGAACAATGGGCGTGTTGAAGTACAAAATCGTGATTATGGTCGTCGGATGGGCGGTGGTCAATGGTTCAATCTTGAGGTAGGAATAACAACGAGCTCAAGTGGTGGAACAGCAATGCTCGAGAATCGGTTAAATGGTCTTAGATGCTACAAGCGCAATGAGAAGGACACTGGCTAATGCATGCCCAAAGCCAAGGACTAGGGGCGGTGCTTATTTCAAAGAGGCTTTACTTTTGGCTCTTAAGGATGAAGTGGTGGATCTCTCACGGACAAAGAACATAGCTTTATGGCGGATGCGAGACTCGGATGATGATATGGAGGACTTGCGGCCAATGCATTTATTATGTTGATGGCTAATATGCAAGAGTTACACATGGTGAAAGCAGGCCCATGTATGACGATGGCTTGTCTCAGTACCGAACAAACCATCATCATATCGAACTAATATCTCCATCAATATCACGAATCCAAGACGGCTCGAATGTTCAAAATGAGTCATCTACATCTCATTCGGCGATTTTCAAATAAACCCGTAGTTACATTTGACGATCGGATGACCTTATGGTTTCCTTGATAATCAAATTGACTCGTGGTTATACTTGAGGATCTACATAATGATCATGTTGTGACTCACGATGAACACGATGAACCTTTGCCTCATCGGATCTTGTTACATTTTAAAGACCAACAATCCCAATTCTTTGAATGTGTTGCATTAAATCGATCCTTAAAAAGTAAAAATGCCTTTGTTAACCAAGGTTTTGAATGCTTACAAATGCAACTCAACTTTTCAAAACTCAAGAAAACCGTGAAAAAGGTTTTGAAGCAGCTTTGCAAAATTTCATCAAAGCGAAAAATATTTAGAGACGGATCGTGATCTGGCCGCCTCGAAGAATGCTTTGTTATGCGAATTAGAACAAGCGAAACACGAACATAAAAAGCAAATTAACGCTCTCACCTTGGAAAATCAAAAACTAAAATTTGAGTTGTTAAATTGTCAAAAACAGTTCTCCGTGATACAAAAAGCATTCAACGAATCGGGTAGATGACCTTCTTGAAGAAATTCTCGACTTGCAAAACAAACTTAAGAGTTTAAAGCTGTTGTTTACAAACATGGTGAATCGATAATAGCTATTGAAAAGTTTACCTTAAAACCCAATTCAAAAGGATATGGAAAAATCTGGTGATTACAAACCAAAGCTTTCACTAAAACATTCAAACCAACTCACAAGTTTCGGTCGAGAATACAAAATTGATATCTTGTCATGAGTGTTGTTGAATATCATCGTCAAGAGGAATTAGATGCGAGAAGGCGAGTCGATCAAAATTAAAAGCGTTGTTTACAACAAACCTTTTAATTATAAACGCGATCACTTTTCGTACGCAACGGATTCTTCTAACACACCAAGGGTTATCATCAAAACACACGAGTCTTCTAATGTTAATCCCAAAGCAGTTTTGCACAAACTTATGGTCCTTTACCTTCCATTAGTGAAGTAAACTCAAAACACGAAAATCGAAAAATTCTTGATATTTTGACATTTTCATGGTCGACCTCAAAATTTTACAACATGAGATAGAATATCGCTCACGAAATCAAAGTTGAACATTTTCAATCGCCTCTGCGCGAGAACAAAGAGACATTTTTGAAAAATCTTTTACCTAATGTTAAAACTTGAAAAGTTGTGCAATTGCACAGGAAAAGGATTTTCATAAGGAACTTGGGGTAATGAAAAACGTTTTCGAGAAAAGCGAAACATCTATTTCTAATACTAAGCGTAAAAGAAACTCTTGAGAAAAGATGTTGATCGACTCTTGGAAGATGTTATCGTCTTGATATCCATAATGTTGTGTTATTCTATTCTTTGCCATATGCATCGATTATATCTCTGCGATATTGTTGAAAATGTTGTAGCTGCTTGAGAACACCGATAATGTGCTTCGGATCGAGTCTTTAAAATTTGAAAATAAGCGATTACTCAATGAAATTTACAATGCAAAGCGTCGTCTTCATTGGTGTGAAAAAGATATTCACAATCATCAACTTAGTTTTCAAAGAAAATCGCTCGAGTTGAGTGCAAAATCTTCGATCCTAAAATTGAGCAGCTGGATGATCAAAGCGTGTCTTTGAAAAGTCAAATCTCAAAATATGAACAAGAACTTTCAAAAGTTAAGCAGGAATATGGTGTCATATTTGATTTGCTCAATAAGACTAGTCATGAAGCATCTAACGAACTTGATCACTATCTTGCACACACTAGAAGTCATGAATTTTGCGGTAATATTAGTTCGAAAATCAAGATTTGATTCACACTATCTCCAAGTTAAGGAAATGTTAGGAAAGTATGAACAACTTCCGCCTACCGTGATTAAGAGATTAGCACAGGTCACACTTAGTAATCGTGAACCTAGAATCCCTCGCCAAATCACAAGTTGCTAATGTGTTTCCCTCTCAAACGGGAATAGTTACGTCTTTTCAAACGTCCGCACTTCACGGCCTAGGAGCACTCAATCGAAGAATAGGAAGTTGCGACCTAAGAAAAGATCAATAAGGAATGCTAAAGTAGAAGAACACCCTAGGACTCGAATAAAACTCATGTTGCTTCCACTATAGATGTTACGTCTGGCAAATGTAATAGAAATAGTGATGTAACGAATGCTAAACCGTTAAGTACTTTTGATATTCGGTCGATGCACCTTGTGTTATTTGTCGGAAGAGTATGAATTCGATTGTCATGACAAATGTGTTGCTAAAGCTATAATCTCTCGTTTACGGAATCCTAAGAATCGAATACCTCTAGACCCACTAATCATTCTAAGTACGTGCTTGGTATACCGCCTTCTTTAGATTCTAAGGCAACCATTGCTATCACAGTGA
The DNA here is from genome assembly GCA_022545495.1 of Chrysanthemum lavandulifolium. NCBI lineage: Eukaryota > Viridiplantae > Streptophyta > Magnoliopsida > Asterales > Asteraceae > Chrysanthemum > Chrysanthemum lavandulifolium. Next base: position 187,820,671 of record CM040242.1, read on the forward strand.
GCTCCGCTTCACCTCCTAAGAATGTAGTACCACTAGTGCATTCACTAAGACTAAAGCAAAGAGTAGTTATAGATGGCGAAATGGATATACAACACACTAGGATTTAAATGGATGCCTAAACTTATTAATGTGTATATCTAATATACCTTGGAACCCTCTAACATTTGGGTTCCACATCTACTTCTATTCCATCTGTGTCGTCTGTGTGTAATGCGGTGATGAGATCATCTCTGATTGTTGATAGCGGATGTTCCCTACACATGATGTGCAATCTTAAAGCTGTTATCAAACTTTATTGCAAAGTTCATTGGCATTGTCGGGTTGGAGCGATCACAGCGACTATCATGGGCTACGGAGATTATGTCAATGGGAACATCGAAATCGGTGGGTTTACTATGTGGAAGGCCTCGGTCACAATCTGTTTCGTAGGTCAATTTTGTGATGGAGATTTGGAGGTTGCTGGGAGAAAACTTGTTTCATTCGTGATCTACAAGGAAATGACCTTATGTCCGGCTCGCGTAATTCTAGTCTCTACACTATCTCTATGCAAGACATGGTTGCTTCCTCTCCCATTTGCTTACTTTCAAAGGCAACATCTACAAAATCCTCGGCTATGGCAATCGTCTCTCACATCTAAACTTTCAAACCATCACCAACCTTGCTAGACACAAACTAGTTGAAGGACTCCATGATTCCGGTATTCAAAAGATCACCTTTGCTCGACTGTGAACAGGGAAAAGCACTCGTGCTCATTTTCCTTCAAAGGTGGAACACGACTCAAAGATGTGCTTCATCTTCTTCACATGGATTTGTGTGGCCCGATGCGCGTGCAAGCGATCAATGGCAAACGCTACATCTTAGTAATTGTTGATGACTACTCACGATGGACTTGGGTCTACTTTCTTGAAGCAAAGACCAAGCTCCACAAATGATCATCACCTTCTCACAAAATACAAGTTCGACTCCGCAACACCGTCGGGATAATCGTAATGCACAAAGGAACCGAATTTGTTAACAAAACCCTTCGTGAATTTTATGAGAAAGTGGGAATTGACATCAAACATCTATTGCACGTACACCGAACAAAAGCGGAGTTGTTGAAAGACGAAACCGAGCGTTAGTGGAAGCGCAGAACAATGTTAATCAATGCTAAACTTCAGTTACTTATGGGCGTGTCGTATCATCGCATGCTATACTCAAACCGTTCTATGATTACAAAACGCCACAACAAAACACCTTTCGAGCTTGTCCACAACTATAAACGAACCTCAAACACTTTCATGTATTTGGATCCTTTGCTATCCGAATAATGATCGTGATGATTTTGGAAAGCTCAAAGCCAAAGCGATATTGGAGTCTTTATTGGATCTTGTGACAATTCTAAAGGTTTCCGAAACGGAATCGTCGAACTAAGGAGGTAATGGAAACGATTCATGCTCATTTTGATGAACTCACTGAAATGGCACGAGTATATGACTTAGAACCCGGCCACAACCGTTTAAACTTCCTCAACCCCATCATCACCGAACAAAGCCCCACTAACTCGTCAACAAATGGAAAGGTTATTTGCTCCTCGTTCGTGACGATATTGATGAACGTGCTCCGGTGTATCCATTTTCATTTGCACAACCCGATAATATTCTTATACGATACACTGCTACAACAACTATCGTTGAAGATGCACCTACACCATTGACTCCAACACAACGAGTTGAACACACCGCCCACCAATGATGAACCAAGCGATGATATTCTCAATGAAGTACCCCACCGCGATTTTGATCCAAATGCGTTCTTCAACCCGTTTGCCAATGAGCGCTACACCGGATGTCGCAGAATCTTCAACAAACCATTTGAACCTCGAATCTGCACAATGTATACCAACATCAACCCTCTACACATAGATGGACAAAATACCATCCTCGGCTAACATTATTGGCAACCCGAATCAACCGGTCATTACGAGACAACGTCTTCACGGATGGTGAACATTGCATTTATGCCTTCGTTGGGAATTATGTGAAGTTTGGATTATCTTGAAATTCTACCGAAGTGTTTCTATCAAGATGAAGTGGATTTGCGAAGACATAATCTCTTGAAGTATAATAGTTATTAGTCCGATTACTTGAAGTGTTTATTCCGTGTTTAGTTTATTTAGTGTGGATATACATGAGCTTTATTAGGAAGTGATTGTGTATATCGATTTAGTTTATGTTTATCGTTTCTTGGGAAACGGTTTAGCGATATTGTTTAGGGTTCCTTGTCTATAAAAGGAACACATTAGAATGAGTTATGTACCGATTGGAAAAACTCGGTTTTAGTTAATATAAAGATCCATAGAGGATCACGAGTTCTTAGTTATTACTTGTGTTTATATTCATTGATAAATATAAGTAGTAGATTGTCTTTTATTGTGCTTGTGATTACATAGGCATACATAACGATCCACGAGCTCAAGATCTATTAAGGTCCATTTGTTTCAACAAGTGGTATCGAGCCTCGTGAGAGTCTCTACGATACTAAGGACAAGTTTTCTCGAACACCCATACAACCATACCAAAATCATCATGCCCGGTTCGGATGTTGATCCGAAATCACCAACAACCAAAACTCCACCCATCCGCAACAACTAAGTCTCTCGAATAGCAATGCTAAGTTTCCTTACCTTAAAAGGGAGGAATATGATCTTTGGGCGATGAAGATGCAAAGCGGATCTCCAACATTGATTGGAATCTATGGAGATAGTCTTGAAGGAAACAGTTTGAAGAGAACTACCACGGATGCTAATGGTATAATGATGAATGTCCCCAAGCTGTCTGAAGAATTGTGGCGGTTCGAGAGAAACCAAGGTCGGAACCATTCTTCACAAGCTATTCACGAGGATCACTTGGTGATTTTCACTTCATGCAAGATGCTAAGGATATATGGTTAGCAATTAAGGCAAAGTTCATTGGGAATGAGGAGTCTAGAGATCAAGAAGTCCATGAGACAACAGTTTCAGACTTTCAAATCTCGAAGAGGAAGGAATACACAAGGGCTATGACAAGTTTCACAAGATCTTAAGTCATTGATATTTGCAGCAAAGCCGGATAATGATGATCAGAACTCTAAGTTTCGAGGTCTTTACCTCCATCCACGGCTACGTAAGCATAGCTTTAAAAGCTAAAGGTGGTTTGGACATGATTACGTTTGATGAGCTGTATCACAAGCTTAAAGCTCTTGAACATGATGTAAGAAGCCCTTTTCGATCATCTTCTTCTGCTAGTCACACTGCATTCGTTGGAGCCTCTACTCCAAAGACTAGTTATGGTCCAAGCCCATATCCATCATCATCTTATGCTGCTCCTTCATCAAGTTCTCACTCTAAATCGAGTAACATTATGGAAGATGTTCTAGGATCCTTCTTTGCTGATTATGATCCTCAGCAGGATCTGGCTTATGAGTATTTTGATCAGGTGGACCCGATTGAGATGGAAAAGATGAAACTGAGGTGGCGGTGGCCATGCTTTCCATAGATATCAAGAACTTTGGTATGAAAGTCGCGAAGGTTTGGATTCAAAGGACACGATCCGACAAGGTTTGACAAGAGGAAGGTTAAATGCTTCACATGCCAGCGGATGGGTCACTTTTCTAGAGAATGCAAAGACAGAAAGGCGGTGATGAGACAAGATACTCTACTTATCGTGCAGATCGTAAGGCGGGGAACTTCAAAGGATCAACCGCTGGTCACTCCGGATAGCAATGGATCGAAGCAACATGAGGAGGCCGATAATGTTGGTCCCGATAATGTTGGGTTGATTGCAAGTCGTACTACTGAGAGGATAGGCATGATCAGTTGCCTTGATGGGCATCTCTCGGGTACAACATTGTTTGTTTGGTTGTAGTAGGCGTTATAATACACTCAAAAAAGCTTATGATATTTTGGAACCTAAATATAATGAATGCTATGTGGAAGTTGAAGCTTATAGCACAGCTTTAAAAACACTAGAAAGACAAAAGGTTTGGTTTCGTAAGAATCAAATAGCGTATGATGAGAAAATAGGTGTTTTAGAAAGGGATCTCGAATGTGCTAAAAATGAGTTAAAGTGGTGCGAGAAGTTAAGAGCAGGATGTAGAGTCGAAAATCTAGAGCTTAAGGAGAAACTTAAGGAGGAAATTGCTAGGCATAAAGAATGGATAATGAATGGAGATAAGTTAGTCGGTTTTATTTATAGCGGTCAAGCTTCTAATTCTACAGTGGCTTTAGGCTTTAAGAAATATGTAGGCTTAGAAGCTAGGGATGACACACGTAAATCTACATCAAGGGCCTAGCTAATTTTGTGAAAGAAGGTGACCTACATGTTTGACGTGGACCAATTAGAGGTGAGCACATGCCCATTGACCTTCCACTCTTAATGACTTTGATGGATCACACCATCTCGTATGGCGAGAAAGTCAAGGACTTGCAGGACCCTAATACTTCTACTAATGACTTTGTCTCTTGTGTTATAAAGTGACAAGTCCTCCGCCGTGGTCTACAGAGTGTGATTCAAATGACAAGTCCGACCTTCCCAGTCCGCCTTCCCAAGTCTTCACCCCTGCCGCACCCAAGACTACCAATAAGCATGACAAAGTTCTTTGCCATGAATCCACTTCTAAGACAGTTGCCTCAAGACTTGCTTTTAATTCTTTGCATAATAGTAATCGTTAAAAACAATTCTTTTCATGGTTTTGGTTTGAATACTTACGCTTGTAATAATACATCTTTTGATGAATAAATCTTCTAAACGAAGAAATGTTTTGTGTGTGGAAGTAAATCTCATTTAATTAAGGATTGTGATTATCATGAGCAAAGGATGAGTAGGTGTGGTGATTCTAGGAAATCTAGACCAATGTGGACCAATGTTAATGATATACCACCTTATGTTCCACAAGATACTAATTATAATAATTCTTTTCCTTGAGAAGATCAATCGGAAAACCATATGTTCAACCAACCGGTGAATATTTTAAAATGGTTATTGGCGAGATATGTTAACCCTATGGTGATGGGAGAGGGTACTGAGAGCCATTGTTAAGACCTCGTGAGTTGTTCTTGGAATAAACAGAGACCTAAGTTTCAATGGAAACCCAAGAACAATAGTGGATCTTATTCTTCCGCTTGGCATAACTCATATGATCCATGAAGGTGTTCAAGTCGACAATGACTTGAGCCTCCATAGTGTACTAATTATCTGTATATTTTTGTTGTTGTAGGATCATCCCCTAAGCATAAAGATGTTGGAATTGTTGGATGTGGTTGTTCTAGAAGTATGTCGGAAGCAGGGGACATGATGCATAACTTTGTACCCATTGAAGGAGGAGGCAATGTAACCTTTGGAGGAAGTGATGGACGGATTCTTTGGAAAAGGGACCATCAAAACACCTCATTTGGACTTTGAGAATGTTTATTATGTCAAGGAGCTTCAACACTTCAATTTGTTTTCGGTCTCACAAATCGTGACACTAAGAATAAAGTACTCTTCACAGAGGATGAATTTCTTGTGCTATCTAAAGACTTCAAACTTCGGAAGAAACTTCAATTCTCATGAAAGTTCCTCGAAGTCACAATCTTTATACATTCAACTTAACTAATGTCCAACCAACGGTGACTTAACATGTTTGGTGGCTAAGGCATCTGTGGATGAGTCCACCAAATGGCATGAAGGATGGCCCGTGTCAATTTCAAGACCATAAACCGACTCTCTAAACCGGGCCTAGTTCAAGGTCTTCACCCAAAGTTTTCACTAATGATCATAAGCATGTTGCTGCAACAAATGAAAGCGAGACGAGCCTCATACAAAGGTGTTCTCATTCGCAGAAGCATTATTTACGAACCTCTTCACCGCTTCATATGGATCTATTTGGTCCAACTAAAGTGCGAAGCATTGATCATAAATATTTTTGTCTGGTGATCACTGATGGGTATAGTAAATTTTGTTGGGTATTCTTTCTAAGGACCAAAGATGAAACATCTGAAGTATTGAAAGACTTCATTACCCTTATTGAAAATCAGTTGAACAAAAAGGTGAAAGGTATTAGGTGTGATAATGGGACAGAGTTCAAGAATGCTATACTTATAGAACTCTGCAGGTCAAAGGGAATAAAAAGGGACTATAGCACTCCAAGAACCCCTCAACAAAATGGGGTGGCAGAAAGAAAAAATAGAACCTTAATAGAGGGCGCAAGATCAATCTTTGGCAGACTAAACTTCCAACCATGTTTTGGGTGAAGCGTGAGTGCAACTTGTTATGTACTCAATAGAGTGTCCATTACTAGACCACATCTTAAAACACCATATGAACTTCTTTTTGGGAAAGTTCACATTATTCATTACCTTAAACCGTTTGGTACAAGTGACAATTTTGAATACAAGTGATCCATTGGGCAAATTTGATGAGAAAGGCGATGATGGTTACATTGTGGGGTATTCGCTCATAGTAAGGCATCTGAGTTTACAATGTATCCGCTAAGAAGATTGAGGAGACATTGAATCTAAGGTATCTAGAAGACAAGCCTAATGTTCAAGGGCGAGGGTCATATTTGGTCATTTGACCTTGATTACTTGATTACTTGGGTTATGCTAGACATATGGCTAACCAAAATGATTCTCAAGCATCTCCAACTACTAGTGCGAAACTTTGGAAGCTCATTCGATGTTGGTCCGATGATGATGAACAACCCATTGTAGTACCTTCCTTCTCTCCTAACAATTTTGTAGGTGACACTTCTAAAGATTATCTTGATGTGGGTGAAGATGAATTCTATTATCTTTGAGGACCTTGCGGACCGAAGAAACAAGAGTATGCAGACCAATTTAGATCTTTGAGAGGTGTTGAAAATAGTACAAGTGAAGCGATCGATTGGAAAAGTCAATTACTGCTGAAAGTGGTTCTGCTTTCTCCTCACCTCTCCAATTAAAATTTGAAAGACATGTTGACTCTACTCCTATGTCTACTAGAGTGTCAACAGATCTTGGAGAACCCTATACAAGGTTTCCAAAACCTTGGATCTTGGTCATCATCAACCTAAAGCGGGAATCTTCAACACACCTTCCTATGATCTTGACTTTGAACCTACTATGACTAATCTTGATTCCTCCATTGATGTCAACACCACAACTACTACTAGGATCAACAATGTTCATCCACAGTCTAATATTATTGGTGATCCTAATGCACTGTTAGAACAAGAGGTACCGTGGCGTTCTAAATATGGTCGGTGGCATTTATCTCTTATGTCTCAAATCGTGAGAGACAATCACGGACTATGAACATTGTCCATTTGCTTGTTTTCTCTCTAAGTGGAACCAACCGGTGTTGCTCGGGCTCTTGAAGACTCAAGTTGGCTTGAAGCAATGCGGGATGAGATGCAACAGTTTCAAAATCGGCGAGGTTTGGATATTGGTACCACTACACGATGGTAAGTATGCTATTGGGACTAAATGGATTCGAAGAATAAGAGATGCTCGGTGTTGTCATTAAAACAAAGCGATTAGTTTCACGGGGTATAGATAAGAGGAGGATCGATTATGATGAAGTGTTTGCTCGATGGCAAGAGTTGAGGCAATCACGGATTTTCTTAGCTTATGCATCCTATATGGGTTTTATGGTCTATCGGATGGATGTTAAAGGAGCCTTCTTGTATGGTGAAATTGAAGAGGAGGTGTATGTCACTCAACCTAAAGGATTTGAAGATCGAGATCATCCCAATCATGTTTATAAGGTAGTCAAGCTCTCTATGGACTACATCAGGCACCCGAGCACAGTATGCTAGGCTCTCTACATTTCTATTTGAAGCAGGTTGAGAAGAGGTGCAATTGATAAGACTCTTTTCTAAGAAGAATTCCACCGACATTATTCTTGTGCAAGTGTATGTGGATGACATTATTTTTGGATCCACAAAGGAAGCTTGGTGCGGGGAGTTTGAGGAGCTTATGAAGGAGAGTTTCGGATGAGTGCCATGGGAGAATTGACTTTCTTTTGGGTCTTCAAGTTGTTGAGAAACGATGGTATCTTTATCGGTCGGGACAAATATCGAGGACATCTTGAAGAAGTTTGGTATGGAGGGTGTAAGGACCGCCACTACACCTTATGAAGCTCAAGACAAAGACCAACAATGAAGGCGATCCACACAGAATGTTCATCATGCGTGTCTATGATTGGCTCTTTGATGTATTTATGACTTCAAGGCACGATATTACTTTTCTTTGTGAGTGTTTGTTCACGACATCAAGTTACTCCATGACTTCCCATCTCAATCTTGTTAAGAAGATCTTTAAGTACCTCAAAGGCCAACCTCTTCTAGGTCTTTGGTACCCAAAGAGTCTCCTTTTAAGTTGGAAGCTTATAGTGATAGTGACTATCTTTGGTGCTTAATCGGATAGGAGATCCACCTGGCTGGAGGTTGCCAATTCCTTGGAAAGAGATTGATTTCTTGGCAATGCAAGAAACAAACTATTGTGGCTACCTCATCTCTTGAAGCAGTATGTTCTTCTTTGCAAATTGTCGTAGACGGGTTCTTTGGATTCAAAATCGAGTTGTTGGATTATGGGTACAATTTCATGAACACAACAATTTTATTGATAATCAAAGTACCATATGCATTGTTAAAAATCCGGTGTTTCGGTCGAACAAAACATATTGAAATCGGGCACCACTTTATAAGAGATGCATATGATAAAATTTGATAAATGTGGTCAAAATTCATCCGATGATAATGTGGCGGTTGTTAACAAAGCTTTTGAGGACCAAGGTTTCAACACCTTGTGGTCCGTATTGGCATGCTTAACCATAGCGCAAAGTTTAAGGGAGGCATAAACCTCGGGGAGGCATATGCCTCGGGGAGGATTGTGTATAACTTTGCATTTTGCTATGTAATTTTGTATATTTGGTTGATTTTACTAACTCTAACCCGCTAATGTAATCTTAGTATGTGATTGCGTCTTTAAGCAGTCAGTTTTATCACTCAAGCACGCCACTTGTGAATGGCCGACCGTAACAAACTTAAAGCGACTCAAGCACGAATGCAATGAAGATCGGGAGAGTATAGTGTTTCCCTGTGTCGTTAAGTCCCACGAAGGTGTAGAGAATAGTCAAACGTAAAGTGATCGAGAGGATTTGAGCAGGAAAGGATTGTGGTTGATCTATACCTAAAAGAAAGCCCATAAACTATGGGGCTTAAATGCAAATTAAAGAAAGTTAAAAAGATAAAACTATTAAATAAACGCTATCACTAATTTTAAAGCGATGTTTTGATTTTTCGTGTTTTATAAAACTTAACTTAAAATTACGTGACGTCTAAGTAAAAGCGTGAAACTTACACAATATTAATCCTAAAAATATGAAAATGATATTTTACAAACCTAATGATATAAGAAAATTTTAAGAAAAAGAAAATTATTTTATAACTATTAAATTAATTATTATTAATTAAAACTAATTTTAACTAATTAATAATAACCTAAATTACAAGAAAATAGGAAATAAAGCTAGAAAAATAAAATTATGACTTGGAAAATCTAAAATAACAAAGAGAATTTTCAAAACTATTTTATATTTTTACGATTATTTTCTATTTTTATGAATTTTAAACTATTAAAACTAATTAAATTACTAAAATTACAAAATAAACTATGAAAAATCTGGAAAATTACTTTTTTACTTTTTATATTTATCTAAACCTAAGAAAAATGAAAAATTATTTTTTGAACTTTTTCGATTTAATTGTATTAAAAGCTATTTAAAATGGCCTAAAAGCATTTTTAATTAAGAAAAATAGCAAGCTGTTATGGAAAAATGTGAAAAATTCAGGAAAACTCTAAAATGATATTATGAATCTAGGAAAATAGAAAAACATGGTGTTGTGTGGAAGAAAATGAAGCGCTATGCTAGTACTTATGAAATAAGCACTTGAATAAGCCAAAGTGTACCAAAGGGTACCAAACCAACACGAAGCTATATTATGTTAAAATGACCCAAATGCAACTTATTTCAACTACCTTTAACCTCTGATAATCTAACTCAACAGATTTGGCTTATTTGAGATTAGTGCTAAAAGCAGTGGTGAAGGTGCTGCTTTTGAGCTCAAGCATAAGCAACACAATAAGTGGAAAAGAAAACAAAAGTTGGAACTTGTTCTAGACACAGCTAACTACTTTCAAACCAAAAATGAGACCAAGTAAAGCTCTAATGAGCCTGGACAAGCTATGCAATAAGTGAGAAAATCTCGATGGGCGAGTTTTGGAGCGAGGCATATAAGCCACCTTGATGAGCTTGTTTGAGTGCTTTAGAAAATTAACAAAAATCAACAAAAATACTAATAAGAAACTAGACCAAGAGAACTTATAAAACCCAAATTTTGAATTGATTTGGCCGAGAGATGAATCTGTGAAAATCCTCTAGTTATGGCTGGTTTTCAATATTTTTGACTTTTTGGCGGTTGAGAAGTTTGACTTTTCCAACTTTGAGATTGATTTGGGGCGATGTTGATGATATATGATGAAATAAACCTCGCAACCTATGTTTATGATATCTAAGCACTAAACAAGATTTTGTTTTCAAAACTCAACAGTTGAGATTTAAAACAGTTAATATATGATGTTGACTTTTGATGTTTGCGAGGCACAAAATTAAGACAAATGTGGTCAAATTACACTAAACAAGGTTAAACAAACAAGTCTCAACTCTTGAACAAGCCTACATGGCAGTTTAAGTGGCAAATCCAAACACCATTTTATTTGGTGATATGTAATTAAGCGGGTTAAACATTGATCTAGCATATAATATTGATTAAAGCGAATCTACTTATCCTAAATACCAGCGATTAAGCAGTTTAACCTATTGGTAACCTGATTCCAATCCAAGCACAAAATGCAAAATGAAAATGAAAATGAGATAAAACTTACAAGACCCTTAGCTTATTTGGTAGCTTAAGCAGAACCCAAATCAATTATTCTATATCAAATCCAACGAACAACACGCTTCTGCAACAACCCATTCCATTTCAACTTTGCTTGAACCCATTTTGCTTCCTGTTGACTTTTGTTGACTTTCAACTAATTAAGTTTAAGCGATTAACAAGCTTATGAAAAGCTATATTAAGCTTAAACAAACTTGCTTGAACTTGAATAGAGGCATTTGAAGCTTGAAAATAAGAGTTGATACTTGAAATTTCAAGCGATGAACAAGAACATATGAGACTTAAGTGAAGCGTGATTTAAGGTTCAAATTGAATTACATTAACTAAACAACTTAGTTTTAACACCATGAAACTTGAAATTACAGATTTGAAAGCTAATTAAGATACTTTTAAAAAACGACATACAAAAATTAAAAAAACTAAGTACTTGCTTCTTCACCGCACTTCCTCTCTTTTATGCTCAAAATCCTTCCACGTGGCCTACGGCGAGATCCACCTTTCAATTCGACCAATGGTTGAGTTTTGAGTGTTATCACATTTTGGCGGAAATGGGGATTTGACTTGAGGGCTCTGTTTTATCAACTAGGGGGTGGCATTTAATGTGGTGGTAAAAGTAGGTAGTGGTGATGATGAGGGAAGAAAGGTGAAAAGGTGATGGGAGAGGTGGAGAAGTGTTGCAGCAACAGTTGGGAAGAAAGCGAGGAGGTGGCGGCAAGTTGGGTATTTGACTTGGTTTGACCAGGGTTCAAAAAGACTAGTGACAGGGGTCACAATGGTTTAAAGGCAGGGGGTCAATTCTATTTTGACAAGTCTTAGGCTTTAGTTAATAAGACAAGGACCAAAACTGCAATTACTTCAATCTTGAGGGACCAATCCTGCCATTTCTCCAAAGTTAACACAAGGACTGAAATTGACAAACTCTAATAGTACAAGGACTAGTTTTGACATTTTCGATTTTCCAAGGACTATTTTTGCCAAATTCCAAAGTTCAGGGACCTAAGTTGTAATTTTGTAAATTTGAATATCAAGGACCAATTTGACAACTTTTGAATCCTAAGGGCTTAAAATGATATTTTCTTTATTTGGTTTTACCGAGGGTGTTTTGACAACTTTTGAAACTTGGGGACTAAAGCGCCAATTATGCAAACTTGATCGTTTTCACCGATTTTGATATTTTTGCATTTAAAACACATAAAACACTTATTTGTGATATTTTATCATTTGATGCATTTCAGTGTTTTCGGATGTTTTGCGATCTAATTGGTACAAAATGATGAGTATTTAGACTTTCATCAATCCCCATATTAAGATATTGCTAGTCCCTAGCAATGTTTTGAGAAAAATTAATGGATTTCATCTCTTTACCAAAACCATTACTACGGAGTAGCCAAATGTTTGAGTTCAAGTAAGAACCTTGGTACAGATAACAAATGATTTTGAGCAAATCACCACTTTCAACGGATTTGATTTGTCTTTACGAGTCGTTTGCTACGGACTAATAACTCTTAGATAAATTATCAATATTATCTTTGGTGAGTGATTACCAATTATGGTTTTCCTTTGCCTTTACCACAAGCCATAACTTGGGCTAGCCAACTCTTCACTTTTAAGGATATGGTGGTGAATACCATACAATTTTGGGCAATTGCAAGTCGTCAACGGTTTGAGATATCTTTACCAAGAGCCGTTTGCTCTGGATTAGCCAATCCTTATGTGGGTTAGACATGGTGGGTGATTACCATTTGTTGTGTTTAGTACATAGTACTTCCACTAAATTTTTTTTTAAAATTTGGCCATTTTGGAAAAAGGGACTAAAGGGTACATTTATGATCAAAATTAGCGAAATTTCCCCAGCATAGAAATGAATATTGTCCTCAATATTCAAAGTACAAACTGTAATCTCGAAACTTAGAACGTAAAAAGATAACATTACTAGCTAAGTGTAGAAACACAACAATTATTCTCTTTTTAATATTTACAATTTTCATCATTTTAAGATCTATATACAACATGTGGGGCATCTCCCCACACTAGGGTGGTACACATGGGTGAAAACCCGTGTTGCATGCTCTTTTTTTGATTGCGAGTCGCTAGCTTGACTCGACCCCGAATTAATTTGTTCATGGGAAGTAAGTGGAAGAGACAATCTCCATCGGACTTTCATTCAAGATGTTTGGATAAACATTGAAGTGCGTGAAAGTTCCACACCGATGAGATACGACGAGCAACGGCTCCAAATGATAAATGAAAATGCGGGATCAAAAATAGTGTCCTCATTCTCGAAGGAGAAAAGGAGCGAGAAACCACACCTTTGTGAAAAATGGAATAAAGATGTGCATCACAATGCAATCCCATTCTTCATTAGTGAGGAGCAAATCACCATTTGTTAGATTTTTAAGCTTAGACTTGAAGCTTAAATGGTGATTGGCAACAAAATTTCGGGAGGAGAGTTGGAAGCAGTTCTTTAATCAATGATTTTCAAGAAAAGGATGTCTCCTCCTAATCAAAGTAAGTATTGTCAATCCTGTTGGAATTGACTCATCGCTAAGAAAAGCATCGACCTCCTTCCAAAGTTATCATCTTCCTCATCCGGAGTGAGAGAAGGAATGGAAGAGTCGGAAATGGGACAAGAAATGAGTGGATGATCATTATATAGGAGATTTCTAGTTTCTCCAAGATCGGCTTGAAATCAAAGAGATCATCGTCACTCGATGAAAGTGGTGATGTGAGTGAGTTCATCGGTGAACTCCTCAAGAAGAGGATCGAGGCGTGGGAGTGATGCCTCGACATACTCGATGTCTCCATAAGAAGTACAATCGTCGCTAAGATCGGGAGAAGGTATCAAAATGATCTTTGAACACTCGAGGGAAAGAGAATCACATATGATCGAAGTTCCTGTGACTCTCTCGGGATTGGGACAAGGATCTCAACACTAGACTTTATGAATTAGTCCGATTCCTTTTCGTGAAGCAGTGTCAAGATGCTCATCCCCATATTCGGAGAGTGAGTGGGAGCTTGGTGTGATAGCGAGTTGTTTGAGATGGAATCTCAAGCTTCTTTGGGATATCAACCGACCGAGGAGTTTAGAAGGACTAGCATACATATGTTTTATACTTTCCATTTGTTCTTCTACTAGTAATTCCATCATAGTCTTTTCTCCCGATTTTTCATGGAAGGGTTTCAAGCGATGAACTTGATGAATCTGTACAAAGTTGACTAATATCAAGGTAACTTCATCATCATCGTCATCGGGAATGAAAGCGGAATCGAGAGCTAGATTTGGTCGCTTTTTCTTTTGCAATTGATTCCCTAATAGATTTTTCAAAGGCAATCTGGGAATCTAATTTAGCGATCGTTCTTGACTAACAAAACTTCCATGGATTTCGATTTGGATTATCTTGGGGATGTTTACATTCCTTCAAATCTTCACTAAATCCAAAAGATCAAGTAGAAGATTTTGAGGAAGTGGCTCAGGTGAGGTGGTGCACGATTCACTTGGTATTGTGGAGGTTGGTCATGATACGAAGAGTCGTAATTGTTACAAGGAAATGGACTCCTTGTTTGACAATCGAGCTAGAGTGAGGACCTCCACAATACTCACAACAAATAAAGCGATGTGGTTGTGAGTTATATGTGTGGTAGTCATAATTGTTATCGGGAACACGCTCATAGACAAGCATGTTTCCCGATTGACAATCGAGGCGTAGTGTGAACCACCACGGTACTACTTGATAAAAGCTTCTTGAGTCTCACGGTGTGGTGGGCGATGGAATGAATCGGTTGTGTTATGGTAGGAATAGGGATCACGGTTATAGGCAGACCGTTCCACGATTCCACCATGCTACAACTCGGGCATTGCCACCATTATAAGGACCACCACACCATTGACATCCAAGAGGGTGAGGATAAGACATAGAAAGAATCAAAGGTTTCTGAGGGTAAGAAATGAAGAATCAAAAGGGTAAGAGGGTAAAGAGGAATATTTTTGGTATTTTTGAAAAACATGGTGTAAAAACTAAGAATGAAAATCTTTTGGGTTTTGATTTTTAAAGAAAATATAAACCTATAGATGGTATAAACAAGGAGTGAATATCCAAATCACTAATACGCTAAGCGTAAGACTATTAGCACTGCTCCCCGTGGCGCCAAAATTTGATTGCGTGCTAAGCGGTCAAGTTTTATCACTCAAGCCTGCCATGTGAATGGCCGACCGTAACAAACTTAAAACAGCTCAAGCACGAATGCAATGAAGATCGGGAGAGTATAGTGTTTCCCAAGTCGTTAAGTCCCAGCGGTACGTGCGAGAATAGTCAAACGATAAAGTGATCGAGAGGATTTGAGCAGGAAAGGATTGTGGTTGATCTATACCTAAGAAAGCCCATAAACTACGGGGCTTAAATGCAAATTAAAGAAAGTTAAAAAGATAAAAACTATTAAATAAACGCTATCACTAATTTTAAGCGATGTTTTTGATTTTTACTGCTTTTATAAAACTTAACTTAAAACTACGTGACGTCTGAGTAAAACGTGAAACTTACACAATATTAATCCTAAAAATATGAAAATGATATTTTACAAACCTAATGATATAAGAAAATTTTAAGAAAAAGAAAATTATTTTATAACTATTAAATTAATTATTATTAATTAAAACTAATTTTAACTAATTAATAATAACCTAAATTACAAGAAAATAGGAAATAAAGCTAGAAAAATAAAATTATGACTTGGAAAAATCTAAAATAACAAAGAGAATTTTCAAAACTATTTTTATATTTTTCGATTATTTTCTATTTTTATGAATTTTAAACTATTAAAACTAATTAAATTACTAAAATTACAAAATAAACTATGAAAAATCTGGAAAATTACTTTTTTACTTTTTATATTTATCTAAACCTAAGAAAAATGAAAAATTATTTTTTGAACTTTTTACGATTTAATTGTATTAAAAGCTATTTAAAATGGCCTAAAACTGCATTTTAATTAAGAAAATAGCAAAGCTGTTATGGAAAAATGTGAAAATTCAGGAAAACTCTAAAATGATATTATGAATCTAGGAAAATAGAAAAACATGGTGTTGTGTGGAAGAAAATGAAAGCTGCTATGCTAGTACTTATGAAATAAGCACTTGAATAAGCCAAAGTGTACCAAAAGGGTACCAAACCAACACAGAAGCTATATTATGTTAAAATGACCCAAATGCAACTTATTTCAACTACCTTTAACCTCTGATAATCTAACTCAACAGATTTGGCTTATTTGAGATTAGTGCTAAAAACAGTGGTGAAGGTGCTACTTTTGAGCTCAAGCATAAGCAACACAATAAGCTGGAAAAGAAAACAAAAAGTTGGAACTTGTTCTAGACCTGGCTAACTACTTTCAAACCAAAAATGAGACCAAGTAAAGCTCTAATGAGCCCTGGACAAGCTATGCAATAAGCTGAGAAAATCTCAGTGGAAACTGAGTTTTGGAGCAGGGCATATAAGCCCTGCTTGATGAGCTTGTTTGAGTGCTTTAGAAAATTAACAAAAATCAACAAAAATACTAATAAGAAACTAGACCAAGAGAACTTATAAAACCCAATTTTGAATTGATTTGGCGAAGATGAATCTGTGAAAAATCCTCTAGTTATTGGCTGGTTTTTTTCAATATTTTGACTTTTTTGTGAGTTGAGAAGTTTGACTTTTCCAACTTTGAGATTGATTTAAGGACTGATGTTGATGATATATGATGAAATAAACCTACTGCAACCTATGTTTATGATATCTAAGCACTAAACAAGATTTTTGTTTTTCAAAAACTCAACAGTTGAGATTTAAAGACAGTTAATATATGATGTTGACTTTTGATGTTTGCAGGCACAAAATTAAGACAAATGTGAGTCAAATTACACTAAACAAGGTTAAACAAACAAGTCTCAACTCTTGAACAAGCCTCTGTGACAGTTTAAGTGGCAAATCCAAACACCATTTTATTTGACTGATATGTAATTAAACTGAGTTAAACATTGATCTAGCATATAATATTGATTAAACTGAATCTACTTATCCTAAATACCACTGATTAAACAGGTTTAACCTATTGGTAACCACAGATTCCAATCCAAGCACAAAATGCAAAATGAAAATGAAAATGAGATAAAAACTTACAAGACCCTTAGCTTATTTGGTAGCTTAAACAGAACCCAAATCAATTATTCTATATCAAATCCAACCCAAACACTGCTCTGCAACAACCCATTCCATTTCCAACCTGCTTGAACCCATTTTTGCTTCCCTGTTGACTTTTGTTGACTTTCAACTAATTAAGTTTGAAACTGATTAACAAGCTTATGAAAAGCTATATTAAGCTTAAACAAACTTGCTTGAACTTGAATAGAGGCTGTTTGAAGCTTGAAAATAAGAGTTGATACTTGAAATTTCAAACAGTGAACAAGAACATATGAGACTTAAGTGAAACTGTGATTTAAGGTTCAAATTGAATTACATTAACTAAACAACTTAGTTTTAACACCATGAAACTTGAAATTACAGATTTGAAAGCTAATTAAGATACTTTTAAAAAAACGACATACAAAAATTAAAAAAAAACTAAGTACTTGCTTCTTCACTGCACTTCCTCTCTCTTTTATGCTCCAAAATCCTTCCACGTGGCCTTCTGAGCAGATCCCACCTTTCAATTCGACCAATGGTTGAGTTTTGAGTGTTATCACATTTTGGCGGGAAATGGGGATTTGACTTGTAGGGCTCTGTTTTATCAACTAGGGGGTGGCATTTAATGTGGTGGTAAAAGTAGGTAGTGGTGATGATGAGGGGGAAGAAAGGTGAAAAGGTGATGGGAGAGGTGGAGAAGTGTTGCGAGCAACGGGTTGGGAAGAAGCGGGAGGTGGCGGCAAGTTGGGTATTTGACTTGGTTTGACCGAGGTTCAAAAGACTAGTGGCGGGGGTCACAATGGTTTAAAGGGGTCGATTCTATTTTGACAAGTCTTAGGCTTTAGTTAATAAGACAAGGACCAAAGCGCAATTACTTCAATCTTGAGGACCAATCGCCATTTCTCCAAAGTTAACACAAGGACTGAAATTGACAAACTCTAATAGTACAAGGACTAGTTTTGACATTTTGATTTTCAAGGACTATTTTGCCAAATTCAAAGTTCGGGGACCTAAGTTGTAATTTTGTAAATTTGAATCTCAAGGACCAATTTGACAACTTTTGAATCCCTAAGGGCTTAAAATGATATTTTTCTTTATTTGGTTTTACCGAGGGATTTTTGACAACTTTTGAAACTTGGGGACTAAAGCGCCAATTATGCAAACTTGATCGTTTTCACGATTTTGATATTTTGCATTTAAAACATAAAACACTTATTTGTGATACTTTTATCATTTTGATGCATTTACGGTGTTTTCGGATGTTTTTGCGATCTAATTGGTACAAAATGATGAGTATTTGAACACTCATCAATCCCCACACTAAGATATTGCTAGTCCCTAGCAATGTTTTGAAAAAATTAATGGATTTCATCTCTTTACCAAAAGTTTAGGGTTCCTTGTCTATAAAGGAACACATTAGAATGAGTTATGTACCGATTGGAAAAACTTCGGTTTTAGTTAATATAAAGATCCATAGAGGATCACGAGTTCTTAGTTATTACTTGTGTTTATATTCATTGATAAATATAAGTAGTAGATTGTCTTTTATTGTGCTTGTGATTACATAGGCATACATAGATCCACGAGCTCAAGATCTACAGGTGCATTTGTTTCAACAAGTGGTATCGAGCCTCGTGAGAGTCTCGATACTAAGGACAAGTTTTACGAACACCATACAACCATACCAAAATCATCATGCAGTTCGGATGTTGATAAATCACCAACACCAAAACTACCCATCATCCAACAACTAAGTCTCTGAATATGCTAAGTTTCCTTATTAAAGGGAGGAATATGATCTTTAGGCGATGAAGATGCAAAGCGGATCTCCAACATTGATTGGAATCTATGGGAGATAGTCTTGAAGGCAGTTTGAAGAGAACTACGGATGCTAATGGTATAATGATGAATGTCCCCAAGCTGAAGAATTGCTGGCGGTTGAGAGAGAAACCAAGGTCGGAACCATTCTTCACAAGCTATTCACGGGATCACTTGGTGATTTTCACTTCATGCAGATGCTAAGGATATATGGTTAGCAATTAAGGCAAAGTTCGGTGGGAATGAGGAGTCAGGAGGCTGAAGTCCATGAGACAACAGTTTGAGACTTTCAAATCTCGAAGAGGAAGGAATACACAAGGGCTATGACAAGTTTCACAAGATCTTAAGTCAGTTGAATCATTGCGGGCAAAGCCGGATAATAATGATCATAACTCTAAGTTTAGAGGTCTTTACCTCCATCCACGGCTACGTAAGCATAGCTTTAAAAGCTAAAGGTGGTTTGGACATGATTACGTTTGATGAATGTGTCATAATAAGCTCTTGAACATGATGTAAAGCCTTTTCGATCATCTTCTTACGCTAGTCACACTGCATCGTTTAGACCTCTACTCAAAGACTAGTTATGGTCCAAGCCCATATCCATCATCATCTTATCTTGCTCCTTCATCAAGTTCTCACTAAATCGAGTAACATTATGGAAGATGTTCTAGGATCCTTCTTTCTGATTATGATCCTCGTGAGGATCGGCTTATAGTATTTTGATCGGGTGGACCCGATTGAGATGGAAAAGATGGCGGGGTGGCGGTGGCCATGCTTTCCATAGATATCAAGAACTTTGGTATGAAAGCGGAAGGTTTGGATTCAAGGACACGATCCGAAGGTTTGACAAGAGGAAGGTTAAATGCTTCATGCCAGCGGATGGGTCACTTTTCTAGAGAATGCAAAGGCAGGCGGTGATGAGACAAGATACTCTACTTATCGTTAGGTATCAGGCGGGGAACTTCAGGGATCAAGCGCTGGTCACTCGGATAGCAATGTGAATGGAGCAACATGAGGAGGCGATAATGTTGGTCACGATAATGGGTTGATTGCAAAATTTTCTGAGGAGGATAGGCATGATCAGTTGCCTTGATGGGCATCTCGGGTACAACATTGTTTGTTTGGTTGTAGTAGGCGTTATAATACACTCGAAAAGCATGATATTTTGGAACCTAAATATAATGAATGCTATGTGGAAGTTGAAGCTTATAAGCAGGCTTTAAAAACACTAGAAAGACAAAGGTTTGGTTTCGAAAGAATCAAATAGCGTATGATGAGAAAATAGGTGTTTTAGAAAGGGATCTGAATGTGCTAAAAATGAGTTAAAGTGGTGCGAGAGTTGAGCAGGATGTAGAGTCGAGAAAATCTAGAGCTTAAGGAGAAACTTAAGGAGGAAATACTAGGCATAAAGAATGGATAATGAATGGAGATAAGTTAGGTGGTTTTATTTATAGCAGTCAAGCTTCTAATTCTGATGGCTTTAGGCTTTAAGAAATGTAGGCTTAGAAGCTAGGGATGACTGCGTAAATCTACATCGGGCCTAGCTAATTTTGTGAAAGAAGGTACCCATCTTGTCGTGGACCAATTAGAGGTGAGCACATGCCCATTGACCTTTCCACTCTTAATGACTTTGATGGATCACACCATATGGCGAGAAAAGTCAAGGGACTTGCAGGACCCTAATACTTCTACTAATGACTTTGTCTCTTGTGTTATGATGACAAGTCCTCAAGCCAGTCCAGTGTGATTCAAATGACAAGTCGACCTTCCCAGTCGCCTTCCAGTCTTCACACTTTTAAGACTACCAATAAGCATGACAAAGTTCTTTGCAAGGAATCCACTTCTAAGGCAGTTGCCTCAAGACTTGCTTTTAATTCTTTGCATAATAATCTTGTTAAAACAATTCTTTTCATGGTTTTGGTTTGAATACTTACGCTTGTAATAATACATCTTTTGAATTTGAATAAATCTTCTAAACGGAAAATGTTTTGTGTGTGAGTAAATCTCATTTAATTAAGGATTGTGATTATCATGAGCAAAGGATGAGTAGGGTGGTGATTCTAGAAATCTAGACCAATGTGGACCAATGTTAATGATATACCACCTTATGTTCCACAAGATAATAAATATAATTTCAACCAACGTTGAATATTTTAAAAATGGTTATTGGTAGATATGTTAACCTATGGTGATGGGAGAGATCTGAGAGCCTTTGTTAAGACCTCGTGAGGTTGTTCTTGGAATAAACGAGACCTAAGTTTCAATGGAAACAAGAACAATAGTGGATCTTATTCTTCCTTGGCATAACTCATATGATCCCTGAGGCGGGTTCAAGTCGACAATGACTTGAGCCTCCATAGTGTACTAATTATCAGTATATTTTGTTGTTGTAGGATCATCCCCTAAGCATAAAGATGTTGGAATTGTTGGTGGTTGTTCTAGAGTATGTCGGAAGCAGGACATGATGCATAACTTTGTACCCATTGAAGGAGGAGCAATGTAACCTTTGGAGGAAGTGATGGACGATTCTTTGGAAAAGGGACCATCAAAACACCTGTTTGGACTTTGAGAATGTTTATTATGTCAAGGGCTTCAACACTTCAATTTGTTTCAGTCTCACAAATCGTGACACTAAGAATAAAGTACTCTTCACGAGAGGATGAATTTCTTGTGCTATCTAAAGACTTGAACTTCGGAAGAAACTTCAATTAGCGAAAGTTCCTCGAAGTCACAATCTTTATACATTCAACAACTAATGTCCAACGGTGACTTAACATGTTTGGTGGCTAAGGCATCTGTGGATGAGTCCACCAAATGGCATGAAGGATGGCCATGTCAATTTCAAGACCATAAACCGCTCTCTGGAAGGCTAGTTCAGGTCTTCCCCAAAGTTTTCACTAATGATCATAAGCATGTTGCAGCACAAATGAAGCGCGACGAGCCTCATACAAAGGTGTTCTGTTCTTGATGGCATTATTTACGAACCTCTTATTTGCTTCATATGGATCATTTGGTCGACTAAAGTGAAGCATTGATCATAAATATTTTTGTGCGGTGATCACGATGGGTATAGTAAATTTTGTTGGGTATTCTTTCTAAGGACCAAAGATGAAACATCGAAGTATTGAAAGACTTCATTACCCTTATTGAAAATGGTTGAACAAAAAGGTGAAAGGTATTAGGTGTGATAATGGGACGAGTTCAAGAATGCTATACTTATAGAACTCTGCGGTCAAAGGGAATAAAAGGGACTATAGCACTCCAGAACCCCTCAACAAAATGGGGTGGCGAAAGAAAAATAGAACCTTAATAGAGGCGCAAGATCAATCTTTGTGACTCTAAACTTCAACCATGTTTTGGGTGAGCGTGGTGCACTTGTTATGTACTCAATAGAGTGTCCATTACTAGACCACATCTTAAAACACCATATGAACTTCTTTTGGGAAAGTTCACATTATTCATTAAACCGTTTGGTACATAGTGACAATTTTGAATACAAGTGATCCATTGGGCAAATTGATGAGAAAGGCGATGATGGTTACATTGTGGGTATTCGCTCATAGTAAGGCATCTGAGTTTACAATGTATACTGCTAAGAAGATTGAGGAGACATTGAATCTAAGGTATCTAGAAGACAAGCCTAATGTTCAAGGCGAGGTCATATTTGGTCATTTGACCTTGATTATATTGATTACTTGGGTTATGCTAGACATATGGCTAACCATCTGATTCTCAAGCATCTCCAACTACTAGTCGTAAACTTTGGAAGCTCATTCGTGATGGATGCGATGATGATGAACAACCCATTGTAGTACCTTCCTTCTCTCTAACAATTTTGTAGGTGACACTTCTAAAGATTATCTTGATGTGGGTGAAGATGAATTCTATTATCTTTGAGGACCTTGCGGGGGAAGAAACAAGAGTATCAGACCAATTTAGATCTTTGAGAGGTGTTGAAAATAGTACAAGTGAAGCAATCGATGGAAAAGTCAATTCTGCTGAGGTGGTTCATTTCTCCTCCCTCTCCAATTCCGGTTGAAGACATGTTGACTACTCTGTCTACTAGAGTGTCAACGAGATCTTGGAGAACCCTATACAAGGTTTCCAAAACCTTGGATCTTGGTCATCATCAACCTAGCGAGAATCTTCAACACCTTCCTATGATCTTGACTTTGAACCTACTATGACTAATCTTGATTCCTCCATTGATGTCAACACCACAACTACTAGGATCAACAATGTTCATCCACAGTCTAATATTATTGGTGATCCTAATGCACTGTTAGAACAAGAGTGCTGTGGTAGCGTTCTAAATGGTCGGTGGCATTTATCTCTTATGTCTCAAATCAAATAGAGAGACAATCGCACAGGACTATGAACATTGTCTTGCTTGTTTCTCTCTAAGTGGAACCAACCAGTGTTGCTCGGGCTCTTGAAGACTCAGTTGGCTTGAAGCAATGCGGGATGAGATGCAACAGTTTCAAAATCGGCGAGTTTGGATATTGGTACCACTACCACGATGGTAAGTATGCTATGGGACTAAATGGATTCGAAGAATAAGAGATGCTCGGAATGTTGTCATTAAAAACAAAGCGATTAGTTTCACGGGGGTATAGATAAGAGGAGGTCGATTATGATGAAGTGTTTGCTCGATGGCAAGAGTTGAGGCAATACGGATTTTCTTAGCTTACATCCTATATGGGTTTTGGTCTATCGGATGGATGTTAAAGGAGCCTTCTTGTATGGTGAAATTGAAGAGGAGGTGTATGTCACTCAACCTAAAGGATTTGAAGATCGAGATCATCCCAATCATGTTTATAAGGTAGTCAAACTCTCTATGGACTACATCAGGCACCGAGCACAGTATGCTGAGCTCTCTACATTTCTTGAAGCACGTTCTGAGAAGAGGTGCAATTGATAAGACTCTTTTCTAAGAAGAATTCCAACATTATTCTTGTGCAAGTGTATGTGGATGACATTATTTTTGGATCCACAAAGGAAGCTTGGTGCGGGGAGTTTGAGGAGCTTATGAAGGAGTTTCGGATGAGTGCCATGGGAAATTGACTTTCTTTTGGTCTTCAAGTTGTTGAAACACGATGGTATCTTTATCGGTCGGGACAAATATCGAGGACATCTTGAAGAAGTTTGGTATGGAGGGTGTAAGGCACTACATTATGAAGCTCAAAGACAAAGACCAACAATGAAGGCGATCCACACAGAGATGTTCATCATGCAGTGTCTATGATTGGCTCTTTGATGTATTATGACTTCAAGGCACGATATTACTTTTCTTTGTGAGTGTTTGTTCACGACATCAAGTTACTCCATGACTTCCCATCTCAATCTTGTTAAGAAGATCTTTAAGTACCTCAAAGGCCAACCTCTTCTAGGTCTTTGGTACCCAAAAGTCTCCTTTTAAGTTGGAAGCTTATAGTGATAGTGACTATCTTTGGTGCTTAATCGGATAGGAGATCCACCACCTGGAGGTTGCTTCCTTGGAAGAGATTGATTTCTTGCAATGCAAAAACAAACTATGGCTACCTCATCTCTTGAAGCAGTATGTTCTTCTTTGCAAATTGCGTGGACGGGTTCTTTGGATTCAAAATCGAGTTGTTGGATTATGGGTACAATTTCATGAACACACAACAATTTTATTGATAATCAAAGTACCATATGCATTGTTAAAAATCCGGTGTTTCGGTCGAACAAAACATATTGAAATCGAGGCCACTTTATAAGAGATGCATATGATAAAATTTGATAAATGTGGTCAAAATTCATCACGATGATAATGTGGCGGTTGTTAACAAAGCTTTTGAGGACCAAGGTTTCCACCTTGTGGTCCATATTGGCATGTAACCATAGCGCAAAGTTTAAGGGGCATAAACCTCGGGGAGGCATATGCCTCGGGGGAGGATTTGTATAACTTTGCATTTTATTTATATTTGGTTGATTTTTACTAACTCTAACACTAATGTAATCTTAGTATGTGATTGCGTCTTTAAGCAGTCAGTTTTATCACTAAGCACGCACTTGTGAATAGGCCGTAACAAACTTAACGAAGCAGAATGCAATGAAGATCGAGGAGTATAGTGTTTCCCAGGTCGTTAAGTCCCAGCAGTGTCGCGAGAATAGTCAAGCGTAAAGTGATCGAGGATTTGAGCAGGGAAGGATTGGTTGATCTATACCTAAAGAAAGCCCATAAACTACGGGGCTTAAATGCAAATTAAAGAAAGTTAAAAAGATAAAAACTATTAAATAAACGCTATCACTAATTTTAATGATGTTTTTGATTTTTCGTTTTATAAAACTTAACTTAAAATTACGTGTCTGGTAAAACGTGAAACTTACACAATATTAATCCTAAAAATATGAAAATGATATTTTACAAACCTAATGATATAAGAAAATTTTGAAAAAAGAAAATTATTTTATAACTATTAAATTAATTATTATTAATTAAAAACTAATTTTAACTAATTAATAATAACCTAAATTACAAGAAAATAGGAAATAAAGCTAGAAAAATAAAATTATGACTTGGAAAATCTAAAATAACAAAGAGAATTTTCAAAACTATTTTATATTTTTACGATTATTTTCTATTTTTATGAATTTTAAACTATTAAAAACTAATTAAATTACTAAAATTACAAAATAAACTATGAAAATCTGGAAAATTACTTTTTACTTTTTATATTTATCTAAACCTAAGAAAAATGAAAAATTATTTTTTGAACTTTTTCGATTTAATTGTATTAAAAGCTATTTAAAATGGCCTAAAACATTTTTAATTAAGAAAATAATAGCTGTTATGGAAAATGTGAAAAATTCAGGAAAACTCTAAAATGATATTATGAATCTAGGAAAATAGAAAAACATGGTGTTGTGTGGAAGAAAATGAAACGCTATGCTAGTACTTATGAAATAAGCACTTGAATAACCAAAGTGTACCAAAGGGTACCAAACCAACACGAAGCTATATTATGTTAAAATGACCCAAATGCAACTTATTTCAACTATTTAACCTCTGATAATCTAACTCAACAGATTTGGCTTATTTGAGATTAGCTAAAAAGGTGGTGAAGTGCTGCTTTTGAGCTCACATAAGCAACACAATAGTGGAAAAGAAAACAAAAGTTGGAACTTGTTCTAGACACAGCTAACTACTTTCAAACCAAAAATGAGACCAAGTAAAGCTCTAATGAGCCTGGACAAGCTATGCAATAGTGAGAAAATCTCGATGGGCAGGTTTGGAGCAGGCATATAAGCCACCTTGATGAGCTTGTTTGAGTGCTTTAGAAAATTAACAAAAATCAACAAAAATACTAATAAAAACTAGACCAAGAGAACTTATAAAACCCAAATTTTGAATTGATTTGGCCGAGAGATGAATCTGTGAAAAATCCTCTAGTTATTGCTGGTTTTATATTTTGACTTTTTATGGTTGAGAAGTTTGACTTTTCCAACTTTGAGATTGATTTAAG
This sequence comes from Chrysanthemum lavandulifolium, assembly GCA_022545495.1. Classification (NCBI taxonomy): domain Eukaryota; kingdom Viridiplantae; phylum Streptophyta; class Magnoliopsida; order Asterales; family Asteraceae; genus Chrysanthemum; species Chrysanthemum lavandulifolium. Next base: position 187,847,069 of record CM040242.1, read on the forward strand.
ATGATGTTGATGATATATGATGAAATAAACCTACTGCAACCTATGTTTATGATATCTAAGCACTAAACAAGATTTTGTTTTCAAAACTCAACATTGAGATTTAAAAGAGTTAATATATGATGTTGACTTTTGATGTTTGCGGCACAAAAATTAAGACAAATGTGGTCAAATTACACTAAACAAGGTTAAACAAACAAGTCTCAACTCTTGAACAAGCCTACATGACGCAGTTTAAGTGGCAAATCCAAACACCATTTATTTGGTGATATGTAAAAGCGGGTTAAACATTGATCTAGCATATAATATTGATTAAAGCGAATCTACTTATCCTAAATACCAGCGATTAAGCAGGGTTTAACCTATTGGTAACCTGATTCCAATCCAAGCACAAAATGCAAAATGAAAATGAAAATGAGATAAAACTTACAAGACCCTTAGCTTATTTGGTAGCTTAAGCAGACCCAAATCAATTATTCTATATCAAATCAACGAACAACACTTTCTGCAACACCCATTCCATTTCCAACTGCTTGAACCCATTTTGCTTCCACATTGACTTTTGTTGACTTTCAACTAATTAAGTTTAAGCGATTAACAAGCTTATGAAAAGCTATATTAAGCTTAAACAAACTTGCTTGAACTTGAATAGAGGCATTTTGAAGAAATAAGGTTGATACTTGAAATTTCAAGCGATGAACAAGAACATATGAGACTTAAGTGAAGCTGTGATTTAAGGTTCAAATTGAATTACATTAACTAAACAACTTAGTTTTAACACCATGAAACTTGAAATTACAGATTTGAAAGCTAATTAAGATACTTTTAAAAACGACATACAAAAATTAAAAAAACTAAGTACTTGCTTCGGCACTTCCTCTCTTTTTGCTCAAAATCCTTCCACGTGGCTACGGCGGATCCGCTTTCAATTCGACCAATGGTTGAGTTTTGAGTGTTATCATTTTGGCGGAAATGGGGATTTGACTTGAGGGCTCTGTTTTATCAACTAGGGGGTGGCATTTAATGTGGTGGTAAAAGTAGGTAGTGGTGATGAGGGGAAGAAAGGTGAAAAGGTGATGGGAGGGTGGAGAAGTGTTGCAGAGCAACGAGTTGGGAAAGCGGGAGGTGGCGGCAAGTTGGGTATTTGACTTGGTTTGACCAGGGTTCAAAAGACTAGTGAACGAAGGGTCACGTGGTTTAAAGCGGTCAATTCTATTTTGACAAGTCTTGGCTTTAGTTAATAAGACGAGGACCAAAGCGCAATTACTTCAATCTTGAGGACCAATCGCCATTTCTCCAAAGTTAACACGGACTGAAATTGACAAACTCTAATAGTACAAGGACTAGTTTTGACATTTCGATTTTCCAAGGACTATTTTGCCAAATTCAAAGTTCGGGGACCTAAGTTGTAATTTTGTAAATTTGAATATCAAGGACCAATTTGACAACTTTTGAATCCTAAGGGCTTAAAATGATATTTTCTTTATTTGGTTTTACCGGGGTGTTTTGACAACTTTTGAAACTTGGGGACTAGCGCCATTATGCAAACTTGATCGTTTTCACCATTTTGATATTTTGCATTTAAAACACATAAAACACTTATTTGTGATATTTTATCATTTTGATGCATTTCGAGTGTTTTCGGATGTTTTGCGATCTAATTGGTACAAAATGATGAGTATTTAGACATTCATCAATCCATATTAAGATATTGCTAGTCCCTAATGTTTTGAGAAAAATTAATGGTTCATCTCTTTACAAAACCATTACTTACGGGTAGCCAAATGTTTCGAGTTCAAGTAAGAACCTTGGTACAAATAACGAATGATTTTGAGCAAATCACGACTTTCAACGATTTGATTTGTCTTTACGAAACCGTTTGTACGGACTAATAACTCTTAGATAAATTATCAATATTATCTTTGGTGAGTGATTACCAATTATGGTTTTCTTTGCCTTTACCACAAGCCATAACTTGCAGACTGTACTCTTCACTTTTAAGGATATGGTGATGAATACCATACAATTTTGGGCAATTTGTAGTCATGGTTTGAGATATCTTTACCAAACGTTTGCTCTGGATTTCAACGAGATGTTCTTATTTGGATTCTTTCTTCATTGTTCGTGCCCAATCCTCTGTGTTGTAAGATCTATCAAGCGGAACTTAACCAAGTCAAATTCCGGTTTAGGGGAGGATTGTTGGGAATTATGTGAAGTTTGGATTATCTTTGAAATTCTTGCCAAGTGTTTCTCTTGAAGATGAAGTGGATTCTGAAGACATAATCTCTTGAAGTATAATAGTTATTAGTGCGATTTACGGAAGTGTTTATTCCGTGTTTAGTTTATTTAGTGTGGATATACATGAGCTTTATTAGGAAGTGATTGTGTATATCTTATTTAGTTTTATGTTTATCGTTTCTTGGGAAACGGTTTAGCGATATTGTTTAGGGTTCCTTGTCTATAAAGGAACACATTAGAATCGTTATGTACCGATTGGAAAAACTCGGTTTTAGTTAATATAAAGATCCATAGAGGATCACGAGTTCTTAGTTATTACTTGTGTTTATATTCCGATAAATATAAGTAGTAGAGATTGTCTTTTATTGTGCTTGTGATTACATAGGCATACATAACGATCCATGAGCTCAAGATCTATTAAGGTCTGTTTGTTTCAACATGCACTCACCGTGCGCTGAACTGAGCCTAAAAACATTAAAGATGCAATGACAAAAGACAACCTGGATTGAATCCATGCGGGAAGAACTCAACCAATTCAAACGTCTTGAAGTATGGGAGCGGTTGAAAGACCAACGGGTCTACGTCATTGGTCTAAAATGGATTTGGAAAACAAATTGGATCTTTGAAGGCAGCGTCATCGAAACAAGTCACGTCTAGGTGCTAAGGGTTATCGTCGGGAAGAGGAATAGACTTTGAAGAATCTTTTGCTCGGTTGCTCGTCTTGAGGTCTGTTCGGATATTTCTCGCGTTCATGACTCATATGAATATGACGGTCTATCGATGGATGTCAAAGCGGCGTTTTCAATGGACAACTTAAAAAGCGGTCTATGTCACCAAACCGGATGGATTCGTTGATTCCGAGTTCCCGAACCATGTCTACAAACCGAACAAAGCTCTTTATGGTCTCAAACAAGCCCCTCGGGCATGGTACGATAAGCTATCATCTTTCCTCATTGCCAATAATTTCACCAAAGGCTCGGTTGACCCAACTCTTTTATACAATATCACGGGACACATATCTTAATTGTTCAAATTTACGTGGATGACATCATTTTGGGTCTACACATAAAAGTTTTCAATCGCTTTGCAAAACTAATGAAGAAAAATTTTGAAATGTCCATGATGGGTGAACTTACATTCTTTCTAGGATTGCAAGTTCATCAATCACCCGTGGTATTTTCTTGAGTCACCCAAATATGCCCTTGAATTGTTAAAAAATTTGGAATGAAAACTGTGATACTTATGCCACACCAATGACTCATACCAAGCTAGATCTTTGATTTACATGGAAATTAGTTGACCCTACCAAATACCAAGTATTATTGGTCTCTCATGTATCTAACAGCAGAGACTGATATTGTCTTTGCCGTTTATCTATGCTCCCGCTTATCGATCGTGACCAATGAAACCCACCTCTCGAGGCTAAAAGAATCCTCCGATACATCAAGGGAACCATTAACTTGGGGATCCGTATCCAGAAGGATTCGGTTTTGAACTAATCGCTTTTAGGACGCTAATCACGCAGGATGCTTAGACTCGAAAAAGTACTTGTGAGCTCTACAATTTCTCGGTGATAAGCGGTGTCTTGGCAATCAAAGAAGCGAGGATTGTACATATTGTCATCAGCGAAGCAAAATATGTAGCCATGTCGCGTGTTGTGCTCAAGTCATCCGGATGAGAACACAACTCAAAGACTATGGTTACGTATTCGATGCGAGAATCGATGTCTGCGACAATCGGTGCCATTGCGATCTCGTGCAACTCGATTCAAGACTCGAAATCAAAGCACATCGATCTTCGCTATCATTTCATCAAGGACCACGTGGAGCAGTGCCGTTGAATTATACTTTGTGGGTGAGAATACCAATTGGCGATCTTCTCACCAAAGCCTTGCCACCCACTAGGTTTAATGAGTTGGTCCACGGATTGGTATGAGGTGTTTGACTCAAGAGGAATTGGATGACCTCTTAAAGCAGTCTTAAAAACCTGTCAAACACCAACACATCTTTTGTAAATAAATTTTTCAAAAACAAAATACAAAAATATAAAATCTTATAAAACATCAAAAATATTCTTCTTATCTATAATCTTTCAACATGGCAAGTACATGTCCTCCTTCAACACTATAATCTCTCAAAATTCAGTATTTTACGATCAAGTGTTGAGGGGGAGAAAATTTTCACTTAACTGTTTCAAAACATCAGTGTACTTGCATGTTTTCATATCTCGGTTGTTTCATTTTACAATGGTGGTGAATATTCTGGTTGAATGACTCTCCTCGGACTAAATGTATAACCTTTCATTATTTCTTAAGTCGAGGGGGAGTGTCGTCAAAGTTTCTTTCTTAAAAAGCTTCGTTTGGTAATCAAAATGGAAGTTAAATGGCTTTGTTTGAAAAAGGAAAAGGTGGAGGGACCAAAGCGCCAAATGCCTAAAATCATTTTAATAAAACCTCCCACCTAACTTTCACTTTACATTTATTACTCAAAACTATCTCATCCTACGCCTAATAATCAAGATTCATATCCGTGTTTTAGATCATCATATTGTAAGTGTTTTCGTTATCTAAGCGTTATTACAAACAATGGCTTTGATTTTCATGAAAACCAACGGCTAAAACTAATGATGTGAGTGATTATGTGTTCTCTCAGACGCGTATGAACACACAATCGATGTGAGTGTGTTTGTGGTGAAATGGTTTGTGTCAAACGTTCCTAATACATCATTAATACCATTCTAACCATCAAAACCCACCCGAAACACGAATTGATGAATTTTGGAAATTAGGGTTTATGAGTCGAATTGGGTATTTTAAATTTGAAGTGTTTTGGTCAAAAGATTGTTGGGTTATGCTTTTGTGTTGTTGAATTGATGATTTCCTAGGTCTCTAACCACCCGTAAACACGAATTGGTTAACAATTTGAAATTAGGGTTTAATGTTCATGACTTTTGGGTATTTTTGATTCTCAACAAACTAAGTGTTATAACTTGGCTTATAGACTCTCAACATATCTTAGAACTACGAATTAGTATGGTGCAAATTCCATGGCTAAAAGTGATCGCGTAAATCTCAACCCTTAGGGTTTTGACCTCACGCGTATGACTTTCACGCATAACGGTTCTAAAAGTTTCATGCCATAAAATGTTGTTAAAATGATGCTTTGTGTTAATATTGATGACTTGATGAACTTATTTCGTGCTTTGCTACGCTTAACACTCGAATCAAGGTCATTTGCAACTCTACGCATAAGGATTACCCTACGGCGTAGTCATGTTACAGCGTAAGAATATTCCCACGCATAACGATTCGCGTAAGGTTCTACAATGGACTACGCGTATCACGTGAAGGATATGCGAACAATGACCTCACGCATAAGGTCTACTCTTCACGAGTACGCCACGCGTAAGGTATATATACGCCTCTGGCGTAAGCTTCACGCATAAGGTCCCTATTCCCACGCGTAACATTTCTTACGCGTAAGTTAGGATCCCTGGCGAAGCTTTAGTCTCACGCATATCTCATTATTGTTTACGCTTAACTTTGCCAAACCACGCAACCTCGGATTGACCTCCATGATGAATTGTTACGTGTACAAACTTGTAAATAAACTAATCATAACGTCACGAATCCAATAATGCCACTAATAAACTTAATAGTTTGATATGTTGTGAACAATAAGTGATAACATAAACTTTAAAAAACTTAAAGTTAACTAACTCACGAAACATTTCACGACGTCATTAGACTATTGAACAAACAAGTGACTTAGGACTCGTAACAATCATTGACACTGTACATTCAATAACTAGACAATAAGACCTTACATTGACTAACATTATGTCTTTTGATATGTTGGTTCTTTTGGCTAATGTTATTTGAGATCACGACATGGTGAACAAATGAATGTGGATGCATCAAGTTCTCTCCATTGCGACATCTATCCTTATGGCTATCCAATGAAGATAGGAAAGAATAATCTCCGTGTTGACTTTGACACCCTCACTTGCTCGAGAATCTTCGTGTTTAATTGCTATTGATATTCGAGGACTCATCCGTATCGAGAATATGCTCACTCACTCGCAACTGTTCACGAGATCTATATCCAGCAGCCGGAACACTATGGAAAGGGTCAAAGGACGGATCACGTGACGGTGACTCGAACCACAAACAAGTCACCATTACACTGCGGACTTAATGGTCGTTCTCCTAATTCTCAAGTCGATCCAACCAAACTATATGCCACACCGTCAAGAGCTCACTCTCCAATTCTTAATCGATATCGGTTATGGCGAGGCTCTGGAGTAATCACCAAGCATTCTCACGTAGAGCTTAAGAGTATTCCTCAACCATGGAGAACTCTACATGATCATCACCAAGTCTGTTTACGGTCGTGACGGTGGCTATGAGCATCCTAAGCTCATGGGCGCAAATATTTTGGGCATTGGTCAACATGAAACACATCGCTATCGAAACTCGATTTGGGATGACATGATGTCATTTCTCAACAAGCTTGGCTCAAAGATTCCCTACATCGGATATACTAAGCTGCTGATCCGAGAGCACTTGGACTTCATCCCGATATTCCCAAGAGGCTCAATGACCCCGCAATCACGATATGTTGACGGAACCTATTCTATCTGTCGAATCAAGGAATCATCTACAAAGAAACAAGGTCTTTGTGTTGCCGTTTCCTTCTAGCGAAGATGTCGAAAGCTCAAGCGTATAAAAGGTATCCGAAGCAGTTAGACAAGGCAAAGTTGGTCATCTCGACGAAAAATCTTACGGAACACCGTAAGAAGAACCGGAAGAGGAAGTGCGGGGAAGTGCAACAAGTATCATGAGTCAAAGGAAGGTTCTAAAGGAATCCTCCTTCTAAAAGGATTGTTCCGTAAAGGAAGCGAACCTATTCCCACACTTGAACCACAAAGAAAACTTAGGGACGAGAGCTCAAGATACCGATCAGATGAAGAGTTTCATTACTCTGCAAGCGCAATCAAGCACCCGCCTCGAGAGTAAAACCTCCAAGTCCTCCAATTTGCCCAAGAAAAGGGAAGACTCAAGCAATTGTACCCTATGATGAGAGCTCGAAGAAGAAGAAGAACAACCGGATAATTCATACATGAAGAAGTTTACAATCGTCGACACCTTCAAAAGTCAAGAATTTGCTAAAGATCAAATGGGTGGCCGGAGGATCAAGTGGTCTTGCCCACTCCTCTCCAGATCCCGATGCGGTTAATCGACCCGATAAGGATCCGTACCACCACCCTTACGCAACAACAACGACTTGTGGAGGATACTATCGATATGACTTTGAGGAACCGAAACCAAGAAGTTTGAGAAAGAAAAGTCTAGAGATGGCGATGATGATTATACAAAGTTTCTTCTAGGCAGTCCAACACACTCAAAGGAGAAACCTCGAAACTCCTAAGGACACAAGTTTCCTCATGTCTCCTCATCATCGACTCTTCATCTCATTCATCACCACCACCATCAAAGAAGTCAACGGATCATCATCCAAATCATGAAGAAACCACCTCGCTCTTGATTTCTCGGACTCATGAAAGAATTGTGAAAGTTGTCCAACAAGTCGGAAAGAAGGACATACTTACGTAAAACCGAATTGGTTTCTTGACCAAATCTGATGACTTAAATGATGAGAAAGACAAGATGCGAGAAGAAAGGGAATATGTTGAAGTTCATGAAGAGTCATCGAAAGAGGAACCGAGCGAAATGATCGAAGGTTACACTAACAAGTACCTTGAGGATATCGTTCCTAAAGTCCAAAAGGAACCGGAGAAGACGAGAAGAGATCATACCCACAAGTTTCTTCTCGACCATCGTCCCGGTGTGACTAGAGAAGTATTTTCGGACAACTCACCCTAACATCGACGCATTGGTTAAACATACAATGGCCAAAGAAGTCGATCTCTCGAATACGAGTTAATCGCTAAACTAGTGATGCAAATGTCAAAGCGATCCGAGCGTTTACTCGGATGAAGCTAAATTTTCGAAGATCTACTTGCTTTTCAACTCGGATCATCATGCAAGGAGTCACCGATCAACCCAAACGGCCAAGAGATGGCGATGATAAGGACAAGGACTCGCATCTAAGCGTCGAAGCAATCGGTGAATCTTCTTGATGCCACCTCTACAACGGACTTCTTCTCAAGAAGTCTCCTCCACCTCGGTCTTCATCGATAAACCTCGGGACGATTCCGAGTTACTACCCCGACTCAAAAACGGTGACTACTTTGAGTATACGGGTGGTGACGATGAAGAGGTCCTTGAGCCCCAACAACAACCCACCTCTCCCAAACAAGGACGAAACCAACATCATCATCTAAGCCTTGAAAAAGAAGAAGGCGCTTCATCGACGTCATATCATGGCTAGATGACGATAAAACTAAAGAATTTGAATGGTTTGCTACACTCGTTAACAACACTCCCTACCCGAAGAAGGTCAAGAATTGGTAGACGGTAGTACCTTGGAGCATGCAAAGATTTTGCAAGAAAGGTTTGGTGAAGAAGATGACGAATCTGAATTGAAGCGCATCAAGAATGATGCATTCCTACTTTGAAAGACAACTCGGAAAGTGCAATCGAGGTTGAATATCACCTTGAAAACATTGCTCGAGCCATGTCTAATAACATGGATTGGCTCAACCCGAAGCAAACATCGATTTCACCAAACAGGACAATCCTCCATATTACACCGATGGTCTCGACCTCTACCTACCATTGGCCAACCCGATCGGCCTAGGTTCCTTTCGGACATTTCTTCAACAAAGACTTAGATTTTCTTCAACACGGTGGCGATGGTTCAAGGAAATACGCTACATCTCGACACTTCCATTCCTGCGCCATATACTCGATTGTATAGCCATCGAGGCGTGCTACCACATGTTCTCGGACAAAGTGGTAGCATATGACCAAGATGAAATGTATGGGATTCATCATTGGCGGAACGCAGAAGAATCTACTGAGTTGCTTGGTCGAAGTCTCAACATGCGGTGTTCGATACTAAAAGTATCGTGGCCATCCAACATGTTGGTCTATCGTCTAAATGGGACTACACTTTTCTCAAGAAGATTATGGTCAAAGACAAGACGAAAGGGACTATGCATTCTCTGAAGTCGACTTTGAGAATTTGAACATTAACGATATTGAAGACATGTACCTTGCCAAAGTTCAAGGTCGCATGAGACAATTTCAAGCGAAGTACAACGTGAATTCATCAAGTCACTTGCTCATCTTCATCGGACGCATTGTCATCAAAGAACGTGTTGAAGATCTTGACTTGCCGTTGAATCATATCGAAGCGTGTCAACCTCACTCCTCCAACGCTGATCTTCCCGACATCAATTACTAACTCAATATCGCTCATCAACAAACCATTCGGAGTTGTTTACCACGGTGAACTTCAAAGAAGCGCTTAATGGCGTGTAGTGAACTTCGTAAATTCGGGATCATACCTTGAAGCGAGTTAGGGATGGATTGGCGTCTGAGGTTGAAAGATATACACACGAAAATTGGGTCTTCTAAGCGGAATTCTCGTGAAAGGAGGGATGTGAGAAGGATCATCACCATGATTGATGAGCAGTTGTTCGAAGGGATCGATTCGAACATTGGAAAGTTTTGTTGGTGGTCGACCGAATCAACATCACCGCTATCAGCATACTGCTCAGTACTCTGGGAACATCATCGCACTTCTGGTACCCTTGAATTGTTTCCTTCATATAATTTTGGATGTGTGATTATATATGTCAATGGCTTGTGCACACATAACGATGTACAACCCGTAATTGTCAAGAAAGGACCCTATAGTGCGCCTCGGTGCCACAATCCTTATAAAAGGAGCGAAAGCTTCTTATTTTGAGTAAAACCTATCAAACCTTTCATTTTCAAGGTTTTGCTCAAAAGACAAGTACTTCCCATATGATTTTAAAACCTCAACCGTTTATATCACTAGTTGAGGGGAGTATTTGTTGAAAACTTTGTTCACAAATTGTTCACGAGTGGTCACTCTTCCCATGACACTCGAAATGGTCATATTTATTCTCTAACGTTTCAAAAATAACATTTTCATATGCCATTTTGAGGGGAGAAAATTGTGTGATAAGAAATATGTTGTGCAAAATGCAAATGAATCATGTACCTCGGACTTAACCAACGAATTGACGGTACTAAAGCGTTAGTAACTCGAAAAGACTTGTCTGGACGGGTAATAATTTCAAGCTAGTTCGCTAGTAATGTAAGCGTGTCTCGCAAAGGACTTGTCCAAGTAGAAAGTACCATTAGAAACTCTTGATAGACATGAACTCGACGGGTATGACAACCTTTCAAGGTTTGTCTACACCTTCTAGGTAGTTATTAGAGCTAGTTGTCACCTAAAAGGCGACAATGTAACTCTTTAACTATGCAACGTAACCGTGTCTCATGGGATTGTCTATCTTGATGGATCAATTCTAAAAGTGCGCTCTTTCCTCCTTGTGCATTTAACCATTAAAACTATTAAGCACATGTGGAGGAGTATTTATGCAAAACTTCATCTCTCACAATGGTTCAAACATGTTTTCATTTACAAACCCTTTGAGAGATATTTTCACATACATTGGTTTTAATGGCAACATAGGTTAGTCATGGAGTTATAAGGTGACTAAGGTTAGGAATAACAGTCCTATGATCGCTTGAGCGGAGGATCTACCCAAGGACACTACCATTAGTTAGTGTTAGAAGTCCTTAGGAGCGATTATAAAAGGAGAAAATGAGAATCGGAGAAAGAAGGAGTTGAAGAATCAAAAGAAATGTAAAGTAAAGGGTGAAAAGAAATAGCCCTCCAGTTATTCAACTTAGGCGGACACGGGTTCAATTCATATACTCTTGATTGTCACTTAGTGACACCGGTATTGAAGATTAAAAGTCGTCATGGACCCGGTGGCGCATGCACTAAACCTTCTTAGCTACTCAAGTTTCTCTCAGCGAAGCTTGTTTCATTCTCACGGGAACCCTACGTAAACTATTGGCTTTCTCTTAGAGATCGCTCGTATTGAAGAAGGAGACCCTCTCCTAGTCTCCGCTTAGGAAAACCAAAACGCACTCTTGAGTCTAGAGCCACGAGATTCATCAAAAGATCTCTTAGGAACACTTGACATTTAATCACTTGATGATCAACAAATAAGATTATCGATGGTTCATATCGAGTCCTTCACGGATCTTAGCAACTGTCGAGAACATTTATGAGAGGTTCACATCCGTGATCCTCGGTGATTGAATGGAAACTCGCCCGGTCAACATCAAGCGACCACAAGAAGTCACTTCGGTAACTCCCGTGGATTACGCGGAGTGTGTCTCAAACGGTCTGATCGTGAGGTGATGCTTGGTATACCTCAATGACTATCCGAATAGATGTACTTGGTACATCGCGTTATCTCACTTGTGGGACTCGGTTCGAGAGCGACCTTTGTAAGAATTAGAGTTGTGTTTTCACACTATGTTGTTAACACTCTCAAGTTCAAACTTGTAAGTCGGAAACCGCTTATTACTAACCGTTTGAAATGTTTTCTTCTTATGGAAGCTACGAGCGGAATGATCGTCTTGATTCTTCTCATGCTCACGCCAACATCATCACTAATGGAAGTTCTATTCAACGAGAACACAACCGTCGAATGATTCTTCGTCAAACCAAAGAATCTACAAAGTCAAAACTTAAAGAACTTCATCGACATTGAATTCCAACGTCAAAGAGCGTGTGAGCATGTTGAAGAATGACGTGGAACCTTTGGAGCAAACAAGGCACACGAAGCGCATCGATCGCACAACAACATACTATCACTTTCACCACAAAGAACAATGATCAAAGAACAAAGTTAAAGATGACGTCGAGCATAACTGTTCAAAGATAACTATCTCTACACCGGGAGATTGTTCGAATCAAGGCAATTCCTTTCACAAGAAAGAAGAATGTCAAAAGGCGTCGAGCTACTATTACATCAACGCCTTCACCGTTTACATTCATATATACTTGAGGGAGATTGTTGGAATCACTCTAAACAAGATTTCAAGTATTTATATTTCATATGTAATAGGTAGCTTTATTATGGCCTTTATGTTTGTTTAAGGTCTAGCTTATGTAGAAGGCCCATAAGCTTAGGCCCAAGCCCATATAAGAAAGGATGGGAACTAGGGTGTTGCCTAGCTTCCTCCTATAAATAACCTTGTAAACTCTCATTTGAGGTTGGTTGTTCAAGTTATTCTCTCATTCACTCTCTTTGCATAACCGGTCATATTATCTTGTGTGTGTGTGCTTATAACTTGTTCATCCGCCTTCATCTCTTCTCTTATAACTTGTGTTTGTAAAACTAGTGACCTAACACAAGTAAACCACAAATATACCAGACAACAAGATAAAGTAAACAAGACATAAGCCAAACATCATACATGGGCCATTCACGTGATTCCATCCGCTAATTCCTTCGAGTTTCGAATCCATTTACTCCAGTTGAAGTTAACATGTTTACACCGATTTGAGATCCATATAGTTGTTAAAAGGCAAAATCATAACCCTTAGGTGTGTATGGTCAGCCAAATCCCTTTGAGGGTTAAGTTTGACAAGTTGTCAGACTTAAGTACTTAGGAATAATTCTAGAAAATCTTAGTTATTCTAAAATGATTCTTGGTGCCCAATAAATATCAAGATCCTAAACTAGATCTCATTCACTCTTCTCTATACGCTAACTGAAAAACTCCCCCTCCCCATGCTCTCCATTCGGTCGAACTTAGGGTTTGGAAAACCCTTAGTCGACTAGTCGACTTTACTCATGTTCGTAATATCTTAACTTGCATATGTTCATAGCTCTAGTTTTGCCTGTGCAGTACCGGTGGATACCTGACACAACCCCAAGTGGTGATTCTCCTCATAAACCCTTTGGATTGTGCAAATAATGAAGCATAAAAAAGAAGAAGGCGATTTTGTGCACCTAGCTGATTGTAGATGAGAATTTGGAGCTTACGTTTTGCAGGAACAAGTAATTAACTCAATTAACACCTTTATTGTGTGTTAGGTTTAGGTTATATATCGAATTAGGAGATCTAGATATTAGAGTTTGGTTTGCATGACCCTTATTTGTTTATTTTTTGTTATGCATGTTTTGGAATAATGTGGGTAAAACATTTTGGTAATTTTTGTGACTTGTTATTGAAAGGATATGACGGATACAGATTGGTTACCACTCGTAAGCTCATTCACCAACTAGGCCATGAGTTGGCTTTTCTATGTGCAAACCACACAATAAGCTTTCACAACTTGCTTTTAAAAAATATCAAAGGGTCACACCGGTACACTAAACAAAACATGTAAACGAAAATAAATACGAGTATACGAAATGAAATGGAGTAAACGAGGAAATGAAAATACGGTGGTGTTTTCATTAAAGGGTTAAACGGTTATTACCCAAAAGTTAACATTTATCCAAGATAAATATTAAGGGGTTATTAATTACAAGAATCAAACAACAAACCCTAAGAGTTGTTTATTTTGATCATCGACCGAACCCAATGAGGAGAAAAAGGAAGTTTATTTCCTAAACAAATTTGAATACTTGTTCTACAAGTATTCTAAATCATTCTCTTGTATCCTATAAATAAAAATGGACTTTCAAGTTTTTCATAACACACACAAAATCCCTAAAATCCTTTTCTCTCCCCCCACCCACGATTGGTTGACTAAGGGTTTCCTAAACCCTAGCGATCACAAACAACCCTAAATCGAGATGGAGCCGATTTAGTCTTTACCATTGTTTTCGTATCTCGCATAACTTGTGTAGGTTCAAGCCCAGGTTCTACCTGTGCAGTATCGGTAGATACCTAGCGCAACTCGAAGTACGGTTTTCTCCTGAAAACCCTAATCTTGGTCGACTATAAAGAAGAAGGCGAACTCACACAGCAGACTGATTCAGAAGCTTACATAATTGCAGGATAACAAGTAAGTCTTCTAAAACACCCTTTATACATGGTTATGGTTAGGTTATATCAATGATTAGGTTAAGATCTTGTTGGTCAAGGTTTTCTGTTTGCATAGCCATGTTATCTGTTTTATTCTGCTGTTCATGTTTTATTGACCATACGAGTAATACCAGAACTATACAACTACATAGTTCCGTGGGGAGGAGGGAGGTTTTTTTTGTCTCGGAACGCAGTCGTTCACTTCACCAGTTGCATATATTGGTATTTTCTTCGCAGTTTAGAGATTTTTTTATTAGCATGTATATTTTTTAAAAGAAACGTTGAATATTTATTAGGTATTTGATAAAAAAAAAGTTTGTTATATAAGAAAGGGTGAAGGCTGAATATACGTAACAAACTTTCTCAAATATACCGATGTACGTAACATACTTATTTTATTATTAACATCGTAATATACTTTCAAATACTCACCAATGTACGTAGTATTGACAAAGTTACCAAGTTTTAAAGTTACAACATTGGTCACTGTCGTTTGCATTCACTTTCACCGTTAGTCATTTGACATTTTTCACTTAAAAATTACGATACGGTCCTTGTAGTTTGCTTTGACTTTCACCATTAGTCCTTTGTCTTTCATCTTTTTATATCGTTTTCTGCGTTTTTATACACATTTTTACATATTTTATACATTTTTACACACGTTTTATATACATTTTTACACATTTTATACACGTTTTATACATGTTTTTATACACGTTTTATACACGTTTTATAAACTTTTATACACTTTTTACGTTATTATACACATTTTATACAAGTTTGTACACGATTTTTATGCGTTTTTACACGTTTTATATCGTTTTTACATGTTTTATAAGCGTTTTTACACACGTTTTTATATCGTTTTTACGATTTTACTTGCGGTTTTATACACATTTAAAAAAAAAATTTCTAAACGTGTATAAAAATGTGTATAAAACGTGCATAAAACGATGTAAAATGTATAAAAACTATAAAACCGTGTATAAAAAGTGCATAAAATCGTGTAACGCATATACAATGTGTGTAAAAACATATAAAATGTAAATAAACATATATAAAAGCGTAAAAACATATATAAAACCGTGTATAAACGTGCATAAATTCGTGTAAAAACATATATAAAAACGTGTGTAAAGACGTGTATAAAAACGTGTAAAAACGTATAAAAACGGTACATAAAACCGTGTATAAAAAGTGTATAAAAACGTACATAAAACCGTGTATAAAAATGTGTAAAAAATGTACGTGTAAAAAACGTGTATAAAAAGTGTATAAAAACGTGTATAAAAACATGTATAAAAACGTGTAAACAACGTGTATAAAAATGTGTAAAAAAATGCATATAAAAAATGTGTAAAAGCGTGTAAAAAATGTATAAAAGCAGTAAAAGCATTATATAAAAAAGTGAAAGACAAAGGACTAATGGTGAAAGTCAAAGCAAACTACAAGGACCGTTACTGTAATTTTTTTAAGTGAAAAAATGTCAAATGACTAACGGTGAAAGTGAATGCAAACGACAGGACCAATGTTGTAACTTTAAAACTTGGTAACATGTCAATATTACGTACATTGGTGAGTATTTGAAAGTATATTACACATGTTAATAATAAAATAAGTATGTTACGTACATCGGTATATTTGAGAAAGTTTGTTACGTATATTCAGCCTTCACCTTATAAGAAAATCATAAAAGTTAAAACATTTTAGTAATTTTTGTAACTTGTTACATAATTCAGGAAGTGTTTTGGTACATCATTGACTTACATAATAGTAGACTAGAAGGTACCGAACGCGATGCGGTGGCGGCACGACGACTATTTATGTGAACAAATGTTTTGAGGTGGTGATGTGATGAGATGGTGGTGACAATGACGGCGATAAGTATAGTTATATGTGTTTCTTACCGTTTAGTGAATTCGTTTCACAACACTTGAATGTATATGTGTTAGTTGTAAGTGTTTGTTTGGGTTACCGTAACTTTCACGCGACATCATTATTCCCGTATATAAAATACCCTCCAATCTCTTACGCGTCAAACACTCCCCAAAAGTATATGATTTTGTGAATCAAGATTATATTGATTGGAATAAATGAAATAAAGGTTAAAGTTGTAAAATATTGAATTAAAATAAAATAAACCCACTAAAAATATAAAACTAAAACTCATAAAATATATTAAAATGGATGTTGAATTAAAGAGCATAAAATTTTAAAAAATATGGTGAAAATAGATTATAATATAAATAAGTAAATAAAAAGATATTTTAATTTGAAAATAAAGATGAATTTTTAGTTGAGAAGTGACACATGTCATTTTATAATGGAGCTCCTTATCTTAATTTTTGGTGGTTAGGAGTTGTTAGAAACTTGGAGTTTGTTAGAAGTTAGGATTGGAGTTTGTTAAAGTGGCACGTACGCCATCTCGTGATTGGGCTCTTATCTTAATTTTACATGCGTTATAATATATCTTTCCATAATAAGCGAGTAAAAAGTCTGATTTTTAAGCTTCTAATTTTAGCCTAAACAATCATCATCTTATAAAGTAGTATAGATATATATAATTTCAAAATTCCAACTTACGTAACTCACGGTATAGTTGGTAGTAATTATAACTTGGTACATAGTGACTTTTTTTTTTTTTATAATCTCTCGGTTTCATAATGAGTATCAACCTTACTAGTTTAGTCTAAAAATAAGTGTTTTATTTAAGGTTTTAACCAATTAAAGAATTTTCAGAGAATAAACTTGACATCTTATTAATTGATTAATTGACACTGATTCTCCTAAAATTGTATGACATGATTCTAATGAACGTTTATTATGTGATCGACTTGAACGTATAGTGTTAAAAGTATCGTTTTACTTATATCGAAAATGCATATTTATGTCGATAAAAGTATAACTATAATGTAAGAATCACTCCCACGAGATAGTGGTGGCGACCAAAGGAGAAATGCATAATGGGAAAACATGAACCATTCTTAACGCTATTATTAACATCATTAGATTATGGGTCCCCAAGTAGGCTTTTCTCGTTTACTAATCACACAAAATGAAAACTTACGAACTTCTTGCAACTTTTTTCTTTTGATAAAAGCATTAACTTTTTTTGTAGTACAATAAAACATTTATGTAAAAAAACGAAAAGAAAAAACATTGAGTTAGAGACATGAAAGTGAAGATGCTTTTTGAGCAGAAGTCAATTGAAATCCATGTCGAAGGCCATGCCCATGCAGTTGCACTGTCACCAATGCCCACGCCTATAAAACCTCTCGTACTTTTTTTTCCTCAACCCTCATCATTATTTTATTCATTTTTTAAATTTTCGTACATCTTTTCATCTCTCACACTCATTTGTAAAAAATATATAAAATTGTTAATTTGAAGGTGAAGCTAGTCAGTTAGTCAGGCAAGGCATGGTCTGACTGGTCTCCTCCACCATCTCCACTGTTTAGTTACATACAATATATAGTTAGGGTTCAACCATGACACTATAACAAAACAATAGTGTATAGATATTATTTTATATGATATGATATGTTAGGGCTTCAAGAGAATTGTAGTATATGCTAAACTTGATCTCTGCTTGAGTGTCGGCTTAAGCTAAATGCAAACTAATTTGATATCTCGATTGGTATACATTGATCCGGACTCGAGTTTGAGTCAAGAAAAATTCAAGATTAACTTGAATAGCTAGAAAACACATGTACAAGATAACCAAAATATTTCAAGTATATATATGATGTTTGAAATGCTCTATAACAATGCTTTATAACAACTCGGTTCTAAAGGGTTTAAATCTACGCGGATACTCTAACCTCGTGCACCATTTTGGATGTCAACAATAATATTTTGCGTCAATTCCATAATAAAACGTATATTCACAAATTTCATGCTATATTCTAACAATAACAAAGTTAAGTTATACCTTTAATAATTAGAACCAAAACCTTACGGCCACTAAAAAAACAACAAAAATCTGACTGAGAATGCCTCTTATAGTCAAGTTTTATAGTCGTGTTCATGGTTTTGTACACACGTACTGTACATTGTCTTGTTAGTTAGTGACATAGATGGATTATATGAGTAGATGCGTATATTTAGGTTGTGATAAAAAGAAGTGGATAGAAAAAGGAGGTGAAATGACAATACATAGCGGAAACGAACTAGCATATATATTCATCAATTCATGCAGCAAGATATTCAACACCAGACGACGGGGCCACTATTTACATCTTTAGAATCTTGTCCTAAGAAATGCAAGGTTTCTAAAAGATTTCACTCTTTAAATAAATCATTTGAATGAGTTGACTCATAAAAGCTTTAGAGTATTCAGTATTTACAATGAGTTAAGTTAATAAAAGTTTTTCCTTATTATAAAAAGTTATTTAGAAATATTTTTAGCATTTCATTAATAGTTTTTTTTGAAAAGTTTTATACAAAGACTTGACAAACATCAAGTTTTTCTAAAAAACTTTACTAATAAATATACTATGCATTGAATGCATTAAATGATTCAAGTCATTGAAGACTTAGAGGGATAGGAGGTGATATGCACACCACAACAATCATGCATAGCAGTGTTGTACTGTGTGCATCACTTGTATGATTAATCGTGAAAGAATCAAAAAATATGATATGCATATCAACACTCATTATGGAGAATGACTTTTAGTAAATAGCTTGGTAAATCGTTTGATAACAAATGACACAAGTCATACCAAATGGCTTGTGTCCCAATGGTATCTTTCATTGTGTGAGAAACTCCCTAACCAAATGTTTGTAGATTCAAGTCCTGCTTAGTACATGAGAGATAGTTTGTGGTTGTATATTGTGAGATAAATAGTTGTTGTTCCAAAAAAATGACACATATGACAACTGACATTTTCAGATTAATATTTAACCATAAACTTGAATGTTTTATTCTAAACACGTGAATACTTGACTTTACGTATAACCGCTAGGTTATCTCACGTATAACAAGAAACAACTTTGAACGTATTTCATCAATATACTAAGTTTAGTCTACGTTTATCAAGTACACTATGACTCTTATGAGCATGTGTTATAAGTCATTTGTATTTAGTTTTATAAATTTTACGTAAATCATCTAAGACTTGCATTGGTTGGTCCCAAACAGTCAGGATTATTACACAAGTCAACCACTTGTGAATGGTCAACCGTAATAAAAGTCGACAACTTGAAAACCAAAGCAATTAAGTCCGGAGGAGTTTAGTGTTTCCCGGTCGTTAAGTCCCAACGAGTTGTGCGATTAAATCTAAGCGTGTAGTGATCGGGTGATATTGAGCAGGAATGGGTTAATGATAATACTAGATGAAAAAGGAAAATTCTAAAAAACTTTAAAAAGAAACTTAAGAAAAATATAAAAACATATATTAATAATAAACAAAATTAAAACTAAATTATATTTAAAGTATCGATTTTTAAATTTTGATTTTTCTTTTATAAATTTGAATTAAAACTAATTTTAAACTTTAAAACTATATTAAAATACTAAAATTTATGAAAATAAAGGGAAAATTGTAAAAATATTTTTAAAAATCTAAAATAACTAAAGAGAATTTTCAAAACTAATTTGTATTTTTCGATTTATATTCTAATTTCTATGAATTAAAAACTATTTAAAACTAATTAAATGCTAAAATTACAAACTAAACTAGGAAAATTATGGAAAAATATTTTTTGGCTTTTATATTTATCTTAACCTATGAAAATTGAAAACTTATTTTTTGAAGCTTTTCCGATTTATTTGTATTAAAAGTTAATTAAAAGTCTTAAAACTATTTTAAATAAGGAAAAATAGCAAACAGTGATGAAAAATTATGAAAAATTCAGAAAAAGTCTAAAATATTATTCTAAATCTATGAAAAATATAAAAACTAGGGCTTATGTGTGAGAATATGAATCTGTAGTGCAAACTGATTAAGAATAAGCACTAAAAATAAGCAAATAAGCACTAGAAAGCACAAAATGAACACGAAGCTAGATTAAGCTATAATACTCTAAAAGAACCTAAATCAATTAGCCTACACCTCTAGATTACTAAGGATACAAGCTAATTAGTACAAAATCAAACTAATGATTTCGGTCCACCAGGAGTGAGGTACCATCCTAGTTGGAACCCAAAACCAAATACCACAATCTCAACCTAAAGACGGCAAGGAATTCTCAAGACCAAGAATTAGCCACAAGCTCCCATGAGCTTGTTGTGAGGTCGGAACAAACTGATTCACACTCGATTAACATTGAGTGTGTGCAGGCAAATCGACCCATTTGCAAGCTATTAAGAACTTATAGATTATTGAGAAAATTTCAACAAAATCGGTTTCCAAAACTTGACCAAGCGAACTTGTTAAGTCCAAAATTTCACTTGAATTGAACCAATAATGAATCAATGAAAATTCCACAAACTTTGGTGGCGAGTTTTCCAACTTTTGACTTTGAACGAAATGAAAAGTTGACTTAAGTGAGATTTGAATCAATTTTGACCGAGAATGATTTATTAAGCTAAAGTGAAACTAAAATAAGCTATTCTTGAATTCTAAACACAAATCAAGCTTATGATCTTTAAAAATTAAGATGAAATTTAGAACCTACTCGGTGTGATTTTGACTTTTAGAGTTCGATGTTCAAAGTAATGATTTATGTGACTCAAATTCCTAGGATAACTACGCAATATCAACACACTAATCCTATCTAGAATCATCAAGATCCAAATGAACTACTGCTTTTTGCAAATTACTCTACCTAAATGATTATCTAGCTTATGACTTTTGAGAATCAATGAAACCTGCAAATTAAATGTGCGAATCTAAACTTAAGCTAACAACAAATTTAGACGAGATGATTTAGACTAATGAAAATATACTAGTATTGAAATAGGTAAAGTACTTGATAACGCTACACGCGTCGTTCGGGGTCAAGGAAACTTCCTTTTCTTCGAGCAAGTTTTATAACACCCTAAGCGATGAACCTAATCGTTGTAGTGTAGTAATTAGGGTAAGCCACGGGTATTGATATCATTCTCTAGGGAATAGGAATGCTAGTAAGGAGTTACTACGCTAAGGTTAAGGTTGAGGAAGATTATTTTTATCTTTTATGTTTTTAGAAAATGGAAAGGTACGAATCTCGGGTATTGGATTTGGGGTTTGGTATTTCTACCGATTACTCTACTATTATCTAATTATCTAAACTAAGGTTTTGGGAGTCTATGTCTAATTAATGTGTGCTCGTATGATAGTTTAAAGATGTGTTTACTTAGTTTGTATTACTCCTTAATTATCTCTATTGATGGTTGAGTGTCACGTCTTATTCCTAGTTGCGTTGTGTTTCTAAAGTTGTAGGGTATCGTTTCTCCCTAACTCTTTGAACTTACCAAAGGGTCTTGTCTACAAACCCACTAGAGATTATAAACTCCTACTCTAAGGCACTCTTTGGATGGTTTAGCCTACAATTACTCATGTAATCATATTCTAAGGTTCACAAAGATGAATCAAGCATTAAGTACACAACGAATGACCTATCGCATTACTAGATCATTAATCAACTAAGATAAGAAACAACCAATCAATATTTAATAATTAAGTTTCATACTTCCTAAGCAAACACACAAATAAATTAGCGGACATGGAGAACATGCAAGCATACACACAAATAATCAAAGACATAATTGAAATAATGAAGCAAAGACTTATCTTGATGTAAGATAGGGTTTAAAACCCTAAAATCTTGTACAAGACACCTTATGTTCGGTTTTAGGTTTTACTCAAAGACTCTCCACACAAAACCGAAAAATTCGGATTCTATATATAAGATTACATATGCGACGGCGTCACCTTATGTTTAGTGACGCCGCCGTGTCGCCGCCATTAGGGTTTCGTCTTGGCCACGTTAACCTTGCAACGGCGTCACCTTATGTCCGTGACGCCGTCCTCTTGACCGACGTCGTCGGATTGCATCTAGGCCATCCGAGTAGCGACGGCCTACTCTTCCATAGCTAGACGTCGTCACTTGAAAATACGAGTTTTGAGACCGAGTCGTCACAATAATTTTGGGACGGCGTCGCCATTAGCACCGACGCCGTCGCCTTCTACTTTCAAAGAATCGTGAGTGTCTCGATTTTGACTTTGGCCATTTTCTTCATATATTCGCGCCTTTTCGTCCAAATAAGTGCCATTCCAGCATTTTGCCTTCACGAGACCTAAAAAGTGAAAAGGAACGATATTAAGCAATAACGGATACAAAAGTGATCAAATAAGGACTTAAACGACCCTCAAAATGGTACCTTTTAAAACCTTATCAAATATCCCTACACTTGTTATTTGCTTGTCCTCAAGCAAATGTGCTTTTAACCAATTAATTTATAAGTTAAGGGTCATGAAGCATTAATTCAAAACGGTCCACAACACATATAAGCCCATAAAAGTCATAACAAGCACGGAAATTACATACTAGCACCTCACATGGGGTGTTTGGATACTCACATCTCTCGGTGTATAAATGAAATATAACAATATAGGAAATGGAAGATAAACACTCATTAACCGGTCCTAGTACATAGATTACCATAGGCTTGAGAATAGATCAAACCTCCATCGCTTTGGCGTAAGCACCTAGGAAAGACTATCAAAGAGGTCTTTAAAGGGTTGTAACGTTAGGCTTACGGTAGGGAAATAAGGGTTTGGTGGGATAGGCTATTTAGTGGTGGTAAGTCAAAAATCTCTATGTTAAATGCATATGAAGAATGGCGTTGCTAAGCCAAGACTCGACACTCTAAAACTCTAGATAACTGAAATAAACAAACATAAATTTAAAGGATAGATGTAGGATGGTAGCCCTTTTTTTTTTTTTTTTATCACTCTATTTTTTTCTTTTTCTTTTTTTTTTTTTTTTTTTTTTTTTTTTTTTTTTTCATACACTTTTACTCTACCATCCTCTATGATAACATCAAAATACTAGGGATTTCTGGGCATATCCTACACTTGAGTTTTATTACTCTAACACTAAATTGACCCGAATTGAAAAGATCAAAACACTTGGGGTACATTATTATGCAAACAAAGGGAATTTGAATTTAACGTTCCCTTCCGTCATTTCATAAACTTTAACTTTTCCCATGAATCCCAATCATCCCAAAGCGTATACAAAGGATATGACTTGACTTAACAACTTATGCAAGTAACTAGATAATTGAACTAAGGGTTTAGGGTGATAACAAACATTTGCACTAAAAGTGAGTGCATAAGGGGTAGGCTAAGGCGATTTGGTTGTATATTTGGGGTGGGGTGTAAACAATGCTCTTCATTGATATTCTGAAAACCGAAACATCACGAGAACCGCGAAAAGGATAGGCTCGAGGGGTTAACTAGGGGTATCGTGTACTAAAGATGAGTACAACGCAAAGGTGTGGGGAATTACTCAACCGATATGGAAGAAGTAATTATATTACGGTATCAAACAAGGGTTATCCTAATGCCTCTTATCATTTAGTTATTCCTAACTACACAAGTGTAGCCTCACTTGCGATCTCGAATGCATCACAAAACAAGTTCTAGAATCTAATATACTACCGGTTCACACTCTAAGCATTAAAGATGAATGCTTTAATTCCTACTAATCTAAGGGCGATCCTCACATTTTGGGTGGAATTTGGGTGGTAAGGGTTTTGTGCTAGTCATGCAACTTCCTATCCGTGAGACGCTTTTGTTAAGACTAATGGCCCACTCCTATATGTCATGAAAAATTTTAAATTTGGTGCCAAAATTACCCTAACCGACATTTTCTCATGGTTTATTACACAATCACAATTGGACAAAGCAAATAGTCAAGGATAAGCATAGTTTCAAAGTTCCGCTTTATTTTCCCTCCCTATACTTAAACCGAACATTGTCCCCAATGTTCCCGAAAGTATCAAAGTTATGATAAAAGAAGGTAATTAAAACGAAAGAAACTAATACTCCCCGATTAGCTCGGTAGGATCCGTGTAAAGTGGTGGTTAGATCCTTTTCAAGAAGAATTATGCGTGAAAAGCTCCTTTCAATCTTATGTAGCTTCTTCGTGACAAATTAAACTCGCACACTTGAAGAAAGCAACGAAACCTTCGCGTAAAATCGGCGGTAATAATATATATAAGACTCGATTTAAACTAGGATATAATGCTTGTGGAATGGATGTTTACTGAATTTCTAAGAAAATTAAGACCGAAAATTCCAAAAATTTATAAGTAGCTCGAAAACGAGAAAAAGTAATCGATGTTTTACTCCTTTTCCGCAACGCCATCGAGTTATCCCGACAAAAGCGGTGCGATTTTCGGAAAAATTTCGGAAAATTTACATCTTTAGAATCGGAAAAATTTCGCAAAACATCCATTATGACTCGATACAAGCATTTGACTCGAACAAACAAACATAAATATCTTTTAACTAATTGTTATTCTCATGTTTACGTTTCTTTTGAAAACGTGTGTAATCCTCCTACACTTATCCCTTATGTAAAATACCTTTATATGCAATTAAGACGAAGTTAAAAACAAAATAAAGCATTTTACAAATTTAAACATGAGGATAAAGAATTAATAAAAGATATGTGACACTAACAAGCAAACAATTAAGCATGGGTTGCCTCCACGAAGCGCTTTTCTTTATTAAAGAGTCTTGTAGCTAGACTCATAGTCGTGCTTCTACGTTTTCTCACCACCGTCCTCTTGACGGCCTCTAATGGGGATTTCATGTTGTAGAAGTGCCCTATAATGCGCTTCTCTAAGAGTTCATCCTCTCCCCAATCGGTCCTATATTCGGTCCTAGGCTCAAGCAATCCTTGTAGAATCCGAAAATCTTAGCCATAACATAATCAACACCTTTCTCCCTATCCTCATCATTCCTATAATAGACCGATAGTTTAAGTTCCTTTTCATCATTAGAGTGATGAAAACTTCTCAATCTTAAACGGCATTTGGTAAGCTATGTCATCGGTCTCATTCTTGAATCGCACTACTCTAATGAGGGTCATAGGTCATCCGGTGCTTTCTATGAAAGGTTTTCCTAGAATAACATGGGACAAGCTAGGGTCTATGGCGTGCTAATATCATCCACAATTATGAAGTCCGTAGGAACGTGAAACTACCTACATAAGCGGGCAATCCCTTAACTCTACCAAGGAAATTGCAACTAACATTAGGATCATTGGGGTCTTGCCTAGTTGGAATAGGCTTCTTCAATATCCAATTGTAGTAGGTGCTAGTCATTATGTTGATTGGGGACTTGCGATCAATGTAAGCTTTGCCACAAAAGGTGTCCTATGACACATGGTATGTTAAGATTCCAAGGGTTCCCAAACTTAATTCGAGGACTTTTCCTAACATACATGTGACGGAGGTCACGCACAAAGTGAGGGTGGCGAGATAGTTCTTCCGTAGGAAATTTGTTGAAATAGTCAATGTCTACTTCATCTACTTCCTCGGGTGTTTCCTCATCTACAAGTGTATAGTCCTCTTCGTCATTTGTTTCATTAGTTCCAACTAAGGCGATGGTATTGACGAATTGGACATACTTTAGCTTGCTTGGATCCTTAATCTCTATGCACGAAGGCTCGGGAGTTGAGATAGCACTAACCTTCTTATCATTAGCTATGGCTTTCAAAAGGTTGTCTATTTTCCTATCCATCTCGGCTTGTTGATTATTAAAGCGGTCCGAGAGCTTAGCCATTTGGGTTTCTTGGGATGCAACTAGGTTTTGCAACATCCTTCGATGTTTTGTTGGTTAGGACCGTTAGGTGGGGGCCATGAGAAATCATTAGAAGTGAATTCTTTGTTTTGTCCCCAATAAGCGTCGGGCTTGTTTTTCCATGCTTCACGGGTTTCATTGAAATTCCTAGGTCCGGGTGTTGTAGGAATCTTCCTCCGCTCCATTAATACGCGAGGATGCGTAGTCAATGGAAGCATGTTCGGGGATCGGTGCTAGTGCGCGTGTTATGAGGATCACAAAGCGGCTCGCACGAGGAAGAAGCTTTGTTCACATGGTGTGAAGATTTAGGATTTTCGTAGGAACTCATGAGGAATTTAACTTGATCTTCAAGTTCGATCATCCACGGTCGGGAGGAGGCAAGGAGATTGCCTTAACGGTTTTGGGCAGCTCACGGGGTCATCCCAACTTTCGTTGTCATAGAGGCGAGATCCTCTATTATCTCCCATGATTCTTCTGCGGTGAAATCACTAAGTTTTCCACCGCCGCTTGGTCAATGGATCGCTTAGTGGGGAAGTTGACATGATCATAAAAGATTTGGACTTGGAGCCAAAGATCAATGCCGTGATGAGGACTTTATGAAGTAAGTCCTTGAATCGGGTCCATGCTTCAGAGAGATTCACCTTGACGTTGTTGGAACATCAAGATGTCATTCCTAAGCTTAGTGGTTCTCCCGGTGGGAAAAATTGAGCAAGGAAGCGAGAAGTAAGATCATCCCAACTTGAGATGGAGCCGGCGGGAAGTCGCTCAAGCCAATTACTAGCTTGGTCCCGTAGAGAGAATTGGAAGAGACGCAGCGCGTGGTCTCCCGAGTAGTAGCATCAAGGTCGATGGAATCGACGATTTTGAGAAATCCTCGGATGTTGATTTGGATCTTGAACGAAGT
Source organism: Chrysanthemum lavandulifolium (assembly GCA_022545495.1). Taxonomy (NCBI): domain Eukaryota; kingdom Viridiplantae; phylum Streptophyta; class Magnoliopsida; order Asterales; family Asteraceae; genus Chrysanthemum; species Chrysanthemum lavandulifolium. The sequence continues at coordinate 187,873,953 of CM040242.1, forward strand.
CCATGGAATCACATCCGCTTTGCACCAACCGGATGGTGTCGGATCGCAGGCCGTAGTTTGGGCTTGGTCGGGAAGCTCAATGGTGTTCCTATAGCCTAGGTGGCTTGGTCTCGAGTATTCACCAAGAGTACGGGCTCTTGGCGGGTCATTTGGTGGTGGGTTGATGAATGGTAGTGGGTTATCACCTTCCATGATGAAAAGTGATGAGGTTACTAACAAAGGTCATGAAGAAGGGGATAGAATAAGAGAAAGCTAAAATAAGAAAAAATTTACTTGATAGGAATCAAGTAAAGAAACCTAAACGGTGGACTACTAACTAGCTATTCTATTCCCGCAGTGGCGCCAAAAACTTGATAACGCTACACGCGTCGTTCGGGGTCAAGGAAACTTCCTTTTCTTGAGCAAGTTTTATAACACCCTAGGCGATGAACCTAATTGTTGTAGTGTAGTAATTAGGGTAAGCCACGGGTATTGATATCGTTCTCTAGGGAATAGGAATGCTAGTAAGGAGTTACTACGCTAAGGTTAAGGTTGAGGAAGATTATTTTTATCTTTTATGTTTTATGAAATGGAAAGGTACGAATCTCGGGTATTAGATTTGGAGGTTTGGTATTTCACCGATTACTCTACTATTATCTAATTATCTAAACTAAGGTTGTGGGAGTCTATGTCTAATTAATGTGTGCTCGTATGATAGTTTAAAGATGTGTTTACTTAGTTTGTATTACTCCTTAATTATCTCCTATTGATGGTTGAGTGTCACGTCTTATTCTTAGTTGCGTTGTGTTTCTAAAGTTGTAGGGTATGCGTTTCTCCTAACTCTTTGAACTTACCAAAGGGTCTTGTCTACAAACCCACTAGAGATTATAGACTCCTACTCTAAGGCACTCTTTGGATGGTTTAGCCTACAATTACTCGGTAATCATACTCTAAGGTTCACAAAGATGAATCAAGCATTAAGTACACAACGAATGACCTATCGCATTACTAGATCATTAATCAACTAAGATAAGAAACAACCAATCAATATTTAATAATTAAGTTTCATACTTCCTAAGCAAACACACAAATAAATTAGCCGGACATCGAAAACATGCAAGCATACACACAAATAATCAAAGACATAATTGAAATAATGAAGCAAAGACTTATCTTGGTGTAAGATAGGGTTTAAAACCCTAAAATAATGTACAAGACACCTTATGTTCGGTTTTAGGTTTTCACCCAAAGACTCTCCACACAAAGACCGAAAAATTCGGATTCTATATATAAGATTACAATGCGACGCGCCACCTTATGTTTAGTGGCGCCGCCGTGTCGCCGTCATTAGGGTTTCGTCTTGGCCACGTTAACCTTGCGACGGCGTCACCTTATGTCCGTGACGCCGTCCTCTTCCTCTTGACCGGCGTCGTTCGGATTGCATCTAGGCCGTCCGAGTAGCGACGGCCTACTCTTCCATAGCCGGACGTCGTCACTTGAAAATACGAGTTTGAGTTACGAGTCGTCACAATAATTTTGGGACGGCGTCACAATTAGCACCTGACGCGTCGCCTTCTAATTTCAAAGAATCGTGAGTGTCTCGATTTTGACTTTGGCCATTTTCTTCATATATTCGCCTTTTCGTCCAAATAAGTGCCATTCCAGCATTTTGCCTTCACGAGACCTAAAAGTGAAAAGGAACGATATTAAGCAATAACGGATACAAAAGTGATCAAATAAGGACTAAAACGACCCTCAAAATGGTACCTTTTAAAACCTTATTATCAATCTGATTTGACAATTGTAGTCTAGCTGCAATTTAACTAATCTAAACCGAACCAAACATCACTATCCTAAACCAATACCTGATTCAAACACCATTATGACTATATCAACCAAAATAGAATTTCAAATGATCCAAATTTTATTTAACCCAAAATTCACCTATTTTGACAATTTTGTTGACCAAGTCAACCAAGTTTGTTGAACCCAAAATTGATAAGCTTGATTCGTTGAAGCTATTTACTTGCACTTGAGTTATAAGCTTATATAAGTTGTAATAAAGCTATTTGAAGCTTGATGCTTAGCAATGTTAAAACAGATTTGATTATAGAAAATGGAAACATGAAACTTAACCAAACTTTGAATTAGAACTTGAAATGAATTACAATGATACAAAAGCTTAGTTTTAGTACAATGAAGGTTAAAATTACACTTTAGAACTTACTTAAGACATAAGGATTACAAAGCGACATATATGAAAATTAAAACTAAAACTACTCCTCATATCTCCTTTTCTTCCTCTATTTATTCAACAAAAGTGCTTCCACGTGTCCACCGAGCATATCCCATCTTTTAGAACCATTGGATTATTAGAGCTCATATTAGCCATTGATGAGATTTTGCGCGGAAAACTATTTTGCAAGTTGGTACCGATGACTTGGAGGAAGGAAGGAGCATTTAATGCATTTGTTTTGGGGTGTTTGGAGGGTAGGAATAAGGTGGGTGGTGATGATGTGGGAAGTGTTGGAGGTGATGATGAGGAAGAGTGTACCGTGAGGGTGGAGTTGACCAAGTTTGGGCAGTATTAATAGGGGCGGGTTCAAGGGTTAAGAGGGTTGGGCTTGGAATTAATGGATTGGGTTTAATAATTTGGGGTCCGGTTTGGTTTTAGGATTTCAAGGACCATACTTGTAAATTCGAAAATTGGAGGACCAAAGTTGTACATCTTCCAAAATAAACAAAGGGTGAAATTGCAATTCCCAAAAATCTAGGGACCATACATGTAATTTCCAAAGTTTATTATAAGGACCATTTTGACAAGTTTGAAGTCGAGGACCAAAGGACTAAAATATTAATTTTCACCAAATTTAAAATGACAACATATGATTTCAAAAGGACCTTTGGTGACTTTTCTTACAAAACAAATGCCTAGGGACTAAATTTGACAAGTTTTGAAAGTCGAGGGCCTTTTATGAAAAATTATGCAAACTTTGTTAACCGAGGACTAGATTTTACACATTTTGCATAAAAAACATATAAAATACAATTTTGGGATATTTTAAGACTTTTCAAAGTGTTTTAAATGTTTTGCAGATTCAGATTGAATAAAAATGATGAGTATTTAGACACTCATCAATCCCCACACTAAACTATTGCTAGTCCCTAGCAATCTTTTGAGAAAACTTAATGGATTTGAATCTCTTTACCAAAATCCATTACTCGAGTAGCCAATTGTTTTAGTTCAAGTAAGAACCTTGGTACAATGATAACCAAATGATTTTGAGCAAATCACCGACTTTCAACGGTTTTGATTTGTCTTTACGAAGCCATTTGCTACGGACTAGCCAACTCTTAGATAAAATATCTTTGGTGAGTCGATTACCAATTATGGTTTTCCAAGCGCCTTTACCACAAGCCATAAACTTGCGGGCTAGCCAACTCTTCACTAATTAAAGATATGGTGGTGAACACCATACAATTTTAGGCAAATTGCAAGCCGTCAACGGATTTGAGATATCTTTACCAAGAGCCGTTTGCTCTGGATTAGCCAATCCTTTTGTTTATTAGACATGGCGGATCGATAATCGTAAGTGAGTAAGTGCAAAACACTTAAAAAAAAAAAATTTTGGCCAAAAATGGGGAATTGGGTGGTATAATTACATGATAAAATTCGTGAGAATTCCCCACACTAGAAATGAATATTGCCCTCAATATTCAAAGTACCCGCGGTTATGCCGAAACATAGAACGAAAAGGGAAATACTACGGCCATTATTTTGATTTTTTTTTTTTTTTTTTGAATGAAACTTTATATACAACAATGGGCAACTCCCCACACTAGGGTGGTAGAAAGTAGAAAGAAGTCGAAATATGGGTGAAAACCCATATGGTGTGCTATTTTTTGATTCCCGAGTCGCTAGCATGACTCGATCCCCGCATTCATTGGTTCATGGGGAAAGTTTGTAGATCCGGACAACCACGGTGGAATGTCCTCTCCAAAATAGTGCTTCAATCGATGACCATTCACTTTAAAATTTGGACCATCGGGTTGAGATAACTCAATGGTTCCATAAGGAAATACTTTAGTGATGGTGAATGGTCCGCACCGTGGGATTTTAGTTTTCTGAGAAAATCTTCAATCTTGAATTAAAAGAAGGACTCGATCACCGACGTTGAAAACGCGGTTCTTGATTTTGAGTCATGAATCTTCTTTGTCTTTTCTTTGTAGATCAAAGAGTTCTCGTATGCTTGATCACGGAGTTCATTTAATTCATTCATTTGAACTTTCCGGTGATCACCACCGTCTGAATATCGAAGTTGGCATGTTTCAAAGCCCAAGATGCCTTGTGCTCAAGCTCAATCGGTAGATGACACGCCTTTCCGTACACTAGCTTGTATGGAGTACACCGATGGGTGTTTTATAAGTCGCACGGAAGGCCCAGAGCGCGTCATCTAGCTTATCCGACCAAGAGGCACGGTTTTCGCCTCCGTCCTCTCGAATTCTTTTAATTCCTCGGTTGGAAACTTCCACTTGCCCACTTGTTTGGGGTGGTGCGCAGAGAGACACGGTGAGTTACACCATACTTTTGCATGACTCTATCAAATTGGTCATTGCGAAATGCGTACCACGATCACCGATTATAGCTCGTGGAGTTCCAAACCTAGCAAAAGAGATTTTAAGAATTTCACAACAACTCGGGCATCGTTGGTAGGTAAAGCTTTCGCTTCAACCCATTTTGACAAATAGTCAACGGCCACAAGTATGTATTTGTTTCCTCGAGATGAAGGAAATGGCCCCATAAAGTCAATGCCCGGATGTCAAAAATCTCACACACTTGAATGGCTTTTGCGGCATTTCATTTCTTTGTGAGATATTTCCGTGACGTTGACAAGCGTCACATGTTTTGACAAATTCGTGGGCATCCTTGTAAATCGTGGGCCAATAAAATCCGGAATCAAACACCTTCTTGGCGGTGTAGTTGGGGCTATGATGTCCCCAAGAGGTCCGTAATGGCAAGCCTTGAGAATGTCATTGGCTTCCCGACCATACACACATCGCTCGATGACTTGATCCGCGCAAATTTTGAATAAGTAGGGTCGTCCCGTAAGTAATGTTTACATCTTTAAAGAATTTGTTTTTTCGTTGGGACGACATCCCTTTCACCACAAAGTTACCCGCATGGTAATTTTCAAAGTCAAGAAACCATGGGGTAGAAGAGTCTCCACGAAAAGAAACCACATTGAGTGTTTCGAGAGGAAATGTTTCGTTTATTTCCTTTTCTCGAACACATCCGGTGAGGGTTTTCTAGACGGAGATGATCGTGACCGTGTTCTCGGCTCCTTTTTATCACGTATAATGATATCAAATTCTTGCGGAGGAGAACCCAACGGAGCAATCTCGGCTTTGCATCTTGTTTTGCAAAGAGATATTTGAGAGCCGAGTGATCCGTATACACCACGCATTTGGTCAAGATTAGGTATGGCGAAACTTCTCAAACGCATACACCACGCCTAATAATTCTTTTTCCGTAGTGGTGTAATGGGTTTGAGCTTGATCATAGTCTTACTAGCGTAGTGGATAGGTGAAAATGCTTGGTTTTCGTTGCCCCAGACCGCACCGATAGCAAAATCACTTGCATCGCACATGAGTTCAAAGGGTAAATCCCGATCGGGCAACGAGAATGGGTGCTTCCGTAAGCTTTTTCTTTAATGTTTCAAAAGCTTCGATGCACTCGGTGAGAAGATAAAAGGAGCATCTTTCTCAAGGAGATGAGTCATAGGCGAGCGATTTTAGAAAAATCTTGTATGAATCTGCGATAAAACCGGCATGACCTAAAAACTCCTAATACCTTTGACGGTAGTAGGATGAGGCAATTGGCAATGACATCGACTTTTGCTCTGTCAACCTCAATCCCATTTTTGGAAATCTTATGGCCTAGGACAATGCCTTCCTTGACCATAAAATGGCTCTTCTCCCAATTTAGACAAAGATTGGTGTCTTCACACCGTTTAGCATTTTTTCTAAATGGGAGAGACATGTTTGAAATGAGTCCCCAATGACCGAGAAGTCATCCATAAACACCTCCATTGTTTCCCGATCATGTCGTGGAAAATTGCCATCATACATCGTTGGAACGTGCGGGAGCGTTACATAGGCCAAAAGGCATACGTCTGTAGGCAAAAGTTCCGTATGGGCGGTGAATGTGGTCTTTTCTTGATCTTGTGGATCAATGGGGATCTGAAAATAACCCGAGAAACCATCTAGGAAACAATAGTATTCATTCCACGCTAATCTCTCAAGCATTTGGTCCATGAAGGGTAGAGGAAAATGGTCTTTACGGTGGCTTCGTTTAACTTGCGATAGTCAATACACACACGCCATCCGTAACCAATCGAGTTGGAATTAACTCATTTTCTTCATTTGTGACAACAGATTATGCCACCCTTTTTGGAACACGGTGGATGGGATCGACCCAAGGACTATCGAGATCGGGTAAATTAAACCGCATCAAGAAGTTTGAGAACCTCTGTTTGATAACCTCATGAATCTTAGGATTCACTCTTCTACGATGTTGGATGCTGGTTTGAAATCATCCTCCATAAAATCTTGTGAGTACAAAATTCGTGGTTAATACCCTTGATGTCGGAGAGTCTCAAGCAATTGCTTGCTTGTGCAACTTCAAAACCTTTATCGAGCAGTCTTTTCATCTTTACTTAAGTCCTTAGCAATTATGACGGGTAATTTATCATCACCCTCAAGAATGCATATTCGAGATGAGGAGGTAGGTCCTTAAGTTCAACCTCGGAAATTCTTGAAGAGATGTTTCTCACGGATTTGATTTCTTCAATCGTGAAGTTCAACGGGAGGAGTGGAGGAGTAATGGATCTTGATTTAACAATTGCTCAAGATAAAGGATATCTCCATCCAATCATAAACACCATCATCAATTTCCCATGAAATCGATTCATCATTAGACAAGTACTCATCAATCTCTTCCAAGATGAAGTCACCTCCCTCAAACGGAGTAAGAGAGGGGAAGAATTGGCAATAATTGGTTGAGAAGATGAGTGAGATCCCCACTCAAGAATTATGAAAATAACCAAGAAACTCTTGAGAGTACTCTTCGAAGCAATATCAATTACATCGATTCGATTAACCGATTCGTAATCATAGTTTGAGGAGTACCTCAAGTTTGATCAAGGTTAAAGGTGACGACTTCATTACCCACACGTAATGTGATTTCTTGCTCAAATACATCAATGAGAGCACGCCCGTTCTCGTGAATCCTCGTCCAACAATGAGGGAACCCGATGATCGCATCAAGTCAACAACCACAAAGTCGCAGGAAAATGGAACTTTCCTACTTTCACGAATACATCCTCGGCGATGCCAAGAGGACGCGATATAGAACGATCTACAAGCTCAAGAGTCATGCGGTAGGAATAAGTTCGAAGAGAAAGTTTCTTCCATCTTGAATAAGGCATCGATTGATGCTTGCACCAAGATCGGCGAGGGCAAAGCATTCAATCATTCCGGAAAACACAAGGTAGAAGAAATTTTCCGGGATCTCCAAGCTTTCGGGAAGCTTTTTAATGTAATCACGCGAGCGGTTCTCGTTCGAAGGAGTTTTAGCCATTTCAAGCAGCTTTTTCCTTGTTGCTTAACATGTGTTTGAGAGTTGATGCAAACTTAGGCATCATCATGATAGCATCCGCAAAGCTTATGTCAAAATGTAGTTCTTGGAAAATTTGAAAAATTTTTTCCATTTGATGACTAGCTTTTTCATGAGCTTTGCTCATTTAAACGTGATGGGTAAGGAATAGAAGTTTTGGATTTGGAGTTTTCAGCCACAGGAGGTTCAAAACAACTCTGGTTTGGATTTGGGTTTCGGGACAACTTGAGGATGGACATGTGTTGTGCTCGTGAGCTAGTGGGTTGCACTTGGTCCTTTGTCGCCTCAGTTCACTTTCCACTACCTTGGTAGAGAAGAAGAAGAGGTAGTAGGAATAGCGGGTCCATCATATGAAGCACCACTTCGGTTGTGATCGCCTTTGCATCGCCCCTCGGATTAGCGATCGTGTTGCTAGGTAAAGTACCGAGCCCGAGGGTCGATCATTTAAAGACTTCTTAATGTCGAAACCGCTAACCAACAACCTATTCATTTCCTCTTGGGATTTCATGAATTGCTTCAACAACTCATCGATGATGGTCCAGTTGGAACAATGGCTTGATTTTGTGTAGGAAAATTCGCCTCTATTGTTTGGATTAGGGCCTTGATTTTGGAAATTTCCTTGATTATTGCCATGAAAATACCACAGGTTGAAATTTCCCGACCTTGGTTTCTATTAAAATTTCCTTGGTTTTGGAAATTTTGACTTTGATTTTGAAAACCGTTATTTTGACTAAAATTACCTTGGTTTTGAAAACCTTGGTTCGTTCTATTCGATTTTGATTACGGTTTTGGTTTTGGTTGAAACCGGTGGTCCAGGTAGTGGTTAGGATGGTGGTTCGGGTCCATAGGAGCACGGTATTGGTTGCCTCTGAATTGGAAATCCGCCCACGCGTTTGCTTCAAAGGGTTACCATCGGTGGCCATACGCTTGTAATAGGCATGGGGCCACCGCAAGTAACACATACTTCCACTTTCTTAACTTCACAGGAGGTGAAGTTTGTGGAAAAGAAACTTTCTTTTGGTTGGAGAGAACCAAAGCTTGAATTGCTTCGTGAGTTTGTCAATCTTAGCATCGGTGCTAGATTGACTCACGAGCGATGAAGAAGAAGGACCAACACCGACTTGGGAAACAACCGGTTTGCTTCATGCGGGCGGACTTTAGACTTGTTTTCAATTATCGCTAAAGCTTCTTTTACGCTTTGCTCAAGAAATTTCCTCCAATGGAGGAATTGAGAGAATCTTGATAGATTGACTCACCCATTATAGAAAGTATCGAGTTGCATCAACTCGGAGAAACCATGGTGAGGACATTCATGAGCAACTCCTTAAAACGATCCCACGATTCTTTGAAGGATTCATCAAACTTTTGTGTGAACTTGATGATTTCGCTTTTAAGACTCGTGGTTTTAGAAGGTGGATAGAACTCGCTCACAAATTTCTTCACCAGGTCTTCCCATGTTTCGATCGATTGAGGGGTTGTTTTTCAAGCCAAATCCGGCTTGTCCTCGAGGAAAATGGGAAGAAGAAGTTTGACAAACATCGGTAGGGACATTCTTGTATTTGATGGTAGATGCAATCTTGTTAAACCATCGAATATGAGCATGAGGATCATCCTCTCAAAACCATAGAATTGACTTGAGGTTACAAGATTTAGTAACCCGGTTTTGAGTTCAAAATTTTCACCACAATGGTGGGATAACAATAGCATCTCCATACCCATCGATGGGTGCTCGGAGAAGCTCGCACATAGGACGTTCATCCGCCATGATAACGGAAGTAGTGCGAGCGATCCGGATCTCGATCCGACCGATGGGGCGAACGTCTATTGACACGCCTTCTTGGAATCTCGACAAGCTCACGAAATGGGCTCACAGACCTAGAAGAGCGAAAAGATACACTAGAGTTAACTCTGAAAAGTAGATATAACAACAAAAATCAATATCGAGTCAAAACGAGGAACTTTATGAAATGGCTTTTGGGAAAGAAGAATTTAATCTTTGGGTTTTATGGTTTTAAGATACATCTTGGTTTTGGATTTTTTGGATTTTTATAAGAAAATATAAATATATCTTTATATATGGTAGAAACAAAAGAAAAATATTTTTGTTAATATTCAAATCACTAATAAGCTAATATATATAGACTATGAACAAGGAGTGAATATTCAAATCACTAATCGCTAAGCGTAAGATTATCAAGCGCCAAAATTTGGTTGGTCCCAAACGGTCAGTTTATTACACAAGTCAACCACTTGTGAATGGTCAACCGTAATAAAAGTCGACGACTCTAAAACCAAAGCAATTAAGTCCAGAGGAGTTTAGTGTTTCCCGTGTCGTTAAGTCCCAACGAGTTGTGCAATTAATAGCTAAACGTGTAGTGATCGGGTGATATTGAACAGAAATGGGTTAATGATAATACTAGATGACAAAGGAAAAATCGAGAAAATTCCTAAAAATACTTTAATATGATGAAACTTAAGAAAATATAAAAACATATAAGTGCTTAATAATAAGTGAAAATAAAATTAAAAAGCTAAATTATATTAAATAAACGCTATCACTATTTTTAAAGTTGGATTTTTCTTGATTTTTCTTTTATAAATTTGAATTAAAACTAATTTTAAACTTTAAAACTAAATTAAAATACTAAAAATTATGAAAATTAAAGGGAAAATTATAAAACTATTTTCAAAAATCTAAAATAACTAAAGAGAATTTTCAAAACTAATTTTGTATTTTTTCGATTTATATTCTAATTTCTATGATTTAAAAACTATTTAAAACTAATTAAATTGCTAAAATTACTATTTAAACTAGGAAAATTATGGAAAAATATTTTTGGCTTTTATATTTATCTTAATCTAGGAAAATTGAAAACTTATTTTTTGAAGCTTTTCCGATTTATTTGTATTAAAAGCTATTTAAAAGTCTTAAAAGCGATTTAAAATAAGAAAAATAGCAAACAAAGTGATGAAAAATTATGAAAATTCAGAAAAGTCTAAAATTATATTATAAATCTATAAAAATATAAAAACTATGCTTATGTGTAAGAAAATGAAACAGAGTGCAAACTGATTGAGAATAAGCACTTAAAATAAGCTAATAAGCACTAGAAAGCACAAAATGAACACGTAAGCTAAACTAGGCTATAACTACTCTAAAAACACTCATTGCAACTACTCCTAACCTCAAATAACCAAATCACTAAGGATTTGAGCTAATTACCACTTAAGCCAAATGATTTATCTGCTACTTTTGATTTAAAGTTAAAAATTATTCAATAAGCTAATGTGAAAACCAAAACCGGAGACCTAAAGACCACAAGTGAACTATCTCAAGACCAAGTTTCAACCACTAGTGATCAAAACAAGCTCGCACAAGGTGTCGAAGTTTCTCGATTCACACTGCAGATAGCCGAGTGTGAGCAGGCAAATCGCACTCTAAAGGAGAGCGATTAAGAGCTTATAAAGGCTTGAGAAAATTCAACAAAATCGATTTAAAAACTTAACCAATGAAGTTATTTATCCCAAAATTTCAACCGATTTGAACTAAAATTGATCCAATGAAAAATCTACAAAGTTTGGTGAAAAACAGATTTTCCAACTTTTGACTTTGAACACAGAAATGATATTTTGACTTTAATGAGATTTGAACTGAAATTACTGACTGATTATGTAAAAGTAAGATGAAATAGAACTAAATTAAGCTAGCTTGTCTAATTCTATAATGTATAACATCTTATAATATCTAGATTCCTAACTGATATGAACTAAGATTAGATTCAAATGTGATATTGACTTTTTGAGTTCTAGAGTGCAAATTAGTGATTTAATAACTTCTACTTTCCTCGCTAGAGACTAATGAATCAATCCTTAGCCACTGACAATACCTCAAATCTGATTTGACAATTGTACCAATCACCACTTTAACTAACTGCTTTTGCAATTTAACTAATCTAACTGACCGAACTAGCTTATGCTAACACTTAAACCGAATCAAATTAACCTAATAACAACTAAATAAGCAGATCTAAGCTATTAATAACCACGATTCAAACACATTTAGATTATGAAGACTATATTAGTTATGGAAATAGAATAAGTACTCACAAATGATCCAAATTATTTGTAGCTTATACCATAACCAAACTACCCTATTTTAAACCAATTCCAATCCAAAACCACTCTGATCAACCCAAATCCATTTCCATAATCGCTAACCCAAAATTACCACAGTTTGACTTTCGTTGACCAAGTACCAATTTACTTGCACTTGAGTTATAAGCTTATTCAAAGCTATCAAGAGCTTAAGTAAGCTTATTTGAATTAGAAATAAGCTATTTGAAGCTTGAATTTAAGAACACGTTAAACCGATTTTATAACAGAAACATAAAAACATGAAACTTTGATAAAACCTTGAATTAATACTTGAAAGTAAATTACAATGACTAAATGGCTTTAGTTCAATACAGGAAAACTTAAGATTACAGTTTTAGAAGCTAATTAAGGCAATTAAATTAAAAACGACATACAAGAAAATTAAAACTAAAAAAAAACTCCTCATCTCTCCTTTTCTCCCTCTATTTATTCCCAAAAGTCTTCCACTTGCCACTCTGAGCATTTCCCATCAAGAATCTGAGCCATTGGATGATTGGAGTTGATATTGGCCGTGGATTCGATTTTGGCGCCAAAAATTCTTTTGCAAGTTGGGCCGATAACTTGTAGGAAGAAAGAAGCAATTAATGCTTCTTGTTTTGTTGTTGAGGTGGAGTGATAAGGGTGGTGGTATGTGAGCTGGAGGTATGGTTGAGGTGAGTGTACAAGAGGGTGGGTGAAGAAGGAGGTGGGGTGGAGGAAAAGGTGGCGGGGTTTGTTAAGTCAAACCAGTTTGACCGAGATATTAATAACGGGGGTTCAAGTAGGGGTTCACGGGTTTATTTGGCAGGGGGTTCACGGGGTTTTGTGGACTTGGGTTAATAATACAAAAGGACCAAAATTGCAATTCCACCAAACTTGAGGACCAAATCAGTAATTTTCCAAAGTTTATTATAAGGACCACTTTTGACAAGTTTGAATTACCAAAGGACTAAAAATATTATTTTCCAATTTAAAATGTCCAGGGTAAATTTCATCAATCTTTGAAACTTGAGGGACTAAAGTTGCCATTTTGCAAAATTGAATTTTATAAGTCTAATTTTGACAACTTGAAAATCCCCGAGGGCCTTTTATGAAAAATTAACTTGTTTTGAATAACCAGGACTAGATTTGACAATTTATGCATAAAATTCAGTCTAAATATTTTTTCTGTCTTTTTAAGACTTTTCAAAGTGTTTTTGACTGTTTTTGCAGTGCAGATGGAATAAAAATGATGAGTATTTAGACACTCATCATGCATTAAGTCTCATGCATGCATGCAATAACTAACCAAACTCACCACATTTGTATTATAAACTAATATATACACTTGTATATTTCAAAATTTAACTTTCCCTCCCCCTTTTCTTATACCAAAGTTGGCCAAGCCATAAACGGTATTTCAATACACACTTTTTCACCTTGAAACACTCATAATACCCTAACCATACAAGCCTTAAATCTAGAAAGTTTAGAAAACCAAACCCCTTCCCCTCTCCCTTTCATTTACACGGCTCAAAGAGCCTAAAATATACCACCCTTAGTCCTTTTGCCCCATTTGATCTTACATCATCCCGTGACTCCAAAAACACCATTTGACCTTACCATAAGTTTAGCTCTAAAAAGAGCTCATTTTGTAACCAACTCTTACACACTTAAACACTTATCACACTCACTCTTTCTCTCATTGATTTCGGCAACTACAAGTGTCATACACGGGTATTTTAGTATTGGGTTAAATTGGTTTAAGGTTTATACAAAAGGGTTTACAAAAGCTAGGGTTTGGATATTCTAAATTATCTAGTGCATTTGGGTTGTTCGTGTGCACTTCTTGGTCTCCTAATCACCATAAATTCTCATAAGTGTCTCATGATACTCTATTTTACTCATATTAAGCATATCATGTATTATTTTGTATCACATTTGTAGATTTGTATTGTCCAAAGTTGATTTAAACTTGTTTACAAATATATAAAATCTGGTAAGATTTTTTATATTGACTTGATATGTAACACCCCAACCCGACAAGGGTCCGATTGTCACATTATGGAGTCATATCAGAATATACTAATAAAAGTGCAAGCGGAAGTCTTATTAAATAAAATACCAAGTCATATAAACGAATGACTTACAAAGGAAAATACATAATCCAACATGTCTAAAAGATATGAAATATCAAAACAAATGTTCTTCCAAATGAGTCCAAAATAATAAGGGAAACTAGGGTCGGTTCACTTGAAAGCTCTTACTCTCAAATTTATCAAAGCCCAAAGATCCCACTTGGTACCGCCGCATGGAAAAGAAATACTACCGAGCTTAAAAGCCCAAAGGAATGATATAACAAAACAAAAGCTAAACATAATCAAAAATACAAAAAACGAATCAAAGGAGACTGATAACGAAATCATAACGAATGAGCATAATGAGTCTATGAGTCAATGAGGAACCTGCAAAACACAATATTAACACATATCCAGAAGGAACAGAAATCAAAGAAGACCAAAGTAAAGAAAATCAGTGAATCATTGAATAAATATAAGCACATATAAACAACCAACACAAGTATCGGAACATAATCACATAGGAGTTTATCTCAGAGTCTAAGTATGGTTTAAAAATCCATATATCCAGACCTACCCAGAACGTGTTAAGGAAATACACCTCAAACGTTCACGCTTATTAGACTTGTTTAGACACATTGGAGAAATTCCCAAAAATCCCAGAAATTCATTTATATCCTAAACATCACTCCCGTAAAAGGAGAGATCCTAATTCCATATGGTTTGAAAATTAAAAATCAAACAATCCAACTAAATTCAAGACCCGTTTTCTCAGCTTTGACACTTGATCTTGTAAAATTCAAAAATACGACTTAGACAACTTGAAATTCGACCAAACCACTTGGAAAACTTAACTAAGACATAAAATAAGCTTTTTCAACAAAAACCCAGAATGATGCACTTATAAAATTCGATCTATAACACATCCAAAATAGTCATATCATGCTGTCCATATTCTAGGGTTCATATTAGGCCATATAATCACATGTTTCTCCCCCATTTTCCTTAGACAATTACAATTAATTATCAACATCATTTTTAAGCTAATAATTACATGTTATATACATGTTATTGTGATCATATGAGGCGTGTGAATGAAAGAGTAAAAGGTATGAGTACCAATTCGACTAGCAAAGCAAATAACGAGCCAAAAGAATCACCAACACCAAATCGTATATCACCAATCTTCCACCAACAAATTTACCAGGTTTCCTAGCTTCAAGAATCACGTAGTCTTCTTGGAATAGCAGCCACGAATCAAGAATAATGTGTGTGTGAAGAAAATGGCGACTAGGGTTTTTCGGGGGAAAACAAAGATCGACTTTGGGAAAAAAATGGGATGCCGATTTTTTTTTTGAATGTCGAACTAGGGTTTGGAGTAGAGAAGAACCGGTTATAAAAAAATATAATGGGGGAACAAGGAGTTGAATGGACCAAATATTTTGATTAAATGGGGGATCATTTCCTTTTTTTTGTATTTAGACACTTTATGATTAATTAAGTAGTGCACAAAATTAAAATAAAAAAGGTGTATGAAATTTATTTATTTAACTTAGGTTAGAATAAAATATATACTTCATATCATAGATTAACTATAGATTAAATTGTGTAGTGTTTATAATTCGTAAACAAGTTCTCTCAACGTCGCGTCTAACAAAGTTTAAATTTTAATTTGGGGCGTTTTTAGGTTCAAATATATGACGGAAATAATAAACGAAAACTAGGTTATTACAATTCTTCCCCTCTAAAAAGAAAATTTCGTCCTCGAAATTGAAAAGACGTAAAGAAGGAGAACGTACCGAATCACGAAAAGAAATGCCAATAAATAGCCTCAGCTCGGAGGGGTTCTTCCAAAAGAATCTTCACAACGGAAATAGTTTTATCTCTCATGACTCGATTCCGACAACTAGGACAGCTGCAGGCTTTTCACAGAATACAAATCATAATAATTCTAATCCAACGAATATGAAACAAATAGGTGACAGATGATAGTTGAAATTCCTCAAAGAGATACATGAAACACATATACACACGAGACAAATACTGAGGTAGTGTTAACGGTAGGAAAACTTCATCAATTCAAACTAGATTCCGAACGGATCAAGGAACTTGTTAATCATCAGAGAATCACATACCGAATTATCAAACATATCAAGATTTCATAAAGAGATGGGTAACATATTAGTACTGACGATCAAAGAGCACATATCCGCATATCAAAACGTATCAGAATGTGAAATTGAATGGGTAGGATACCCGCACGGTCGAGAATATCATCAAGGCTGACGAATCACGGATATAATTCTAATTCATCAAACGTACTAAACTCAGGCACTTCTCAAGACATCGTATGATCCCAATAAGTTCAAGTCATATGATCTCGGTATTATCACGTTGACCAGGCCTCATAATACTTGCATCATATAAACATGTCCTTATTGCCATCATATTCTATTCTGAGTCGTGACAAATAATCTACTAATTCCAAATCAAATCGGATTCACATACATGTGACAAGAATATCATCAACCCAAACTCCAAAAATAAAATTCAGAAGGCTAAACGAAAACTTACCAATCTACGGAAAAAGGAAGGTGGCCGTCTTACTTGAGAAGGTTCCTCATGACTTATTTATGACGATCCAAATCTCAGGCGCACAAACAGTGCCAAATATCACAAATCTGATCTTGCTGGTACGAATCACATAAACAAAATAGATGATAATCGAAATCTCTCAAAGAGATATGAGATATGATATAAAGCTGAAATATTACCAAAATGCCAAATCATAAAACTTCACAATTCAAACCGAGTTCTGAATAAATCAAAGAAAAGTAATATCGATCAAAATCACATAAAAAATATCAAACTATCTCAAAATGCGTGACAAACAAATCAGAGTAACACAAGTCGCACCCAATCATATGAAGCAAATGAATCTTCTCAACATCTCAACGATGGGACTGTTGACCACAATATGCCCAAACTCCTGGTAGTAGTTTCTCCGCACGTCTGAAGTACGCCGATCATAGTTCCTCTGCTCGTACGTCTTCCAAGTGTCCACCAGTTGAATCTTGTCTCCGTCTTTGCGCCTCTAGTTGATCCGTCCAGCACCCTCCAAAGAAAGATCCCGATGTCTCCAAGAACATTACACTCAAAGCGACATCCGCTTCACGAACCTCTCCGGTTCGAAGCATTGCAAAGAACGCAGGTCGGCACCATCATCTTCGACTCTACGAGTAGTCTCCATCCAAACGATCGACAAACGAATGCGCGAAGTTAAAACAAACAAAATCAAATGCGAAAAGAAGAAGGTCAAATCAGCGAAGACAAAAGAATATCGAAGACAAATCTGAACGAAACTCAAAATAATCGGAAGAGATCGAAACAGACGGAAGCCTAATGTCTACCTAAGTCCTCACAGGTCAATCCTAAGGTCAACAAGACGAAACCTTAGCTCTGATACCATAATTGTAACACCCCAACCCGACAAGGGTACGAATGTCACATTATGGAGTCATATCAGAACATACTAATAAAAGTGCAAGCGGAAGTCTTATTAAATAAAATACCAAGTTATATAAACGAATAACTTACAAAGGAAAATACATAATCCAACATGTCTAAAAGATATGAAATATCAAAACAAATGTTCTTCCAAATGAGTCCAAAATAATAAGGGAAACTAGGGTCGGTTCACTCAAAAGCTCCTACTCAAATTTCATCAAAGCCCAAAGATCCTGATCGGGTACATGCCGCATGGAAAAGAAATGCGGCTGAGCTTAAAAAGCCCAGTGAACAAATATAACAAAATAAAAGCTAAACATAATCAAAAATACAAAAACGAATCAAAGAAGACTGATAGCGAAATCGTAACGAATGAGCACAATGAGTCTATGAGTCAATGAAGAACCTGCAGAACACAATATTAACACATATCCAGAAGGAACAGAAATCAAAAAAGATCAAAGTAAAGAAAAGCAGTGAATCATTGAATAAATATAAGCACATATAAACAACTAAACATACAAGTATCAGAACATAATCACATAGGAGTTGATGAACAATATCCTAATCAAATAAAGCAACCAACAGTGTTAAAGCATATCAGTCAGCGGGTCAACTAAACATGAATATGGCAAACAAACAAATCAGATAATCAGTTATACATAAGCTAAGCAGATATCTATAATCAGGCGAAGTCAACTTAATAGAATGTAAGTATGGCAATCGCACATGTCAGAAAATAAACAATTAACAAACATAATAAATATCATAACAAGCTGAAATACTAATAGAAGTATAAGCATGTCAGTCACAAGTATAGGTAGGAAATACTGAACGAACATCATAACTAAATGAAGTAGCTGAACAAGAATACATCATGGCAAACTAAACAAATCAACTAGACTGATAACATAAGTTGTACCATATTCCTTCATCAACTAGTAACATGAACAGAAGTGTAAACATGGATGATCAACAAGTTAGGTAAACATCAATTACTATGCTGAACCGATAACATAAGCATTAGAAAATATATCAAACAGAAGTACAGACATGGAAATCACAATTAGCATGTAGATTACTAAATGATAGGCATAGCCCTCGACATAACTGAACGAAGTATAACATGATAAACGGTTAAATCAAATGATTACGTACTAGCATGGCAACTAGATGAATCAAATAGTCACATAATAGCATGATAAGCGGATAATCATATGATAGAAGATGAATCAGGTAACCACATAATAACATTGTAGACAGAGAAATCATGTAATCATATAACAGCATGGTAAACAGATGGATCAAATAATCATATAATAGCATATTCAACACTTTAATCCAATATTCATATAATAGCTCGGTAAGCAGGTGAAGTGGTAATCTGAAGTATAAGCTTGCCAACCAACCGAAATAGAGTGAAAGTATAGTAAATCAAATGAACTGAAAACTGAGTATAATAACCAAATGAACTGAAGCATAAGTCCGATAGTCAAACGAATCACATAAGAATACTGAGTGAATAAGTAGTCAACTGAATAACTAAATAGGCATAGCAACGATGAATCAGAATATCAGATAGTCACATAATAACCAAAATCAGAATGTTGCCACGAGAACCTAATACTAAAGGAGATACTCCAATAGCCAAATCTACAAATCATATATCATAACCAATATCATATCAAATCCGTCAAATCATAAGTGCACAAGGAGGGGAGACCTCTCAAGTACCAAATGGAGTAGCTAGCTCCCAAACGTGAGGGGGTGTATTGCACACACGCACCATATCACCAAAACTGAACTGAGTACCTAAGATGCATCCATATGCTCCCTGCAAAACAAATCAAATATACATATGCCAGTACGAGCCTGTACATACGTATCCATAATGGCCAAGTGCAAAATATCATAATCATATCAAAAGGGAACGTCGGGGACTAATTACACCGCCCTAGATAGTGTCATGCCATTGGTGCATCAATGACATGGCCATGGTACCTCCATGGCTAGTTAGCTCGGGCAACCAAAATAAAACAAATCATATCATATCAAACTGATCATATAATGGAATCATATTAATAAGGGATCTCAAACGGATAACATATCAAACGAATAACTAATCGAATATCAAATCAGAGGATCATATCAAAACGAATCATATCAAATGGATCATATCAAATCAAAGAAAGGGAATACGAATCGAATATCAAAATGGACAAGAGTCATGAGAGAAAAGAAGTGTCATTACTAAAATGACGGAATATTTGTACCTCAAAGAGTGTGCACGAGAGCAAAGCACACAACGCCAAATCACTTCTCCCTCTTCACAATATCTATAGTAAATATATTCACATATGACCAACATATCCATTTTATAAGCTTCTTATGCATTTATAAGTGTTTTACTTTTTGATATCATCCTTTTATCTTTCATTTTCTTAACTTCACTTCTGGACCAGTTCTACACGAATTTTTAAACCCATTAGAAATATTCCAAAAATTTCAAGAAAATTCCCAGAGGTTCCCACATTAGTCAAGTAATTTCACAAATTTTGGTGGATTTTATCTCAGAGTCTAAATATGGTTTAAAAATCCATATATCCAGACCTGCCCAGAAAGTGTTTAGGAAATACACCTCAAAAGTTCACACTTATTAGACCTGTTTAGACACCTTGAAAAAATTCCTAAAAATCACAGAAATTTATTTATGTCCTAAATATCACTCTTGTAAAAAGAGAGCTCCTAATTCCATATGGTTTGAAAATTAAAAATCAAACAATCCAATTAAATTTCAGACCCGTTTTCTTAGCTTTGACACTTGATCTTGTAAAATTCAAAAATACGACTTAGACAACTCCAAATTCGACCAAACCACTTGGAAAACTTAACTAAGACATAAAATAAGCTTTTCCAACAAAAACCCAAAATATTTCACTTATACAATTCGATCTATAACACATCCAAAATCGTCATATCATGCTTTTCAGATTCTAGGGTTCATATTAGGCCATATAATCACATGTTTCTCATCCATTTTCTTTAGACAATTACAATTAATTATCAAACACCATTTTTAAGCTAATAATTACATGTTATATACATATTATTGTGATCATATGAGGCGTGTGAATTAAAGAGTAAAAGGTATGAGTACCAATTCGACTAGCAAAGCAAATAACGAGCCAAAAGAATCACCAACACCAAATTGTATATCACCAATCTTCCACCAACGAATTTACCAAGTTTCCTAGCTTCAAGAATCACGTAGTCTTCTTAGAATAGCAGCCACGAATCAAGAATAATGTGTGTGTGTGTAGAAAATGGCGACTAGGGTTTTTCGGGGGAAAACAAAGATCGACTTTGGGAAAAAAAATGGGATGCCGATTTTTTTTTTTTTGAATGTCAAACTAGGGTTTGGGGTAGAGAAGAACCGGTTTAAAAAAAATATAATGGGGGAACAAGGAGTTTAATGGACCAAATATTTTGATTAAATGGGGGATCCTTTCCTTTTTTTTGGTATTTAGACACTTTATGATTAATTAAGTAGTGCACAAAATTAAAATAAAAAAGGTCCATGAAATTTATTTATTTAACTTAGGTTAAAATAAAACATATACTTCATATCATAGATTAACTATAGATTAAATTGTGTAGTCTTTATAATTCGTAAACAAGTTCTCTCAACGTCGCGTCTAACAAAGTTTAAATTTTAATTTGGGGCGCTTTTAGGTTCAAATATATGACGGAAATAATAAACGAAAACTAGGTTATTACATGATAGCTAGTTTTACCCATTTTAAAAAACACTTATGGCTACTTTCTTTCTATCCTAGTATACTACTAGGTCTTAGGTAGAATCCACCCGAGAGCGGTTGTCCAAAAGCTCTAACAGTTGGAGTCCAAAACATATTGCACATATTTCAAGGACTTCAACTCCATACTAGAAGCTCTAATTGGACGTTTTGGAAAGATAATACATATACCTAACTCCATGAATTGGAATTTTGAAAATTGGTTGAAAAACAAAGAAGTTGTAGCCTCGGGGAAGTTGCGTAAACTTTGTGAGAAAAGCTTATATTTTGGGTCAGTGACTTATGTAGTTATTTTGAGTGACTAAAACCTAATTTCACTAAATGAGGCCATGTTTTCTTGAAATAGACACATAAACCAACGTTTAAGGCTTTGAATGAGTAAAATTGGCCAAATAAAGAGGATGATACAACCTCCTGAAATCGGTTAACACATCTTAACAGACACTGTTTTAAGGAGTTTTGATACGCTTACGCAGCGCGTTCGGGGTCAAAGGAACTTTCTTTTCGTCGAGCTAGTTTTATAACACCCTAGGCAGTGAACCTAATCGCTGTAGTGTAGTATTAGGGTAAGCCACGGGTATTGATATCATTCTCTAGGGGAATAGGAATGCTAGTGAGAAATTACTACGCTAAGGTTGGGGTTGAGGAAGATTATTTTTTATCTTTTTTATGTTTTTTTAGAAAATTGAAATTACGAATCTCGGGGTATTGGATTTGGGGGTTGTTATTTCTACCGATTACTTCTACATATCTAATTATCTAATCTAAGGTGAGTGTAGTCTATGTCTAATTGATGTGTGCTCTTATGATAGTTAAAAATGTATTTGCTTAGATGTTATTACTGCCTAGTTATCTCCTATTGATGGTTGAATTGTCACATTCTTATTCTTAACGCGTTATGTTTCTAAGGTCGTAGGGTATGCGTTTATCCCTAACTCTTTGAAGTTACCTAAGGTTAATGACTACGAAGTCTCTAGGATTCATAAACTTAACACTAAGGTGATCTTTGGATGTTTAGCCTACAATTCCACTAGTAACTATAAGCTAAGGTTCAACAAAGATTAATCAAGCATTAATAACACAACGGATGACCTATCACAATACTAGGTCAATCACAATTAAGATAAGAGACAACCAATCAATATTCAATAACTAGGTTTCATATATCTAAGCAAACACACAAGTAAATTAGCCGGACATGGGGAACATGCAAGCATACACACAAAAAATTGAAGACATGATTGAATCAATGAAGTAAATCACTTATCTTGTTGTAAAATAGGGTATGGAACCCTAAGATATCGCCTAAACATGCCTTGGTTCGGTTTAGGTTTTACTCCATAAAACTACCTCCTAAAACCGAAAATTCGGATTCTATATATAGTGTTACAAATCATGACGTCACTCTTTAATTGTGATGCCGTGGTCATAATCATTAGGGTTTTGTCTTGGCCACGTTATCATTGTGAGGACGTCACCTTATACTGTGACGCCGCCGCCTTCGATCTCGGACCGTCGGATCAAATCTAGGCCGTTTGATCTGCGACGCCCTACTCTTTTAAAAACCGATGCCGTCACTTGTAAATAAGCAATTTGGCTCTTGAGTCATCACAAAACATGTTGCGACGGTGTCGCATGATTAAATTGACACCGTCCCCTTGATTCAGTGGCTTGAG
Organism: Chrysanthemum lavandulifolium; assembly: GCA_022545495.1. Lineage (NCBI taxonomy): Eukaryota > Viridiplantae > Streptophyta > Magnoliopsida > Asterales > Asteraceae > Chrysanthemum > Chrysanthemum lavandulifolium. The sequence goes on from CM040242.1 coordinate 187,896,796, forward strand.
TGTCTTGATTCTTGACTTTGGCCATTTTCTTTGTATATTTGCGCCTTTTCGTCCGAATAAGTGTCATTCCAGCAATTTGCCTTCAAGAGACCTAAAAAGTGAAAAGGAACGAAATTAAGTAATAACGGATACAAAAGTGATCAATTAAGGGCTTAAATGACCCCTCAAAAGTATACCTTTTAAATCCTTATCAAATATCCCTACACTTGTTATTTGCTTGTCCTCAAGCAAATGTGCTTTTAGCCAATTAATTTATAAGTTAGGGGTCATTAAGCATTGGTTTAGAATAATTCACAACACATATAAGCCCCGCAAAAGTCGTAACAAGCACGGAAATTACATACTAGCACCTCACAAGGGGTGTTTGGATACTCACATCTCTCGGGTGTATATGAAATATACCAAGTTGAAAATGGAAGATAAACACTCATTAACCGGTCCTAGTACATAGATTACCATAGGCTTGAGACTAGATCAAACCTCCATCGCTTTGGTGTAAGCACCTAGGGTTGTAACGTTAGGCTTACGGTAGGGAAACAAAGGGTTTGATGGGATAGGCAATTTAGTGGTGGCAAGTCAAAAATCTTTATGTTACAAGCATGAGAAGAATGGTGTTGCTAAGCCAAGACTCGACACTCTAAACTCTAGATAATTGAAACAAACAAACATAAATTTAAAGATAGATGTAGGATGGTAGCCCGTATTTTTTTTAACACTCTATTTTTTCTTTTTCTCTTTATTCTATTTTTTTTCAATTTTTTTCCCTTCATACACTTTTACTCTACCATCCTCTACGATAACATCAAAATAATAGGGAATTATAGGCACATCTCTACACTTGAGTTTTTTTTGTTACTCTAACACTAATTTGACCCGAATTGAAAAGATCAAAACACTTGGAGTACATTATTACGCAAATAAAGGGCATTTGAATTTAACGTTCCCTTCACATCATTTCATAAAATTTAACTTTTCCCATGAGTCCCAATCGTCCCAAAACTGTGTACAAAGGATATGACTCGACTTAGCAACTTATGCAAGCAACTAGATAATTGAACTAAGGGTTTAGTATGATAACAATAATGCACTAAAAGTGAGTGCATACAAGGTAGGCTAAGGCGATTTGGGTGTACATTCGGGGTGGATTGTAAACAATGCTTTTCATTGATATTCGGAAAACCGAAACATCATGAGAACCGCGAAAAGGATAGGCTCGAGGGTTAACTAGGGTATCGTGTACTAAAGATGAGTACAACGCAGGGTGTGGGGAATTACTCAACCGATGTGGAAGAAGTAATTATATTACGGTATCAAACAAGGTTATCCTAATGCCTCTTATCATTTAGTTATTCCTAACTACACAAGTGTAGTCTTACTAGCGATCTCGAATGCATCACAAAACAAGTTCTAGAATCTATTATACTACCGGTTCACACTCTAAGCATTAATGATGAATGCTTTAATTCCTACTAATCTAAGGGCGATCCTCGCATTTTGGGTGGAATTTAAGTGGTAAAGGGTTTTTGTGCTAGTCATATAATTTCCTATCCATGAGACGCTTTATTAAGACTAATAGCCCACTCCTACATGTCATAAAAAATTTTAAATTTGGTGCCAAAATTACCCTAACCGATATTTCTCATGGTTTATTACACAAATAAAATTGGACAAGGCAAATAATCAAGGATAAGCATAGTTTCAAAGTTCCCGTTTTATTTTCCCTCCCTACACTTAAACTGAACATTGTCCCCAATGTTCCCCGAAAGTATCAAAGTTATGATAATGGAAGGTAATTAAAAACGAAAGAAACTAATACTCCCCTGATTAGCTCGGTAGGATCCGTGTGAAGTAGTGGTTAAATCTTTCTTCAAGAAGAATGTTATGCGTGAAAAGCTCCATCCAATCTTATGTATCTTCTTCTTGATAAATAAAACCTGCACACTTGAAGAAAACAAACAAAACCTTCGCGTAAAATCGGCGGTAACAATATATATAAGACTCTACTAAACTAGGATATAATGCTTGTGGAATGGATGTTTCTGATTTTCGGAAAATTAAGACCGGAAAATTCCTAAAATTTATAAGTAGTACGAAAACGAGAAAAAGTAGTAAGTTGTTTCGCTCCTCCTGACGCCGTCAGGTTGCGACCCTGATGCCGTCAGGTTATCCTGACAGAAACTGGTCTGCGATTTTCTGGAAAAAATTCTGGAACATTTTTATCTTTAAAATCTAGAAAAATCTCTGCAAAAACATTCATTATGACTCGATACAAGCATTTGACTCGAACAAACACACATGTATATATTTTAATTAATTGAAATTCTCATGTTCACGTTTCTTTTGAAAACGTGTGTAATCCTCCCTGCACTTATCCCTTATGTAAAATACGTTTATATGTAATTAAGACGAGGTTAAAGACAAAATAAAGCATTTTAACAAATTTAAACATGAGAATAAACAATCAATAAAGGATATACGACACAAAAACAGAAAATTCCAACCACACAGGTCATAGATAAGTCACACCACATGAAAGTATACATACACATCAAATTGTTCATTGTTCACCACAAAGTTAATGTAGTCAAGATTATTACATGCCCAAATAAAATTGTCTCAACAACCAACCATACATATCCATAAACAATCCATAAACAAATACATGAGTTACTGGGGAGGAGGTCCATAGCGGTAGTCATAACCAGGAGGGAGGTGGCCCAGGTATCCATAAGGCGGGTAGTCCTCCTCCCGCCCAGGGAATGGATCAATCTGCAGGTGTGGGTCAAGTTGATCTCGCATGGACAAATGCTGCATCTGTCTGACGGTATGATCATATGTCCAACCAGCCCTCTGATCTTGCTGTGCCATCCATGTGTCCATACGGCCCATCCATGCTCCCTGGTAGGCCTGCCAATCTCCACTGGACATGTGCCTGCAGGCGTCAGTGGAACCTCCTGCTGGTATGCTGGCATCTGCTGCTCGTCATCATCCTCATCATCACCAACCTGAACGCCGGGCTGAGCACGAAACCATGCGTAACCCCTACCATAATCCATGATGACATCCATAGCTTTTAGGGACTTAGCTCTGACAACCCTTGGTGCTGCCACGACATTAAGGTATGCGGGTGCCTTCCCTGCCAAGATGCCAAAGGACTGGGCCAACTGGGTGACAAGCATGCCTCCATACACCATATCCTCAAACCTCATCCCACTAGCAATCCTCAAGTAATCGGCCAACCAGAATGGGATGTTACAATGCACACCTCGCCAACATGCAGAGAGAGAATAGTGTAAAGTGACACGATGACTCGTGCACGGCGCCTGATAGAGAAAGTGAGGCTAATCGAGCCTAATCCGTGGATCCCGGATCGTGAGGCGAGGGTACTCCCAGTAACGTACTCCCCGTTAGCTATTGTGTTCCAAAACTGAATACCCAACATGTCGTCCCTATGGGTAATCCTACCGCCAATCTAGCCCTAAAACATCGCCTCAAGATCCCCAAGAACATACACCCCAATCTCCATCCAAACTCAAGTACCGACATAGCCCTCCATTCTCCACCTAACCTGAATCGGACCCCGAAACTCAATGTTATCCGACATGAATTAATATCCATCGATAAGATGTGAAATTCACGCACCAACTCACCATACACGGGCTCACGCATCCTAAACAGCCTTTCCCACTGGGGGTCAGTGAACTTGTCCCTCCTAAAACTGTTCGAGAACTCCCTAGCCAGATCATGCTCCTCAAGAAATCCCCAGTCTACAACAGCCCCTAAGTCAATAGTTTGATGAAGCAAATCATTGTAACGGGTTTGGCACCTTTCCTCAACAAATACTCCCCACCCACCAATTGTGTCAGCTATGTTCTCCTGGGTACTAGAAGACTGTCCCCTAGTTCTCTTCATTCTTCTGCTCATCTGAAACAGGAAATCAAATAGGTGGGGAATAAATGAGTAACATTCGTGATGCTAAGGATGACATCAGAGGGTTCTGACGGCGTCACAACATAAACCTGACGTCGTCACCCCGAAATTTTTTTTTTTTTGAATCCGACATTTGCAAGGGAAAAATATAGGTTTTTAACCATAACCCCTGACCCAAACACCCTTGTTTCAGCAACAATGGTGCATTGGCAAGGTGGTTTTAGTTCCTAAGCCGTCAGGGCTTCTCGCATAATCAAACCCGCATGAGAACACTACAATTCGCCTAATCTTAAGCCTAATTAACAAGATTCATGGACGACATTTAGCATAGATCAAATCAATTGGGGATTTTTGGATTGAAAGGGGAAATCAAAATTGAGCATGAAATTGAGCAATTGACTAGACAAAGACCAATGTATAGTACTTACCTTGTGGAGATTGACGCAACAAAATAGTGAATTTGGTGTGGAGAAAACGTAGTGGTGTGTGTGGGGCGGATAGAATGTGTAGGGTAGAGAATGAAAGGGATGGTTGGTGTTTTTATCCGTCTGATCTGGCTTAGTGATGGCGTCACACTTTACATGTGACGGTCACGCCCAAATTTTTGCAAAGGAGAGTGGTTTTCTTATCCGCCCGGATAAAAAATCTGATTACTATCTTTGACAAAGATTTTGGATTTTATTTTAAGTTTTATTTTGTCAATCCACCCACAATTTCCACAAAGGTAAGCAACGCATGTGTCAAACTGTCTTTCAATTGAGATTCTAGACGTGCCAAAATGAGGATTCTCCGATCCTGGTTTAAAACCGAAAGATCTTTTCCCAACATTTGGAAAGTTGGGAAGTGACACGTGCACCCTTCCAATAAATATGTTCCTAGAAAGCAAACAAGGAGTGTTTGGGTAGGAATTCAAAGGCTGTGATTCCTTGGGGGGAATTGCCATGCGTAATGGAATTGGAGAGGGTTCGGAAGTCATTCCAACATGCTCTGGTATCGCGTATACCTTTTCAATCTTTTTCGGTATATTATTTCTTGCAATTTATTCATGAAGTTTTAGCATGAAGTTGTCAGTTAATCCTAACAAGGTGTCGTGAGTTTTTTGCATTTGAACCTCGAGGCGTTTTATTTCCTTTTCTTGATTGTGGACAAATGTCATCATTATGTCCTCGAATTCATCTTGCCGGGATTTTCTGGGGAGCAAAAATTCCTTGACCGCGTTCACATGCTTATAAGCATGGGTGGTCACTTCCATTAACTCATTCACTTGTGCCTCCATGCTCATGAATATTTGTGCTTGGGAATCTAACCCGTTTTCCTGGACTACTTGAATTTCCCATCCTTCCTCTTCATATTGAGCTAGGTCATCAATGAGTCCCCAACATGCTTCAACATTGAGGTTACTTAGCCTTCCACCGGCAGCGTAATCAATGGTTCATCGGAGGAGGGACTGACGTGATCATAGAAGATTTGGACTTGAAGCCAAAGATCAATGCCGTGATGAGGGACTTTATGGAGCAAGTGATGCAGGTTTTACTGACCAGGTCTTAATATTTATAGTGTCTCGCTATACCTATGGTCTACCCTAGTGCACTAACGGGCAGTGTACCCGGTCGCATGTAGTGTAGTAAATGGTAAAGCCGAGGTCGTCCCAAGAGCTATGTGTGTTGGATTATTACTAAGTCTAATTGTCAAAGATTAATAATGGTTTCGATAGGGATTTAATTAATTAAACTACTAATGCAGAATAAAATAAAAGCAGATAAATGGGTAAAGGGAAATCAATAGAGGAATAGTGGTGCTAACCTAGTCAATCCTCCTAGCTAGTTATGTCTACGCTCACCTACTTCCAATTACTTGGTGGGGTCAAATTCGAGAAGACAACATTTGGTCAATTCGCCTAACCTATCGGCAAAGATGCCACCACAGAGAAATCAGCGCACCGTCATAAGTCCTGTTGTTCCCGGTCCCTAAGCCAAGTCATTAAGTACCGCTACATGCTAGATTCAAAATAGTGAGTGCCCGGCCGTTAGGAACTTAGACACTACACCCCCAATTCTTAAGTTCATCCAAATGATAAGTGATCGGTTGGGCAAATCGCACAAGTAGAAAGGGTCGTCGTTGGTCATATCTTACCCTTCCGTCTCGATCCGCTCACCTAGGGTCGGTTGGTCATATCTCCTAGGCAATTGGCCTCTACCGCCATTCAAAACTACCGAATCAAGGGTGACTACCAAAGAACTATGCATGCATACACTTAGAAATAATTGTACGGAAGTAAAGGTAAACGCAAACAAAAAAATTAAGGAATCATAACTAGGCTAGCACCAAAGGGTGCTTAGCCGCTCATATTAATCATACAAATCAATTCAATATTCAAAGGTACGAAATACATGAATTGAAAGTAAAAGAAATATAAAATGCTAAAGCTTATCGTAATGGAGTGACTTCTCCCTTGGAAACAGCTTCGTATGCTCCCCTAGACCTGCCTTGAGCTTTTCTCCACGTTCTTAGAGTGTTGTGTATGGAATGGGATGCTTAGAAATGCTGGAATTCGTGGGGTATTTATAGGCCAGGTCTGGGTTACGGCGTAACCAATAAAGGAGTTACTCCGTAACCTTCTATTCCTTCGTAAATGCACTAGATCTTGTAGTTACGGCGTAACCATATAAGTGGTTACGCCGTAGTCTTCAATAAACTCGGTTACGTCGTAAGTGATGCAGTAGTTACGGCGTAAATAACAGCGGCGTTGAACCTCTTTTGACCTAATGGAGTTATGTCGTAACCATTGGGAAGAGTTACGCTGTAACCTCTTGATAAGTTGGTATTCAGGGTCACACAATAGTTACGGCGTAATGTGAGAGAGGAGTTACGCCGAACTTCTTCAAAATAGGCATCTTGTGATAAATCTTTAATAATGTTTCCATTTCCGTGTCTCTTTAGCTCCAATGCTCGTAATTTACCCGAAGAAGAAAACAATGGAAAACAAGCGTAAATCCATATAAATGATATAAATAACGAGCATTATCGGGAAATTGACACTTAATATTCGAGGACTATTTGATGTTATCAAATATCCCCCACTTAAACTCTACTTGCCCTCAAGTAGACCTTGTTAGATAGATTCCTAAAAGATATCTCCCAAAACACGGAAAATATGAGTTTAAAATCCCTTATGCTAGAATAAAACAAAGCCGAACACCTTACGAAAGGGAACAAACACTCAAATCTCTCAACTATTCTAAGTGTCAATTTCGGGTGATCACTCAATCGCATAGTCATAGCATGTATTCTATCATAAGCTTGGTGGTTACACAAATCTCCACCACTAGAGTTAAGGGCTAAACAATTCTCAAGGCAATATGGGTAGACACGACAAAGGTTAAGGGTGACTCTTCATTACTAACATGTCACGGAAGTGGACAAAATCAATGATACATGACCAAATCCATGGCCAAGACACCAAAGATTGCTCATTGCATCACCAAGACACGCTTCATGACTAAATGGTAGGATAAGACATAGGATATATAATTGGTGTAAAATGAAAACAAGGTGTAGTCTAAATCTATAACCAAGTCATCACCACTTCACCGCGTCGCCCAAAGTTCAAGCTTAGAAGTCTAGAGACCGGATCATGAAATGCAAGGTAGATGTGTCATTAGAGGACGTCGTGATGAGCACACTACCTTTTCTTCTTCTGTCTACAATCTTCAAATGTGACTGAGGTGGCCTCCTCGATACTAATCAATAAAGCTCATACTATAGTGCTTATAACATCGCACTTTACAATAACATAACTCAATGAACTCTTTTTTTTTCTTCAACATAACATAATAACATAACATCCCCCACTTGAGATGAACAATGGGAATTTGGGGGTCTTCAATGATCTTCATAAATATCGTCGATGAAAGCGTGATTTCTAAACCTTTCCACTCGAACCTTGAACTTAGGCAAATGATGACTTCCCATCACAAATAAAGACTACGGGGTAGGCTAAGGTGTATAGGTGTGTGAAACAATATATTGGGTTGACAAAATGAAAGGAATGGCTCGGAAGGGTGTATCTAGGGTATCTTATACTAAAGGGAGTGCAACAAAAGGGTTTCACATGGGGTCGAAAAGTCGAGGTGACTAATCGATAGACTCACAATGGTAGGTCGTTTGGGTGATAATCCTATAATATTGCCTTCTAAACCGAAAAGTCCAAATACATCGAGCTAACTCAACATACCTCGTCTATGGTCTCGAAATGATGCAAAAGCCAAGTTCTAAAGTTTACAAGCTACCGGCACACTCATAATTTGGTGGATTTGGGGTAAAATATTGGAAACGGATAAGGCTAATCTCACCATGTAAAGTCAAGGGTTGTATGTGCTCGACTAAGGTCTAATCTAGTTAGGTTCGAAAAAACATGTCAAAATTTTAAAAATGGCATAATTTTTCAAAATAAACTAGAAAAATGAGGGCGCAATAAAGTTCAAAAGATAATTCTACTCCCGTCCCCCCACTTGAATTGTACAAAGTCCCTTTTGTACTAGGCATTAAAATAAAGGTGAAGAGAAAGGTAGAATTAGAGCGAGAACTTCTCTGAAATTTGCTCTAAAAAGAAGAAGGCCCACGAAAAAGAAACGTGCCTTCATTTAAGTGTCATGAACAAACTTCAATCCCTGAAATCACAATACCGACAAGCATAATTCTAAAAAGAAAAAAAAGAAAGAAAAGAAAAACAAACCTAACTCACTTTCATAGGAATCACGGTTGCATTTAGCGAATGCAACAAGCCTTTTAAACCACTTGGTGTCCCAAGTGGACGAGTGAAGTCTCATGAGGGTTTCTGAGGAACACACTCCACAAAGTTCATTTAAAAACTAATACAAGGTTAATGTGTTTTAAAATGAAAGAATTAGAGCAGAGAAAGTTACGTCCTAACTACTATGAGAGAGTTACTACCAGAATCGGCAAAACTCGTATGAGTCGTCAGTTAGTAGTTACGGCGTAACCACATAGATGGTATTACGCCGTAATTGGTAATGCGTCAAGAATTCTTTGCTAAAATGTTGGTTACGGCGTAATCACCAAGATGAGTTACGCCAGTAACTCGCTCAAATCGAAGAATCGCAACAACAATTAGTTCCTCGTTTCTGCAAAAATGGTTAGAAAACACAAAACCCAACAGAAAGGAAATAAAACAAAAGAAAGGGATAATTCGGTTGTCTCCCGAAGAGCACTTTTCTTTATTAACGAGTCTTTAAGTTAGACTCGAGCCGTGGGGCTCTGTGGGGCCTTTGAACTTGCCCACTTCCATCATTCACCGGTATTCATTCATCCAATTATCAAGCCTTTTTTCCTTGTAGAATTATTGAGTCCAATTGTTCCCAACTTATGTGAAAGCCATTTATCACATGATTTTCCTCGGTCATCATCTTTAGTAATAATACTATCAGTAATACTGATGCTGGATCTTGTACCGCCTATGGTGTCAGTGAGATGATTGCACCCATACTGCTTAACCAGTTCCTTAATGAATTTTGAGCTTCTAAGTTTTAATTTGTACCAATCTTCCATTGCTAATTCAACATCATGTTTCTCTCCCTTATGAGGGTAAATCCATTCATCGACTTTTCTTTCACATTTTGAGGACGAGTAAAGCGGTGGCCATCTTGATTCGCTTTCTTTGGTTGACATCGAGTTGCAAAATGTTTGTTTGGATTCGAGTTTCCTCAATGCTTTGGACAATTTCATCTGTTTCGCTTACAACGATCAATATTATCTTTACGATTACCAAGAATAGGTTTAGAGTGTAGAGTGGGATTCAAATGATTGAACATTAACAACATTATTAGAAATTTCGCTTTGGTTTTAAATGCTCTTTCATACTAAAAGTTATTCGCTCATTTTAGGTCCCCAAGGAAATTTGTTTTCAAAACCTTAACTGAGCCCTACAAGTGGCGGAAAAGGTCTTCCAACAATCAAGTTGTAAGCCTCCCGCTTCCCATGTCAATAACTATAAAATCGGTGGGAAGAAAAATTTTCCAATTTTAAAAGCACATTGTTCACAATTCCTCAGATGCGACCTTAGAGGAATCGACCATTTCGATCATAATAGTTGTTTCTTTTAAATTGGTAAGTTTGATTTTTCAAATAAAGTGGTAGAGATAAGGTTAACCCCGGCCCTAAATCGCCTAATGCGGAATCTTAATGTTACCAATAGTGCAAGGGAGAAGAAAACTTTCCTGGTATTGCTGCTTTTTAGGAAGTTGGCTTGGCAGGAACTCGTCGTCTTCTGCTTTATCATCCTCTCTTAGGTAGTTAATCCCGGAGAGATCATTAGTGATAGAGGATGTGCATTGCTCCTTTTTTGCTTTATCTTGAGCAAATATGGCCTTGCAGGAAGTGGCTTTAGCATTACTTGTTTCAAGGTTCTTAGCCAATTGCCCGATTTGCATTTCGAGGTTCTTAATTGCAGCATCTTGGTTACATAGGTTCATATTGGTGTCCTCCTTAGTTACTGGTATGGCCTTGCACCAGTGATATTTTTTTTTGATGGTGATAAAGGAAATAGGTTAATATCGTGGGACCAATCACCAGTATTCTGAGTCTCTGATTCACCAATATCAAGGAAGCTGTCTGCCCATGTATCCTAGTTACGCCGTAACTGAGATTCTTGGTTACGGCGTAATTCGTTAGAGTGGATTTCCTCAGTATTCTTCACAACCCCGTCGTCGCTGTCAAACACAAAGTTACGTCGTAACTCATTAGGCATGTTACGGCGTAACTCAGATCTGTCGATGAAATCATCCCCTAAATTCGTATCATCGACCTGAAACTTTGAGTTATCATCAGAAAAAATTACCTTACATTTCATAGCTGGTTTAGATCCTTCAGGTTTATCGTTATTTCTCCTTACTTTTTCACCGAGCTTTATCACCATGGATTCTAGGTTTTCGTGAGTTGAGTCGTGCTTGGAAAGGTTTCATCGGTGTTTTCCGGAATTCCTTCAACCACTCATCTTGCTCCTTTTATATTTGGGATGAATTTTCCAGAAACTTATTAATTGTTTCTTCAAGACTGGGCTTTCTTTCTCCATAAGGCCCACGGTTGTAATTTCCACGATAACCATTACTATTTCGATTATCACCGTAAAATGGTTGATTTTCTCCATACTTAGCTTCTTCAATATCCTCTTCGTCCACATGAGGACAATTTTTCTTAAGATGTCCTCCTCCACAGATTTCATAGCCTACTTGGATGGCATGAACGGTTTCTCTGACTTTCAGCATATCTCGACTGAGATTTTTAATTTTACTAGCTATTGCTGCAATTCCATCAAAACTTCCGCCTTGGTTTCTTTTGTTTCCACCGTCGTGCCATTTTTGGGAGTGGTCCACCATTTTTTGACTGGCTTCAATTGCAGCGGTATGAGTCATGTTTGGGATAGGTTCTTGATAGTCCAACACCTGCCTTGTAGTTACGTTTATTCCTTTGTAGAAAATATTGACCTTCTGCTGGTTATTCAGATCATTGGTAGGACACTTATAAAGAAGATCGTTGTATCTGTCCTAAGCTTGAAACAGAGTTTCGTCGTCTTCTTGTTTGAAATTATGGATCTCCAAAAGCTGGTTAGAAATCTTCGATGGCGGGCAATATCTTTGAATAAAGTGTTTCTTTAGTAGCACCCAAGTATTAAGCGCTCCCGTGGGCAACCTTTCGACCCATCTTCCGGCTGCTCCAAGAAGAGTCATTGGGAATACCAAGCATAACAACATCATGAGACACGCCGAAATGTTGAAAAGGCTAGCGATGTATAGGACATTTTCAACGTGCTCATATCGTCTTCGTCCTCTGCTTTTTGAAAAAGGGTTAGCCAAGCTCCCTCATAAATTGGTCTTTAATTTCAAAGCGAACATCCGCTCCGATTTCCGGTCTTACGAGACCGGCCCTTGTTCCGCTCTTGTCAACGCCAAGTATTCCTCAAGAGTGAGGTCATCGATGTTAACAACTTCCATGGTACACGAAAACTTGAAATATGATCGTGAGAAAAGTTTAAAACGAAATGAAAGACTTAATATAAATCCTAAAATAACTCAAGAATGCGCCAAAAATTGATGCGAGTTTTCTTGACCAAGTCTTAATATTTAGAGTGTCTCGCTATACCTATGGTCTACCCTAATGCACTAACAGGCGGTGTACCCGGTCGCGTGTAGTGTAGTAAATGGTAAAGCCGAGGTCGTCCCAAGAGCTATGTATGTTGGATTATTACTAAGTCTAATTGTCACGAATAATAATGGTTTCGATAGGGATTTAATTAATTAAACTACTAATGCGAATAAAATAAAAGCGTATAAATGGGTAAAGGGAAATCAATAGAGGAATAGTGGTGCTAACCTAGTCAATCCTCCTAGCTAGTTATGTCTACGTCTACCTACTTCCAATTACTTGGTGGGGTCAAATTCGAGAGGACAACATTTGGTCAATTCGCCCTAACCTATCAAGAAAGATGCCACAACAGAGAAATCAAAGCACCGTCATAAGTCCTGTTGTTTATGGTCCTCAAAGCCAAATCATTAAGTACCGCTACATGCTAGATTCAAAATAGTGAGTGCCCGACCGTTAGGAACTTAGATACTACACCCCCAATTCTTAAGTTCATCCAAACGATAGGTGATCGTTGGTCAAATCGCACAAGTAGAAAGGGTCGCCATTGGTCATATCTTACCCTTCCTGTCTCGATCCGCTCACCTAGGGTCATTTGGTCATATCTCCTAGGCAATTGGCCTCACCGCCATTCAAAACTACCGAATCAAGGGTGACTACCAAAGAACTATGCATGCATACACTTAGAAATAATTGTACGGAAGTAAAGGTAAACGCAAACAAAACAAATAAGGAGTCATAACTAGGCTAGCACCAAAGGGTGCTTAGCCGCTCATATTAATCATGCAAATCAATTCAATATTCAAAGGTACGAAATACATGAATTGAAAGTAAAAGAAATATAAAATGCTAAAGCTTATCGTAATGGAGTGACTTCTCCCATAGAAACAGCTCCGTATGCTCCCCTAGATCTTCCTTGAGCTTTTCCCACGTTCTTAGAGTGTTGTGTGTGGAATGGGATGCTTAGAAATGCTGGAATTCGTGGGGTATTTATAGGCCAGGTCTGGGTTACGGCGTAACCAATAAAGGAGTTACGCCGTAACCTTCTAATCCTTCGTAAATGCACAAGATCTGCTAGTTACGGCGTAACCATATAAGTGGTTACGCCGTAGTCTTCAATAAAATCGGTTACGTCGTAAGTGATGCAGTGAGTTCTGGCCTAAATAACATGCGTGGAACCTCTTTTGACCTAATGGAGTTACGTCATAACCTTTGGGAAGAGTTACGCGTAACCTCTTGATAAGTTGGTATTCGTGGTCACGCAATAGTTACGGCGTAATGTGAGAGGAGTTATGCCGGAACTTCTTTAAAATAGGCATACTATGATAAATCTTTAATAATGTTTCCATTTCCGCGTCTCTTTAGCTCCAATGCTCGTAATTTACCTGAAAGTGGAAAACAATGGAAAACAAGCGTAAATCCATATAAATGATATAAATAACGAGCATTATCGGAGGAAATTGACACTTAATATTCAGAACTATTTGATGTTATCAGCAAGTCCTTGAATCGAGTCCATGCTTCGTAGAGAGATTCACCTTGATGTTGTTGGAACATCAAGATTTCATTCCTAAGCTTAGTAGTTCTCCCCGGTGGAAAAAATTGAGCAAGGAAACGAGAGGTGAGATCATCCCAACTTGAGATGGAGCTGGCGGGAAGTCGCTAAAGCCAATTACTAGCTTGGTCCCGTAGAGCAAATTGGAAGAGACGCAAGCGCGTGGTCTCCCGAGTAGTAGCATCGAGGTCGATGGAATCGACGATTTTAAGGAAATCATTAAGATGCTGATTAGGATTTTCGGAACGAAGTCCTTGGAATGCACATCCGTTTTGCACCAACCGGATGGTGTCGGATCGCAGGGCCGTAGTTTGGGCTTGGTCGAGAAGCTCAATGGTGTTTCTATAGCCTAGGTTGCTTGGTCTCGAGTATTCACCAAGAGTACGACCTCTTGGCGGTTCATTTGGTGGTAGGTTGATGAATGGTGGTTGATTATCACCTTCCATGATGAAAAGTGATGGGGTTTATGAACAAAGGTCACGAAGAAGGGGGATAGACTACGAGGAAGCTAAAAAATGGAAAAATAGCTTACTTGATAGGAATCAAGCAAGGAAACCTAAACGAGGTGAACTCCTAACTAGCTATTCTATTCCCAGCAGCGGCGCCAAAAACTTGATATGCTTACGCAACGCGTTCAGGGTCAAAGGAACTTCCTTTTCATCGAGCAAGTTTTATAACACCCTAGGCAGTGAACCTAATCGCTGTAGTGTAGTATTAGGGTAAGCCACGTTTATTAATATCGTTCTCTAGGGGAATAGGAATGTCAGTGAGAAATTACTACGCTAATGTTGGGGTTGAGGAAGATTATTTTTTTTTTATCTTTTTTATGTTTTTTTAGAAAATGGAAATTACGAATATCGGGGTATTGGATTTGGGGGTTGGTATTTCTACCGATTACTTATACTTATCAAATTATCTAATCTAAGGTGAGTGTAGTCTATGTCTAATTGATGTGTGCTCTTATGATAGTTAAAAATGTATTTGCTTAGATGTTATTACTCCATAGTTATCTTCTATTGATGGTTGAATTGTCACGTCGTTATTCTTAACGCGTTGTGTTTCTAAGGTCGTAGGGTATGCGTTTATCCCTAACTCTTTGAAGTTACCTAAGGTTAATGACTACGAAGTCTCTAGGATTCATAAACTTAACACTAAGGTGATCTTTGGATGTTTAGCCTACAATTCCACTAGTAACTATAAGCTAAGGTTCAACAAAGATTAATCAAGCATTAATAATACAACGGATGACCTATCGCAATACTAGGTCAATCACAATTAAGATAAGAGACAACCAATCAATATTCAATAACTAGGTTTCATATATCTAAGCAAACACACAAGTAAATTAGCGGACATGGGGAACATGCAAGCATACACACAAAAATTGAAGACATGATTGAATCAATGAAGTAAAACACTTATCTTGTTGTAAAATAGGGTATGGAACCCTAAGATATCGCCTAAGACGACCTTGGTTCGGTTTAGGTTTTACTCCACAAAACTACCTCCCTAAACCGAAAAATTCGATTCTATATATAGTGTTACAAGCTGCGACGGCTTCACTCTTTAATTGTGGCGCCGTCGGTCACCGTCATTAGGGTTTCGTCTTGGCCATGTTATCATTGTGGCGTCACCTTATCCCTGTGACGTCGCCTTTCAGATCTCGACGCCGTCGGATCAAATCTAGGCCGTTTGAGTTGCGACGCCTACTCTTTTAAAACCCGCCGTCACTTGTAAATAAGCAATTTGGCTCTTGAGTCGTCATAAAACATGTTGCGACGGCGTCATAGATTAAACCGACGCCGCCCCTTCGGGCCCAGAGTGGCTTGAGTGTCTTGATTCTTGACTTTGGCCATTTTCTTCGTATATTCGCGCCTTTTTGTCCGAATAAGTGTCATTCCAGCAATTTATCTTCAAGAGACCTAAAAAGTGAAAAGGAACGAAATTAAGTAGTAACGAATACAAAAATGATCAATTAAGGGCTTAAATGACCCCTCGAAAGTGTACCTTTTAAATCCTTATCAAGTTTTGAAACCCTATAGTCATTTTACTTGTTTTTCCTAAATGATTTAACTTGCGAAACTATTTAAAACTTCAGTCCAAGTTTATATGGATGATAAAATTTTCTAAAACTCATATGCATATCGAACATATCGTGCCATTCTGAAGGCATCTTATTGACTTAGGTTGCAGTTAGGACATTTTTCTTGCGTACTTATTCTCCTTATCATTATGTTACTAAGCTAAGTTTCATATCATGTTTAATACTCGTTTTAAATTACTTTGGGGTGAGAATACATTGCTCGTTTTTACTTATCATGAACTGTAAATTACGTAGTAAGAATGAATGTTGTGAATAGGTCTATTGGGGTTGACATCCCCGTTCAGCTATGTAGCACTTACTTGATTACCATATCAAACAGACGCATTTCATTTGAGGAATTCTAGGTGTTCTCGGTTAGAAACCTACTATGGCAACAACTTGTAACAATGTAAACGTCGATTAAGGCTTCAGTGTCATGAGCTTAGTGCAATAGTAATACTTTTTCTGAAATTGTATTTGTTATAATAGTCACACTCGAAAATCTTGTGGTCCACATTGTTATTGCTAAACTAAACCTATGATCTCACAACTTTATATTGACATTTTAGCATGTATGTCTCAGGTCCATAACTTGCATTGTTTTGGCTAGCACTATGGAGTTCATACTAAAGTTACCCGTTGGCGGTTGCATTACATTGCAGATTTACTGCATGAACTTTAAAACGTTTCATTGTATTTTCAAAAATATATTTTATTTGTTGTGAAACTCGTGAACTTATTTTGTTGAAGACTTTGTTCATTTAATGAAATCAGACGATGTATTTTAACTTCTCTTCTATCATCTATCTTATTGTGTTCTAACTTCTCTTCTATCATCTATTGAAAGAACACTTCTTCCGCAAGAGAGATTAACAAGAATCTAATCCACTTTTGTTGTTTCGAGGGTCTTCTTCTCTATACCCTTTCTTCTAGAATCGAGTCTCTAGGATATGATAGGTTATTATCAAACAAACAAACACTTACTATCATTTGTACATGTATAATAAGTCTTGTATCTTGGTGATCAAGCCTAGACTAGGGAAGGTCTAGTTGGGGTTTGATACTTCCGGTGAGGAAGTTCTTTATGGCCTTTGTGGTCTTAGTGGTCTTAGTGAAAAGTTGAATCACAAATTCTTGTGGGTGGTTTTCGAAGGCGGAATACTGTTGGAGGAGCTCTTCTTAGTAAGCATCGATCTTAGTGCATATCAGTTGAGTGAAGTTGTAATGATTTGTAATCCACCATAAGGATTATACTTAGTAATAGAATCAGTGTCGTGTGTGGAAAACTAGAAGGGGGTTGAATAGTTTTACCGATTAAAACTTGGTTTTAAACTATTTAGATCGACTTATGTCAATCTATTAAACATGTGTGTTGGATGTTGATAGACAAGCATATATAACTATGTAATGAAAAGATAAGGAGTAAGAAGCACAAAACCACAACGCGAGTATTTATAGTGGTTCGGCTACAAGGAAACCTTCCTTGCCCTACTCCACTCCCCGAGTCACCTACTCGAGAGTTCGTAAACACTACACGACACCAACTCCTTATGGCGGAGAAGCCTTCACAATGTTTCTTACTCTTTATGCGGTACAAGGCTAGATACCGGGTTCTTCCACGAGGTAGAACCAAACCTATCACGACGTCGCCTACCCTTTATCCGGTATTAGGCTAGATACAGAGTTCCATTATAATGGAGGAACTACTACCCAACACTACAACAATAACTAACCCCAAAGGAGATCCACTCCTTATAACAACATCAACAAGGATATCAATATCCTTTGACCCAATACTAATCTATCTTGTACATTGAACACACCATATCGAATGTACACCTTAGGCACCTTTCACTAATGCCTTTGACTCGATCTTAAGGCACTTTTCACTAATGCCTTGTGACTTGACTTCTAGGCATCCTTCACTAATGCCTTTAGCCTTGACTTCTAAGCACCCTTCATTAGTGCTTTCAATACGGACGTTCGACACCTTTCACTAATGTCTTCGTCTTGACCCTTTAGACATCTTTCACTAATGTCTTCAACACTACACTTTTATGAGAAAGAAGAGAACTATCAACAAGAGAACCTCAGTATTCTTGATGATAACGAAGCATGGCAATCATGGACTTGAGCTTGCTCGTCTTCAAAAGATGGTGATCTCGCCTTTAAGAGGAACCTAGAGAATCACACAAAAACAAAACTACATACATAGATCACTTGGATATGAGGTTAGAGAGTTTATAACTCAAAGAGAAAATATATCAGCAAGGGGTGAGAAACAATGAAGGAATGGCTCACTAGTTATAGAGGAAAAACAGCTAATGTTCCACGGATCCCATGGATCCCTCACTTGAGGGATCCGCCCAGTGTATTACTGGGGACCCGTGGGACGCTCCTCTTTGCCCATGGGTTTTGGGTCATGGTTCATGGGTTATGGATCATGGGTATCCAAGTAGATACAATATATCTACAAGATGCAATGCATCTAGTCCATGGGTCATGGATTAAAACCATGGGTCATTGATAATATCCACATATGACATAAGCATGATGTCATGCAATGGGTTATGGGTCATGCTCTATGGGTATGAGTCATGGACTTTGGGTTATACCCAACTACATTCAATGTATTTGGTCAATGGATAAAATACTTAAGTTTCTATCCATTTATATTACCCATTATAATACATACTAGTTATGTATATATTTACCCAATATGTAAACACTAGTTGTTGTACATATGTATCATAAAATCACTTATACTTGTTTTAGCGTTTTATGTGAAAACGTAAGTGTGTTAGAAAACTATTGGCTCAAACCATTTACGTATTTTATTTGTTTCATTAAAATGATTTTACGTTTGTTATCGACAAAACATTAGAAGATCGTAAAATATAAATAAACGTTTTTACGGCTTATTTGTATTAACATCATGGATTCGAAACTGAACGTACGGATGGTATAAACATCCCATCCGAACCTGTATATGTCGTTGTGTCTCTCTCTCTCTCTCTCTCTCTCTATACTCTATATATTTTGGTAATGATTGTTGTTGTGTATAATCACTCTTTGTTCTTTGAGACTAGAAGTTGTTAAACTTCAAACTAGTCAAAAATAATGTATTCATCCCCTAGAGTTCCACATACTTGAATGTTCAGAGTCACCTTGGTTTTAGTTATGGTTTCGGGTTATAGCTTTCAAGTTATGGTTTTTGGTTCAGGGTTTCAAGAACCATCGGTTTAAGTTCAGGTTTTCAGGGTTTCGGGTTTGGTTTCAGGTTATTATATCAGGTTATGGTTCATGTTTAGTTTATCATGTTAGGTTTTTAGGGTTTTAGATTTGGTTTCAGGTTCATACCTATTTCTTTAGAGACTTGTCTCATCTGGGTTCACAGACTCTCGAGTTCAAAGTCACACTTTTCAGGGACTCGGGTTTAGAGTCACCATGAGTTCAGGGACTTGAACAACATTCAGAGTCACTTTGGTTTCAGGTTCATACATGTGTTAAGGTACTCGCTTGTTGAGGGACTAACATAACCTCGGTTCAAAGAGACCACTTGTTTTAGGTTCTCAGATTCAGGGCAAGTTTGGTTTCATAGAGCCTTAGGTTATTTGAAGTACTGAATTACGAAAGCAACTATTCTGAATATTTTCATACCTTGATTCAAAGACAGGAGCTTCAACTTCAGTGATTCAACTAGGTGTCTGCACAACTTGAAAAGCCCCATCTTGATCCTTATCACTCCCCGAGTCACAATCATCAACCAAACCGTACCCATATTCTTCTACCTTAAATTATACACACAAAATCAGTCAAACTCCTAACCACCATAGTCACTTATGTAGTAGATTAGAATTTAATCTTATTCATGTTATCACAGCTTAAACCCGATGTAACACCTCAATTTTTATGGTTAAGTCAGAAGTATATTTTATTGATATTAGAATGTTAGAAAAGTCTTCTCATTAGATTTTATAAGAAATAAGGACCATAATTGCAATTAAAAGGACTAACGGTGCAAGTGAATTAACGGCAGAGACCAACGACAGTTAAAACATAAAAATTACCAATTTACCCATATGGCCTAATAAGCTTAAGCCTTCAACAATTAAACTACAAAAACATACGTGTGTGTGTGTGTTGGCAAGGACATGGCTTTACAAGGTTTTTATGAAAGAAAAGAGTTTTTATCTTTATTTTTTCAAAGACTGATCACTAGGGTTTCTTCAAGATTTAATTAAAGTGTTATTAGTGCATTAGAGTAATCAAGGAAGTGTTTGAGTAGTTATTATGTTCTTCCCTCAATTTCAAGTAAGTATTGATTATATGGTTAAGCATGATTTTATGTTATGGGTGACATGGGGTTATGTTTCTTTAGTGTTTCACATGATCTATTTATTGAGTTTATGGTTATGATTCAAGGGGTATTTGTTTGATGGCATAGGGTTATGATGAGATCATGTTAGAATCGGATTATATGATTTTAGATGATGTTTGGAGTTAAGCCAAACACCCCTTGATTGTATAATATGTGTTATATGATGTAAAATAAGTTGCAGAAAGTTTCAAAATTAGTTAGTCATGTTTGAAAGACCATAAAAGATTGATAGTAGCTCGTATTGAATCATGACCTAACTTTCTGGAAAGCCTAATGTGGCTACTTTAATGTTATGCTTAGAGTTTTGGCTAGTTCAGTAGTTAAACTGGTGTAAAATACGAATTGGTGCAACAAGTTAGATTTAGGAATGTGCAACAAGTAGAACTTTAAAAATATACTGGATCAACCTTAGCTCTTCCTCGAGCGTGTCATATGTTTTTGAAAAGGGAAAAGAGTCTAATTTCATGTAAAGTTAGCCTCATGAGTTGACTCAGAGTTTAAATCAGTCAAAAAGGTCGAAGTGCATGCTGTTGCAGAATGACAACAAAAGTTTTATTAAGTATTTCAGTGATAATGACATGATATGAGTTTTTCAAGTTCTTGGTGGCTATATCCTATGATAAAGTATGTTCTAATTATGTGGTCATGATTCATGTTATGCAAGTGTAGAACCAAGTGGCAAGAATTCGTTAGCTTAGATGGTGTTCATGAGCTTCTGTAACACCCCCAAATTTGGTTTAGCGGAAGCATTCGGGTCATGGGGTGCTACTGAATTGGAAGTCACAACACAAGTAATAAAGGACGGAATACCCATTCCATTTAAAATACATAAATGTTTTCATCGAGTTTCAGATTCGGAAAAATGTGGCCCATAAATTTAAGATGACCTATATTAAATAGGTCGTAGTTTTGTTGTAAAATGACTTGAAGAATATTCTATGACCCTTGCCTTGCCACGATCTTGCTTACTGAAAGAACACCTGAGAAAAACATGCTAAAAGTCAGCAAAAAGCCGGTGAGTTCATAGGTTTAAGTATTCAAACAGTATTGGAACAATTCAGATATCATAAATCTTTTCAAACAGTTGTAAATATATTAAGCTAGCATTAAGTTCATGCAACCAAAGTTACGACAGTTTCTATATGCAAAATGTAGTCATACTAATAGGACCCATAGCGAGTGTTTATCCCATTACACTCGGTTTCGACATGGTATACGTTCGCCTTGACCTATGTGTGGCCAACCGAATGGGGGAGTCACCCCAATAGATCTATTTATAACATTCGCGCTTTCCAGCAGGAATTGACGATTCATGAAAGCGGGCATTTTGGGATTTAAGGGCTTAGGCTAATCCGCGTAATAGTATTCAAGTAATAATTTATGTCCATAAAGTTTTGCATGTTTTCTCACCCCAAAGTATAGTAAACAACTAATAGAAGTAAAAGCGGGGCTATAAACTCACCTCAGCAAATAGCATTTCAATGATGAAAGTCAAAGAGTATTGTGTAACCGAACCGACACGCGACCTAAGTAAGTACGACAAGTTTAGTTCATTACTCTAGTTTAAGACTCATCGAAGTATAATTACGTTTAAAAGTTTTGAAATGATTAAGTTAATGTTGCTTGTGTGGCAGCTTTAAGTTTTGAAATGGATTTTCTAAATGTTTGCAAGTATTGCCTCTTGGAAGGGAATGAGCATATCATAGGGAGAATAACAAAGACAAATGAGTCTTTGGTTTGATGACAACCGAAAGACGATGCACGAAAAATATTTACGCTTAACATTGGACGTTAACGGTCCGTGTAATATTCTTGACAAATGTATACATAGTGTAATGTACATATAGGTATACATATTTGGTTCATCATTATTAGTTAAAATAATGATACTTAAAATGTAAGCGTTAAATATATTTGTATCTAGAAAATTAAGTGTTTGAATGTTATGAATTAACTATTTTCTCGTTAGTCAACACAAAAACATAATAAGTTTAATAAATATATTTTTGTCGAAACTCGAGCATGACTGTATATAAGTTTTCATCTATCCGAGGTGACTAACGTCAAAGTTTGGTAATAAATTTTTTTTAGGTTTAAATACTTGAAATAGGATTATAAGTAATATATATATATATATATATATATATATATATATATATATATATATATATATATATATATATATATATATATATATATATATATATATATATATATATATATATATATATATATATATATATATATATATATATATATTTTTTATAAGTAGTACGAAAAATACTCGTTTATGTTTTAATAAGAGAACTCATTTTAGTTAGAAGATTATGTTTTCAAATTTTTGTTTAGCGTTCATGCTTCCATCAACGATTTGAGACTTTAGTTTTTAACAGAATAAGTATAAGTTTGGAGGCGTCGCGTTTGATGATCATATATACTTATATAGTACTAGTTGTGTCGCCTAGAAGGGATCACGAAAGAAATGGCGTCACGAACATATTTGGGCAACTCGATAATGTACCGTGTGAAATGGATCGAGTAAGAGATTTGACAATTTACAAGGACTACCAATATTTTGCTTTTGTTTAGACATTTAAATGCTTGTTATCCGTTTTACAAAATTTTTATACACTTGATTTGTTCCAGCAGATTTCAAATGCTCCCCCTATTCGCAAGTGATGGGCTGTAGCCCAATGAGGAACAGTTTTGCTTGGGTGTGATGTGGGCTGTGGCTCAGGGAAGTATAAGAAGTGAACTGGAAATATGCAACACAAGCTTTTCATTTGGTAACACTTGGCAATTTTCTAACTTTGCAAGATTGTCTCAACGCAAGACTCTCAACTAAAATACGCCATTCAAAGGCGGGTTTAGACTCATAGACCAAGCGGAACATGTGAACATTAAACTAACACGACCACCCTTGTGGTTTCATGTTTATAGTGAGTGACAACACCCTTTGTGGATGTCCTTGTGACTCGAAGATGCCAACACAACACGAATATGGGCACGATACTCAACTTACAAACATAACACCCCCTATGTGTGGGTGATGGTCGTTTAACTGGACAGAGTGTAACTTTAACCACTGAAGCCAAAACTCATAAGTTAACTTGTAAGAAATTTCCTAACGTGCCTATGCGAATTCTCACAACAAACGACACACCCTCCCTCTAGCGCCTGGTTTCAAAACAGTGGTTAGCGACCCCAAAACTCACTTGACACATACATTCACCTATGGTCTGATTTAGGCTCGACACACAAAACAGTATATCTCAATTCATTCAACTAACTAGCTTGAAGTGTGGAAGTAAATGTTTTAAAAACAATCAAAACTAACGAGTATCTAGACTCGGGGGGAACTTGGGAGAAAAAAAGAAAAATGAGTTATAACTCACGGCAATCCGAGTGGGTCTCGATTGCAGCAAAGTCAACGACCGACTAACCAAATCAACCGCAAAACATGAGCACTTCCCAAGAGCCTTATGTTTCCGTTTTAGGTTTAGTCATCTTTCGTTTGCCACACAAGTTTGATGATAACGGGTTAACAAAAACATAATCATTCTCAGAAATCAAAACATATATTATCGAAGGAGAGACCAAGAAAGTGTAAAATTAAAAAAACTAGCAACGTGTAAAATTAAAAAATCCTTACACTAGTATGGATTGTCAAGGAGAGACCAAAAAAGTTTGAGTACCAATGGATCCCAACCGATCCCAACTGGAAGCCACCACCACTTGTCCCTTTTTGATTTTGAATAAGTTTTAAGGTGTGGTTCGCCTGAGGTTCGGTGGGCAAGTTTAAAAGGAGGAAGCTTTCATAAAAGTTAAACCTTGCTTTCTATGCATCGATATCATGAGAGGCGGTTTTGAGCAAAAGTCTCTATCATCCTTTACTCTAAGGGGGTCTTGTGACCTTGACTATGGAAAGAGGTGGAAGCTGAAAATGATAGATCTTGGAAGTGCTATAGATGGTGAGTCGTTGGGGAGGCGCTGAAGAAAGCAGGAGGTTGAGGATCCATTTTCATCTTTTTCCCTTTTCGACTTGAAATGTGATGCGAATCTGCAACCTTTTTTTATTTTATTTTTTTATTATTATTTTTTTTTCTTTGATATATGTGTTTGCGTATGGGTAGGCGTGAAAGGAGAAAAAGATAAGTGAGTTAGAAATTAATATAATTAAGGTAGTGGGGTGTAAGGCTATAAATTTTAATTCTTATTAGGTAAATTTTAACTGTATTGTGTACTCCGTGTTCTACTGAGTTAGACTGTGATTAGGGTGTTCCGGTTTAGTAACTGCACAAGGGAAATGTTTCTGACATGTTTTTATGAGGATAGTATAAGGAAAAGACTTTCGACTCCGGAAAATAAATTCTAAATTTCACTTGTCGCTACAGTGGTGTCGGTACGCGTGCGGTATTAGTTTTTCAGGAGAAACGAGATAACCTCTCGTTTTAAATTTTAACTCGTTCGTAATCATCAGGAAATAGCGAAATTTGAAATTTCTAATAAAGTTATGCAATGCAAATGATTTACTGTAGGCTACAGTGGGTGGGTTAGCTACCCGAATCAGTTATGTAAGCTCGTGTATGCTTAATTTAGTAGTTTAGTCTTAATAAGGTATCATTTATTATTTATTAATAATCGGAAAATTACCGTGTGTCACAGCCTCCCCGCCTTAAAAGGAAAGCCGTCCTCGGCTTTCACTTAAAATTTCTCGGTAGTGTTTATAGAAGTGAAAATTTATACGCTTGATTTTGGTTCCTCGTCCATGGTGCAGTTGGAACCTTCTCAAGAGTTCCGACAAACCTTAACGATAGAATTTTGCTTTTATCCTAGTCTCTGAACTCGTAGTCGGAGACTTCAGGTGATTTCTTAGTGGAGTTTCTAGTTTTTTGTAAATTTGAATCTTCTCCATGGCATTACAAATTTTACTACAAAAGGTGTTTCTCCAAGTGGTACATACATGAAGATTTGTGTACAACCTAGATTTCTGCTGGTAATCCGAGTCGGTAAGCTACCAGTTCGATTCTAGCAAGAATTTGGATGATCATATGGGATAAGGACTTAACTTTTACGTCCTTCGGAAACAGTTTATGCCTTTCTGAGGTGAAAACCTCAACCTAACTTTCGTATCGACTTGAACTTCGAGTGGCTTTTGTTCTTTATGTATCTATCTTGGCGACTAGAGTCGGTTACATCTATCTACCTGTCTGCACACTCTTAGCGGTGGTCTCCAGTACTAGCTCAGGACTAATGAGCTGGCTTTCGTCGGTCTCCGTCCTAAACACAAATGTTTTGCGCTTTTTGACAGTACACTGTCTTATGCGGTGCGGCTTTGATGCTGGTGTGATGGCTTGTTATTGCAAGGGAATTTGGTTAAGGGCAATTGCCTATCCATCCATTTTCAAAATCTATTACCCATGCACGTAGTATATCTTCTATAGTTTGAATGGTCCTTTCATCTTGTCCATAAGTCTGAGGTTGGTAAGTGGTACTCAAGTTAAGATGGATCCCAAGTGTTTTGTAGTGACCCCCAAAAAATTGATGTGAATGGCTACCTCTATTCGAAATGATGGAAATTGAAACACCATGACTTGCAATGATCTGATTTAAGCAAAATCGTGCGAGTTTTTCTATGTTGTCGTTTTCCCTAATTGGTAGGAAATGGGTGGATTTAGTGAAGCGATTAACGATTTCCCAAATAGTGTTGCATTCATCTGGTGTCTCGGGTAGTTTGGAAACAGACTCCATAGTTATGCGTTACTATTTTACTTGAGAATCTCAGGTTGTACAAGTAGAACTGATGGTTTCTGATGTTCGGCGTTGACCTTCGAACAAGTTAAACAATGACTGGCATAGTTCGTAATGTCAGTCTTCATGTTTGGCCATCAGTATAGTTTCTTCAGATCAAGGTATATTTTTGTCGGACTCTAGATGAGTAAAGCACTTGGATTTTAATGAGATTTGCGTATAATGAGGTCGCAAAACCTTCCATAGCGTGGGACTCAACTTCTGTCCTTGGAACATAAGATTCCATTCGATCTTTTACGGATCCAATTTCACCTTTAGGTATACCGTAAAGGTTCTTGTTTGGTCGGTTCTCCTTTGAGTACTACATACTTGAGCCTCAAGGGTTTTAGATGGAAAGGGTGAACAAATTTTTCATTCCCAAAGATCCGTCCTTAAGAGGTTTAAGTTGCTCCTTGCTGCTTAGAGCATTTGCAACCATGATTGTTTTGCCCGGGTGACCACGGATTTTATAATTGAAACCTTGGAGTGACTCCAATCATTGGTGTTGTCACATGGTTAACTCCCTTTGGTAGTGTTTCTCATGAGTTTTCAGCTGACGAGCAGTACCGGTTGTTACTTTAAATCAAGATGGTCTTCAACCTTCTTGTGAATCGTTTCTCTAAACGACAAGGTCTTCACTATTCTCAGGTAGATCTTAGATAGGTGTACCACACAACTTCTCTTTGTGCCGCATGTGTGGGTATTTGTTGGGTTGACCTATGATGTGGGTATATGACAATACATTCCTAGAGTTGCTAGGATACTAAGTCTGGATGGGCGTGCCGGAGATACCAGTTATTGTGATGTCCTAAGGCTCTACGTGGTTCCTAGTCGTCGTCGAGGGTCCAACCTTTTCGTGTTTGTTTCCTTTGTATCGGGCCACTTCCTTCAGGTGGCACGGTTTAACCTATTACTTTGTAAGTGGCATGTGCTGGTTGTGTTCGGCATTATAAAATGAGATGTCAGTGTGTGGTGTAGAAAACCGATTTCCATTTCATGGTTGTGGTTTGTGTATCAAGTTTTCGTCCTTCAGTTCTTTATTTGGAAAAATGGCTTGACAAGGTTTAAATTCAACTATTCCTTCATACATAACCCCTCCCGAATTATACATAGGTGATCAGGCTATGTATAATTTAAGATCGATGATGTAATGCTCGGTATAGTTTAGTTTTAGTGTTCTTATTATTTAGTTAGCAAAAAAATTTCAAAATTCGATTTTCGAAGTTTTAGTATGATAATTTAGGAAATTAGCGATGGAATTTTTTTATTATTTTTATTTTTAAGTGGTTTGTACTAAAATATAATAATATCGTCAACATAGTTTTATGACTGAGTTGTGCGAAAAATTTAAAGTAAGTAGTAAAAAGCGAAGTCACGAATTTGTTATTTTTGGTGAGGAAATATTGAGTCGGTTTCTATGGTAATAATAAAACATCTTTGCAATTTTGTAATGTGGTTTTAGTGAGACATCTCATTAGGTGACACCAGTTTGCAAGGTGGTTGGTCAAACGCCTATGGGTGACTTCTTCCTACATCAAAATAACTTTATGTCATGGTAAGGTGGTTGGAAGTTTTGGCGGTGCGATGAGAGGGAAATGTAAAGAGTAAATACTAAAGTAGTACGATAGAATTAAGAGATAATGGAAACATTAATAAGGAATTGATTAGTATGTTAAGGTTACATAAGAAAGTATTTAAAGTGGATTCTTAAGATTACATCTCAGAAGTTCAGACTAAACTTTATTACAACAAGGGTGTCTCTAGCTAATTTAGTCTCTTCCTCTGTGGTTGTTGGGGTCTGGCCGAGTCTTCACACTTCCTTCTGGTAAATGTTCTTGCAAGTTCATCCTTGTTAGGAATTGGAAATTCCATAAGGAAGTGTCGGTCACCCCAATTATAGTCTAGCATATGTTAGCTCGTAGACATATCGTTATTTACGTTATTCAGTAGTTAATTAGTTAGTTATTAGCTTAGCTATTAGTTTAGTGTAACACCGTGGAGGAAGGACAGGTCTTTACCCACTGTATGCCTGATCCACAGTCCGAGAGGAGGACATATTAGTTGTAACTATAAATACCCCTTCCATCCTTGGAAGGGGTGAAGCTTATTTGAATCTAACATTTTATTTTTTGTTTTAACTCTCTCAAGAACTCTCTCTCCTCTCTTCATCTCTCTAAACATGGCATTCATATACTATCCCCATCCTAGACCACCCGAATCATCAAACAACATATAATATACGATCCTACAAATGGTATCAGAGCCCATGTTATGTTGTTTTGGTGAATCGAATGGTTTTGTATGCGGTTTGTTTTGTTGTTTAATGCGGTTTGTGTATGATTTTTGATGCATGGCTGATTTGGTTTTCGGTTTGATATGGTTAGGTGATGTTTGATGCTTTTCACTTCTGATTGAATGTCAAAACATGTTTGAATCTGGTTTTACCTCGTTTTAAGTCATGTAAATGCTGCTATTGTTAACTATTTTTCTGGGTCTGAATCGCATATTCTTCGATGCGGTTTGTGGTCTTGTTCATTTGAGCCAATTGTTTGTTATACAGTCCAGATTCAATGCTTATCATGCGGTTTGGTCTGCTGGATGCGGTTTGAAGCTGCGGTTTATGATTCATGCGACTTGTAACATAAGTGGTTTTGACTGTTTATTAATGCGGTTTGTCTAAATGTCCAGATTCAATGTGCTTGAAGCAATTTGTTTGTTATCTTATGCGTTTTGACGCATAAATGGTCTGTTTCGGATGCGGTTTGTGCTGTTGATGGGGAAATACGTTTTGACGCTTTTCTATTCTACGGTTTGTTACCAAAATTATGCGGTTTAACCAAATATTGAAGTCAACTGCGTTTTGTTGAAAATGCGGTTTGTCTGTTTTCAAAATGAAGCGATTTGATGAAGACAAGGGTATGCGGTTTGTGAGAAAAATAAATGAAGCGGTTTGTCCTTTCAAAAATAAAAGCTTTTTGTTAATAACAAATACTGCTGTGGTTTGAACAAAAGCATGGTTGAGATTTGATAAACGAAGAAATGCGTTTTGACTAATACAAGATCAATATCAACATTCTAGATAGTCAACATCATTCAACGACAGATTCAAAACATCAAGCATCAACCACTAATTTATCCTACATATTCCTAACCAAATTCAAAACATATCATCTAACATCATCATTCACAATATCAACAATATCATCTACAATCTAAACATAACACAATTTCTCAACTGCGTCATCTACCAACTAATTAAGATTGATCTCAGTGTGTTCGCGTCTACATGAAAATACATCTAGTACATCATGAGTTGACATTCGAAGTACATCACATATCATAAGCAATGACTCAATCGAGATCTCAGATTTGTTCAATGATTGTTCTAAATCTATCAATGTCCATGTTTATTGAACGAATCTCTTCATTGACCAAAAGTTTGATACTATTCGAAAGTTAAGATATGAACTCAACAAGAATGTTAGCTCGCTCTTTGATTCGTTTTTATCAAAAAGGCACCCTGTAAATTGAAAAACAAAGCTACAATAATACGACAACGATCTCAGACTTGTTACGGGAAAGTGTATTTCTGGATCTCATCTGATGCTGGTGCTACGGTTTCTTCTTCGAAGAAGGGATAAATGGTGTACTTCATGAACTGGGTGATTGTTTGGATTGTCTTCTTGGCAGTTTTACATGGTTTTACGGGGTTATGTGCTTTTAACCATGGTCGGGATGAAACCATTATTATAGTTCACTTAAAACGTAAAAGGAGGCTAGATTTAAGCTTTTAACCACTGATTGGTCCCGAACCGTCAAGTTATCTCACACAAGCTAGCCACTTGTGAATGGCTAACCGTAAGAAACTTAAAACAGTTCAGACACAAAATGCAATGAAGTCCAGGAGAGTATAGTGTTTCCCCAGGTCGTTAAGTCCCAACGAGCTGTGCGAGAATAGTCAAACGTATAGTGATCGAGAGAATTTGAACGGAGAAGAGATATGATTGATTGTACCTAAAGACAAAGTTTATAAATTACAGGGGCTTAAATGCAAATTAAAGAAAATTAAAAAGATAAATTATATTAAATAAACGCTATCACTATTTTTAAACTGATGTTTTTGATTACAAATTTAACTTAAAAACTACGTGACGTACAAAAGAAAATATGAACTGAAACAGTATTAATCCTAAAAATATGAAAATGTCATTTTACAAACCTAATGATAAGAGAAAATTTTAAGAAAAAGAAAATTATTTTTATAACTATTTATCTAATTATTATTAATTAAAAACTATTTTTACCTATTTAATAATACCCTAAAATACAAGAAAATATGAAATAAAGCTACAAAATGAAATTATGACTTAGAAAATCTAAAATAACTAAAAGAATTTTCAAAACTAATTTTGTATTTTTTCGATTATTTTCTATTTTCTATGAATTAAAAACTATTTAAAACTAATTAAATTGCTAAAAATTACAAATTAAACTATGAAAAATCTGGAAAAATATTTTTTTGACTTTTTATATTTATCTTAACCTAGGAAAAATGAAAACTTATTTTTTTTGAAACTTTTCTGATTTAATTGTATTAAAAGCTAATTAAAGATGCCTAAAAACTGTTTTAAATGAAGAAAAATAGCAAACAGTACTAGAAAAATATGAAAAATTCAAGAAAAGTCTAAAATAATATACTGAATCTAAGAAAAATATGAAAACAGTAGCTTGTGTGTAAGAAAATGAAACTGCAGTTACAAATGCTTATAAATAAGCACTTGAAATAAGCCAAAGGCTACAAATGAGCACCAACTGAACACAGAAGCTATAATAAGCTATAACTACTCAAATGCAACTTATTACAACTAGCTTTAACCTCTGAAATCCAAACTACACAGATTTGATGTTTTGAGCTTAAGTGCCAAAATCAGATTTAGCCACCACTTTGTGGCTTAAAAATAAGCTACTGAACAAGCAAGAAACTGAAAACCAGATGTAGGAACCTAAAGTAGACCTGGCTAGGAACCTGTAAACCAAAGTTGAGCCCTGGACAAGCTCTTATGAGCTTGTGCCAAGCTCTGCACAAACTTATGAAACTCAAGATTGACTATGTGTGTCACAGGGCATATGAGGCCTTTTGACAAGTCGTTTTGAAGCTTATAGAAAAGTTCTAAAATTCAATAAAATCATATTAAGTAACTTGACCGATGAACTAGATAAACCCACAATTTCACTTGATTTGAACCAAAATGAGTCAACTAAAATCACCCAAGTTGGGTGAAACTAATTTTTTCAACTTTTGACTTTTAACAGCTTTTGATAATTTTGACTTTAATGAACTTTGATTCCAAATGACTAACTTAATATGATGTTTTATGGTATAATAAAGCGATGCAAGCTACTCTATGATATTTGAACACAAAACAAGATTTTGATTTTGCAAAATTCAAGCAGATGTGAACTTAAGGATGGTTTAAAGTGATTTTGACCAAAGGAGCTATCAGATGCAATATTAAGACTAAAATGACTCAAGTTGTCCTAGTTGAGACTGAGTGAACAGATTTGAAGCACAAACAAAAGCTTAAACTTGATTACACTAACTGATCCAAACACTAGTTAATAAACAGTTTTCACTACTTTAACTAGACATGCAATCTATAATCATTACCAAGGCTTCACAGAGATCAAATATTATCCTATAAGCTCAAGAAAATCGAATTCAAGCAATCACAACTAGCCAATATCAACTTAAACAATTTATGCAGATTCAAAACAAAATAAAGTGAAAAGGGATTTGGAACTCACAACTTGTCCAAAGAATATTGTAACTCAAACACAACCCAAACTATACTAAATTTACTCAAATCCAACCCCAATTAACTTCGCATCAACCCCAATTCCATAACCTTGAACCATTTTTTCTTCAGTTTGACTTTTGTTGACTAAATTCTAAAGTTGCTTAAAACTTAGAATTAAGCTCACTAAAAGCTATAACACGCTTTGGTTAGCTTATTTGAGCTATAATAAGGCTTGTTGAAGCACGGATTTTAGTTCATTTAAAAGTGCATATATAAACGAAAACTTGAAAACATGAAACTTGGATAAACTTTTGATTAGAACTTGAAATGGATTACAAGCGTTTAAATTACTTATATTTAATACATAGAAACTAGAAACAACAAGTTTAGACTTAAACTAATACATTGATGATAAAATGACATACATTTGAAAATGAAAACTAAGTCGCTTCCTCCTTTGCTTCTTCTTCCTTCTCTTTATATACCAAATGTCTTCTCGTGTCCTCTGAGTGAATCCCACTTGTAATTTCAACCATTGGATGACTTGAGCCATTTTTGGCCGTTTGATCAAATTTGGCGGGAAAGTGGTTTTGATCTTTGTGGACTCTGAAATTGCAACGGGGGGGTGGCATTAATTGTGGTGTGATAAGTTGGTAGATGTGATGATGAGGGGTGGAGGGATAAGGTGAGAGGTGATGGGAGAGGGCTTAGTGTTGCAGTCAAGTGGTGGGGAAGGAGATAAGGTTGGGAGGGAAAGGGGTTTGTTTGACCGGATGTTTGACCAAGGGTCTTAAAAGGGGGTCATGGTGTATATTGTGGGTCAAAACATATGGCAGGTCCAAAGTTGCAAAGGGTCAAAGGATTAGTTTAATATCATAGGACCATTTTGTAATTTTCCAAATTGAGGACCATTTCGCCAATTTTCCAAAGTTGTTTCAAGGGTCAATTTTGACAAGTTTCAATAGTACAAGGACCAAACTTGACAATTTCAAACTTTCCAAGGACTATTTGTGACAATTTTCAAAGTTTATGGACCTAAGTTGTAATTTTGCAAATTTAAATCTCAAGGACCAATTTTGACAACTCATGAATCCTAGGGACTTGAAATGATATTTTTCTTTATTTTGATTTACTGTGGACCTGTTTTGACAACTTTTTAAACTTGGGGACTAAAGCGCCAATTATGCAAACTTGATACGTTTTCACCGATTTTGATATTTTTGCATTTAAAACACATAAAACACTTATTTGTGATATTTTTATCATTTTGATGCATTTCGAGTGTTTTCGGATGTTTTTGCAGTTTAAATGGTACAAAATGATGAGTATTTAGACACTCATCAATCTCCCACACTAAGATATTGCTAGTCCCTAGCAATGTTTTTGAGAAAAATTAATGGATTTCATCTCTTTACCAAAAGCCATTACTTCTGGAGTAGCCAAATGTTTCAGTTCAAGTAAGAACTATGGTACAATGATAACCAAATTATTTTGAGCAAATCATAAGTTGTAAACGGATTTGATTTGTCTTTACCGTGCCGTTTGCTTCGGACTAGCCAACTCTTAGATAATATATACTATCTTTGGTGAGTGATTACCAATTATGGTTTTCCATCGCCTTTACCACAAGCCATAAACTTGGCTAGCCAACTCTTCACTTTTAAGGATATGGTGGTGAATACCATACAATTTTGGGCAAATTGCAAGTCGTCAACGGATTTGAGATATCTTTACCAAGAGCCGCTTGCTCTGGATTAGCCAATCCTTTTGTTTATTAGACATGGCGGATCGATAACTATAAGTCGAGTAAGTGCAAAACACTTACTCCAAAAAAAAAAAAAAAAAAAAAAAATTGGCCAAAATGGGGAATGGGTGGTATAATTACATGATAAAATTCGTGAGAATTTCCCCCATACTAGAAATGAATATTGCCCTCAATATTCAAAGTACCGCTGTTATGCCGAAACATAGAACGTAAAAGGAAATACTACGCCATTATTTTATTTTTGATATTTATACATTATTTTTTTTATTGAAACTTTATATACAACAATGGGCAACTCCCCACACTAGGGTGGTAGAAAGTAGAAAGTCGTAAATATGGGTGAAAACCCATATGGCATGCTATCGTTTTTGATTCCCGAGTCGCTAGCTTGACTCGATCCCGCATTCATTGGTTCATGGGGAAGGTTTGTAGATCCGGGACAACCACGTGAGGAATGTTCTCTCCAAAATAATGCTTCAATCGATGACCATTCACTTTAAAATTTGGACCATCGGGTTGAGATAACTCAATGGTTCCATAAGGAAATACTTTAGTGATGGTGAATGGTCCGCACGGTGGATTTTAGTTTTCCAGAAAATCTTCAATCGTGAATTGAAAAGAAGGACTCGATCACCGACGTTGAAAACGCGGTTTTTGATTTTGAGTCATGAATCTTCTTTGTCTTTTCTTTGTAGATCAAAGAGTTCTCGTATGCTTGATCACGGAGTTCATTTAATTCATTCATTTGAACTTTCGGTGATCACCAAATGTCTGAATATCGGTTGGCATGCTTCAAGGCCCAAGATGCCTTGTGCTCCAAGCTCAACCGGCAGATGACATGCCTTCCGTATACTAGCTTGTATGGAGTGCACCCGATGGGTGTTTTATAAGTTGCAACGGAAGGCCCAGTGCGTCATCTAGCTTATCCGACCAAGAGGCACGGTTTTCGCCACCGTCCTTTCCAAGATTCTTTTAATCCTCGGTTGGAAACTTCCACTTGCCCACTTGTTTGGGGTGGTGCAGAGAGACGGTGAGTTACACCATACTTTTGCATGACTCTATCAAACCGGTTATTGCAAAATGTGTACCATCGAGTTACACCATAGCTCGTGGAGTTCCAAACCTAGCAAAAGAGATTTTAAGAATTTCACAACAACTCGGCATCGTTGGTAGGTAGAGCTTTTGCTTCAACCCATTTTGACAAATAGTCAACGCCACGAGTATGTATTTGTTTCCTCGAGATGATGGAAATGGCCCCATAAAGTCAATGCCCCGGATGTCAAAATCTCACACACTTGAATGGCGTTTTGCGGCATTTCATTTCTTTTGAGATATTCCCGTGACGCTGACAAGCGTCACTGTGTTTTGACAAATTCGTGGGCATCCTTGTAAATCGTGGGCCAATAGAATCCGGAATCAAACACCTTCTTGGCGGTGTAGTTGGGGCTATGATGTCCCCAAGAGGTCCGAATGGCAAGCCTTGAGAATGTCAATGGCTTCCCGACCATACACACATCGCTCGATGACTTGATCGCGCAAATTTTGAATAAGTAGGGTCGTCCCGAAATAATGTTTTACATCTTTAAAGAATTTGTTTTTCTGTTGGGACGACATCCCTTTCACCACAAAGTTACCCGCATGGTAATTTGCAAAGTCAAGAAACCATGGGGTAGAAGAGTCTCCACGAAAAGAAACCACATTGAGTGTTTCGAGAGGAAATGTTTCATTAATTTCCTTTTCTCGAACACATGCCGGTGAGGGTTTTCTAGACGGACAGATGATCGCAACTGTGTTCTCGGCTCCTTTTTATCACGTATAATGATATCAAATTCTTGTAGGAGGAGAACCCAACGGAGCAATCTCGGCTTTGCATCTTGTTTTGCAAAGAGATATTTGAGAGCCGAGTGATCCGTATACACCACGCATTTGGTCAAGATTAGGTATGGTCGAAACTTCAAACGCATACACCACACTAATAACTCTTTTTCCGTGGTGGTGTAATGGGTTTGAGCTTGATCATAGTCTTACTTGCGTAGTGGATAGGTGAAAATGCTTGGTTTTACGTTGCCCTGGGACCGCACCGATAGCAAAATCACTTGCATCGCACATGAGCTCAAAGGGTAAATCCCGGTTGGGGCAACTAGAATGGGTGCTTCCGTAAGCTTTTTCTTTAATGTTTCAAAAGCTTCGATACACTCAGGTGAGAAGATAAAAGGAGCATCTTTTTCAAGAAGATGGGTCATAGGCCGAGCGATTTTAGAGAAATCTTGTATGAATCTACGATAAAACCCGGCATGACCTAGAAAACTCCTAATACCTTTGACGGTAGTAGGATGAGGCAATTTGGCAATAACATCAACTTTTGCTCTATCTACCTCAATCCCATTTTTTGAAATCTTATGGCCAAGGACTATGCCTTCTTTGACCATAAAGTGGCTCTTCTCCCAATTTAGACAAAGATTGGTGTCTTCACACCTTTTAGCATTTTATCTAAATGGGAGAGACATGTCTGAAATGAGTCCCCAATGACCGAGAAGTCATCCATAAACACCTCCATAGTTTCCCCGATCATGTCGTGGAAAATTGCCATCATACATCGTTGGAACGTGCTGTGAGCATTACATAGGCCAAAAGGCATACGTCAGTAGGCAAAAGTTCCGTATGGGCGGTGAATGTGGTCTTTTCTTGATCCAACGGATCAATGGGATCTGAAAATATCCCGAGAAACCATCAAGGAAACAATAGTATTCGCCTCGCTAATCTCTCAAGCATCCGATCCATGAAGGGTGAGGAAAATGGTCTTTACGGGTGGCTTCGCTTAACTTGCGATAGTCAATGCACACACGCCATCCCGTAACCAATCGAGTTGGAATTAACTCGCTTTCTTCATTTGTGACAACAAGAATGCCACCCTTTTTGGAACACGTTGAATTGGGCTAACCCAAGGACTATCGAGATCGGGTAAATTAAACCGCATCAAGAAGTTTGAGAACCTCTTGTTTGATAACCTCATGAATCTTAGGATTCACCCTTCTCGATGTTGGATCGCTGGTTCAAGTCATCCTCCATTAAGATTTTGTGAGTACAAAACTCGTGGTTGATACCCTTAATGTCGGAGAGTTTCCAAGCAATTGCTTGCTTGTGTGACTTCAAGACCTTTATGAGAGCGATCTTTTCCTCCTCGCTAAGTCTTTAGCAATTATGACGGGTAATTTATCATCACCTCCAAGAATGCATACTCGAGATGAGGAGGTAAGTCCTTAAGTTCAACCTCGAAATTCTTCAAGAGATGTTTGTACCGATTTGATTTCCTCAATCGTGATCTCTTTCGGAGGAGTGAAGGTAATGGATCTTCATTTAACAATTGCTCAAGATAAAGGATATCTCCTCCGAATCATAAACACCATCAATTCCCGTGAATTGATTCATCAATAGCAAGAAACTCATCGATCTCTTCCAAAGAAGTTACCTCCCTCAAACGGAGTGAGAGGGGAAGAGTCGGCAATGATTGGTTGAGAAGATGTGGTGGGATCCCACTCACGTAATTATGAAAATAACCAAGAAACTCTTGAGAGTACTCCTCAAGCAATATCAATTAAATCGATACGATTAACCGATTCAAAGATCATAATTTGAGGAGTACCTCAAGTTTGATCAAGGTTAAAGGTGATGACTTCATTACCCACACGTAACATGATTTCTTGCTCAAATACATCAATGAGAGCATGGCCCGTTCTCGTGAATCCTCGCCCAACAATGAGGGGAACCCGAGGATCAAGATCGAAATCAACAACCACAAAGTCACCGGAAAATGGAACTTTCCTACTTTCACGAATACATCCTCGGCGATGCCAAGAGGACGCGATATAGAACGATCCGCAAGCTCAAGAGTCATGCGGTAGGAACAAGTTCGAAGAGAAAGTTTCTTCCATATTGAATAAGGCATCGATTGATGCTTGCACCAAGATCGGCAAGGGCAAAGCATTCAATTATTCTCGAAAACACAAGGAAGAAGAAATTTTCCAGATCTCCAAGCTTCTCGGGAAGCTTTTTTATGAATCACGAGCGGTTCTCGCTCAAAGGAGTTTTAGCCATTTCAAACAGCTTTTTCCTTGTTGCTTAACATGTGTTTGAGAGTTGATGCAAACTTGGGCATCAAGATGATAGCATCCGCAGCTTATGTCAAAATGAAGTTCTTGGAAAATTTGAAAAAAATTCCATTTGATGACCGGCTTTTTCGCGGAGTTTTGCTCATTTAAACGTGAGGATAAGGAATAGAAGTTTTGATTGGGGTTTTCAACCGGAGGTTCAAAACAACTCTGTGTTTGGTTTTGGGTTTCGGGACAACCCGAGGATGGACATTCGGTACCTCCGTTATTAGTAGGAAGTTCCTTGTCCTTTGTCGCCTCGTGTTCACTTTCC
Organism: Chrysanthemum lavandulifolium; assembly: GCA_022545495.1. Lineage (NCBI taxonomy): Eukaryota > Viridiplantae > Streptophyta > Magnoliopsida > Asterales > Asteraceae > Chrysanthemum > Chrysanthemum lavandulifolium. The sequence continues at coordinate 187,934,677 of CM040242.1, forward strand.
ACTACCTTCGGAGAGAAGAAGAAGAGGTAGTAGGAATAGCGGGTCCATCATATGAAGCACCACTTCGGTTGTGATCGCTTTGCATCGCCCCTCGGATTAGCGATCGTGTTGCTAGGTAAAGTACCGAGAGCCGAGGGTCGATCATTTAAAGACTTCTTAATGTCGAAATCGGCTAACCAACAACATATTCATTTCCTCTTGGGATTTCATGAATTGCTTCAACAATTCATCGATGATGGTCCATTGGAACAATGGCTTGGTTTTGCACAGAAAATTTCGCCTCTATTGTTTGGATTAGGACCTTGATTTTGAAAATTTCCTTGATTATTGCCATGAAAGTACCTGTGGTTGAAATTTCCGACCTTGGTTTCTATTAAAATTTCCTTGGTGTTGGAAGTTTTGAATTTGATTTTGAAAACCGTTATTTTGACTAAAATTACCTTGGTTTTGAAAACCTTGGTTTTGAAAACCTTGGTTTGGTCTATTCGATTTTGATTACGGTTTTGGTTTTGGTTTTGTTGAAACCGGGTGGTCGAGGTAGTGGTTAGGACGGTGGTTCGGGTCCATAGGAGCACGATATTGGTTGCCTCCGAATTGAAATCCGCCCACGCGTTTGCTTCAAAGGGTTACCCTCGGTGGCCATACAATGTAATAGGCATGGGGCCACCGCAAGTAACACGACTTCCACTTTCTTAACTTCAACAGAGGTGAAGTTTGTGTAAAAGAAACTTTCTTTTGGTTGGAGAGAACCAAAGCTTGAATTGTTTCATGAGTTTGTCAATCTTAGCATCGGTGCTAGATTGACTCACAGCGATGAAGTAGAAGGACCAACACCGACTTGGGAAACAACCGGTTTGCTTTGCAAAGGCGGACTTTAGACTTGTTTTCAATGATCGCTAAAGCTTTTGACGCTTTGCTCAAGAAATTTCCTCCAATGGAGGAATTGAGAGAATCTTGATCGATTGACTCACTCCATTATAGAAAGTATCGAGTTGCATCAACTCGGAGAAACCGTGGTGAGGACATTTATGAGCAATTCCTTAAAATGATCCCACGATTCACTAAAGGGTTCATCAAACTTTTTGTAAACTTGATGATTTCATTTTTAAGACTCGTGGTTTTGGAAGGTGGATAAAACTCGCTCACAAATTTCTTCACCGTGTCTTCCCATGTTTCGATTGATTTAGGGGTTGTTTTCAAGCCAACCGGCTTGCCCTCGAGGAAAATGGGAGCAGGAGAAGCTTAACTACATCGGTAGGGACATTCTTGTATTTGATGGTAGATGCAATCTTGTTAAACCATCGAATATGAGCATGAGGATCATCCTCTCAAAACCATAGAATTGACTTGAGGTTACAAGATTCAAGAACCCGGTTTTGAGTTCAAAATTTTCACCACAATGGTTGGGATAACAATAACATCTCCATATCCGTCGATGGGTGCACGGAGAAGCTCACACATAGACGTTCTTCCGCCATGATAGCGAAGTAGTGTGGCAGATCCGGATCTCGATCCGATCGATGGGGCGAACGCTCACGGACACGCCTTCTTGGAACTCGACAAGCTCACGAAATGGGCTCACAGATCTAGAAGAGCGAGTGCGATACACTAGAGTTGACTCTAAGAAATCTCGAGTTAAGGAAGGAATTATGAAAATGGGGTAAGAAGAATTTTTTGGGTTTTATGGTTTTGACAAGTAGATATAACAACAAATCCAATTAAAACAATATCGAGGCAAAACAACAAATGAACTTAAACCAATAATCACAAGATGAATGGCTTCTTTGAAAAGGTACACCACTCACAAGGACACAAAGGCAAGTTTTAATCTTTGGTTCGGGAACTTATTATGGTCGTACCCCAGCTAGGTAGTACACCGCCTTGGTTTGCATGTGGTAATTTTTTATGTTGTTATTATTAAACAAAGAAAACGACAAATCTTTTGTATTTTTATCTTTGATATATATATAGAAACAAAAGGAAAATATTTTTGTGTTTTATACGCTTTTGGATGTTTTGGGTTTTGGATTTTATAAGAAAATATATATAGATATAGATAGATGGTATGAACAAAGAGTGAATATTCAAATCACTAACTGCTAAGCGGAAGATAATTAGCACGACACCAAGCAATGCGCCTAAAATTTGATTGGTCCCGAACCGTCAAGTTTAATCACACAAGCTAGACCACTTGTGAATGGTCAACCGTAACAAACTTCAAACAGTTCAGACAAAAAATGCAATGAAGATCTAGAGGAGTATAGTGTTTCCCAGTCGTTAAGTCCCAACGAGTGTGCGAGAATAATCAAACGAATAGTGATCGAGAGAATTTGAACGGAGAAGAGATATGATTGATTATACCTAAAGACAAAGTTTATAAATTACAGGGCTTAAATGCAAATTAAAGAAAATTAAAAGATAAATTATATTAAATAAACGCTATCACTATTTTTAAAATTATGTTTTGATTTTTCTTTATAAAACTTAAATTAAAAACTACGTGACATACAAAAGAAAATATGAAACTGAAACAATATTAATCCTAAAAATATGAAAATAACATTTTACAAACCTAATGATAAGAGAAAATTTTAAGAAAAGGAAAATTATTTTATGACTATTTATTTAATTATTATTAATTAAAACTATTTTACTTATTTAATAATACCCTAAAATACAAGAAAATATGAAATAAAGCTAGAAAAATAAAATTATGATTTAGAAAAATCTAAAATAACTAAAAAGAATTTTCAAAACTAATTTTGTATTTTTCTCGATTATTTTCTATTTTCTATGAATTAAAAACTATTTAAAACTAATTAAATTACTAAAAATTACAAATTAAACTATGAAAAATCTGGAAAAATATTTTTTGACTTTTTATATTTATCTTAACCTAGGAAAATGAAAACTTATTTTTTGAAACTTTTCGAATTAATTGTATTAAAAGCTAATTAAAGATGCCTAAAAAGCTGCTTTTAAATGAAGAAAAATAGCAAACAATTACTAGAAAAATATGAAAAATTCAAGAAAAGTCTAAATTAATATCTGAATCCATGAAAATATAAAACAGTAGCTTATGTGTAGGATTATGAAATCAGAATACAAATGCTTATAAATAAGCACTTGAAATAAGCCAAAGGCTACAAATGAGCACCAATCTATCACGAAGCTATAATATGCTATAACTACTCAAAAGCAACTTATTACAACTATCCTAAACCTCTAAAATGCAAACCGCTATGATTATGATTTGAAAACTTAAATGCTAAAATCAGATTTAGGGACCACTTGTAGCTTAAAAATAAGCTACCCAACAAGTCGGAAATCAAAACCGGATGTAGGAACCTAAAGTAGACCCGCTAGTAACCTATGGACCAAAGTTGAGCCCTGGATAAGCTCAATTGAACTTTTGACAGCTCTTATGAAGTGCCTCTGCACAAACATAAAGATTCACCGAGTGTATGCCTGCACGGGGCATATGAGGCCTTTTGACAAGTCGTTTTGAAGCTTATACAAAATTTCTAAAATTCTATAAAAATCATATTAATAGACTTGACCAATGAACTTTTTAAACCCACAGTTTCACTTAAATTGAACCAAAAATGAATCTATTAAAAATCACCCAAGTTGGGTGAAACTAACTTTTTCAACTTTCGACTTTTAACAGTTTGATAAGTTTGACTTAAATGAACTTTGAAACCAATGACTAACTTAATTGATGTTTTATGGTATAATAAACTTAATGCAAGTTACTCTATGTATTACAACACTAAACAAGTTTTTTGTCCAACTCGATTCAAGCAGACCGAACTTAAGGATGATTAAAGTTGATTTTGACCAAAGCTTTCGAGATGCAATATTAAGACTAAAATGGTTCAAGTTGTCCTAGTCGAGACTACATAGACAGATTTTAAGCAAAACCAAGGCTTAAACCTCATTATGCTAATCGATCCAAACACTAGTTAATAAACAGTTTTCACTACTTTAACTAGACATTCAATCTATAATCATTACCAAAGCTTCACAGAGATCAAATATTATCCTATAAGCTCAAGAAAATCAAATTCAAGCAATTACAACTAGCCAATATCAATTTAAACAATTTATGCGATTCAAAACAAAATAAAGTGAAAAGGAATTTGGAACTCACAACTTGTCCAAAGAATAATGTAGCTCATACACAACCCAAACTATACTAAATTTACTCAAATCCAACCCCAAATTAACACGTGCATCAACCCAATTCCAAAACCAAACCAATTTTTCTTTCGGTTTGACTTTTGTTGACTAAATACCAAAGTTACTTAAAACTTAGAATTAAGCTCACTAAAAGCTATAATAAGCTTAAGTTAGCTTATTTGAGCTATAATAAAGCTTGTTGAAGCTCGGATTTTAGGTGTTTAAAAGTTGCATAAGTAAAAGAAAACTTGAAAACATGAGACTTGGATAAACTTTTGATTAGAACTTGAAATGGATTACAAATGATTAAGTTACTTAAGTTAATACATAGAAACTAGAAACAACAATTTTAGAGTTAAATTAATACATTGATAATAAAACGACATACATAAAAAATGAAAACTAAGTCGCCCTCCTCACTCTATCTTCTTCCTTCTCTTTTATAGCAAATGTCTTCTCGTGTCCTCGAGCAAATCCCACTTGAATTTCAACCATTGGATGACTTGATAGATTTTGGCCGTTGATCAAATTTTGGCGGGAAAATGGATTTGATCTTTGTGGACTCGAAATTGCAACCGGGGGGGGCATTAATTGTGGTGTGATTAGTTGGTAGATGTGATGATGAGGGAGGAGGAAATGTTGAGAGGTGATGTGGAGAGGGCTTAGAGTTGCGGTCAAGTGGTGGGGAGGAGATAAGGTGGGAGGAAAGGGTTTTGAGTTTGACCGGATGTTTGACTAGGGGGGTCTTAGGGGGTCATGGTGTAAAAGGGTGGCAGGGTCAAAACATATTTTGACAGGCAAAGTTGCAAAGGGTCAAAGGATTAGTTTAATATCATAAGGACCATTTTGTAATTTTTCCAAATTGAGGACCATTTCGCCAATTTTCCAAAGTTGTTTCAAGGGTCAATCATGACAAGTTTCAATAGTACAAGGACCATTTTGACATTTTCAAACTTTCAAAGGACTATTTTGACAATTTTCAAAGTTTAGGGACCTAAGTTGTAATTTTGCAAATTTAAATCTCAAGGACCAATTTTGACAACTCATGAACCCTAGGGACTTGAAATGATATTTTCTTTATTTTGATTTACCAGGACTGTTTTTGACAACTTTTTAAACTTGGGGACTAAAGCGCCAATTATGTAAACTTGATACGTTTTTCACCGATTTTGATATTTTTGCATTTAAAACACATAAAACACTTATTTGTGATATTTTTATCATTTTGATGCATTTCTGAGTGTTTTCAGATGTTTTTGCAGTTTAAATGGTACAAAAATGATGAGTATTTAGACACTCATCGACCACATGATGTGACAACGGCGTTAATTCAGTATTATTTATTTGAGGTTGAAGTGAAATATCACGGGCGAGTGTACTTAGTATCTGAAGGTATCGGGGATGGTTGGATGAAGATTCTTCGAGATCCTTGTTCGAGCTTTTAATATTTTCAAAAATGAAGACTTGGAAATCAAGTTATTCTTGGGTGATTTTTATTTTTCTTTTACCACTTGGGGGAATTGGGCTCTTACCACCAAAAAATAACTATCACTTTAAGGAGTTACGTTGTAGTGCTCAGTGTCACATTTAATTGTGGATTTTTCAAGAGGTGATGTACGTCTTATACTTGATGGTTGGTTGGATGAAGAGTATAGAGTACTTAGAGATTCAATGGAGGATGAACTCTCGGCACCGCACTTTGTTACATGTGTGCAAGTTTAAGTCACGAGTTTGGGTTATTTTACTTCAGGGTCAAATTCATCATATTGGGTTTTCTCCATCAGCTGTTACGAAAAAAGAGCCTACTGAATGATAATGGGGTTGATTATAAGTTTGCCAAGAGTAGATGAAAAGTGAGAGATTATGACGTTTGAACACAACAGTTCAAGCCTCGTACCTCAAAGAAAAGAAAAGAGTACATTTCAGTGCGCTTTATCTTCTGAAGAAGAGAAATCTTCTTATGACGTTTGAATATAACAGTTCAAGCCTCGTTCTCTAAAGAAAAGAAATGTGTACGCTTCAGTGCGCATTATCTTTGGAAGAAGAGAAATCTTCTCAATTATGACCATTCTCATCAACATGCTTCATACTTTTTCCATGCGCATTCAATTATCAAGTGAACCGAACTACCGTTACTAGTAATCTTATTCCACTTGCTCAATTAAAATGACGATGGCGACATCATATGCAACCTTTGAGGGGCAAAAGTGTGAATAGACTACATTGTTGAAGATTTTCACTTGTTTAATCAAGAATGGCATCTCCGTATGCAATTCTTGAGGGGGAGAAAAAGTGTGATAATTCTGCATGTTGAGTTATATATGAGAATATATGGTCATACGGCTCTAAACTCATGTAAGAACCGAGCTTCTTCTTATCGGGTCATCTTTACACGTTGTTTCTTCTAAGAGCCGTTGGTTGACATCTTCTCACGGGCTGATATGATTAATGACAAAGTGATTCGATTCTATGGTGATTTCCTTGATGAACATCTTTCATTCTTGTTTGATTGGGAGGATTTGAGTTAAGGGATTTTCTATATATAAGTTAACGGAATGCATTTGGTGAGAAGAAGATGTCAACTTTCTATTCCCAAACGAACAATCTTGAAGAAGGTCGAGTCTACGATGCATTCTACATTTTCTGCTGCATGTTAGAAGACTAAAGACGAGTTGCATTTGATTATCCAAAGACTTCTTCATATTCAGGGCATTGTCAGTTTAGGGGAGAGCACTCATTTGGGGAGAGTGAAATGCCAAATTTAATCCCCAATTAGACTTGCTCACATTCTACTTCAGCACGTTGATTCTCACAAGCCTTCAAGTGTTATTCTCAACAGATTTCTAGTATACGGGCTTATTATGTGTTGCTGATTCTGAAGTATCAAAACCAGCAAGGGGAAGGAGACACGCATCTAAACGCGAGTAAACTTGATGAACTTAATACTTCTAAGTGATTGAAGATATCCCGGGAAGGCAAATGTCATTCCCGTAGAGAAACTCAAGGTTTGACTCATGGCGCTTAGTGTTCTTATTCCAACTATGTGGGGAAGAGATGGAAGAGTTAGTTTCGGTGATAAAGAGGTACATAGTGTGTGATGATTTCGATGTTATCGCAATCATCGGGAGAGAGATTGTGTGCATTGGGGACGTTCAATTGTTTCACTTGAGAGCTTAATCATGATTTATATATATAATCACTTATTCTAGAGTTGACATCCGCAGAGATAATCAGTGATTCGGCCTGCTACTTCAATGTTAACGGTTATTCTCTCCTTGGGCATTCGGGTACTTCGGGTTCTTGAGCTTCATAAACTTTCTTCAGGGGAGAGAAAAGTATACTTTGGGGTTATTCTTTGGATACCAGACTTAATCTGCTACTTCGATGTTATAAGTTTCTCTGTCCTTGGGTATATGTGTATTCGGGTTCTTGAGCTTTATTCCAAGAGACTGGCGGCATCAATTCAACTACTTGGAGGAATTTGTCTCTTGACAACTTTTTGGTATGGATCGCTTCAGACTTCAGTGGAAAAGGAATTTGAGAAGATTGTTTTATGTGTGGGATGATACGTTGCTGTTCTATTGGATGATATAACCTCGAACAAAGAATCACGATGATTATTCTTAAAAAGAGCAGCAAGATCGATGATAATGGTGTGATTCTTTGTGCACCTGGCTAAGGCAAGCTTGAAATAGAGCTTCAAATCTGCTCAGCAAAAGGATTTTCTGTTTGGGGGGAAGCTGCCAAAGTCTCACTTTCAGAAGGTTCAATATCTCTATTCGATTCAAGAGCCCTAGAAGCTTTGGTGGTGAAAGTTTAAGAGATGATGAGTTATATCTTCTACAACGGGGCTGCTCGATATCCTTGTCTCGGTACTCGTATCATCATCTTCTTAAACTATATCATCTACTCTATCTTTGTAAATACTTATCAAAAGCAAAATACAAAAATATAAAACCAACAAAAGAAAAATAGAAAAATATAAAACCAACAAAAACCCATAAAAATTAGAAAATTTGAAAAATTCCAAAAATATATTGTTTTCTTAAGACATGTCTTCTGGTATCGATAACATCTACGGTATTAGAAATGTCATTCAATAATGGCACGGGACCATAGATGAAGTTTGAGCAGGAGGTGTAAATATTTTTTCCAAAACATGTCTCTAAATATGGCTTGCAGTTTCTTCAGACTGTAACCCGTGCTTAAATCAAGGTTTGCTATTATTTCAGATAGCAACCAGCTCTTAAAGAAAGGAAAGTGCTACGCTTAAACGATTTCTACAAAATTCGTGCACTTATCCTAAATCAAAATGAGGAAAGTATGTCGAAGGACTGCTGTTCCTACACAAATGTTTTTCCGTCTAAAATTCTTTAGAAAAATATTTTTTGTATTCAAAAATGGTGGAAATTGAGTTGCTTGAAAATCAATCAGAATCATAATTTTCATAAATTTTCAAAACCCAATCAATGACTTCAGCATGTTTAAAACTTCTTATGAAATGAGTCATTGATTGAGGGGGAGAATGTTTTCAAATTTATATCATCTAAACGAGCTTATCTAATTATCCTACGTGATTAACTGAGAAAGATATTTGCCTATGTTGAAGGACTAGGAATCCAGGATATGATTGTTGTGATTAGATGATTAGATTTTGATGAACAAATTATTCCCATGCCTTTGCATGATCTGATTGATATGTTGTGTTGACTTTTATTAGTCGATTGTTGTTTGGGTAATGTCCACCACCATATATCTGTTTGTGTCCACTAACATATGCAGATATCATGGTATATAAGAATGTTCCCGATCCAGATCCCACAAATGAAGATGATTGGATGCCGAAAGGAAAGGGTGACTATATCTTGGGTCGACAAAAGAAGAAACGGATCTTAATTGGATCTCTATGAAGAGTTGGCAAGGTATATGCAACGTAAGAGGTCTCACTGCATTTGCAAATGGTTTTCTTCCTGCCCTACAACAACAACAACAAAAGCATCTCAACCACCTAACGTATCTTTGTGCAAGACAAGTAGTGGATGATACCATTTTCTTAACAATTTTGAAAATATTTTTTAAAATGGAAAAATATTGTTTTGAAAATAAATTAGGCTTAAATTATGGAAATCAACCGGACTTCATTTTGATAAAACATAAGTCACTCAATCAAAGACTATGGTCATCGATTGAGGGGGAGAGTGATTTCAAGTTAAATATTTTCAAACAATATATCATCAAACGAATCAGAGTCCAATTGTATGAAATAAAGTGATGATCTAAAGATTTAATGTTATGTCATGGTATGATTTTCTTTAAAACTCAAAGATCTTTCAAAATGAATTTTGTTTCTGTTCTTGTTTGATTGTGAAATTGTTTTATTTTACTTAAAGATCTCTTAAAAACTATCATTCCTGACACTAACAATTTTTAAATGTCTAAAATTGATCCTTATCAGTCAATTTCTATATTAAATCAAGTCACGTCTTTCCCTAAACTTTTCTAAATGATTTAAATCATTTGGGATCACAAATCTTAAATGGTTTGATATTTTTGATCGGGGGAGAGATCGTGATTTAAATCTCAAATCTGTTTTAGTCCTTTAAAGGCACTCCTGCCTCCATGTGCCAAACGATTTCAATATACGATGCACATGATTGAGGGGGATCAGTTATCCAAAAACAAGATGAGTATTTAAAACTGGCCACATTTTCTCCCATGTTTTCTAAACCTTATTAAATATCTTGGGATCCAAAATCTCAAAGGGTTTGATATATTTGATCGGGGGATAATTTGTGATTTAATTATGAAATCTGATAAAAGATGATCTTTTGACTCAAAGTGCAGGCTGCTTTCACATATGTGCTAAGCGCTTTCGAATCTCGAAGCACATATTAAGGGGGAGCATTTCAAAAGAAAACAAACTATCAAGGTACAATGATTTATGTGTTTTAACATAAAGTACCTTGATTGATTTTCTAATGGCTTCTTAATGGCTTGTGTGATCGTGAAAGTACTTCAAAGATCTCCTTCCTCTATGTGTTAAATGATTTCAAATAACCAACGCACATATTGAGGGGGAGAATTTACCAAGAAAATCAAATGGCTTTTTCTATGGAAATTGTGATCAAGAAATTATTTCAAAGAACTCTTGCCTCCATGTGCTAAACAATTTCAAAATCATATGCACATGTTGAGGGGGAGCATTTCTAAATGATCAAAACTATTAAGGTACTAAATGCTTTGATCTCTTATCACAAGTACCTTGATTGTTTTTCCAAATGATTTTTCAATTGGTTTCAAGAAGGAAAGAACTGTACCAAAAGACCGACCAATTTACTTTATGCATTAGAGTTATAAGGATGGTTTGGTTAGGTATTAGTTCCCACGATCCGCCAGAGCCGGAGGGATCTACCCAGGGACAATCCACTAGATAGTGTAGAGTCCTTAGGTATATTGAAAAAAGGAGAAAAATGAGAATATGGGAAGAGTGCCGACTGAGACAGAGCTAGAACTGGAACAAACCCAACAAGGTTTTAGTAATGAAGTCTCGGTAAGCACTGAAGGGGTTGAAGAATGAAAAAGAAATGAATGTGAAAAGGGTGAAAAGAAATAGCCCTCCAATAATTCAACCTTAGGGCAGAAACCGGGTTCAACACATATGCTACTGGTGTTTACTAAGGTAACACTGGTATTAAAGACAAGACGTCATGGACCGAGTGACGCACTACACCTAACTTCCCAAACTACTCAAGTTCCTCTTAAAAGGACTTGTTTCATTCTCACGGGGAACCTACATAATCTATCGACTTTCTCTTAGAGATTGTGATATTGAAGAAGGAGACCCTCTCCCTAGTCTCCGACATAGGAAACCAAAGTGCACAATTGAGTCTAGAGCCAAGAGATCATCTACAAAATCTCATTAGGACACAAAATTAATGAAGGCTTGCTGTTTCACACAATGTGGAAAGTAAGTATATATTGAGAGTCCTACGCATTGTCCTTGTGGTATTGCCAGAACATCCGAGTGATATGTTAAATATTCACGATGAGGATGGAAATCCTTCTAGAGCCAACATCAAACAAGATCTTGGTGGGTGACATGTGAGATCTTACATAAGATCAAGCTTGTGACAACTGGATAGAAACAATGGGGCGATTTACTCTTGAATCAACCTTGGTCCAGGAAATGAATTGACGAATACTTTTGGAAAAACCGTTCGATGTGCAAATCTCTTCTTTTCTCTAGCACATCGAATGTGTATTCATATTTCAAATACAAAAAGTATCTCTGATTGAAAAAAATGCTTTTGGAAAAACCGTTTGATGTGCAAATATCTTCTTTTCTCTAGTACATCGAATGTGTATTCTTTTTCAAATACAAAAAGTATTTTTGATTGAAAATTGATCTTTCTCATAAAACCTTCGTCGTATTGCAAAACTCTTTCTTCAAGCAATACGCGAATGTTTTCAAATCAATTTTTCATCAATTAGTGAATCTCAATTCAGTGGTTCACTCACACCGTGTTGTCTACTTTGGGGCTCTCCGGTTTGAGAACGGCTAGAACAGCTGCGAAAACCTGTCAAGGAGATTGATAACGCTACACGCATTGTTCGGGGTCAAAGGAACTTCCTTTTCGTCGAGCAAGTTTTTCAACACCCTAGGCAATGAACCTAATCGTTGTGGTGTAGTATTAGGGTAAGCCACGGGAATTGATATCGTTCTATAGGGGAATAGGAATGCTAGTGAGAAGTTACTACGCTAAGGTTGGGGTTGAGGAAGATTATTTTTTTATCTTTTTTTATGTTTTTAGGAAATGGAAAGGTACGAATCTCGGGGTATTGGATTTGGGGGTTGGTATTTCTACCGATTACTCTACTCGTCTAATTATCTAATCTAAGGTGTATGTAGTCTATGTCTAATTATTGTGTGCTCGTATGATGATTTAAAGATGTGTTTACTTAGGTTTTATTACTCCTTAATTATCTCCTATTGATGGTTGAATTGTCACATCCTTATTCTTAATCGCGTTGTGTGTCTAAAGTCGTAGGGTATGCGTTTATCCCTAACTCTTTGAAACTACCAAAGGTTATTGCCTACAAAATCTCTAGGATTTATAAACTTAACACTAAGGTACTCTTCGGATGGTTTAGCCTACAATGACTCTAGGTACTATAAGCTATGGTTTACAAAGATTAATCAAGCATTAACTACAAAACGGATGATCTATCGCAATACTAGATCATTAACAATTAAGATAAGAGACAACTAATCAATATTCAATAATTAAGTTTCATATTCCCTAAGCAAACACACAAGTAAATTAGTCGGACATGGGAAACATGCAAGCATACACACAATTAATTGTAGACATAATTGAATTATTGAAGTAAAACACTTATCTTGATGTAAGATAGGTATGGAACCCTAAAATCTTGTACAAGATGACCTTGGTTCGGTTTAGGTTTTACTCCAAAAGACTACACACTAAAACTAAAAATTTGGATTCTATATATAAGATTACACATGCGTCACACCCTTTGATTTGTGACGCCGTCGGTCGCCAAGATTAGGGTTTCGGCTTGGCCACGTTAGTCTTGTGATGGCGCCACCTTATGCTTGTGGACGCCTCCCTTGATCTCGAAGTCATCGGATCAAATCTAGGCCGTTCGAGTTGCGACGCCATACTCTTTTAAAACCGAAACCGTCACTTGTAATGAGCAATTTGGCTCTTGAGCCGTCACAAAGTTGTCCGACGGCGTCGCAGATAACACATGACGCCGTCACCTTCGGGTTCAAGAGCACGAGTGTCTCGAATCTTGACTTTGGCCATTTTCATCGTATATTCGCGCCTTTTCGTCCGAATAAGTGTCATTCCAGCATTTTGCCTTCAAGATACCTAAAAAGTGAAAAGGAACGATATTAAGTAATAACGGATACAAAAGTGATCAAATAAGGGCTTAAACGACCTCTAAAAAAGGTACATTTTAAAACCTTATCAAATATCCCTACACTTGGTATTTGCTTGTCCTCAAGCAAATGTGCTTTTAGCCAATCAATTTATAAGTTAGAGGTCATGAAGCATTAGTTTAGAACGATTCACAACACATATAAGCCCCATGAAAGTCATAACAAGCACGGAAATTATATACTAGCACCTCACATGGGGTGTTTGGATACTCACATCTCTCGGGTGTATATGAAATATAACAAGTTGGAAATGGAAGATAAACACTCATTAACCGGTCCTAGTACATAGATTACCATAGGCTTGAGACTAGATCAAACCTCCATTGCTTTGGCGTAAGCACCTAGGAAAGACTATCCAAGAGGTCTTTTAAAGGGTTGTAATGATAGGCTTACGGTAGGGAAACAAAGGGTTTGGTGGGATAGGCTATTTTGTGGTGGCAAGTAAAAAATCTTTATGTTGCAAGCATGCGAAGAATGGCGTTGCTAAGCCAAGACTCGACACTCTAGACTCTAGATAACTGAAAAAAAACAAACATAAATTCAAGTAGATGTAGGATGGTAGCCCGTTTTTTATTTTTTATTTTTTTTTTTTTTATTTTTTTTTGTTTCAACACTCTATTTTTTTTTGTTTTTCTCTTTTTTCTATTTTTTTACGATTTTTTATACATTTTGACTCTACCATCCTCTATGATAACATCAAAATGATAGGGATTTATAGGCACATCCCTACACTTGAGTTTTTCTTATTCTAACACTAATTTGACCTGAATTGAAAAGATCAAAACACTTGGAGTACATTATTATGCAAATAAAGGGAATTTGAATTTAACGTTCCCTTCCCGTCATCTCATAAAATTTAACTTTTCCCATGAGTCCCAATCGTCCCAAAACTGTGTACAAAGGATATGACTCGACTTAGCAACTTATGCAAGCAACTAGATAATTGAACTAAGGGTTTAGTGTGATAACAATAATGCACTAAAAGTGAGTGTATACTAGGTAGGCTAAGGCGATTTGGGTGTACATTTGGGGGTGGGGTGTAAACAATGCTCTTCATTGATATTCCGGAAAACCGAAACATCACGAGAACCGCGAAAAGGATAGGCTCTGAGGTGTTAACTAGGGGTATCGTGTACTAAAGATGAGTACAATGCAAAGGTGTGGGAGAATTACTCAACCGATGTGGAAGAAGTAATTATATTACGGGTATCAAACAAGGGTTATCCTAATGCCTCTTATCATTTAGTTATTCCTAACTACACAAGTGTAGTCTTACTAGCGATCTCCGGATGCATCACAAAACAAGTTCTAGAATCTATTATACTACCGATTCACATTCTAAGCATTAAAGATGAATGCTTTAATTCCTACTAATCTAAGGGTGATCCTCACATTTTGGGTGGAATTTAAGTGGTAAAGGTTTTTGTGCTAGTCATATAACTTCCTATCCTTGAGACGCTTTATTAAGACTAATGGCCCACTCCTATATGTAATGAAAAATTGAAAATTTGGTGCCAAAATTACCCTAACCGACATTTTCTCATGGTTTATTACGCAAATGCAATTTGACAAAGCAAATAGTCAAGGATAAGCATAGTTTCAAAGTTCCGCTTTATTTTCCTCCTACACTTAAACCGAACATTGTCCCCAATGTTCCCGAAAGTATCAAAGTTATGATAATGGATGGTAATTAAAAGCGAAAGAAACTAATACTCCCCGATTAGCTCGGTAGGATCCGTGTAAAGTGGTGGTTACATCTTTCTTCAAGAAGAACGTTTGCGTGAAAAGCTCCTTCTCATCTTATGTATCTTCTTCTTGGTAAATTAAACATGCACACTTGAAGAAAACAAATGATACCTTCGGCGTAAAATCGTGGTAACAATATATATAGGACTCTACTAAACTAGGATATAATGCTTGTGGAATGGATGTTTACTGAAATTTTGGAAAATTAAGACCGAAAATTCCAAAATTTATAAGTAGCTCGAAAACGAGAAAAAGTAATCAGTTGTTTTGCTCCTTCCCGATGCCGTCAGTTGCGATCCTAACGCCATCAAAGTTATCGACAAAAGCGGTCTGCGATTTTCGAAAAAATTCGGAAAATTTATATCTTTAAAATCGGAAAATTTCCGCAAAACATCCATTATGACTTGATACAAGCATTTGACTTGAACAAACACACATGCATATCTTTTAATTAATTGTAATTCTCATGTTTACATTTTTTTGAAAACGTGTGTAATCCTCCCTACACTTATCCCTTATGTAAAATACCTTTATATGTAATTAAGACGAGGTTATAGACAAAATAAAGCATTTTTACAAATTTAAACATGAGAATAAACAATCAATAAAAGATACACGACACAAAAAAGCAAACAATTAAGCATGGGTTGCCTCCCACGTAGCGCTTTTCTTTATTTATAAGTCTTGTAGCTAGACTCGAAGTCATGCCCCTACGTGACTTCATTACCGTCACCTTCTTCCTCATGACGGTCTCTAGTGGGTGATTCCATGTTGTAAAAGTGCCCTATGATGCACCTTTCTAAGAGTTTGTCCTCTCCCCACTCAGTTCTATATTCCGGTCCTAAGTTCAAACAATCCCTATAGAAACCGCAAATCTTAGCCATAACATAATCCACTCCTATCTCCTTATCCTTCTCATTCCTATAGTAGACCGATAGTTTAAGTTCTTTTCATCATTGGAGAGTGATGAAAATTTCTCAATCTTAAACGACATTTGGTAGGCTACGTCATCGGTCTCATCCTTGAAGCGCACTATTCCTAACGAGGGATCATAAGTCATCCCGGTGCTCTCTATGAAAGGTTTTCCTAGAATAACGTGGGACAAACTAGGATCTATGGCCGTACTAATATCATCCACTATTATGAAATCCGTAGGAAACGTGAAACTACCTACATAAACGGGCAATCCCTTAACTCTACCAAGAAAAATGCAACTAACCCTAGGATTATCGGGATCTTGCCTAGTTGGGATAGGCTTCTTCATGACCCAATTGTAGTAGGTGCTAGTCATTATGTTTATTGGGGACTTGCGGTCAATGTAGGCCTTTGCCACGAAAAGGTGTCCTATGCAACATGGTATGTTAAGATTCCAAGGGTTCCTGATCCTAGGGCTTCTCCTAACATACATGTGACGGATGTCACGCACTAAGTGAGGGTGGCGAGATAGTTCTTCTTCCATAGGAAACTTATTGAAATAGTCATTGTCTACTTCATCTACTTCCTCGGTTGTTTCATTCCTCGGTGTTTCACTAACTTCAAGTATCGTTTCATGGTTTGCTTCATCATTTGTTCTATCAGGTTTCACTAAGATGATGGTATTGATGAATTGAACGTGGTTAGCTAGCTTATTTGGGTCCTTAATCTCTACACCGGAAGTTTCGGGAGTTGAGATAGCATTAACCTTCCTATCACTATTGGTCATGGCTTTTAAGAGGTTATCTATCTTCCTATCCATCTCGGCTTGTTGTTGGTTAAAACGGTCCGAGAGTTTAGCTATTTGAGCTTCTTCGGACGCGACTAGATGTTGCAACATCCCCTCAATTTTTTGTTGGTTAGGATCGTGAGATGGAAAATCATTGGATGTGAACTCTTTGGTTTGTCCCCAATAAAATTTGGGCTTGCCCTTCCATGCTTCTCGGGCGTCATTAAAAGTCCTAGGTCCGGGTGTTGTAGGGAATCTTCCTCCCGTTCCATTAGTACGCGAGGATGCGTAGTCAACGGAAGCTTGTTCGGGAATCGGTGCAAGCACGCGTGTTATGAGGATCACTACACGGCTCACACGAGGAAGAAACTTTGTTCACATGGTGTGAAGACTTAGGATTTTCGTAGGAACTCATTAGGAATTTAACTTGATCTTCAAGCTCAAGCATCCTACGGTCGGGAGGTTGTGAGTCAATGGGAGGCAAGGAGATTGCCTTAACGGTTTTGGGCAACTCACGGGGGTCATTCCAACTTTCGTTGTCATAGAGAGCAAGGTCCTCTATTATACCCCATGATTCTTTCGCGGTGAGATCACAAAGTTTTCCACCGGCCGCTTGGTCAATGGATCGCTTGGTGGAGAAGTTGACATGATCATAGAAAAGTTGGACTTGGAGCCAAAGATCAATGCCGTGATGAGGGACTTTATGGAGTAAGTCCTTGAATCGAGTCCATGCTTCCTAGCGAGATTCACCTTGACGTTGTTGGAACATCAAGATATCATTCCTAAGCTTAGTGGTTCTCCCCGGTGGGAAAAATTGAGCAAGGAAGCGAGAGGTGAGATCATCCCAACTTGAGATGGAGCCGGCGGGAAGTCGCTCAAGCCAATTAATAGTTTGGTCCCGTAGAGAGAATTAGAAGAGACTTAGATGCGTGGTCTCCCGAGTAGTAGCATCGAGGTCGATGGAATCGACAATTTTAAGGAAATCCTTAAGATGCTGATTAGGATCTTCGGAACGAAGTCCATGGAATGCACATCCGTTTTGCACCAACCGGATGGTGTCGGATCACAGGGCCGTAGTTTGGGCTTGGCCGGGAATTTCAATGGTGTTCCTATAGCCTAGGTGGCTTGGTCTCGAGTATTCACCAAGAGTACGGCCTCTTGGCGGGTCATTTGGTGCTAGGTTGATGAATGGTGGTTGGTTATCACCTTCCATGATAAAAGGTGATGGGGTTACTAACAAAGGTCACAAAGAAGGGGGATAAACTATGAGAAAGCTAAAAATTGGAAAAAAAGTTTACTTGATAGGAATCAAGCAAAGAAACCTAAACGAGGTAGACTCCTAACTAGCTATTCTATTCCACGGCAGCGGCGCCAAAAACTTGATAACGCTACACGCGGCGTTCGGGGTCAAAGGAACTTCCTTTTCGTCGAGCAAGTTTTTCAACACCCTAGGCAGTGAACCTAATCGTTGTAGTGTAGTATTAGGGTAAACCACGGAATTGATATCGTTCTCTGGGGAATAGGAATGCTAGTGAGAAGTTACTACGCTAAGGTTGGGGTTGAGGAAGATTATTTTTTATCTTTTTATGTTTTAGGAAATGGAAAGGCACGAATCTCGGGGTATTGGATTTGGGGGTTGGTATTTCTACCGATTACTCTACTCGTCTAATTATCTAATCTAAGGTGTATGTAGTCTATGTCTAATTATTGTGTGCTCGTATGATGATTTAAAGATGTGTTTACTTAGGTTTTATTACTCCTTAATTATCTCCTATTGATGGTTGAATTGTCACGTCCTTATTCTTAATCGCGTTGTGTGTCTAAAGTACGAGGGTATGCGTTTATCCCTAACTCTTTGAAACTACCAAAGGTTATTGCCTACAAAATCTCTAGGATTTATAAACTTAACACTAAGGTACTCTTCGGATGGTTTAGCCTACAATGACTCTAGGTACTATAAGCTATAGTTCACAAAGATTAATCAATCATTAACTACACAACGGATGATCTATCGCAATACTAGATCATTAACAATTAAGATAAGAGACAACCAATCAATATTCAATAATTAAGTTTCATATTCCCTAAGCAAACACACAAGTAAATTAATGGGACATGGGAAACATGCAAGCATACACACAATTAATTGAAGACATAATTGAATTAATGAAGTAAAACACTTATCTTGATGTAAGATAGGGTATGGAACCCTAAAATCTTGTACAAGATGCCTTGGTTCGGTTTAGGTTTTACTCCAAAAGACTACACACCGAAAACTAAAAATTCGGATTATATATAAGATTACACATGCGACGCCACCTTTGATTTGTGGCGCCGTCGGTCGCCGTAATTAGGGTTTCGTCTTGGCTACATTAGTCTTGTGACGGCGTCACCTTATGCTTGTGACGTCGTCCCTCCCTCTCGGCGTCGTGCGGATTAAATCTAGGTCGTGCGAGTTGCGACGCCTACTCTTTTAAAACACAAGCCGTCACTTGTAAATGAGCAATTTGGTTACCGAGTCATAGAAGTTGTTCGACGGCATGCAGATAACACCGACACCGCCACCTTCGGGCCCAAAGCACTGAGTGTCTCGAATCTTGACTTTGCCATTTTCTTCGTATATTCGCGCCTTTTAAATGCGAATAAGTGTCATTCAAGCATTTTGCCTTCAAGATACCTAAAAGTGCAAAGGAACGATATTAAGTAATAACGGACACAAAAGTGATCAAATAAGGGCTTAAACGACCCTCAAAAGGTACATTTTAAAACCTTATCGAGATTCTTCTAATCCTACGATCACAGTAGTATTTATCTTGATCAACGGGAACCGTGGTTCTTGCAACTGTATTCAACGAAAATGAACAAAGACACTTTCGTGTGTTTTATTGCTAACTGTTGTTTGCAGAAACATTGGACGGTTGCAGCCGATCGATATTGAGAAGTCAATTCACAACCGCATGCTCACAACATTCACACTTAATTGAAGAAAAATCATGATCATCAAAGACATACAACAAAGATGCTTCCGCTACTCTGATGAAAAGATGTCATGATCCATAAAGTGTGAGCATGTCGGTCCAAAAGTCACAACTTCACATGAAGGCAACACAAAAAGGGTGATCCGGAGATTTACTGTGGTTGATGATCTCAAAGAAAGATCGAAGATCATCAAAGATGTGGATCAGTTAAAGGCCTCCATTGAAAGTACAAAATCATCGGACTTTGAAGAATCGCTACTCAAGCACAAAGAATGCGAAAATTGAAGAATTGAAGTCTACGAGCTTAGAACTAAAGACAAAGATAGAATGCTAGGATGCAAAATGTATTTCATGGGGTGACCTCCCTTAGGGGGAGATTGTTAGGAATTGGAAATTCCATAAGGAGGTGTCGATCACCCTAATTATAGTCTAGCATATGTTAGCTCATAGACATATCATTATTTACATTATTCAGTAGTTAATTAGTTAGTTATTAGCTTAGCTATTAGTTTAGTGTAACACCGTGGAGGAAGGACATGTCTTTACCCACTGTATGCCTGATCCACAGTCCGACTGGAGGACGTATTAGTTGTAACTATAAATACCCCTTCCATCCTTGGAAGGGGTGGAGCTTCTTTGAATCTAACCTTTTCTTTTTTGTTTTAACTCTCTCAAGAACTCCCTCTCCTCTCTTCATCTCTCTAAACATGACATTCATATACTATCACCATCCTAGACCACCCGAATCATCAAACAACATATAATATACGATCCTACAATCCTCCATGATGATTATTTCTCTCTGGGCACACATCTTCGATGTGACCTCTCATTCCACACTCATGGCACGTCAAGGTCTCCCGATAAGGTTTCTTACAATCTTCCATCTTATGTCCAGGTCTCTTACAGTTTCTACAAGGTGTGGGGTATTCTCCATTGTGATGATATAGGAACATGTTGCACTTGGGCTTTGTCCCAGCATACCCCTTTTCCTTTCTTGTGTCAGTAGTCTGAACTCTGACCACTCTTTGACGCTTTCTTGGTGTTGAACCTGATCCCCCTCACTATCATACTCCTGGTTCCTCTTATTGTTACTACCATATCCCACTGTCATGTCTTGGCGCAGCTGTTTTGTCACCACAGAGGCCGTACAAATAGCCTCCTGAGTAACCCTGGGCGCGAAGGATGCGACATTCCTCCAAATCTCTGGTGAAAGTCCCCAAACATATGCTTCAAGCTTCTTATCCTCGGGTTCTACCATGTCAGGGAACAGTTGCGCCAACTCACGAAAGCGGTTGGTGTATCCCTCAATGTCATTTCCTGTTATAGTCAGCCCCCAGAACTCTTGTTCCATCATTCGCAACTCGTTTCTTGAGCAGTACTCCGCAATCATCATCTTCTTCAGTGTGCCCCATTGAAGCGAGTAGGCAGCGTCGACTCCCACTGAGTGGACATAAGTATCCCACCATGAGAGGGCTTGATGTTGAAAAGTGCAAGTAGCATACTTGATATTACAATTTTGCGCGCAACACTGTTTGCGAAAGATTGTTTCCAGCTTTTCTAACCATCGTGCCAAACATGTGGCTCCTTCAGTTCAATCAAAAGCTAAGGGCTTACAGGTTATGAATTCCTGGTAAGAGCAACCACGTGTTGTGGGCTCCTTATAGTCAGCTTTTTCCCTATTCTCCTGGGTGATACGCTGTTGTTGTAGTTGACCATGTAGTTTGTGATCCCAACAGCAACTCGTTGCATAACAAGTTTCTCAATAGCAGATGTGTTCACGCTTTGCTTCACTGGAAGCATTTTCCTTCAACTATAAGAAACGACAATAATGAGTTTTTCATAAGCACGAGGATCATCGCATAGGTTATGATAGTTATAACATGTACCACCTCTCAGCTGAGGTATTATCTAGGTTGTATTAATCAGGTATTGCGTAGACCTAGTCTATCATGTATATAGTCTCACTCTAGAAACATGACGTTAGGAAGGCGGAGTTTGATTGAAGTGAGTTTAACATAGGGGTAAAAACCACAACAACGTTGTTCTTTGGTTTTAACATGCATAACTTTCCATCACCACACATTCGATTACATTCCAAGAAAATTTTCGGCTTATAGGGCCGATACATAACATGTGTACATCAACTTGTTCTAGTTTTTCGTACAACAAAACCACTACTAGTATTATTATCAAGGCCATCCATCACGTGGCTACCACAAAGTTTACAAACAACACAAAATTCATTCTAAGCATTTCCCGGTGCTGCCCCGGGCTGACTCTTCTGAGTCGCCTTCCATTCCTCAAGCTCTCTGAGCTGGGCCTCCATCCTAGCAAATTTGTTACTGGCCTCATCTCTATGCTCCATAGTACACCTCAGAAATTCCACGACACCCTCCAGGTACCCAGACTGAGTCAGTGCTACTGTCGTAGCAGACTCCAAATGTGTCAAACGATTTTCAATCTCCGTAAGACGTCCCTGAGTATCATGATGGGTGTCCTGAGTCTGTAAAGTACTCTAAGCATTGGGAATTCCTTCAATGTGGTCTTCAAGTCGGGCAATTATCTCATTCATTTTCTCACGAGTTTCAACCAATGCAGATCCGATGTTGTCGTTGCATCCTTTGAGTTTTTCACTGAGTGCTTGTATTTCTTCCACAACATCCTCAATTCCTTCAATTCTCTCTATTGGCATTGCGTCTAAATGAGTCGATATCTCTTCTAATTGTTCCTCATGACGTATCGTACGTGCCATAAGTGTATCAAAAGTTGGTGGTCGGGCGGCGGCTGTTCCCGAACTTTCTCCAACTTCAAACACACTAGGAGGTGGTGTATCAGAAGATGATGGTGGTGATGCAGAGAGGCAAATCTTCTTGCCATAGGGTATTTCCCAAGTGAGGAGCGGATCTCTATGATGCTCTGGGGAAGGTGTAGGAATAGTAGGACTGGTAGGTTTAGTAGTGATAGTAGCGGTGATGTAGAAGTGAGTGGGTGGAGTGTAAGCAGTACCTCTGGTGAACCTGATACACAAGCATGTATGGGTTTCTAGTTCCAGGTGTGAGCTAAGGAGAGACTGGGATGCGTTCAGTTGGCGACAAACTCTCGGTTGTGTCATTGTATCCAGCGCCAGAGTGAGGGGAAGGCATGGTCTGTGACAATAATGGTATATGTGTGTAAGTACGTAGAAAATACTTATAGTATTATAACGTAACTAGATAATAATACAGTGTATTATATAGCTACATCAAGTATGAACTCAGATAATCATAGCATAACAGTCAGTCAGATTCGTGCTAAGCAAGGCTAGCAGGCAAGTGGTGGTCATAGAGGTTTTTCAGAAAATTAGTTCCCAGTTTGAAAGTTTTGCGATTATAGTTTAGGGTTTATATGTACCTAGTTCTCTATAACCTTAGCTCTGATGCCAATCTGTAACACCCCCAACTTTGCTATAGCGGAAGCATTTGGGTCATGGGGTGCTACTGAATTGGAAGTCACAACAAAACTATTAAAGGACGGAATACACATTCCATTTAAAATACATAAATGTTTTCATCGAGTTTCAGATTCGGAAAAATGTGGCCAATAAATTTAAGATGACCTATATTAAATAGGTCGTAGTTTTGTTGTAAAATGACTCGAAGAATAGTCTATGACCCGTACCTTGCCACGATCTTGCTTACTGAAAGAACACTTGAGAAAAACATGCTAAAAGTCAGCCAAAAGATGGTGAGTTCATAGGTTTAAGTATTCAAACAGTATTGGACCAATTCATATATCATAAACCATTTCAAACAGTTGTAAACATATTACGCTAGCACTAAGTTTCTATATCCAAAATGTAGTCATACTAATATGGCCCATAGCCAGGGCCGTCCCGTGAATTTCAGAGGCCCTATACGATTTTTCCTTTAATGGGGCCCTTGATTATCGAAAATCTAAATACATATACAGATGACTAACTTAAATTGGATTTCCAGATTAGATGTTAGATATCACTTAATAGCAAGTTAAAATATTTTTTGTTTAACTTGTGAAATTTTATTTGTTAGTGTGAAGTATCAAGTTTCTAAAACTTTAGTGACATCATATAAAGTCCAAGCCATCAGTTTATAAGATATGGGTCCTAAAGTAACACTTTAAATATATTTGACGATAGCTAAAGGAGTAAATTAAAACTTTGAATAATAACAAGGACTTAAGGGAAAAAAACAATCAAATTTGAGGGCCCAACACCAACAAAGGCGTAAGTTGAGTCATCTTCCCCATAGGTTCCTAAACTCTGTTTTAACACCATTTAAACTCAAATTCAAGCTTCATTTTCTTTATTTTGGCTTATAGTTTATACCCTAAAACGGGAACATTATTTAGATGCTTTAATCATCTCATATTTAGTTTATGTTAATCGGTAAATCTTAGAAATCGAAGGCCCCTGAAAAACGGAGGCCCTGTGCGGTCGACCACCCCGCACTTGCTAAGATCCGGGCCTGCCCATAGCGAGTGTTTATCCCATTACACTCGGTTCCGACATGGTATACGTTCGCCTTGACCTATGTGTGGCCAACTGAATGGGGAGTCACCCCCAATAGATCTATTTATAACATTCGCGCTTCCCAACAGGAATTGAAGGTTCATGAAAGCGGGCATTTTGGGATTTAAGGGCTTAGGCTAATCCGCGTAATAGTATTCAAGTAATAATTTAGGTCCATAAATTTTTGCATGTTTTCTCACCCCAAAGTTTAGTAAACAACTAATAGAAGTAAAAGCGGGGATATAAACTCACCTCATCAAATAGCAGTCCAGTGATGAAAGTCAAAGAGTATTGTGTAACCCCACCGACATGCGACCTAAGTAAATAGGGCAAGTTTAGTTCATTACTCTAGTTTAAGACTCAGCGAAGTTTAATTACGTTTAAAAGTTTTGAAATGATTAAGTTAATGTTGCTTGTATGGCAGCGTTAAGTTTTGAAATGGATTTTCGAAATGTTTGCAAGTATTTGCTCTTGGAAGTGCATGAGCATATCATAGGGAGAATAACAAAGACGAATGAGTCTTTGGTTTGATGACAACCGAAAGACGGTGCACGGAAAATATTTACGCATAACATTGGACATTAACGGTCCATGTAATATTCTTGAAAAAGGTATACATAGTGTAATGTACATATAGGTATACATATTTTGTACATCATTATTAGTTAAAATAACGATACTTAAAATGTAAGCGTTAAATATATATGTATCTAGAAAATTAAGTGTTTGAATGTTATGAATTAACTATTTTCTCGTTAGTCAACACAAAAACATAATAAGTTTAATAAATATATTTTTGTCGAAACTCGGGCATGACTGTATATAAGTTTTCATCTATCCAAGGTGACTAACGTCAAAGTTTGGTAATAAATTTTATTAGGTTTAAATACTTGAAATAGAATTATAAGTAAGTGTCTAAATATATATGTGTGTGTATATATATATATATATATATATATATATATATATATATATATATATATATATATATATATATATATATATATATATATATATATATATATATATATATATATATATATATATAGATAACGTTAAATTTTGTTATAAGTAGTACGAAAAATACTCATTTTTGTTTTAATAAGAGAACTCATTATAGTTGATTATGTTTTCAAATTTTTGTTTAGCGTTCATGCTTCCATCAACGATTTGAGACTTTAGTTTTTAATAGTATAAGTATAAGTTTGGAGGCGTCGTGTTTAATGATCATATATGCTTATATAGTACTAGTTGTGTCGCCTAGAAAGGATCACGATAGAAATGGCATCACGAAGATACTTGAGCAACTCGATAACGTACCGTGCGAAATGGATCGAGCAAGAGATTTGACAAATTACAAGGACTACCAATATTTTGCTTTTGTTTAGACATTTAAATGCTTGTTATCCATTTTACAAAAGTTTTATACACTTGTTTTGTTCCAGCACATTTCATACGCTCCCCCCTCATTCGCAAGTGATGGGTTGTGGCCCAATGAGGAACA
Organism: Chrysanthemum lavandulifolium; assembly: GCA_022545495.1. Lineage (NCBI taxonomy): Eukaryota > Viridiplantae > Streptophyta > Magnoliopsida > Asterales > Asteraceae > Chrysanthemum > Chrysanthemum lavandulifolium. Next base: position 187,960,285 of record CM040242.1, read on the forward strand.
GTTTGGCTTGGGTGTGATGTGGGATGTGGCTCAGTGAAGTATAAGAAGTGAACTGGAAATATGCAACACAAGCTTTTCATTTGGTAACACTTGGCAATTTTCTGACTTTGTAAGATTGTCTCGACGCAAGACTCTCAACTAAAATACGCCATTCAAAGGCGGGTTTAGACTCATAGACCAAGCGGAACATGTGAACATTAAACTAACATGACCACCCTTGTGGTTTCGTGTTTATAGTGAGTGACAACACTCTTTATGGATGTCCTTGTGAGTCGAAGATGCCAACACAATACGAACACGGACACGATACTCAACTTACAAACATGACACCCCCTATGTGTGGGTGATGGTTGTTTAACCGGAAAGACTGTAAGTTTAACCACTGAAGCCAAAACTCAGAAGTTAACTTGTAAGAAATTTCCTAATGTGCCTTTGCGAATTGTCACAACAAACGACACACCCTTCCCTCTAGCGCCTGGTTTTGAACTAGTGGTTCTCGACCCCAAAACTCACTTAACACATACATTCACCTATGGTCTGATTTGGGCTCGACACACAAAACAATATATCTCAATTCATTCAACTAACTAGCTTGAAGTATGGCAGTAAATGTTTTAAAAACAATCAAAACTAATGAGTATCTAGACTCGGGGGGAACTTGGGAGAAAAGAAGCAAAATGAGTTATAACTCACGGCAATCCGAGTGGGTCTCGATTGCAGCAAAGTCAACGACCAACTAGCCAAATCAACCGCACAACATGAGCACTTCCCAAGAGCATTATGTTTCCGTTTTAGGTTTAGTCATCTTTCGTTTGCCACACAAGTTTAATGATAACGGGTTAACAGAAACATAATCATTCTCAAAAATCAAAACATATACGATCGAAGGACTGTTTCAATATCATTCTAAACAAATCAAAACTGTAGATTAATCGTGAGTTTTATAACAATTTACAGATTTTTATTTAATGAAATAATAAAAAAAAAACTATCAAAGTGTAAAATTAAAGAATCCTTACACTAGTATGGATTGTCAAGGAGAGACCAAGAAAGTTTGAGTACTAATGGATCCCAACAGGAAGCCACCACCACTTGTCCCTTTTTGATTTTGAATAAGTTTTAAGGTGTGGTTCGCCTGAGGTTCGGTGGGCAAGTTTAAAAGGAGGAAGATTTCATAAAAGTTAAATCTTGCTTTCTATGCATCGATATCATGAGAGGCGGATTTGAGCAAAAGTCTCTATCATCCTTTACTCTAAGGGGTCTTGTGACCTTCACTATGGAAAGAGGTGGAAGCTGAAAATGATAGATTTGGGAAGTGCTATAGATGGTGATTCGTTGGGGAGGCGCTGAAGAAAGCACGAGGTTGAGGATCTATTTTCATCTTTTTCCCTTTTCGACTTGACCTAGAAAATGTGATGGGAGTCTGCAACCTTTTTTTTTTATATATGTGTTTGCGTGTGGGTAGGCGTGAAAGGAGAAAAAGATAAGTGAGTTAGAAATTAATATAATTAAGGTAGTGGGGTGTAAGGCTATAAATTTTAATTCTTATTAGGTAAATTTTAACTGTATTGTGTACTCCGTGTTCTATTGAGTTAGACTTTGATTAGGGTGTTCCGGTTTAGTAACTTCACAAAGGAAACGTTTCTGGACTCGTTTTTATGAGGATAGTATAAGGAAAAGACTTTTGACCCGGAAAATAAATTATAAATTTCAATTGTCACTACAGTGGTGTCGGTACGTGTGCGGCGCCGGTTTTTAGGAGAAATGAGATAACCATCAGGAAACGAGATAACCTCTCGTTTTAAATTTTAACTTGTCGGTAATCATCAGGAAATAGCAAAATTTGAAATTTCTAATAAAGTTATACAATGCAAATGATTAACTGTAGGCTACAGTGGGTGGGTTAGCTACCCGAATCAGTTATCTAAGCTCGTGTATGCTTAATTTAGTAGTTTAGTCTTAATAAGGTATCATTTATTATTAAATAATAATTGGAAAATTACCGTGTGTCACAGCTTATGTGTTATAGTTAGTTTATGTGTGCATAGTCATACTCATAGTTGCATAATCGTGTCATATTCATGCTTTGTTGGTATACGTTAACATTATACATGTGCATCTATCATGATATAGGTACTTGATGATAGAAGGTATGTATAGCCTAGGTGAGTAATGGATTTTCAACTTCATGTTAATAGATTTGACATGATGATAGAAGGTATGTATAACTTCAGCAATAGCCGAAGGTTGCTATGTTCATAGACTCGGAATTAGCCGAGTATTACTTATTATGTCATGATTCGGAAATAGCCGAATACAAACCATGTTAAGGGTGCTCACAAGAAGCACCATTAGCTATGTCATGGGTGCCTAAAAAATGCACCATTAGTCATATAGCATGCCTAGGAAGCGCACAATGTACCTAAGAAGTGCACGATATGACTAAGAAGTTCATGGTGCAGAACTCCCACAAAAACATCCTTTGTGAATGACCCGTGCTTAACATAGTATTTACATCAATTGCGGGCAACTCATGTTTAGAAAGAATAGATCAAGTTTATATGTTTAAGTATCCTTTGTGGATGACCCAAGTTTAGAAAATCACGATGACAGGTTAGAGACCCAATAAGAGTACTCGTCGGTTAGGGATGTTCATACATATAGCAGGACGACTAAGCATCGTCTTGTCAGAAGCACGTTCTCATATTTCAATTCATTATTATGTTCAGAATCATAGATATATAATTATGCCATGTTTATGAATTTAGAACCAGAATTAGATACAACATGTACGAGTAACCAGACGACTAAAAGTCGTACCATTTACAGCATATTATAGATTAATATGTTCATGTTTAGAATTGCAAGTGTCATTTTAGATAAATCCTTAGATACAGAATTGTGCTTATGCACCTGATAAAGATTTAAAAGGTACACTTTTGATGGGTCATTTAAGCCCTTAATTGATCACTTTCATATCCATTACTACTTAATTTCGTTCCTTTTCACTTTTTAGGTCTCTTGAAGGCAAATTGCTGGAATGACACGGACGAAAAGACGCGAATATACGAAGAAAATGGCCAAAGTCAAGAATCGAGAGACTCAAGCTGCTGGAAAATAAAGGGGACGGCGTCACGGCTTATTTGCGACGCCGTCGCGACACATCTTGAGACGACTCGAGAGCAAATTGCTAATTTACAAGTGACGGCATCGGGTTTAAAAGAGTAGGCGTCACAACTCGGACGACCTAGATTTGGATCCAGACGGCGTCGAGATTGAATCGACGGCGCCACGAGCATAAGGTGACGCCATCACAGAGTTGGCGTGGCCAAGACGAAACCCTAATGGCGGCAACCGACGGTGTCATAATTAAAGAGTAACGCCGTAGCATATTGTAACACTATATATGACATCCGAATTTTTCAGTTTTAGAGGTAGTTTTGTGGAGTAAAAACCTAAACCGAACCAAGACTGTCTTGGGCAGTATCTTAGGGTTCCATACCCTATTTTACAACAAGATAAGTGTTTTACTTCATTAATTCAGTCATGTCTTCAATTTTTTGTGTGTATACTTCCATGTTTTCCATGTCCGGCTAATTTACTTGTGTGTTTTCTTAGATCTATGAAACCTAGGTATTGAATATTGATTGGTTGTCTCTTATCTTAATTGTGATTGACCTAGTATTGCGATAGGTCATTCGTTGTGTTATTAATGCTTGATTAATCTTTGTTGAACCTTAGCTTATAGTTACTAGTGGAATTGTAGGCTAAATATCCGAAGATAACCTTAGTGTTAAGTTTATGAATCCTAGAGATTTCGTAGTCATTAACCTTAGGTAGCTTCAAAGAGTTAGGGATAAACGCATACCCTACGACCTTAGAAAACACAACGCGTTAAGAATAAGGACGTGACTATTCAACCATCAATACGAGATAACTAGGGAGTAATAACATCTAAGTAAACACATTTTTAATCATCATAAGAGCACACAACAATAGACATAAACTACACTCACCTTAGATTAGATAATTAGATAAGTAGAGTAATCGGTAGAAATACCAACCCCCCAAATCCAATACCCCGAGATTCGTACCTTTGAATTTCTAAAAAAACATAAAAAGATAAAAAAAAATATTTTTCAACCACAACATTAGCGTAGTAACTTCTCACTAGCATTCCTATTCCCCTAGAGAATGATATCAATTCCTGAGGCTCACCCTAATACTACACTACAACGATTAGGTTCACCGCCTAGGGTGTTGAAAAACTTGCTCGATGAAAAGGAAGTTCCATTGACCCCGAACGCGCGTTGTGCGCGTATCAAGTTTTGGCGCCGCTGCCGGGGAATAGAATAGCTAGTTAGATTTTCACCTCGTTTAGGTTTTCTTGCTTGATTCCTATCAAGTAAGCTTTTTTTTTTTTTCATTTTTAGCTTCCTCGTAGTCTATCCCTCTTCTTCGTGACCTTTGTTAGTAACCTCATAACTTTTCATCATGGAAGGTGATAATCAACCACCACTCATCAACCCACCACCAAATGACCCACCAAGAGGCCGTACTCTTGGTGAATACTCAAGACCAAGCCACCTAGGCTATAGAAACACCATTGAGCTTCACGACCAAGCCCAAACTACGGCCCTTCGATCCGACACCATCCGGTTGGTGCAAAACGGATGTGCATTCCATGGACTTCCTTCCGAAGATCCTAATCAGCATCTTTAGGATTTCCTTAAAATCTTCGATTCCATAGACCTCGATGCTACTACTCGGGAGACCACGTCGCGTCTATTCTAATTCTCTCACGGGACCAAGTTAGTAATTGGCTGAGCGACTGCGGCTCCATCTCAAGTTGGGATGATCTCACCTCTCATTTCCTTGCTCAATTTTTCCCACCGGGGAGAACTACTAAGCTTAGGAATGAAATCTTGATGTTCCAACAACGTCAAGGTGAATCTCTCTATGAAGCCTGGACTCGATTCAAGGACTTACTCCATAGAGTCTGATAACATCAAATTAGCCTGATCTTTTATATATCAAATTCCCGTGTTTATGGCCTCATTTGCATTAATATGGTACTTAATTCTTTCATATTCGTTCATATTTGCATTTCAGGATAAATGAGGCGTTGGAGTAGAAAAGAAGTGATAAAAAGCCAAGTATATGTTCTAAAGATTGATTTACGAGGGCCTTTGAATTTTATGTGAAGATTACGCCGTAACTAGCTAATAAGGTTACGGCGTAAATATGAGCTTTGAAGGATACGGCGTAACCAATTCTTATGGTTACGTCGTAATTATTTTTATGAAGGTTACGGTGTAACATGGCAATTTAGTTACGCCGTAGAGATAATTACGGAGCGGATAAAAATATACGGTTGAAGAGTTACGGCGTAATTCGGTAATTTAATTACGCCGTAATTATTACTTGAGCGCTAAGGAGTTGAAGTCCCGTGGCTAAATGAAGATAATATTTACTCCGAGGATGAAAAGTAAAAATAACAAGTGCGATCAGGGACTAAATGTGACAACTTTTATGAAGTTTATTTACTTCAAGGACTACAATATAAATGAAGAAATATGATGAGGGGCCAAAAGTAACTACTAGTGCAAAATAGTTTCAAGGAATTATCATGACATGAAATACAACATTAATGCGTAACTACTTATTTTAGTTACGGCGTAACTTAGTTACGACGTAACTAAATAATTTAGTTACGTCATAATTGTTCGAGATCCGGATTTCTTTGCGCCGACTTTAGTTACGGCGTAATTAGCCCTTAAGGTTACGCCGTAATCATGTCGGGGCCTATAAATACAGCCCCAAATCTGCATTTTCCAGTATCTCTATTCACCCCTCTCCTAGGGGTCGATTAGGGCACCACTCCAAGGCATTTTCCACCGATCAGAAGCCAGTTTGGAAGGAAGAATTCACCGCAATCATCATCATTATTAGCTCTACATCAAGTAATTTGTATCAAACATTATGTTCAATTCAATTTATGATTTATTCATTTTGTTGGTATGATTTACTATATATTTGGCTAAGCACCACAGTGCTGGCCTAGTTATGATTCCTTAATTGTTTTGTTTACGTTTTACATACAATTATTTCTAAGTGTATGCATGCATAGTTTATTGGTAGCCACCCTTGGTTCGGTAGTTTTGAATGGCGGCAGAGGCCAATTGCCTAGGAGATATGACCAAGTGACCCTAGGTAAGCGGATCGAGGCGGAATGGTAAGATATGACCAACCGACGACTCTTTCTACTTGTGCGATTTGACCAACCGATCACCTATCGTTTGGATGAACTTAAGAATTAGGCGGTGAGTGTCTAAGTTCCCAACGGCCGGGCACTCACTATTATAAATCTAGCATGTAGCGGTGACTTAATGACTCGGCTAGGGGACCGGGAACAACGGGACTTATGACGGTGCTGATTTCTCTGTGGTGGCATCTTTTTCGATAGGTTAGGGCTAATTGACCAAATGATGTCCTCTCGACTTTGACCCCACCTGAAGTAATTGGAAGTAATTAGACGTAGACATTACTAGCTAGGAGGATTAACTAGGTTAGCACCACTCTCCTTCATTGATCACATCTCTTGCCTTTATCTGCTTTCTTGTCTTATTAGTTAATTTATTATTTCAATATCAAAACCATCTTAAAATCATGACATAGACTTAAGTTAATTTCCGATCCTCGTAGGTCTTGGGACGACCTCGGTTTTACCGAATACTACACTACACACGACCGGCAGTGTTGTAAATATCGGTCTTGGCGGCCGATATATCAGTGATATATCGCTTATCGGCAGTCCACCGATACGATATTTCACTTATCGGTCAAATTTATCGGTTGGTCAATATCGGTCAAATATCGGTCGGTTATATCGGTCATATCGGTCAAATATCGGTTAAATATCGGTTAAATATCGGTCAAATATCGGTCAAATATCGGAATATCGGTCAAATATCGGTTAAGAGTGGGAAATACATAACTAAATGCATATACAATGTAAAATTTGTAATATTTATATAAAATATATAATTAAAAATATTAAATATAACAATAAAACTAATAAATATTTATAAATATGTATATAAAATATATAAATACCTATAAAAAATTAATTTCTTTATAATTTAGGGTCTCGTTATATCATCGATATATCGCCAAGACCGATATGGCGCTTAGCGGTGGTCGATCACGAGGGACCGCCAAGCGATATTTACAACAACGACGACGGGTACACCGCCTGTTAGTGCATTAGGGTAGACCATAGGTATAACGAGTAATTACAAATATTAAAACACAGTCAAGAAAACATGTATCGAGTCCCTCATCACGGCATTGATATTTGGCTTCAAGTCCAACTCTTCTATGATCATGTCAACTTCCCTACTAAGTGATCCATTGACCAAGCGGCCGGTGGAAAACTTAGTGATCTCACTGCGGAAGAATCATGGGGTATAATAGAGGACCTTGCTATCTATGACAATGAAAGTTGGAATGACCCCCGTGAGTTGCCCAAAACCGTAAAGGCAATCTCCTTGCCTCCCATTGACTCACAATCTTCCGACCGTAGGATGCTCGAGCTTGAAGATCAAGTTAAATTCCTAATGAGCTCCTACGAAAATCCTAAGTCTTCACGCCAAGTGAACAAATTTTCTTCCTTATGTGAGCCGTGTAGTGGTCCTCATAACACTCACCCTTCCACAAGACTCCCAGAACAAGCTTCTGTTGACTATGAATCCTCGCGTACCAATGGAACGGGAGGAAGATTCCCTACCACACCCGGACCTAGGACCTTTAATGACGCCCGGGAAGCATGGAAGGGCAAGCCCGACTTTTATTGGGTACAAACCAAAGAATTCACATCTAATGATTTCTCATGGCCCTAACCAACAAAACATAGATGGGATGTTGCAACACCTAGTCACATCCCAAGAAGCTCAAATAGCTAAGCTCTCGGACCGTTTTAACCAACAACAAGTCGAGATGGATAGGAAGATATAGAACCTCTTGAAAGCCATGACCAATAGTGATAGGAAGGTTAACGTTATCTCAACTCTCGAAGCTTCCGGTGTAGAGATTAAGGACCCAAGTAAGTTAGCTAAGCACGTTCAATTCGTCAATACCATCGCCTTAGTGAAACCTAATAGAATAAATGACGAAACGAACCATGAGACGGTACTTGAGGTTAGTGAAACAACCGAGGAATTAGATGAAGTAGGCAATAACTATTTCAATAAGTTTCCTACGGAAGAAGAACTCTCTCGCCACCCACACTTAGTACGAGACCTCCATCACATGTATGTTAGGAGATGCCCTAGGATCAAGTTTGGGAACCCTTGGAATCTTAACATACCATGTTGCATAGGAAACCTTTTTGTGGCAAAGGCTTACATTGATCGCAAGTCCCCGATAAATATCATGACTAACACATACTATAATTGGGTAATGAAGAAGCCTATCCCAACTAGGCAAAACCTCGATAATCCTAGGGTTAGTTGCAATTTTCTGGGTAGAGTTAAGGGATTGCCCGTCTATGTAGGAAACTTCACTTTCCCTACGGATTTCATAGTTGTGAATGATATTAGTACGACCATAGATCCTAGCTTGTCCCACGTTATTCTAGGAAAGCCTTTCATAGAAAACACCGGGATGACTTATGATCCTCGTTAGGAATAGTGAGATTCAAGGATGAGACTGATGATGTAGCCTACCAAATTCCCTTTAAGATTGAGAAAAATTTTCATCACTATCCAATGATGAAAAAGAACTTAAGCTATCGGTCTATTATAGGAATGAGGAAGATAAGGAGAAGGGAGTTGATTATGTGATGAATAAGATTTTCGGGTTCTATAAGGATTGCTTGAAACTAGGACCGGAATATAGAACGGATTGGGGAGAAGATGACTTCTTAGAAAGATGCATAATAGGGCATTACTATAACATGGAAAACCCCAATAGAAACTGTCATGAGGTAGAAGGTGACGGTAATGAAGTCACGTAGGGGCACGACTTCGAGTCTAGCTACAAGACTCATAAATAAATAAAAGCGCTTCGTGGGAGGCAACCCATGCTTATTTGTTTGCTTGTTTGTGTGTTGTATATCTTTTATTGATTGTTTATTCTTATGTTTAAATTTGTAAAAATGCTTTATTTTGTCTTTAACCTCGTCTTAATTACATATAAAGGTATTTTACATAAAGGATAAGTGTAGGGAGGATTACACACGTTTTCAAAAAGAACGTGAACATGAGAATTATGATTATTTAAAAGATATACATGTGTGTTTGTTCGAGTCAAATGCTTGTATCTAGTCATAATGGATGTTTTGCAAGAAATTTTTCCAGATTCTAAAGATATAAATTTTCCAAAATTTTTCCCAGAAAATCGCAGACCAGTTTCTGTCAGGATAAATTGACGGCGTTAGGCTCACAACCTGACGGCGTCAGGAGGAGTAGAAACAGCTTACTAACTTTTTTCTCGTTTTCTGAGCTACTTATAAAATTTTGGAAATATCCATTCCACAAGCATTATATCCCGTTTAGTAGAGTCATATATATATTGTTACCACGATTTTACACAAAGGTTTCATTTGTTTTATTCAAGTGTGCGAGTTTAATTTATCAAGAAGAAGATACATAAGATTGGAAGGAGCTTTTCACGCAAACACTCTTCTTGAAGAAAGATTTAACCACTACTTCACACGGATCCTACCGAGCTAATCGGGGAGTATTAGTTTTTTCGCTTTTAATTACCTTCCATTCTCATAACTTTGATACTTTCGGGAACATTGGGGACAATGTTCGGTTTAAGTGTAGGAGGGAAAATAAAGCGGAACTTTGAAACTATGATTATCCTTGACTATTTGCCTTGTCCAATTTCATTTGTTTAATAAACCATGAGAAATATCGGTTAGGGTAATTTTGGCACTAAATTTAAAAATTTTCATGACATGTAGGAGTGGGCCATTAGTCTTAATAAAGCATCTCATGGATAGGAAGTTATATGACTAGCTCAAAAACCCTTTACCACTTAAATTCCACCCAAAATGTGAGGATCACCCTTAGATTTGTAGGAATTAAAGCATTCCACTTTAATGCTTCGAGTGTGTACCGGTAGTATAATAGATTCTAGAACTTTTTTTGTGATGCATTCTGAGATCGCTAGTGAGACTACACTTGTGTAGTTAGGAATAACTAAATGATAAGAGGCATTAGGATAACCCTTATTTGATACCCGTAATATAATTACTTCTTCCACATCGGTTGAGTAATTTCCCACACCCTGCGTTGGACTCATCTTTAGTACACGATACCCCTAGTTAACCCCTTAGAGCCTATCCTTTTCGCGGTTCTCGTGATGTTTCGGTTTTCCGGAATATCAATGAAGAGCATTGTTTACAATCCACCTCCAAATGTACACCCAAATCGCCTTAGCCTACCATGTATGCACTCACTTTTAGTGCATTATTGTTATCATACTAAACCCTTAGTTCAATTATCTAGTTGCTTGCATAAGTTGCTAAGTCGAGTCGTATCCTTTGTACACAGTTTTGGGACGATTGGGACTCATGGGAAAAGTTAAATTTTATGAAATGACGGGAAGGGAACGTTAAATTCAAATTCCCTTTATTTGCGTAATAATGTACTCCAAGTGTTTTGATCTTTTCAATTCAGGTCAAATTAGTGTTAGAGTAATAAAAACTCAAGTGTAGGGATGTGCCTATAAATCCCTATTATTTTGATGTTATCGTAGAGGATGGTAGAGTAAAAGTGTATGAAAAAAAAATCGAAAAAAAGAGAAAAAGAAAAAAAATAGAGTGTTAAAAAAAATGAAAAAATGAAAAAACATACAGGCTACCATTCTACATCTATCTTTAAATTTATGTTCATTTGTTTCAATTTATCTAGAGTTTAGAGTGTCGAGTCTTGGCTTAGCAACACCATTCTTCTCATGCTTGTAACATAAAGATTTTTGACTTGCCACCACTAAATCGCCTATCCCACCAAACCCTTTGTTTCCCTACCGTAAGCATAACGTTACAACCCTTTAAAAGACCTCTTAGATAGTTTTTCCTAGGTACTTACGTCAAAGCGATGGAGGTTTGATCTAGTCAAGCCTATGGTAATCTATGTACTAGGACCGGTTAATGAGTGTTTATCTTCCATTTCGAACTTGATATATTTCATATACACCCGAGAGATGAGAGTATCCAAACACCACTTATGAGGTGCTAGTATGTAATTTCCGTGCTTGTTATGACTTTTGCGGGGCTTATATGTGTTATGAATCGTTCTAAACTAATGCTTCATGACCCCTAACTTATAAATTAATTGGCTAAAAGCACATTTGCTTGAGGACAAGCAAATACCAAGTGTAGGGATATTTGATAAGGATTTAAAAGGTACACTTTTGAGGGGTCATTTAAGCCCTTAATTGATCACTTTTGTATCCGTTACTACTTAATTTCGTTCCTTTTCACTTTTTAGGTCTCTTGAAGGCAAATTGCTATAATGACACTTATTCGGACGAAAAGACGTGAATATACGAAGAAAATGGCCAAAGTCAAGAATCGAGACACTCAAGCTGCTGGAAAATGAAGGGGACGACGTCACGGCTTATTTGCGATGCCGTCGTGACACATCTTGAGACGACTCAGAGAGCAAATTTCTAATTTACAAGTGACGGCATCAGGTTTAAAAGAGTAGGGCGTCACAACTCAGACGACCTAGATTTGGATCCAGACGGCGTCAGAGATTGAAGCTGACGGCGTCACGAGCATAAGGTGACGCCGCCACAGAGTTGACGTGGCCAAGACGAAACCCTAATGGCGGCAACCCGACGGTGTCATAATTAAAGAGTAACGCCGTAGCATATTGTAACACTATATATGACATCCGAATTTTTCAGTTTTAGAGAGGTAGTTTTGTGGAGTAAAAACCTAAACCGAACCAAGACTGTCTTAGGCAGTATCTTAGGGTTCCATACCCTATTTTACAACAAGATAAGTGTTTTACTTCATTAATTCAATCATGTCTTAAATTGTTTGTGTGTATGCTCGCATGTTTTCTATGTCCGGCTAATTTACTTGTGTGTTTGCTTAGATCTATGAAACCTAGGTATTGAATATTGATTGGTTATTTTTTATCTTAATTGTGATTGACCTAGTATTGCGATAGGTCATTCGTTATGTTATTAATACTTGATTAATCTTTGTTGAACCTTAGCTTATAGTTACTAGTGGAATTGTAGGCTAAATATTCGAAGATAACCTTAGTGTTAAGTTTATGAATCATAGAGATTTCGTAGTCATTAACCTTAGGTAGCTTCAAAGAGTTAGGGATAAACGCATACCCTACGACCTTAGAAAACACAACGCGTTAAGAATAAGGACGTGATAATTCAACCATCAATAGGAGATAACTAGGGAGTAATAACATCTAAGTAAACATATTTTTTAATCATTATAAGAGCACACAATAATAGACATAAACTACACTCACCTTAGATTATATAATTAGATAAGTAGAGTAATCGGTAGAAATACCAACCCCCCAAATCCAATACTCCGAGATTCGTACCTTTCAATTTCTAAAAAAACATAAAAAGATAAAAAAATAATCTTCTTCAACCACAATCTTAGCGTAGTAACTTCTCACTAGCATTCCTATTCCCCTAGAGAACGATATCAATTCCCGAGGCTTACCCTAATACTACACTACAAAGATTAGGTTCACTGCCTAGGGTGTTGAAAAACTTGCTCGACAAAAAAGAAGTTCCTTTGACCCCGAACGCGCGTTGTACGCGTATCAGCACCCATGCAGAAACTCAGATATATTATAACTCACATTACAGATTTAATCTCAGACCCGTTTACTCACTAAGTGACAAGGACTTGCCATTCTCTGTTTCACGTTTTTCAAGTTTGTAAGATGAAACCAAGCTATGTGTTAAATGGGGCGTAATGGGTCAAAATGATATAGCTCGCGTGTTAGGTAACGATCTTCTCATTGCCATAATTTGTTATCAGTTTGGAATACCCCAAAAGAAAGAGTCTTTTGTAACAAGTTCATGTAGTCATGTCATGTATTTTATAGTTAAACGTTTTAAAGGGGCGTTTGGAATAAACCCGTTTGATATAGATACATACGCTTCTGGTTATGAAACTCATGTATAGCTATTATATGTTTTGATTATGAAATATAGTTCAAAGTTTACATGTTATCAGAAACACATTTAATTCAGAATTTAGTTTTGCCGTTTAGGGTAATGAAGGTTGATACGACGTATATAGCAGATCATATACGACGTATATAACAAATCATATACGACGTAATCAGTATCAAAAAAATTATGGGCGTTTCACCCGACCACCACCATTAACCCCTCATCATCGCTGGACATCGGTCACAGCGAGACCTCCATCAAAAAAACCCCACATCACAGGTTGTCGTCGCTGCCATCATTACCTCACCGAATACAACTCTAGCAGCTTCAGCGACAGTTGTATCAATTCCATTCAAACCCAAATCTGTGATTTGCGTGTTGTTTTTTTTGTGGATCGAGAGTTATATGTGGGTTTTATGTGAGTTTTTGTTTAGATGAAAGTTTTGTGTGGGTTTTTGTTTAGATCAAGAGCTGTAGTTTTGTTGGGTGTGGGTTTGATGATGTTTGATTTTTTTAGTTTGGTTTCTTGTGTCGTCTGATCTAGGGTTCTGATAAGGTATGGTGACGGTTTGATTTGGGAACGAGGATTGATATCTGGGTTGTACAGTGTGTTTGTGTGATGGCTTTTTGGTTGTGTAAGTTTTTTTTGTATATATGTGATCTGGGTGATTTGTATGTGTTGGTTTGTTTTTTGTGGTCAATTTTGTGTGCGTCTATTTGTTTGTATTGTGTGTGTTGAATTTGTTTCATGTGTTGGATTTTGGGTGTGGAATAGGATTTTTTGTTGTTTTGTATCATAATCAAAATTAAGTCTATTTCTCCCACTCAAAAGTTGCAACATCAATAGAAACTTTTGAAGTTCTTACACTTAAATTTTAACATTGCTAAAATGTTATTAGTAGTCATTCAAAAAGGATCTAGATTATGAGATCCACCCGCTCTGATACCACTTGTTGGTCCAAAGATTTAAGTAAAACATGAATATGTTAAACAATAAGAACAAGTTTTACTCAATACCCATTTGACAACTAATAACACAATTTGTATTTTTAACGTTTAATTCTTATTAGATATGTGTCAAATAATTATACCCAAGTGTTTGCTGAACAACACTTGAGATTGAATGACAAATAAAACTCTATGAACAACACAAGCATGCTAGCTTAGTTTAGTGTGTTCTTGGGGAGGATGATCTTATTAACAATACATTTGTATTATTTATATTTTGTATAATCATTAACTCTCTTTATTACAACATTGTCTTTATATAGGAGGGTAAAAGTGAAATCACATATGTGCACTAGGTTAGGTGTCAAGCAACTAGTGAAAGAATACATCTTCTCACATGGTCTTCTCTATGTAGCTTCACATTAAAGTACTTTTGTGAATCGTTTATTAAACTATTCACCTTTTTAGTAACCAGTATAGTACTTGTTTGACTTCCTTTTTGTTAAAGGAGTCAGTGAGTTATTGTCACTACTCACTGACTCTATCATCCTGATCCTGGTTATTGTCTTCACTCTGTGAGATCCGCCTCAGGTTGTGCCGCGTCTTTCTTACAAACTCTGAAGAACTTCTTGAGGATGACTCATTGAATGTTCAAGGATTTGTTTTATACTTAGGATATTTTTCATTCAAATCCTGTACGAGGGTACATTGGGCACTGAATTAGCCAAACACGATCCTACGTAAGATCTTTGCGAGATAGGTACGTAGGATCTTTGTGAGATAGGATCTTTGTGAGATAGAATCTTAATAGGATCCCGATCTTCACCATAAAATCTTAAGGACATGCCCTATTTAATGTTAACATTGGAAGTTTTTTTGTGTACTTATGCACTATTTTAATGTTAAAAAGTGATCATATTAGAGATGCTCTAAATAAATGTAGTAAAATCTCCTTAGGTGAAGATGTGTGGTTAAATAAACTCATTTTGGCTTATATTCCTTTAAACACTTGTATATAATAGAATTTTTCTTCCCTTTGACATCTCGACATTTCGCTTTTAGGGTGTTTTAGCTTTAGGCTTTCAGTCTTTCTTCCTAGGACAAAACTATTTCCAAGGCAGTTGACAATACCCAACACGACTGATAGATAAGCTGACCAGATTAAAACTCGAAGACTGTTATTAAATTTTTCCTGAAAACAAAGTAAGGTGGTGTTTGTTTTTTAAGAGGCTCTGAATCTGAATCGCACATCTGAATCTAAATATGAGGCGTAAATGTCTGAATCTGACCGCATCTTAATGGAAAAAAAAATTCATGTTTGAACCGCACATTTGCTTGCTCGTACTAATTTTTTTTTGGTTTTTTTTTTCGTCGAAGAAGCAACAAGAGGCATTCGAGACCCCTATCAAGTCTGACCATTAAGATCTTTGCCTCGAAAGCGCCCGAGCAGGGAAAAAAACAAACGGTCGAACGACCAAAATGTCGACCGCGTCGAAGCGGTTGATTAAAAGGTACATTAAAAGTCATTAAAAGCCTCTTTATGAAAAACAAACACCACCTAAGTTATTACTAACAATTTACATGCATAAGAATCTCATTTTCTATTTGGTACATAGAGTGACTTTTAACAACCACACATCAATTATTTTGACTTGTGACTGAGATAGTCACGCTTTAGTTTTTATAGTTAATAAAAATATCCACAAGAATTAGAATAAAATCACGTATTATTATACAACTTTTACATTCAATTCCATTCTTAAAAAGTTATGATCAATTTTTAAGTCCCATGTGAATTTCGTCTGGCCTATTCTGTTACTATATGATGCATTCGTAGCTAAATTACAGTACTTGGTTATATATAAAAGTACATAGATCCCATTCCTGCAGAAATATCTATTTAATAGTCTCAAACCAAAAAGGTTTAAAAAGGTAAAGAGTAAGATGTACGTATGTTTGCTAGTCAAAAGTAAATCAATACATAGATAGATAGATAGAAATCAAAAAGATAAAACAAATACAGAGTTGTCAAATTCCTGTATAGTAAATTTGAAAAAAGAAAAAGAAAAAAAAGGTATAAGACGAGTTTGGTGCATCTCTTATTACAGTAATATTTTATGTGATGAATAAGTAGTAAAGGTATTGTAATATTATGTGAATGATAGTAGTACAATTATAAAATATGGTTCTTTAATAAGATGAATTATAACATTATTGTTTGTATTTGCAATGGTTTATATACATTGGATGCGAATTTCATGGATACTTGTTTCAGCTATAACTAACTTATTATTGTTTTTTACTCTAAAGGCCTGTCATAAATAGAACACAGCTTTAGTTACATACTTACATATGAAAATGACACCCCTATGTAAAACACAGCTTTAGCACGTACGTATACTCAGTTTTATTTTTAAGTATACTCAAATATTAATATTTTGAATTTTCTTTATTAAAGCAACAAATATATTTACATTGTTAAATGTATACAACCAAAGTATGTATACATTGCTGTTTATATCAAATCGACCCCAAAACATGGGCAAGAAGAAACTGGTCTAAATATTGTTTTTACAAAAAGGAAAATACCTTGAGTGACATTTTATGTTTTAAATAGTATAAAAGTTGTAGAAAGAAGAACGTGCATAGGGTTACAGTATACACGCAGGCCGCGGATTTAAACATTTTGAAAAACATATAATTCCCTACTAATTCGCGAAATTTTCATTTTGGAAGGTTGACGTAACTATTTCACATATGTTCGTAGGTAGCAAGAATTGAACTTGAAACTTTTCGCAATTTTTTGTTGAGCGGTTAAACAACACAATATATCTTCCACGACCTATAAAATAGTACTACGTATAACTTTCTAAGTCGTATTGATGAAAAAAATTGAATACTTACATGTAAACACAATCTCAATTAACCAAACTATATAGAATTATAATGAAAGTGACACCTCTAAATTAACAATGCCAAATAGACAAAGTAATGAACTATTAAGAATGATTAAGAAAATAAATAACAATACAGACCACCCATCCATTTTATCACTTTCAGGAATATAATAAGCAACTTTCTCTTGGTCCATCTTCTCATCTCATTTGTACAAAAGAAAATAAAAACACAAGCCTCCAAACCAAGAGAACAAATAGAAGCAAAGTAGTGAGATCTTGCTTCAATTCTTATTCTCTACACATCACCATATCTTCTTTTCAATCATCATTAATGCATTTGTTTCCAAATTCATTACTTCTTCATACATATTCAAACACTTAAAAGATTTCCATTATTTCTTATATATGTATGGATTTCTTTCATGTCTTGACTCTTCATAGATCAATTTGCTCTAGTCAGTTTCGAAGATTCACAATATGATCATGTATCCTGCTCAAATATCCTCATCAAAATATGTTAATGGAGGCTTTTTGGAGGGTGGCTACGACTGTTTTATTAGTCTAGGAGGAGGGTTTCCAGATCTAATGGCTGAAGATGAATCAAGAACCGATACAAGTATCAATAACGAAGAGGCAGGATCGAGCTCCAAGGATATTAATATCAATATTAATACTAATACTAATATACACGATGAAAGGAATACAAATGAAGATGATCATAACCGGTGGCTTGAGTTGAGTTTAGGTGGTGGACATACGCAGATGTCCACCACCAGCCAAAGCCAACTGACGTCAACTCAGACGTCGGTTGACTTTGACTTATTACGAGTTGGTGTTGGACGCGAGGGTGGGAGTTCATCACAACGGATACAACAACATGTGCCACCTCATCAGCTCGTTTTCCAAGTACCCGATTTTAGGGGTCCTCTCCAGACATCCACTAACTTTTTTATGCAGCAGCCACAACAATCAGTTGCGGCTGGTGGTGTCATGAATTCCGCACCATTCATGACTTTACAACAACATCAACAACATCAACAAGAGACTAATTATAATTATTTGCAATTAATTAGGCCTTTTCCTGTAAACATGATGACACCGGTTCTTAACCCTCCCGTTTCTTCATCTTCCTCATTTTCGGGTTCTTCGGAACACCATGGACGACAACATCATGTACATCGTCGACTAAATGTAGCTAGAGTTGTGAACCCCCCACGAAGACCTCATTCAGGTGTTTGGTTTGTGTTGCAAGCATCTCAAAACCAGTAATAACTCCTAAAACCCTATTTATATATTTTTCTTTCTTTTTACTTGCATTTATGTTTTTGCATGGCACTTATGTATTTCGCATTTTGAATAACTGCAGAGCTAAAGAACCATTTTTGCCTCAAATACCAAAGAGCTACTTAAGAATCAGGTAAGATGTTTCATTATTAATTACTAGCATGTTAATGTTCTTCAACAACAAATGTTTTTTATTTTATTTACAACTGATTATAATTTGTGTCATTTTATTTATTCAGGGATGGAAGGATGACAGTTGGATTGTTAATCAAATATCTGGTTAATAAGCTTGGACTAGGAAGTGAATCCGAGGTACGTACCACCTTAATTCATGATCTAATACATATGTTTTCAATAATTATAATTAGAGTTATAAAACTGTAAAACCTAGTACTATATATATTAGTTCTTTTGATTTCCCTATGATATTTTCTTTATGTTAGCAGTAATTATCAAGTCAATATTAATGTCACTGAAATACATGCTAGATTAGTGTATCCGTATTCCATATTACGGAGTAGCCATTAACCTTAAAAAGATGCTATATATGTACATGTTTTCATTTATTTATGTGTAGAGCACCGAGATAATTAATTAGGTTCTTATTTTATGAGATTAATTAGCCCTTATTTAGCAATTGTGGCTTTTAATTTCCTTTTTGTGTTCTCATTGGCTTAACATGTATATCAATTGGTGATTATATACACATACAAAATCTAAGAAAATAGTAGTAAGAAAAATGTAAGGCACATATTTTTGCTCATAGTAATTTCTTTTAATAGATTTTATACATACAAGCTTTTTTGTGGAAGTTAAATTCATTAAGACACTATAACAAATTGCTAGAGGTGACAAATGAGGACCAACAAGATTATACAGTCTAGTTTAAAAATTTAGACTGATCGTGAACTATCCAATCAAACCAATCGGGAACCGGTTTCTTAGGGCTATAAATAAACCATAAGTAATCGAGTTGATACTTTTATTTCGTATATACACGTATTTACATATGAATGTATGTATGTAGTTGAGATTTAGGAGTAATCTAAAAGGGGAAAGGCCATCAAACAATTGTAAGAATAAGGTTGGTG
Organism: Chrysanthemum lavandulifolium; assembly: GCA_022545495.1. Classification (NCBI taxonomy): domain Eukaryota; kingdom Viridiplantae; phylum Streptophyta; class Magnoliopsida; order Asterales; family Asteraceae; genus Chrysanthemum; species Chrysanthemum lavandulifolium. Next base: position 187,979,684 of record CM040242.1, read on the forward strand.
AGTATAACCTGAAAGAAACATTGGAGCAAACTAGAAATGGATTGAGGGGTATGCCTAGCTAGTTTTTCGTTTAGTGATTTTGAATTAGGTGGTGAGTATAATTGTAGGTTGTTTTCATATAATGGTAATAGTGTAACTAGTGTTGGTCATGTCAATTAGGGTAGGGATATGACACCCACGTTAAATATGGAAACACAAAGCTTGAAAGAGAAAATCACGTAGGTCCCAAGTGAAGGACGAATGTTGAAGATAAACATATAGAAAACTACTTGCTACCATCATCAGTATACATAAAAGAACACCTAGCCTTTGTTTGCTTCATGTGTTAGTTACCATATACATCAATGTAGGTATTTGATACATACACATACTCATTTAAGTGTGATCATATCGTTTTTTATTCATCAATAATCAAATTTGAGTAGAATTACTTGCCTTGAACGAAACAAAACTTATTAACAAAGTAAAAGTTTGACGACAAGTTTTAATTAAACTATATGCATGAAGATCGAGAAACCTTTTTTGAACATTGCTTTTGCTTGCTAGTTTTCAAACTATTAACGTGCATGGGATTAAAAGATTTATGAAATGATTGGAAGTTTTTTTTGGTTTTTGAACAACATAGTTTCATGACTTTCATCTATATTAGTGGAAGCGCGCCAGCAAGTCGCTAGACGCTATAGTCGAGAAACAACATGAAATGTGGCCAAGCATGATATGGGTTAATTACAACTCTGTTATAAGTTATAACCTGCTAAGATTAAACTTCATGATCCTATTGGAGATCCAAATGAAAGAAAGTTAGTAAGTAGTTCTACTTCGTCACATTTGGAGTCACTCGTATGCTTCTTTAATCTCTAGACTGAAGGGGAATTAAACTAGACTATACATTTACATACACGTAATGCTAAATTTCAAAATTAAGACTTGAGTTCCTGCATAGCTTCGCTACATATATAACATTATATTATAACCAGTTGGTGCTCGGTAGGATACTGATAATTAGTGATACCAGGAGAAACCAGAACACTTGGTAGGAAGTTGCTTGTTTATGTGGACACTTTCGTTTTTGTAGGTTCAGAGCTCGACGATAGGATGTTAGTACTAGAATTAACGAATACCAGTTAGCTACGAATGCTCAAGAAGTTGATAATCTAATTAATGTCTTATGTAGTATTGGATTGCTTTTGTACAGTGATCATCTAATGTCGAGTTAAGTTAAAAATATATCCTGGACTTATAATTATAGAGTAATGTCGATGATGTATCTATTTCCTTATAATTAATTGTGAAACCCTCATTACTCGATCAAGGAATTTTGTGACAACTAAGTCACCTTGTATGTTAAATGCTAATGTAATCTTGTTTGGAATTAACAATGATGACCCTATAGTAGTGGAGGCAATTAAATTAAATATACTCACTTCTCTTTACATTAAGTTTATAAAGTTCAGTTGACCTTATAATATAATCATTATATATTAATAGCTGGTACTTATTTATTTGGACTGATGACATTTATAGTTTTGCATCGGCATATATGATGGAGTATATGTGTGTAAAAATCCAAAATATAAGGATGTACGCAGGGACGGAGTTAGGGGGGGTTCCGTAGGTGCCCGTAACACCTATGGATTTTTTTTATTTAGTGTTAAATTTAAGAAAAAACATCGATTTTTCTCAAGTACATTTTAAATGACCCCAGTTCATTGAAATGTGTTTTTAGTCTTGTTTAGTTAGCATCTTAAACTTTATTATATTACGATTAAAAAAAATTATGAACCCGATCATGTTTATTTCTGGCTCCGTCTAATGTACATCCATTATATGACACTACTTTCTATTTGGTGGAGTACATGAGTTCAAAAAACAAAGTTTCCATACCGAATGAGTTTGCACTACTTATTTATCTGTATATATTCATTGGTCATAATATTCCAATAATAGCTACCAACAATAAACTACAAATATTTTGTGACTAAATCCAGAAATTTTATAAAAATTATATGTATGTATACAAACGTCAATTAAGTAACAGCTCACACCATATTTTATAACTGTTAGTTGCTACATGTTAAGAACTAACAAAGATGCAGGCCAACGTATATATATATCTCTTGAAATAAAAGAGCACAATAAGATCTACACCAACCATATAACTCTCTAATATATAGTTTATTTAATTGTTTATAAATATGTATAGAATTACAGATATACAACAGATATAACTAAAGAGTGGTATGCATCAATGCATGGTTCGTGGATTGTATTAACATAACATTCTATTTTGATGAAATAGTAATTAAATAGTAGTACTATTATTAATGGTAGCTAAGATAGCAAAGAGTCAACCTTATGTGCATATTTGTAAGGATTTGATTCAGCAAATCATTGATGATGCCAGCTACTTTAGCTATTCAAGTTTGCTTTTACGTGAAGAAATCAAATATCCCATGTCACTCAATTTTATACCCATGCTGCAAAACCAAAACTCACTATCTAATCATTAGCTTCCCTAATTACTAGTTACCTTAACTTATAATATTAACTCCACATCATATCAATATGCATTTGCATGCATGCTCCATGTTCTCTTTCAAATCAGGTAGGAGTGAATGTACTTTAGAGCAAATACTATTACGTGCTATTATTAACTGAGTATAGGAGATATAATTGATATTTCTAGGTCTTTTAATGGGAGCATTGTAATATACTCCGTACTCAAAACCAAAAAATAGACTACTTGAGTATCTTTAATTAATGATCGACTAAACCTATGTTTGAAGGATATTAGTAGGCCACAATTCTAATCTTATAAGGGGCTAAGATGTTTTCTCTTCTACTTATATGAGACGAATTGTTACAAGCATGATATCACTTAACACTTGATCTACCATTTAGTTTAATTAAGGACTATCCCTTTTTAAATTGATTGATTTGATCTTTAGCTAAAGTTGGAGAGGATATTATTTAAACTTGAAAAACTCTACAGGAAAACACGATTAGTGCTTAACTGAATTAATTAATCTATCTTCTATACTACTATATAAAGTTTAAGTTGTAGAACCTACAAAAAATTAAGATAAGGTCTAATCGTCGAAATTTAGTCACGTGTCTCAACTGTAAAAATAACAAAGGAGGGCTCAACAAACTAAAATAATGATTCCGATAATGATATACGTAATCGATTGTAACTAATTAATCACCTTTATTTTTAAATTTAAATATCTTTAATTCGTTTAATTTTTTTATAATCAAATTTCACCATATTTTTAAAATTTTATCTCTTTAATTCAACATCCATTTTGATATATTTTTATGAGTTTTAGTTTTACATTTTAGTAGGTTTATTTTATTTTCATTCAAATTTTATAACTTTAACTTTTATTTAAATCAATACAAACTTTATTTATCAAAATCATTTACTTTTGGGAAAGTGTTTGTGAGGTAAGAGATTGTAAAAGTCTTTTATATACGGGATTAATGATGTCACGGAAAGATACTGAAACTCAAACAAACACATACAACTAACATATATATTTGGAGTGTTGTGAAATGAATTCACTAGCGGGTAGAGGAATCGCGAGAGAGTTGGGTTAGAATTCATTTCTATATTTATTGATAACTATATTTATCGCATGCATCAAGGATATCCAACTAGTTAACAGAACCCATCTATAAGTTTATGTCCAACCAAGGTCTCTAAAACACATTTCCTTCCATGTAATACTAGCATGCTAACATATTTGAAAATTATAGCTAAAAATCCGCTTTCAACCATTCTTATTTTCGGATCCACTATCGACTCTAGGAAAATACATTGTACTTACGCAGTAAACTGAAATGTTTATGCGAAATGGAATAAAGTTTATGAACGTGCTCTTATAACGACATGTTCATGAATGAATATGAAAACAAGTGTGCATGATGGGTTTAGAGATTTGACAATTGTAATAAAACACGTCTTGAAAATCCATATATACCATATATAGAAATTTATCATGCATGATGATTTTGTCATGCTTTCGCATGCTTCAACTAGATTGAACAAAACAAAAAAAGATTATATATGATAGGTATGGAGGTGGCATCATAGCGCTCTCCTATTTAGGGTCCACTACTCTTTTTGCTTAAAAGTGGTTCGAATCTATCATAATACCTTGTATACAAGTGCTCCACTTACATGAACAAGTAAAAACAATGGAGTAGTAGTTCATATCATTTCAAATCAAAATTTTGATGACAAGAAAAAAGTTACACATGCAATATATATATATATATATTTTTTTTTTTTTTTTTACTTTGAGCCAAAGCAATGCATGGATATGATTAACATCTAGACGAAATCAATCATGTTACTCGTTGAAAAGATATATATCCACTCAAACTTTGTATACATATTCTTATGATGATACTTGAATTTTCGTAAAACGATTGATACATACAAATAAAGATCATGGGTTTGGCTTGGTAGCAAAGTTTATGGTGGGGCTAAATAATGTCATGATTAAAGAGAGTTTGTATTTTTCCAATCGTGCAATCTCTTTAACATCATGCTTGTATGTATTTAGCAATAGCAATTTAGCATTCATGGGATTAAAACATCCATTTATATACCATAATTGATGATTGAATTTTTACTCTAGTTGTAATTTGTTAGAACTTATATATGTTATCGACCTAGCTTGCATTCATCTATAGAGGATTTTGTTGATACTTTACTAATTTCGTTTACTGAACGGGTTAATGTGATAAACAGGTAGAGATAACATGTAAAGGACATCAACTGTTGTCATTATCGACGCTACAACATGTAAGAGATACGATATGGAATAGTCCAAGAAATGATATCGGGTTTACTTTGGTTCCTCAGTCTTCAGCTACGATCAATCATTTGATGGTGCTAAACTATGGTAGGATTGCGTAAAATCATAAAGACTGATTGACTTATTTGTTGAGAGATTGTTTCTACACCCACATGTCATCGATGTTAAGTTATGGGAAATTTTTATCCCCTTTTGTTTTTGTTTCCCTTTCGTCGTGTGGGGCTGGATTAATTCTTTTGGTTCTTTAATTGTGACCTTCATATGAAAACCGAAACTAATTAATTTATGTGCAAAAGCCGTGTAATTTAACTTGAGTTTACAAGAGTTGACATTGTTGATCAGTAGGTTTTTCAAACATCTTATGTGTGTGCTAGGAACTATCATTGCACGCTTGTCGTCTGTGTTAATAGAGGTTGATACATGTGTAGAAACTAAAGACCAAATGCAAGTCTAATTGAATTGATAATTAACGAGGTACAAACAACAAGTATATGTAATACAAAGAGAAGGTAAAACTTTAAAAGCTAGATGGGCTGTGGGCCTTTTATGGGCTACTATGCTAACATCCTTTCAAACTTACAATGTTGCAGCAAGAATCATTGAGAGTTTGTCAGTTAGAAAACGAAAATGTGGTCCAGAGTGTGGCTTGGTAAATACATATGCAATCTGTAAAGTAGAAAGAACAAACGGTAGAGAGATAGTCCCAGCCTGAAGATGATGACGAGTGAAATGACAGTCTATCTTAATATGCTTGGTGCGCTCATGAAACACCGAGTTACCCACAATCTGAATGACACTACGATTATCACAATGTAAAGGAGTGGAATTGTTGATACGAACACCCATACCTGCAAGCAACCAACGTAACCAAACAATCTCACTAGTAGTCACTGCCATGGCTCGGTACTCAACTTCGGTAGAAGATTTAGAAATAACATCTTGTTTCTTACTCTTCCACGAAATCAAGGAATCACCAAGAAAAATACAAAACCCAGTAGTTGACTTCCGAGAAACAGAATCCCCGACCCAATCAGAATTACAATAAGCACGTAGGTCCAAAGCAGACGTAGAAGGAAACAAAAGTGTTTGAAACTGAGTACATCGAAGATACATGAGAATGTGCAAAACAGCAGCCCAGACCGTTGTGGGAGCAGAGACAATCTGGCTAACAATATGAAATGCATAAGAGATATCTGGACGTGTAACCGTAAGATAAATCAAACTTCCCACAATAGTCCGATACAAACTTGGGTCTGGCATCACCATCTGTTGGAGTGTATTTAGCCTTAGCATCAATAGGAATATCTTCAACCATTTTGTTAGTAATTCTTGCACGATCAAGTAAATCAACTATATACTTGGACTGAGACAAAATATATCCTTTCGGTGAAGAAGCAACCTCAATACCCAGAAAATAACGTAGTAAGCCCAAATCCTTCATAGCAAAACGATGAGCTAGCTCCAATTTGAACGAGTCAATTCCAACACAACCATCCCCAGTAATAATCATATCATCAACATATAACGACAAAGGTATACGCCCAACACTTGAATGTTTTACAAATAATGCGGAATCATGATGGCTAGAGAAAAACCCAAGAGAGGTAACAACTGTTGAAAATTTCTCATACCAAGCACGAGGTGCCTGTTTGAGACCATAAAAAGCTTTTCTGAGCTTGCGAACTTCTCCTGGTTTGTGAGAGACACCAGGAGGTGGTGTCATAAAAACTTCATTCAGGTCACCATTCAAAAAAGCATTTTTGACATCCATCTGAGATATTTTCCATTTACGACTAGAAGCAACTGCAATCAAGATTCTTACCGTTGTCATTTTTGCAATAGGAGCAAAACGTCTCCTCATAATCCATATCGTACTCTTGAGCACAACCTTTAGTAACAAGACGGGCCTTATATCTTTCAATGGACCCATCAGATTTGGTTTTAATTTTATAGACCTGACGAGAGCCAATAGCACGCTTGCCGACTGACAATGGTACTATGTCCCACGTTTGAGTCTGATGCAATGCCGTCAGTTCCTCAGCAATAGCAACCTGCCAAATTGGATCACAAACAGCCTCTCTATATGACATAGGCTCATGAAGACGATGTACAGAAGCAATAAATGAACTAAAGGAATCCGAATAAACAAAATCATCCTTTTTCATAGACTTATAAGTACTCTTTGGTCGACCACTTGGAGGAGGACCAACAACAACTTTAGTAGATGATTGGGTAGCCATTTGAGGAGGTTGAGTAACGATAGGTGTGGCTTCTGAAACTATGATTGGTTGTGTTTCAGTGGCGGTGGTGGTTTGTGGAGGTGCATTTGACACTAGTGTTGTTTCAGTATTGGTGGTGGTTTCTACAGTTGTTTTCGATACTGGTTCTGGTGACACAACAGGTGTAGGATCTTCGATAAAATCCTCAAATGGATCAAGTTTTATAAGTTTAGATTGTATCAAATTATGGGAACTAGCAGGAACAGAATAGTTTGGGATGTGCTCTAAAAAGTCAACATGACGTGATGTATACAACTTCTGACCCACTAGATCATAACAACGATACCCCTTTTGACTAATACCATAACCAAGAAACACACATAACGTGGACTTCGAAGTTAGATTCGTACACTCAGCATGTGGCTTTAGGACAAAAAAAGTACAACCGAAGACGCGTAATGAGGAATAATTAGGCAAAGCTCCATACAACTTTTCAAACGGAGATAAACCAGAATTATGTGTAGTTGGGATTCTTAATCACATATGTGGTGGTTAGAACCGCTTCTCCCCAAAATACACTAAGAACATCAACATATAATAAAAAGGATCTAGCCGTCTCAACAATATGGCAATGTTTCGTTCCAACAACACCATTTTGTTGAGGAGTATCCGTACAAGAAGTCTGGTATATAGTCCCATCTGATCTAAGTAAACCAACAAAATCTTTAGAAGTGTATTCACCCCTTAAATCATAGCAAAAGCATTTTATTACAGTCGAATGTTGAGTTTTCACAAGAGCTCTAAATTCTTTAAATACTGTAAGAAAATCGGACCTACGATTCATAAGATAAACCCAAGTATAGCGAGTGAAATCAACGATAAATGACACATAATATTTACAACCTCCTTTTGTGGATACATGATGTAGCAACCCGAAATTTTTCATAAAGCAAAATAACTATTTTTCCTTTGACTTCTTAAAAGTTGACATTGACTTTGACTTTTGACTATTTGACTTTTACTATAACGTAAAAGCAATTACTGTAACCGTTAGTAACTCGTGATTTTACAAGTTAAATAATTCACTCTGCTTTGAATTATCACTCTCTGAACGTTTTTGTTCACCTCTGTCTATTTAATGAGAAGTTATCTGACAAAACGTGAAAATCGCACACAACGCGTACCGACACAATGGTAAACACATTAAACAATTTAATTTAAATTACTTTTATAAGTAATTTTAAAAGTTTAATCGTGTGAATTTTTCTCGCGACCAACACAAGACTAGGATGAATCCATGTGTTCAAAATACTCAAATATCACCAATAGTCATATTTTGTATGAACTATTGCCACTTTATCATTTTTACGTAGACATGTTACTTTTTATGTAAGACGCGTACTCAAACCTACGTTATTAGGTTTTAACAACATAAGCGCATTATGTTAGACTTATCACACTTTTAATATACCTAGTTGGATTATACTGATAAGTTTAGACATTTTCTTAAGTATTCTATTTTTATGTTACCCGGTTTTAAGTTTCGCGTCTTAAAATTTTCACGTTTGCAATTACCGGGATCAAACTATACACCAAAACACTCACCTTATGCCAAAAATAACCAAAAGTTGTCAAATTCTACCACCTCATGTAGAGGTGGCCAAATTTTGAAAGACCCCTAGGACACTTGTCCTTAACTTCTTACCAAAACACACCATTAATCTCAAAACCATTTATCTAAAACCAACACACATGCAAACCACAATTTATAGATCTCAAAACCACTCAATATTTTCTTGTGTTCCTCCTTGTTTTCGTGAGACACAAGCACACAAACACACCCATAATTTGATTTCTAGTTAGATTTATGTGCTAATCTTGAAGGTTCATAAGGCTATAACTAGTTCTTGGTTCAAATCTCTCCAAAAAAGTTGTGATCTTGGGTTTATTAGGAGGTTTAAGGGCTGAGATACAAACGTTCTTACTATTTTTACATAAGGTTGAAGTCAAGTTGGGTTGAAGATTGAAGACAAGGATTAAAGACTAGGAGGGTTAAGTTGATTGTTAGTTGTTATTCATGTAGTTATCATCATCATCATGTAAGATATTATTTATTTTCATATATTCATTCAATATGTTTGTAATAGATACTGGAATTATTTGTATTTTATTGATATAAGTATGATTTTACTAGTGTTTGACATTGTACATATGATTCTTAACTTGAAAATAAGCTAGAGCAAGCCTTATGTGCACTTTATGAATCTGAAATTTATAGCAGTCCCAAGATTGATTAAACTGATCATCTCAGTAAACTTTGAGGTTAATTCGATAAGACAAGCTTGTAGAGCCATGTCTTATGGTCGTTTCTTCGGGTGGCGCACCTCATAACTCATCCCAATGAGTAAATGAGAGACAAAATGGCGAAAGGTGTCAAAATATGCACACCAGATTTAATTTGGAAAAAGCTCATAGTTCTGCTCATTTCTAGAATTTGGCCAAGCATAGCGAAATGTAGCTAAGACCTAAACTTGAAGTTTGGGGAAAGCCGCGTATCAAAACAAGTTGTAGAACTCAACTTGTGGTCGTTTTGGCGGGACTGAATGTGCAGCCAAACTTTCTGCAATAAAATATAAGTATATACTTGTAATTAGATTATTGATATAAGTAAATTTAGACCTTGGACTTGAGTAAACTTAAGAAACAGGTAAAGAATATAAAAATATGAATTTGGGATTTTTGAATCACTTAAAAAGGACTTGTGGTTAAAAAGTTATGCCTAGTTAAGTTTTACTAAAAGGAAATATAGTGTTGGAACAAGAAAGGTTCTGATACGATTTTAAAACGAGATTTTGTCCCTTTTCTGGTCTGAATAATCAAAAGTGTAAAACACAAACGTTGCTCATAATGCTTTTTTATACAAAAACTCGGGAGCACGTAAGCAAAAAGTGAAAAACAAAGGCTAAAAACTACAAGAACTAACTGGACCTGTTTTAGACCGAAACAACCATGGCTAAAGAACCTTTGTGGCGTTTTGGTTCTCTTGAGGCCGAGACACATCCAAAGCTAAGCTAAGGCTGTTGTCTCAAGGCCTTCTAGCTTAGACATAGCCATGTCTATGGCCTTGGTTGTTGTCTCAAAGTTGTTTAACCATAGTCTAGCCGCACGGCTAGCTTGGGTTTGATGACCCGAAACTTGTTTTTGAGACTTGTTCATTAGATTGGATTTTTGTCCGACCTTAGAATGACTTATCTATAAGGCTTATTAATATTTTTGATAAAAATATAACTCATATTTTTGTAAACCTACAAAAATATGTACAATGTCAAAAGTATATAAATACTTGTATAAAAGTTATGTTATACTTTCTTGCTAAATATCTAAGACGCGACTACTATATTTTTAGGTTGTCGTTAAAGCTCGCGACTTCTCGATATACACTTTATATCGTCGAAACCTATTGCTTATCTATAAGGTGAGTTCATAGCCCTAAATTTTGTTTAACTATTTTATAAACTCTTTGGGGGAGATACATGCTACTGTTTTTATTACAGGCTACTGTTTTGATTATGGACAATTACTTGCAAACTAAATGCTAGCCTTGACTGTATTATTGCATGCCTAAGTTGTTTATGCCAAAAGTCCCCTTATCATGGAACACTAATCATTTGTTGTCGTAAGTGAGCGCAAATATTGTGGATAGGCCTATCGGGATTGACGAATCCCGTTTTTGTTAATCATACTGTGGATATCACAAACGCACTATATTTGAATTTATAGGTATATGGTTCGATCGGGTCCAAACCATCAGGTTTTATCACACAAGCTAACCACTTGTGAATGGTCAACCGTAATAAAAGCCAGACAGCCTGAAACCAATGCAATTAAGATCTAGAGGAGTGTAGTGTTTCCCCAGGTCGTTAAGTCCCAACGAGCTGTGCGATGAATAATCAAACGAATAGTGATCGGGAGAATTTGAATGGGAAAAGGTTTGCGATTGATTATACCTAAAGAAAAAGTTTATAAATGACAGGGGCTTAAATGCAAATTAAAGAAAATTAAAAAGATAAATTATATTAAATAAACGCTATCACTATTTTTAAAATCTGATGTTTTTGATTTTTATTTTATAAATTTAAATTAAAAACTACGTAACTTACAAAAGAAAATGTGAAATTAAAACAAAGATTAATCCTAAAATATAAAATGACATTTTACAAACCTAATGATAAGAAAATTTTGAGAAAAGAAAATTATTTTATGACTATTTATTTAATTATTATTAATTAAAAACTATTTTTACCTATTTAATAATACCCTAAAATATAAGAAAATATGAAATAAAGCTAGAAAAGTGAAATTATTACTTAGAAAAATCTAAAATAACTAAAGAGAATTTTCAAAACTAATTTTGTATTTTTCGATTATTTTCTATTTTCTATGAATTAAAACTATTTGAAACTAATTAAATTGCTAAAATTACAAATTTAACTAAGAAAAATCTGGAAAAATTATTTTTTGCTTTTATATTTATCTTAACCTAGGAAAATGAAAACTTATTTTTTGAAGCTTTTCCGATTTAATTGTATTAAAAGCTAATTAAAAGTACTAAAACCGATTTAAATGAGGAAAAATATCAAACAGGTCTGGAAAAATATGAAAAATTCAAGAAAAGTCTAAAATAATATTCGAATCTAAGAAAAATATAAAATTAGTAGCTTATGTGAAGGAATATGAGGCTGCAGTGAAGAGTGCTTATAAATAAGCACTCAAAATAAGCTAAAGGCCACAACAGAGAACCAAATGATCACAGAAGCTATAATATGCTAAAAATACTCAAAAGCAACTAATTACCACTATCCTAAACCTCTTAAGTGCTAACTGCCATGATTTGATGTATTGGAAAATCAAATGCTAAACAGTTTTTAACTACCACTTTGTAGCTTGAAATTAAGCTACTCAAATAAGTCAAACTCAAAACCGGATGTTGGAACCTAAAGTGGACCTGGCTAGCTACTTAAAACCAAAATTCGAGACCAAGATAGCTCTAATGAGCTTGTGACAAGCTCTGATAACACTGCACACTCAAGATACAATCGAGTCGGTGCATTGAGGGACTTACGACCAAATTGACAAGTCGTTTTGAAGCTTGTACAAAATTACTAAAATGCAAAAATCATTTTTCAAATCTTGACCAATTGAAGTTTTAAACCCAAAGTTTTACTTGAATTGACCCAAAATTGAATCAATGAAAAATCACCCAAGTGGGTACTGTTGAGTTTTCACTCTTTTTGACTTTTGAAGCAGTTTTGAAAGTTTGACTAAATTGAGATTTGATCTTAATTTGTGAACTGAAATTGATGTATTAAGCTAAAATGAAACTAAAATAAGCTACTTCACTGATTTCTAAACACAAATCAAGCATTTGCTCTATGAAAATCTCAACAGTTATGAAACTAGGACAGGAAATTGTTGATTTTGACTTTTAAAGTGCACAAATGAGATTTGATGACTGCAATGAATACAAGTGAACTTAATAAGCCTAAAACAACAGGTCTCAACCAATGAACAAACCTCAAACACAGATATGCAATGAGATCCAAACAGTCCTTTACAAGCTAATTTGCAACTTACTCTAACTTATATCCTAATCCTAATCAAATACAGCAATTAACCAGATTCTAACAATCACATAGCAGCTAACAAATGACCTACTATTGATAAATAAACTATATCAAGGAGTACTACAAAAGTGCGAAAACAGGTTTAGCAATTTGGAGTGTAATACAACTCACTTGTGGTCCATTTATAGAGCATTATACATAACCCAAACTATACTAAACTACTCAAATCCAACCCAATCCAAGCTCGCAACACCACCGCCATAACCATTTCCAATTGAAGCTTTTTAGTTGACTTTTGTTGACCAAGGGCAATTATGCTTAAAAATGAATTATAAGCTTACTCAAAGCTATGGACAGCTTAAGTGAGCTTATTTGAAGTATAATGAAGCTTTTTGAAGCTTGGTTTTTAGTACATTTAAACTGAGCTTATAACAGGAGATATAAAACATGAAACTATGATAAAACCTTTGAATTGATACTTGAAAACAGATTATAATGATAAAACAACTTGAGTTTAATACATAGAAACAAAAGATTACAGCTTTAAACTTAAACTAAAACATTGATATTAAAAACGACATAAAGGAAATTTGAAACTAAGAACTACTACTTTTTCTTGCTTCTCTTCCTTCTCTTTTTATACAAAAGTGCTTCTCTCTCCTATCTGAGCATTTCCCACTTGAATTCTGGACCATTGGATGAGTTGAGAAGATTTTGGCCGTTTGATGACTTTTGACGGGAAATTGGATATATGCCAGTGGGGAGGGTTGAGTGCAAGTAAGGGGATGCATTTAATGCATTTGTTGTTTGGTGGAGGTGGAGGGAACATGGAGAGTGGGAATTGAGCTGGAAGGATGGTGAAGGTCGTGTTTGAGAGAGGATTTGGTGAAGGAGAAGGTGGGCGGGAAAGGGGTGTGAGATGTTTGACCGGAGTTTGACTTGGGGTTTAATATTAGAAAGGGTCAAACAGGGGTCATAAGGGTTTGGCAGGGTCGCGAGGGTTAATGGCGGTCAGGGTGCAAAGGGTGTTTGGTTTGTTATCTACAAGGACCAAAGCGCCATTCTATCAAACTTGAGGGACCAATTCTGCCACTTTATCAAAGTTGTTCCAAGGGACCAAAAATGACAAGTTTCAATAGTACAAGGACCATAATGGACATTTTCAAACTTCCAAGGACTATTTCTGCCAATTTTGAAACTCAAAGGACTAAACTTGTAATTTCTCAAAACTTTTGACATTTTTCACCAAAGGACTAATTATGACAACTTATGATTTTTAAAAGGACCTTTGGTGACTTTTCTTTTAAAATAAGTGCTCAGGGACTATTTCTGACAACTTTTGAAACTTGGGGGACTGAAACTGCCAATTATGCAAATTTAGCTCATTTTTTATCTGATTTTAAACATTTTGCATCTGAAACATATAAAATGCAACAGTTGAGATATTTTCAGTATTTTGATGCATTTCTGAGCGTTTTTAAGTGTTTTGCAGTTCAGATTTGACTAAAAATGATGAGTATTCACACACTCATCAATGGTATAGTACCTAAACGGGGCAAATTATTTAATGTATATATCGTACAGTGATATATATACAGTCAGTCGTGCATGCTATGAGCTTAGAGCAATAATAACTATTAGAATGATGATTGCGCACATTACAATTATACTATGAACTGTATTGTCCACCACTATTTACAAACCTATAATTCACTCAACCTTTGTGTTGACTTTTTAGCATGTTTATCTCAGTTTCGAAAGGAATTAGTTGGCATGTGAAGGCGCACGGAAAATATTTTGAAGACGATGCATATATTATCATTCGAAAAACTTTACAACTTTAAGTTGTACTTTTTATGATTGTACAAACTTGTGGGACATCTCTTTGTAAACTATGATACTTTATATCGAATGATAATTTATTTTAAAACGTCTCATTTAGAGTTATTTTCTGTAACTTGTGCTGTGAACTATAAAGTAATACCCAGTGACACAATCTTCCGCTGCGATAAATTTGGGGGTGTTACACAGGAGAAGGTCCCCACACATCAGAATGCACTAGATCAAATGGAGCAGTAGAAGAGGAAATACTATTATTGAACGACAATGCTGAGAACTTTGCAAGTTTACAACCACTACAATCAGAAATATCATGCGTGTCTAGTTTTCCCAACGCTCTTGTCGATGCTAAAAAGCGTAAACGGGATCCAGAGACATGACCTAATGAGAGTGCCATAAATAAAATGCTGAAGAAGAACGGTTCAACCAAAAAGAAGACAAGTACACACTAGATGATGCGGTGTCATGAATGTCTCTAAAGTGATCCAAAACATAAAGATTTTGTAACACCCCCCAAAATTTGGTACAGCGAAAGACTTAATCAAGCTTTCGAGGTGCTACAGGATTGGTACACAACACAAGCATAGGAAACAAGATAGCATAAATCATTATATAAAACCAATCCGATATTTAGTCATTTGGTTACATTTATTCAAAGTACTGAAAGTAAAGACCAAAAGAAATCATAAGTTTGGTCCAACAAATATTATCAGAGTTTTAGTTGATCCTTCAACCATGCCTCTTTGCCAAGCCTCCAAGAAACAAGCAGTCCAAAACAACATCTTAGTTACCTGAGAAAACATGTTAAAAGAGTCAGCTAACGCTGATGAGTTCATAGGTTTAATCAAAGATTCAGTAGTGGACCTGATAGAGTTTATTTGCTATGTGGGACTAGGGTAGATATATATCAAACATTCCAACAATAATCATTCCAATATCGAAACGAGAGTGAGATCTCAGTAGGGCCCTAAGCGACTCTAGCCAGGCACCGACGATATAACAAGGTATAATATGTTGCTATCCTGGTCAAGGTCGGAAGTAGATATCTATTCCTAGCTAGGCACCAACGATATTTCAATGGATTGCTATCCTAGTCTAAGTCAACATCTACCTCATATCTAATCTTCACTAGTCAACACATAAAGCAAATAAAAAAGTAGTGGCAGGTCCAAGAAAATAGTTTGCATGTTTTCTCACCCCAAGTTTAAATAAAGCATAGTTAAAAAGTGGGGCTATGAAACTCAACTCAATCAAGCAAAGCACAAATAACCAATAGAAGCAAAGCAGAATAGCAGCTAACAAGTGACGGCAACTACAAACTCGGCACAACCTTATAATATAAAATTTATCTTAACGTATCTCCAAGAACATATTACTTTTCCAAGCTATTACCAAGTATGTTCCGTTTTTATTTCTAAAAATATCTCGTTCTCAAATTAGTTATGAGCGTTTGGTATCATCATGTGTGGTGTCAACTCAACGAGACTCAAGTGAACTCACGCCAAACAAAATACTACTACAAACGACTTAGAACACCATTTCATATAACAATCCACCAAGTTTTTGCAATATCTCAATCAATCTCTACGACTAAACTATACCAAAGATTAAAACATTAAGACTTTATAAGTTCATCGAACGACTAGTCGAACACCTATTCAATTTGTCAACTTGACATTAATTCAATAAAAGTAATAAGACTACTTCGAGTAATATTTCTCGCTTTGCGTGCCCTTGAAACATTTAATAACTCGCGTTTATTAAACTTTATATTTCAAAAAAAACTTTTTTTCCCCTTTTTAATTATTAGTTTTCGTTAAACATTAAATAACCATCGTTTCATTAATTAATATTTACCGTATAAGCTCCTATTATTTATTTCCATGTATGGTTATACATATATATAATTATTTCCAAACAATAGATTTTGAGTTATTATCCGTTTCGAGTCACGTGTCCGAGTTTTGTAATTCTCGGGTCACATAGCAAGTCATAATGTCCAATATATTCTAAAGTCCATGTTACGGCATTTTCGGGGTCAACCGAGACTAAAAAGTCAAGGTGACAACGATGTTGCACAAAGTAGCACAATAATATGTCAAGTCCAAATTTCGCCAAGCATAACGGTTACCGGCCCTAGACCTACGGCTCGGCAACTCTAACCGAAATCAAATCCCACTCCAATAAAAATCCAAATTCAGCACCATCAATCAACATCAACAATCATCTCATCCAACTTCAATAATAATCAAAAAAGAAACCGACACTGAGACCCTAGTGGTCTCGATCTACTCTCGGCTACAACCAAACGAACCAAATGGAAACTTTTGGTCTTGGCCTACCTCTCGGCTCCACACAACAAAACCAACCGGACCTCTTGGTCCCGGCTACTCTCCAACGACAACAGCACTAACGCCAACCAGACCTCTTGGGTCTCGGCTACCATTCCACGACAACAACAAAATAATAATCACTTCCAAATCCAAATAAAAAACAAGACCATAACTACAATAATAATGATAACAACAATAACAATAATAACAAACATAACCTAACCGTGAGCTTATGCTCATGGCTCGACACACACGTGTTAGGATTTAGTAAATTCGTATGTTAAAGACTCGGTCATCTCGGGTATTTGTTAGCATTAGAAAGTTCGTAGTCTTAGACGTTTAGTTATTAGTAAGTAGTTAGTTAAGTAACACCGTGGAGGACGGATGGGTCTTTACCCACTGTATACCTGATCCACAGCCCGTAGGAGGCATATTTTGTAAAAACTATAAATACCCTCTACCCTCCAAGGTAGAGGGTTGGAGCTTCATAATACACATTTACTTTGTCTCTCTAGAAGTTCCCTACATTCACTTTCTCTCTCTAAACCTCCCTCTATATTCGATTCATACATATATACTTTTATGTGTTTATGATAACCAATCTCTTACAATTAGTACCAAGAGCCATGGTTTGATCATCTACTTCGTGTGTGCTCGATTTTAGATTGGTTATATAGGTTTTATGGTTCGAATATTTTAGAAACTTTTTTCACTAGTTTGATCTTATTTAGTGGTTAAGTTTGTTATTTGGTTGTACTTTTGTGTTTAGGTTTATCATATTAGCTTAGTTTTAGGTTTGGAAGGCTTGTTTCATCTTGTTTGTGGTGGTTTTAATTGAAAACGCAAGGTTTAGTTCAAGTTCTTCGTTGCGTTTTGTGTATTCTTAGGTGCGGTTTGAGTTGTTCTTAGTTGCGACTTGGTGAATTTGTGTTGCGACTTGGCAGATTTTGTTGCGGTTTGACATTTTTAGTGTTGCGGTTTAAATTTTATAATATTAGCTGATTGCGATTTGTTAGAAAAGGATAAAACTTGCGTTTTGTCTGTCACCTAAAAGACAAAAAGAACGATTGTGACACTTGTACCTTTTGACAGTGACCTGCGATTTGTTACATTTGCCTTGCGATTTGTCTCTGCCACTTGACATGTGTTGCGGTTTTTTTATCTCTGCGACTTGACAGGTGTTGCGATTTGTCTCTCTGCGATTTGTTTCCAGCGGCTTGTGTCTTGCGACTTGTATTTCTTGCGGTTTGAAGATAGTTACAATAGCGTTTTGGGTATTCTGCGATTTGTTTCATGCGGTTTGTGTTATGCGACTTGTCTTTCTTGCGGTTTGAAGATAGTTGAGATTTGACTCTTGCAATTTGTCTCTTGTTGTTTGTTAGTCTTGCGTTTTGTCAAACTTTGCGGGTTGTGTGTTGAGATTTGAAAGTTGCGACTTGTCTTTTGAGATTTGACACTTGCGGTTTGGGTTCTACGGTTTCCTCTTGATTTTGTAAAATCCCGCGAAAGATTCAATTTCTCGTTTAAATCAAAGATTTGTAAAATCTCGTGTACCTAGAAATTATGTCTACTGTTTCAAATGATGTTCAAGCTGCTGGGTCCGATACTCGCCCTCCTATGCTGGATAGAACAGATTATGACTCTTAGGCTAAGAGAATCGATTGTATTGCTTAGGAAAATAGAATGCTCTTAACATCATTCAATCAATTGATGAAGGTCCATACCAGATGGGCACCACCAGAGATCAACTAGAAACTACTGAAGATGGAAGTGTCACTCTAGGAATGGATAGACCAAAGACTTATGATGATCTCAATGATAAGGAGAAGAAAATATATGACGCTGACATCAGAGCTTCCAACATCATCCTTCAAGGTCTACCAAAGGACACTTACAAGCTGATTTATCACAACACCCAGGCCAAAGCAGTTTGGGACAATGTCAAGATGCTTCTTTTTGGCTCAGAACTTGTTGGATATTGGATTTCACTTACATATCATAACATTAACACAATGAGCATATAGATGATTTTAGAGAGAGAGAAAGTGGGATATTCTAGTAAGAGAAACTTGTAGAATATTAGATTATCAAAGAACATCCAACCCTCTACCTTGGAAGGTAGAGGGTATTTATAGGTTACAGACTAAACGACCTCCTGACGGCCTGTGGATCAGGGATACAGTGGGTAAAGACCCGTCCTTCCTCCACGGTGTAGCACTAGACTATTTTACGCTACTAACTAACTAATTAACTACATAAAAACGTAAATAACGACAAGTCTACGAGCTAACTTATGCTAGATAATAGTTGGGGTGATCGACTCTTCAATCTTGGAATTATCCATTCCTAACAATCTCCCCTAAGGAGATCACCCATGTTTACATTTCAAATCCTAGCATTCTATTCTTGACTTGGTTCTTGAGCTCATAGACTTTCATACATCAACTTCGCAATCTTTGTGCATAAGTAGTGCAACTTCAGAGTCTGCATAGATTTGTACTTTAAAGTGGAGGTCATTCATGATCCATGAGATAATAATTATGAGCCATCTTTTGAGATCATCAGCTATGAAAAATCTCTGACACATCCTTTGTGGTGTTGGTATTACGTGATGTTGTGACTTTTGGACCGACATGCTCACATTCTGGATCATGATATCTTCTCATCAGAGCAGCGGAAGCTTTAGTTGATTCATGATATTGGCGCAACAGCGAAGCATGGGTGAAAATATCGAGTCATTGATGCACTAATCATGATTTCTTTTGAGATGAATGTGTTAAGTGAGCATGCGGCTATGGATTAACCGCTTCATTACGATCATTTTGCAAGCGTCGGGCGCACCGCATACAGCGATTAGCAATAAATCGCACGAAAGTGTCTTTGATCACTTCGTTGAATTGAGGTACACGCCCACGGTTCCCGTTGATCGATACAAATCGCCTGTGATCGGTATAATTCGAAGAATTTCCTTGATGTGGTTTCGTTTGCTCTAGTCGTTCTCAAACCGAACGCCTCAAAGAAGACAACACGGAGTGAGTGAACCAAATAATTTTAAGTCCAGCGATTGATGAAAGAGATTTGAAAAACAATCGTGTATTGCTCAAAAATTGTTTTGCAATACAACAAAGGTTTTATTGAAAATCAATTATCAATCATAAAAACACCTTTTGTTTGAAAAATGAGTACACGGTCGATGTGCTAAAGAAAAGAGTTGTTAAGCACAAAGACCGGTTTTCAAAGGTATCCGTCAATCCATATCACGAACCGAGGATTGATTCAAGAGATTGAATCGCCCCATTGTTTTCATTAGGTTGTCACATGGTTGATCTATATAATAGATCTCACATGCCACCTACCGAGAGCTTGTTTGATGATGGCTCGAAGGCTTTCCATCTTCATTGTGAATATGATAACACATCACTCGGATGTTACGGCAATACCACAAGGATAATGCGTGGGACTCAAGATATAATCTCTCTTTCCACATTGTGTGAAACATAGAGTCTTCATTGAAAGTGTCCTAATGAGATTTATTGATGATCTCGTGGCTCTAGACTCAATTTGTGCATATTTGGATCTGTCTTGGGAGACTAGGAGAGGTCTCCTTCTTCAATATCAACAATCTCTAAGAAAGTCGATAGATAATGTCGGTTCCCGTGAGAATGAAACAAGTCCTTTTAAGAGGAACTTGAGTGGTTTGGAAAGTTGAAGTGCGATGCGTCCTTTGGGTCCATGACGTCTTGTCTTCAATACCGATGTTACCATCGGTAGCATATGAATTGAACCCGGTTTACGCCCTAAGGTTGAATAAATGGAGGGCTATTTGTTTTCACCTTTTCTCATTCAATTCTTTTAAATTCTTCAACCCCTTGATTGCTTACGAGACTTCATAACTAGAACCTTGTTGGGTTTATTCGGTACTAGCTCGGTCTCGGTTTGCACTCTTCCCATTCCTCATTTTCTCCTTTTATCATCATACCTAAGAACTCTACACTAACTAGTGGATAGTCCACGGTCGATCCTCAGGTTACGGCGGATCATGGGAACACATACCTAACCTTATCATCCTTATATCACCGTACATAAAGTAAAGTTGGTCGGTCTATTTGGTATTGTTCATCTTTCATATGGAACCAATTGAAAACCATTTGAGAATCAATCCGGATACTTGTGATATATTATCAAAACATTTTGTACACGAATTGTTTTGATATTTTAGAATGAGAACTCCTCTCAACATGTGCATCAAATGTTTGAAATCGTTTTGCACACGGAGGCAAGAGGAAGAATTAACTTCTTTGATTACCATTTTCTAAAAGATATCACCATCACTTCCTTGATCAAATCAAGTAGATAAAGCATTTCGGGGAAGGATGAGGTTTTCATAAGTTTGCTCCCCTCAATATGTGCCTCGAGATTTGAAAAGAGTGTTTTGCACCTCTTGGAGGAACCCTTTAAAGTGCATACATGATCACCAAAGGATTAGAAGCCATACGATCAAGGTACCTTAGAGAGATTTAAAGTTGTGTACCACGATGACTTGAATTTGCAAGAGAATTCTCCCCTTAATATATGCTTCGAGATTCGAAAATTGTTTAGCACATATTAGAGAAGTATGCACAAAAATTGGTCATCTTATCTTTTAACATCTTTCATATTTATATCACATTTTTCTCCCCGATCAAAATCTTAAATCCTTTGAGATTTTGGATCTCAAGTATTTAAATATGTATGAGGTAAAATATTTGTAGGAGAAAAATGTGTCCGGTTTATATGATCAAAGTAGACAACACGAGATGTTTCCCTTTTACAAGGGAAACCACAGTACAAATCCTAGCACTATTACATGTATTACAGTTGTTCACATTTAGTACACCACATATTACACATATTAAAAAAACACAACATAAAGCGCATCCGAAGATGTCTTCATTTAGTCCTCGAAGAAGTTTGTAGCGACCATCACGAAGCCTTCCACCAACAAAACTTTCAAGGTGCGGAAGATCCTTGAGTCTTGAGTCTTCGTCGATTGCGACAATGAAGTGTTCACGCCTCTTCAAGTCATCATCGGTCCAAAAATAGTTTTAACCCAAGATTTCATATCAATTTTGGCTTCTTTCACTCACGGTGTCAAGTTCTTCTTGACCAATTTGAGAGTACCATCACTAAACTTGTAGAGCTCACATAGACGCATAAGCATCGAGATCCATATCGCCGGTGAAGATGGCGGCTCTAGGGTGTCAGGACTTTGTATTCGATGAAATTCATGCCCGTTGCATTCCATTGTGGACTTGTAAGGTTGATCTGGTTTGGTAGCTATCTATGCCAAGTGAAAGTCCTCAACTCGTTTCGAATGACTAAGCCCCGATCCAAAGAGTGACAGTGCAGAGAGGGCCTTTTCTCACGGACGGTAAATGCTCAAGGTGTCCTTGAAGATTCAAGAGATAGAGATCTTGAATCATTTGGCGAAGATGTTTGAAGTCGTTTTCTTCAATAGTATACTCTTTGAGGTCTGCTCTTTTAAGGACTATCTTCTTCAAATACTCATATCCATAGATAGGAAGATCTCTACCGAACAACACTTAAGATTTGCGACTTTGATCGACATCATTGCGTCTTTTATCGACACCATGTCTTTCAATGTAGAATTTCTTCTTTTTGAACCACCGATGAGAAATACCATAAGAAGCGGCAATATCATACTTTTGTTCTTCATCACCCAATTGATCGGGAACCATCTGTTCAAGCCCCCGATCGAGTAAGTTGCGACTTTCATCTTTGATATTGATAGGCGGGTCTTCTTTCGGCAGAAGCGAGCACATAGATAGTCAAGTCGTGATTGAAGAAGAATTCAGCTGAATGGTCATCGACCGGGTTCACCACCAAGAGGAATAGATTTGTTGACATTGAAGCGGCGATTTGCTCAACGACTTGATTCGACATCTTATGGCATTCTTCCATCGATATTGAAGATGGTTTGCATCAGTGGAAGACTTTGACAATTTCATAAGCTTGTCCTTCAAGATCTCTTGGAGTTATGGATGATATACTCTTCCGTTCACAAAACCATCTAATAAAACTTCCCATGTCTCGATGTAGTGCAAAAGAGAGTCTTTGGAACTTCATAATTATTGGTGATAGGCGATGCCCAATTGTTGTCGGGAATCATATAGTCGACTACGGGATGGTCCATGTGGGTTACGGAGAAGGAGGTCTATCTTCCATAATGCGACTTTGTTAGGTCACTAGTTTTACAAACACAAGTTATAGAGAAAGAGATAAGGCGATTGAACAAGTAAACAAGCACACACACACGATATACTAAAGGCGGTTTAGGCGTGAGGCATATGTGAAAAGAAAACTTGAACAACCAACCCTCAAATGAGGGTTTACAAGAGTATTTATAGGAGGAAGCTAGGCAACACTCCTAGTTCCCATCCTTTCTTATGTGGGCTTGGGCCTAAGCTTATGGGCCTTCTACATAAGCTTGACCTTAAACAAACATAAAGGCCATAATAAAGCTACCTATTACATATGAAATATAAATACTTGAAATCTTGTTTGGGAGTGATTCCAACAATCTCCCCTCAGTATATATGAATGTAAGCGGTGAAAGCGTTGATGTAATAGTAGCCGTGGCGTCTTCGACATTCTTTTTCTTGTGAGAGGAATTGCCTTGATTCGAACAATCTCCCGATGTAGAGATAGTTATCTTTGAGCAGTTATGCTTGACGTCATCTTTAACTTTGTTCTTTGATCATTGTTCTTTGTGGTGAGAGTGATAGTATGTTGTTGTGCGCATCGATGCCTCAGTGCCTTGTTGCTCCGGTGTCTCCACGTCATTCTTCATCATGCTCGCGCTCTTTGGCGTTGGAATTCAATCCGATGAAGTTCTCTAAGTCTTTAACTTTGTAGATTCTTTGGTTTGACGAAGAATCATTCGCCGGTTGTGTTACTTTAGAATAGAACTTCCATTAGTGATGATGTTGGCGTGAGTATGAGAAGAATCGACGATCATCTGCTCGGAGCTTCCATAAGAAAACATTTCAAGCGGTTAGTAATAAGGGTTCCGGCACTTACAAGTTTGAACTTGAGAGTGTTAACGACATAGTGTGAAAACACAAATCTAATTCTTACAAAGGCCGTTCTGAACGGAGTCCCACAAGTGAGATAACGCGATGTACCGAAGTACATCTATAGTTCGAGATGAGTATTTGAGGTACACGAAGCATCACCTCTGATCAGACCGTTTGAGACACACTCCAGCGTAATCACGGGGAGTTACGAAGTGACTTCTTTGTCGAGTTGTTTGATGTTGACCACGGCGAGTTTCCATTCAATCGAGGATCACGGATGTGAACCTCTCATAAATGTTCTCGACAGTTGCTAGGATGCGTGAAGGACTCGATATGAACCATCGATGATCTTGTTGTTGATCATCAAGTGATTAAATGTCAAGTGTTCCTAAGAGATCTTTTGATGAATCTCGTGGCTCTAGACTCAATAGTGCGTTTTGGTTTTCTGAGCGGAGACTGGGAGAAGGCCTCCTTCTTCAATACCGGCGATCTCTAAGAGAAAGCCAATAGTTTACGTAAGGTTCCTGTGAGAATGAAACAAGCACGTTGAGAAAACTTGAGTGGCTAAGAAGGTTTAGTGCATGCGTCCTTTGGGTCCATGATGACTTTAATCTTTAATACGGTGTCACTAAGTGACAACGGTAGCATGAATTGAACCGGTGTACGCCCTAAGTTGAATAACTGGAGGTGTTTCTTTTCACCCTTACGTTACATTTCTTTTGATTCTTCAACTCCTTCTTTCTCCAATTCTCATTTTCTCCTTTTATAATCATTCCTAAGGACTTCTAACACTAACTAATGGTAGTGTCCTTGGGTGATCCCTCCGACTCTGGCGGATCATAGACAGTTATTCTAACCTTAGTCACCTTATAACTCCATGACTAACCTATGTTTGCCATTAAAACCATTGTGTGAAAATATCTCTCAAAGGGTTTGTTAATGAAAAGCATGTTTGAACCATTGTGAGAGATGATGTTTTGCATAAATACTCCCTCCACATGTGCTTAATAGTTTTAATGGTTAAATGCGATGAAGGAAAGAGCGCGACTTTTGAATTGATCCACTAAAGATAGACAATCTCCGCGAGACACGGTTCGTTGAATAGTTAAAGAGTTACATTGTCAACTTTTAGGTGACAACTAGCTCTAATAACTACCTTGAAGGTGTAGACGAACCTTGGAAGGTTGTCAAACCCGTCGAGTTCATGTCTTATCAAAAGTTTCTCGAATGGTACATTCTACTCGGACAAGTCCTTTGCGAGACACGTTTACATCACTAGCGAACTAGCTTGAAATTATTACCCGTCCGGGACAAGTCTTTTCGAGTTACAAGCAGTTTAGTATCGTCAATTCGTTGGTTAAGTCGAGGTGCAGATTCATTTGCATTTTGCACAACATATTTCTTATCACACACTTTTCTCCCCTAAAAATGGCATATAAAAATGTTATTTTTGAGCGGTTGAGAATAAATATGACCATTTTGAGTGTTGCGGAAGATGACCACTATGAACAATTTGTGAACAAAGTTTTAAATCAAATACTCCCCTCAACTAGTGATATAAGCGGTTGAGGTTTTGGCATCATATGGGGAAGTATTTGTCTTTTGAGCAAAACCTTGAAAAGTGAAAGGTTTGATAGGTTTTACTCAAAAATAAAAGCTTTCGCTCCTTTTATAAGGATTGTGTGAGGCGTACCATTGGGTCCTTTCTTGTTGTACCTTTGTTATGTGTGCACAAGCCATTAGACATATAGAATCAATCATCCAAAGTTATATGAAAGAACCAATTCAAGGAGTGCAGGAAGTCGATGATGTTTCGGGAGTGCGAACCGGGCGTTGAAAGCCGGTAATGTTCATCTGGTCGACCACCAACATAGCTCTCAATAAATCAGGCGATCTCTTAAACAACCTTTCATCAATCATTACGATGATCCTTCTCACATCCTTACGTCCTTAGAGTTCCATCTCTTTGGGTTCCCAATCTTTTCATGTATATCCTTCAACCGATAAGCCAATCCATCCCTTACCGACTTCAAAGTGTGATCCCCAATTTGTGAAGATCGTCACACGCCATTAAGTAGTTTCGTTGAAGTTCACTGCGGTGGCGATGCGAAAGGTTTCTTGATGGCGTAAGTTGTTTAAGGCGGTTGATGTCGGAAGATCAACGTGGTGGAGTGAAGTTTACGTTTCGATATGATTCAACGGCAAGTGAAGATCTTCAACACGTTCTTTGATGACTATGCGTCGATGAAGATGAGCGATGACTTGATGAATTCACGTTGTACTTGATTGAAATTGTCTCATGCGACCTTGAACTTTGGCAAGGTACATGTCTTCAATATCGTTGATGTTCAAATTCTCAAAGTCGACTTGAGAGAATGCATAGTCTCTTTCATCTTGTCTTTTGACCAAAATCTTCTTGAGAAAGGTGTAGTCCCATTTTGATGAAAGACCAACATGTTGGATGCAGCGATACTTTTAGTACTAAACACTTCATGTTGTGACTTGATTACTGGCAGCTTCGGTAGTAGATTCGTCGGCGTTCGGCGATGATGAATCCCATACAATGCATCTCGGTCGTATGCTTGCACATTGTCGAGAACAAGTGATTGCACGTTCCTCGATGGCTTGCGATTCGAGTAGATAGGCTGCACGGGAATGGAAGAGTCAATGATGTAGCGTATTTCCTTGAACCATCGCCACCATGGAGAAGAAATTCGGTCTTTGTTGAAGAAATATCTGAAGGAATCCTTGGTTCATCTGGTTGGCGATTGTTGGTAGAGGTTTGGTCCGATCGATGTAATATGGAGGTTGTCCCGTTTAGTGAAGTCGATGTTTGCTTCGGGTTGAGCCAATCCATGTTGTTAGACATGGCTCGAGCAATGTTTTCAAGGTGATATTCAACCTCGATTGCACTTTCCATTTGTTTTCAAAAGAAGGAATGCTTCATTCTTGATGCGCTTCAACTCGGATTTCGTCATCTTCTTCACGGAATCTTTCTTGCAAAATCTTTGCATGCTCCAAGGTACTACCGTCTACCAATTCTTGACCTTCTTGAGGGTAGGAGTGTTGTTAACAAGTGTAGCAAACCATTCAAATTCTTGATTTTATCGTCATCTAGCCATGATACGGCGTCGGTATGAGCGTCTTCTTCTTCTTTTGAAGGCTTAGATGATGATTCGGTTTTGTCCTTGTTTAGGAGAGGTGGGTTGTTGTGGGGGCTCGAGGACCTCTTCATCGTCACCACCCGTATACTCAAAGTGATCACCGGTTTTACGAGTCAGGGTGGTAACTCGGAATCGTCCGAGGTTTATCGATGAAGACCGAGGTGGAGGAGAATTTTGTTGAGAAGAAGTTCGTTGTTGAGGAGGTGGCATCGAAGAAGATTCACAGATCGCTTCGACGTTTTGGTGCGAGTCTTTATCCTTATCATCGTCATCTCTTGGCGTTTGGTTTGATCGGTGACTCCTTGCATGATGATCGAGTTGAAAGGAAAGTAGACCTTGAAGAATTTAGCTTCATCTCAAGTAAGCGTTCGAGATCGCTTTGACATTTGCATCACTAGTTTAGCGATTAACTTTCGATTCGAGAGATCGGCTTCTTTGGCCATTGTATGTTTAACCAATGCGGCGATGTTAGGGGTGAGTTGTGCGGAAAATACTTCTCTAGTCACACCGGGACGGTGTCGAGGAGAAACTTGTGGGTATGATCTCTAGTTGTCTTCTCCGGTTCCTTTTGGACTTTAGGAGCGATATCTTGAAGGTACTTGTTAGTGTAACCTTCGATCATTTCGTTCGATTCCTCTTTACGATGACTCTTCATGAACTTGAACAAATTCCTTTCTTTCTCCATCTTGTCTTTCTCATCATTTAAGTCTTGAATTTGGTCGACAAACCAATTCAGTTTTACGTAAAGTATGTCCTTCTTTCGACTTGTTGGATGACTTTCACAATCTTTTATGAGTATGAGAAATCCAAGTTTTAGGTGGTTTCTTCAGATTTGGATGATGATCTGGTTGACTTCGTTGATGGTGGTGGTGATGAATGAGATGAAGAATCGATGATGAGGAGACATGAGGAGACTTCATGTCCTTAGGAGTTTCGAGGTTTTCTCCTTTGAGTGTGTTGGGTGTCTAGAAGAAACTTTGTATAATCATCCTCGTCATCTCTAGACTTTTCTTTCTCGGTTTCGGTTCTCAAAATCATACACAATAGTATCCTCTACAGCTTTTGTTGTTGCACAGAGTGGTGGCACGGATCCCTACCGGGTTGATTAACCGTATCGGGATCTGGTGAGGAGTGGGCAACACCACTTGATCCTCAGGGCCACCCATTTGATCTTTAGCAAATTCTTTGGCCTTTTGAAGGTGTCGGCGTTGTGAAACTTCTTCCGTATGATTTATCCAATTGCTCTTCTTCATTGAGTGCACCACTTGACCCACCGGGCCACCCATTTGGTCTTTAGCAAATTCTTTAGCCTTTTGAAGATGTCGCGATTTTAAACTTCTTTACGTATGATTTATCCGGTTGCTCTTATTCTTCTTGAGCTCTCATCATAGGGTACAATTCTTTGAGTCTTCCTTTTTCTTGGGCAAATTGGAGGACTTGGAGGTTTTGCTCTTGAGGCGGTGTTTGGTTGCGATTGCAGAGTAATGAAACTCTTCATCATCTCGGTATCTTGAGCTCTCGTCCCTAAGTTGTCTTTGTGGTTCAAGTGTGGGAATAGGTTCGGCTTCCTTTACGGAACAATCCTTTTAGGAGGAGGTTTCCTTTTAGGAACCTTCCTTTGACTCACGATACTTGTTACGCTTCTCGCACTTCTCTTACGGTTCTTCTTACAGGTGTTCGGAAGATTTTTGTCGAGATGACCAACTTTGCCTTGTCTAGCGCCTTCGAGATACCTTTAGTACGTTTCGAGCTTCGGACATCTTGATTAGAAGAAATCGGCAACACAAAGACCTTGTTTCTTTGTAGACGATTCCTTGATTACGGCGGATAGAATAGGTTCCATCAACATATCGTGATTGTCGGGGTCATTGAGCCTCTTGGGAATATCGGGGTGAAGTCCAAGTGCTCTCGGATCAACAGTTTAGTATATCGATGTAGGAATCTTTGAGCCAAGCTTGTTGAGAAATGACATCATGTCATCCCAAATCGAGCTTCGATAGCGATGTGTTTCATGTTGACCAATGCCCAAAATATTTGCGGTTCCATGAGCTTAGGATGCTCATAGCCACATCACGACCGAAGTAAAGTGACTTGGTGATGATCATGTAGAGAGTTCTCGAGGGTTGAGGAATACTCTTAAGCTCTACGTGAGAATGCTTGGTGATTACTCCGTAGCCTCGTCATAACCGATATCGATTAAGAATTGGAGAGTTAGCTCTTGACGGTGTGGCATATAGTTTGGTTGGATTGACTTGAGAATTAGGAGAAGCGACCTTAAGTCCGCAGGTGTAATGGTGACTTGTTTGTGGTTTAGAGTCAGCATTACGGATCAGATCCTTGACCCTTTCCATAGTGTTCAGGCTGGATGTAGATCTCGAGGAGTGAGTTGCGAGTGAGTGAGCATATTACGATACGGATGAGTCCTCGGAATATCAATAGCATTGACATGAAGATTACGAGCAAGTGAGTGTGTCAAAGTCAACACGAGATTATTCTTTCCAATCTTCATTGGATAGCCATGAGGATAGATATCGACAATGGAGAGAACTTGGATGCATCCACATTCATTTGTTCGACCATGTCGTGATGCGAAATAACATTAGCCAAAAGAACCAACATATCGAAGACATAATGTTAGTCAACGAAGGTCTTATTGTCTAGTTATTGAATATCTGTGTCAATGATTATTACGAGTCCTAAGTCACTTGTATATTCAATAGTCCAATGACATCGTGAAATGTTTAGTGAGTTAGTTAACTTTAAATTTTAAAGTTTATTTTATCACTTATTGTTCACAACATATCAAACGATTTCAGTTTATTGGTGACATTTTAGGATTCGTGATGATATGATTAGTTTATTTACAAGTTTGTACACGTAACAAATCATCATGAAGGTCAGTCCTAGGTTAAGCGTAGTTTTGGCAAAGTTATGCATAGACATGAATGATATATGCTTAGGCGTAAACTTACGCGTAGAATCCTAACTTACGCGTAAGAAGTGTTACGCGTAGGAAAAAGGAGACCTTATGCGTAGAGCTTATGCGTAGGCATATATTAACCTTACGCGTGGGCTACTCGTAAGAGTTGACCTTATGCGTGAGGTCATTGTTACGCATATCCTTCACGGGATACGCGTGGTCCATTGTAGAACCTTACGCGTGGTCATTATGCGTAGGATTATTCTTACGCGTAACATGACTACGGCGTAGGGTAATCCTTATGCGTGAGTTGCAAATGACCTTGATTACGATTTTCACGAGTAACAAGCACGAAATAGAACCATCATATCATCAATATTAACACATAGATTCATTTTAACAACGGATCATGGCAAGAACACATGTTACACGGTTATCGTAGAACTACATATCGTAGTCTAAACCCTAAATCTCGCGTATGAGATCTAGCCATGGAATATGTACCAAACTTTTACGGTAGTTTAAGAGTGTTGAGGAAGTCTTTATACCGAGTTATAACACCCAATTCATGGTGAATCAAAATACCCAAACTTATGAACTTTAAACCCTAATTCCAAATTGTTGATTATTTAGAGTTTACGGGTGGTTATAAAGCAAGGAAATCATCAATTCATCACCATAAGAACATAACCCAACAATCTTTTGACCAAAACACTTCACATTCGAAAACACCCAATTCGACTTATAAACCCTAATTTTCAAAAATCATCAATTAGTGTTTCTGGGTGGAATTTGATGGTTAAAATGGTATCATTGATGTATTATGAACGTTTTGACACAAATCATTTCACCACAAACACACATATATTGATTGTGTGTTCTTACGCATAAGCGTAGAACACATAATCACGCGTAGAACACGTTTTAGCCGTAGGATTTACATGAGATTCAAAACCTTATCTTAAAAACATGTTGTGATCACGAAAACACTTACAAGATGAAGATCAAAAACACGGTTTTCTTGAGTGAATTTTAAGCGTATGATGGTTTTAGGTGTTTTTGCAATAAATGAGAAGTGAAAGTAGGTGGGAGGTGTTTTATTAAAAAGGAGTTTAACCTTTGACGCTTTGGTCCCTCCACCTTTTCCTTTTTCAAACAAAGCCTTTTAACTTCCATTTTGGTTACCAATCAAAGATTTTAGGAAAGAAACATGACGACCTCCCCTTGACTTGAGAAAATACGTAAAGGTTATTACTTTAAGTCCGAGGGTGTCTTTGAACCGAAAATGTACCACCATTTGTAACATAATCAACCGAGATGTGATAACATGCAAGTACACGATGTTGTGAAAGCAGTTAAGAGATTATTTTCTCCCCTCAACACTTGATCGGAAAATTATTGAATTTTGAAAGATTAAAGTGTTGACGGAAGAAATATACTTGCCATGTTGAAGAAAGATAGATTAGGAGAATATTTTGTTGTTTTATCGGATTTTATATTTTTGTATTTTATTTTGAAAATTTATTTACAAAAGATGTTTTGGTGTTTGTGGGTTTTTAAGGCTGTTTTAAGAGGTCATCCAATTCCTCTTGAGTCAAACACCTCATACCAATTCGGTGGACCAACTCATTAAACCTAGCGGAGGCAAGGCTTTGGTGAGCGGATCCGCCAATTGGTATTCGATACCACAAAGTATAATTCAACGGTACTGCTCCACGTGGTCTTTGATGAAATGATAGCGTAGATCGATGTGCTTTGATTTCGAGTCTTGAACCGAGTTGCGAGATTGCAATGGCACCGATTGTCGCGATACATCGGATTCATTAAATACGTAACCATAGTCTTTGAGTTGTGTTCTCATCCGGATGACTTGAGCACAACACGCGGACATGGCTACATATTCGCCTTCGGTTGATGACGATGTACAATCACGCTTCTTTGATTGCCAAGACACGGTTTATCACCAAGAAATTGTAGAGCTCTCAAGTACTTTTCCTTGAGTCTAAGCATCCTGCGTGGTCGGTGTCGAAAAGCGATTAGTTCAAAACCGAATCCTTCGGATACCGGATCCCCAAGTTAATGGTTCCTTGATGTATCGGAGGATTCTTTTAGCCTCGAGAGGTGGGTTTCGGTTGGTCGCGACCGATAACGGGAGCATAGATAAGCGGCAAAGACAATATCAGTCGCTGGTGTTAGATACATGAGGACCCAATAATACCGGTATTTGGTAGGGTCAACCAATTTCCCATGTAAATCGGCATCTAACTTCTTGGTATGAGCCATTGGTGTGGCATAAGTATCACAGTTGTCATTCCAAATTTGTTTAACAGTTCAAGGGCATATTTGGGTGACTCAAGAAAATACCACGGGTGATTGATGAACTTGCAGTCCTAGAAAGAGCGTAAGTTCACCCATCATGGACATTTCAAAATTTTTCTTCATTAGTTTTGCAAAAGCGATTGAAAACTTTTATGTGTTGACCCAAAATGATGTCATCCACGTAAATTTGAACAATTAAGATGTGTGCCCGTGATATTGTATAAAAGAGTTGGGTCAACCGAGCCTTTGGTGTAATTATTGGCAAGGAGGAAAGATGATATTTTATCGTACCATGCCCGAGGGGCTTGTTTGAGACCATAAAGAGCTTTGTTCGGTTTGTAGACATGGTTCGGGAACTCGGGATCAACGAATCCATCCGGTTGGTCGACATAGACCGTTTCTTTAAGTTGTCCATTGAGAAGCGCCGTTTGACATCCATCGATAGACCGTCATATTCATATGAGCGCGAATCGAGAAATATCGAAACGACCTCAAGGCGAGCAACCGGAGCAAAGACTCTTCAAAGTATATTCCATCTTCCGACGATAACCCTTAGCAACTAGGCGTGACTTGTTTCGGATGGCGTTCCTTGACATCCAATTTGTTTTTCCAAATCCATTTTAGACCAATGACGTAGACCCTGTTGGTCTTTCAACCGATTCCATACTTCAAGGCGTTTGAATTGGTTGAGTTCTTCCGCATGAATTCAATCCGCTTGTCTTTTGTCATTGCATCTTTAATGTTTTTAGGCTCAGTTGGCGAGCGGTGAGAGTATAAATGCAATGTTCACCATCCGAGTGAAGACGTTGTCTCGTAACGACCGGTTGATTCGGGTTGCCAATAATGTTAGCGAGAGGATGATCTTTTGTCCATCTATGTATAGAGGTTGATGTTGGTATACATTGTGCGATTACGAGGATTCAAATGGTTTGTTGAAGATTCCGCGACATCCGGTGCAATGATCTCATTTGCAAGCGGGTTGAAGAACGCATTTGGATCAAAATCTGCGGTGGGGTACTTCATTGAGAATATCATCATTGGTTCATCATTGTTGGGCGGTGTGTTCAAGCTGTTGTGTTGGAGTCAAGCGGTGTAGGTGCATCTTCAACGATGGTTGTTGTAGCCGTGTATCGGTATATGAATATTATCGGGTTGTGCGGTGAGCAATGGATACACCAGAGCGCGTTCATCAATATCGTCACGAGCGGAGGAGCAAATAACCTTTCCATTTGTTGACGAGTTAGGCGAGGGCTTTCTTCGGTGATGATGGGGTTGAGGAAGTTTAAACGGTTGTGACGGGTTCTAAGTGTTATACTCGAAGCCATTTCCGTGAGTTCATCGAAATGAGCATGAATCGTTTCCATTACCTCCTTAGTTCGACGATTCCAGTTCGGAAACCTTTAGAATTGTCACGATATCCAATAAAGACTCCAATATCGACTTTGGCTTTGAGCTTTCCAAAATCATCACGATCATTATTCGGATAGCAAAGGGATCCAAATACATGAAAGTGTTTGAGGTTCGGTTTATAGTTGTGGACAAGCTCAAAAGGTGTTTTGTTGTGGCGTTTGTGATCATAGAACGGTTTGAGTATAGCATGCAATAGATACGACACGCCCATAAGTAATCGGAAGTTTAGCATTGATTAACATTGTTCTTGCGCTTCCACTAACGTTCGGTTTCGTCTTTCAACAACTCCGTTTTGTTTAGGTGTACGTGCAATAGATGTTTGATTTGAATTCCTACTTTCTCATAAAATTCACGAAGGGTTTTGTTAACAAATTCGGTTCCTTTATGCATTACGATAATTACGGCGGTGTTGCGGAGTGAACACGTATTTTTGTGAGAAAGGTGATGATCATTTGTGGAGCTTGGTCTTTGCTACGAAGAAAGTAGACCCAAGTCCATCATGAGTAGTCATCAACAATTACTAAGATGTAGCGTTTGCCATTGATCGTTTGCAGCGCGATCGGGCCACACAAATCCATGTGAAGAAGATGTAGCACATCTTCGAGAGTCGTGTTCCACCTTTGAAGGAAAATGAGCACGAGTGCTTTTCCCTTGTTCACGGTGAGCAAAGGTGATCTTTTGAATACCGGAATCGTGGGAGTCCTTCAACTAGTTTGTGTCGAGCAAGGTTGGTGATGGTTTGAAAGTTTAGATGTGAGGCAGCGGTGCCATAGCCGAGGATTTTGTTGATGTTGCCTTAGAAAGTAGCGGATGGGAGAGGAAGCAACCATGTCTTGCATAGAGATAGTGTAGAGACTAGAATTACGCGAGCCGGACATAAGGTCATTTCCTTGTAGATCACGAATGAAACAAGTTTTCTCCTAAAAGCAACCTCCAAATCTCCATCACAAAATTGACCATCGAAAGCAGTTGTGACCGAGGCCTTCCACATAGTAAACCCCTTGATTTCGATGTTCCCATTGACATAATCTCCGTAGCCCATGATGGTGCGAAGTGATCGTTCGAATCAGCGGTGCCAATGAACTTTGCAATAAAGTTTGATAACAGTTTAAGGTTGCACTGTCATGTGTCCGGGAACATCCGCTATCAACAATCCAGAGAATGATCTATATCACGCATTACACATGGGCGACACGGATGGAATAAGTAGATGTGGAACCCGAAATGTTAGAGGGTTCGAAGCGGTATGTGAGACATACACACATTGATAATTTTAGGCATCCATTTAAATCCTAGTGTGTTATATATCCATTTCGCCATCTATAACTACTCTTTGCTTTAGTCTTAGTGAAAGCACTAGGTGGTACATTATTCTTAGGAGGTGAGCGGGAGCTCTTGTGATAGCAATGGTTGCCTTAGAATCTAAAGAAGGCGGTCTACCAAGCACGGACTTAGAATGATTAGTGGGCCTAGAGGTATTCCGATTCTTAGGATTTTGTAATCGAGAGATTATAGCTTTAGCAACACATTTGTCATGACAATCGAATTCATACGCTTTTGACAAATAACACAAGGTGCATCGGATGAATATCAAAAGTACTTAACGGTTTAGCATTCGTTACATCACTATTTGTATTACATTTGCCGACGCAACATCTATAGTGGAAGTAACATGAGTTTTATTCGAGTCCTAGGGTGTTCTTCTACTTTAGCATTCCTTATTGATCTTTTCTTAGGTCGCAACTTCCTATTCGTCGATTGAGTGCTCTAGGGCGTGAAGTGCGGACGTTTGGAAAAGATGCAACTATTCTGTTTGATGAGGAAACACATTAGCAACTTGTGATTTGGCGGTTGGAATTCTAGGTTCACGATTACTAAGTGTGACGGTGCTAATCTCTTAATCACGATGGCGGAAGTTGTTCATACTTTCCTAACATTTCCGTAACTTAGAGATGGTGTGAATCGATCTTGATTTTCGAGCGAATATTACCAAACAAAATTCATTACTTCTCTAGTGTGAGCAAGATAGTGATCAAGTTCGTTTGATGCTTCAAGTCGAGTCTTTTGAGTAAATCAAATATGACACCATATTCTGT
The DNA here is from genome assembly GCA_022545495.1 of Chrysanthemum lavandulifolium. Classification (NCBI taxonomy): domain Eukaryota; kingdom Viridiplantae; phylum Streptophyta; class Magnoliopsida; order Asterales; family Asteraceae; genus Chrysanthemum; species Chrysanthemum lavandulifolium. Next base: position 188,015,510 of record CM040242.1, read on the forward strand.
TTAACGTTTAAAAGTTCTTGTTCATATTTTGAGATTTGACTTTTTAAAGACACGTTTGATCATCCAGTTGCTCAATTTTAGGATCGAAGATTTTGCACTCAAGCTGAGCGATTTTCTTTTGAAAACTAAGTTGATGATTGTGAATATCTTTTCACACCAATGAAGACGACGTTTTGCATTGTAAATTTCAAGATGTAATCGTTTATTTTCGACTTTTAAAGACTCGATCCGAAGCACATTATCGGTGTTCTCCATGATTACAACAGTTTCAACAATATCGCAGAGATGTAATCGATGCAAATGGCAAGGCATGAAGTAACACAACATTATGGATATCAAGACGAGATAACATCTTCCAAGAGTCGATCAACATCTTTTCTCACGGTTTCTTTTGCGTTTTGTGTTAGAAATAGATGTTTCGCTTTCTCGAAAGCGTTTTCATTACCCCAAGTTCCTTATGAAAATCCTTTTCCGAGCAATTGCACAACTTTTCAAGTTTTTAACATTAGGTAAAAGATTTTTCCGAAAAATGTCTCTTTGTTCTCGCCTGAGGCGATTGAAAATGTTCAACTTTGATTTCGGGCGATATTCTATCTCATGTTGTAAAATTTTGAGGTCGACCATGAAAATGTCAAAATATCGAAGGATTTTTCGATTTTCGGGTTTTGAGTTTACTTCACTAATAGAAGGTAAAGGACCATAAGTTTGTGCAAATTACATTTTGGGATTAACATTAGAAGACTCGGTGTTTTGATGATAACCCTTGGTGTGTTAGAAGAATCCGTTGGTGTGGCGAAAGTGACCGCGTTTTATAATTAAAAGGTTTGTTGTAAACAACATTTTTTAATTTTGATCGACTCTCGTCTTCGCATCTAATTCCTCTTGACGATGATATTCAACAACACTCATGACAATATTATCAATTTTGTATTACACTTTGGAAACTTTGAGTTGGTTTGAATATTTTTAGTGAAAGCTTTGGTTTGTAATCGGCTAGATTTTTTCCATATCCTTTTGGATTGGGTTTTAAGGTAAACTTTTCAATAGCGGTTCTGGATTCACCATGTTTGTAAACAATGTTTTAAACTCTTTAAGTTTGTTTTGCAAGCCGAGAATTTCGTCAAGAAGGTCATCTACCCGATTCGTTGAATGCTTTTTGTATGCGGAGAACTGTTTTGACAATTTAACAACTCGACCTTAGCTTTTTGATTTTCCAAGGTGAAAGCGTTAATTTGCTTTTATGTTCGTGTTTCAGATTGTTCTAATTCGAGACAACAAAGCATTCTTCGAGGCGGCTAGATCACGATCCATCTCTCTAAATATTTTTCGTTTTGATGAGATTTTGCAAAAGCGGCTTCAAAACCTTTTCCTGGTTTTCTTGAGTTTTGAAAAAGTTGAGTTGCATTTGTAAGCATTCAAAATCCTTGGTTATGATGCATTTTACTTTTTAAGGACCGATTTAATGCATAACATTCCTCCATTTTGATTTTATGGTCTTGAATTAACCGAGCAAAATCCGGATGAGGCAACAGATCATCTTGTTCAGCGTGAGTCTCAACATGATCATTCTTTAGATCCTCGAAGTACGACCACGGAGTCAATTTGATTATCAAAGGAAACCATAAGGTCATCTTGATCGTCAAATGTAACTACTGAGGTTAACTTGAAAATCATCGAAAGAGATGTAGAAGACTCATTTTGAGCGATCGATCCGTGCGGATTCGAGATATTGGCGGAGATATTAGTTCGAGATATGATGATGGTTTGTTCGGTACTGAGACAAGCCATCGGTGTCACTCTGGGCTGTATCACTCATGTGCGGCTCATGCATATTAGCCATCAACATAACAATTGCATTAGCTGCAAGTCCTCCATATCATCATCTCGAGTCGCATCCGCCATAAAGCTCTGTTCTTTATGCGTAAGAGATCCACCAACTTCATCCTTAAGAGCCAAAAGTAAAGCCTCTTTGAAATAAGCACGCCCCTAGTCCTTGGCTTTGGGCATGCATTAGCCAGTGTCCTTCTCATTGCGGTTGTAGCATCTAAGACTATTTAACCGATTACGAGCATTTCCTGTTCCACCACTTGAGCTCTGTTGTTATTCCTACCTGACATTAAACCCTTGACCACCGCCCATCGATGACCATAATCACGATTACGAACTCCAACCGTCCATTGTTCACAATGACTTGAGTCCGTGTGTTAGATGAGGAACGAATACGATTGTTGGATTTGTTGGTGTAATGACCAAAAGCATTAGCAATCATCACAAATCCTTGTTGCAATGCTTGAACGGATCTGTTTCCTCGATCGCTTCAACGACATATGCTTGAGCATTGTTCTTTGTATGGAACCAATTAATTTTGTTGAGGTTGTGTTGTGAAGGTGTGTTTGAGCGGTTGGTTGAGTTCTTTGGTTGAGAGGATAATTCGGTGACATACAAGGCAAGTTGTTGATTGTCCGGTTGTGATTGTTTAGCAATTTGAGCACGAAGAATCCTTTCCCGATCAAATTCCTTTTCATGAGGCTTCAAGTAATCGTACAACAATCCATAAGTAGAATGATGCATATTCTTCGCTTGACGGAGAAAATGACATACTTCTCCCATTACGGACCAAGACTACTCAGAACTTAGTATTCACTTGCAATTCTTGGCATGATGATGTTGTGTTTATCCAAATCATTGATGATATCCGAAAATCGATGATGATAGGACTCTAGTGTCTCTCGTGTTCAATCATGAAGTGTTCATAAGCCAAGTAAATTTTGGATTCCAAATCCTCCCGATTAGTCTGATCCTTCCATAAGAAGGCGAATATGATCCCACATTTTTGTGCGGTCTTTTGAGCATCAACACTACGAAGAATTGGGTTTGGTAATCCTAAGAGGATGTATTCCATTGCAAGTTCATCGACTTCATAGTGTAGAAGTTACGTAGGATTTAAATCGCAACATTAGCAATGTTGGTTTGTTCATCTCTTGGTGGAACAGCAGTTGGATCTCCGGTACAATGACGGTGAGGCATCTCAAATGGACCTTCCAAGATAACCTTCTTTAAGAACTTTCTATGTGGCTTCTTCGGATCACAAAACCTAAAGAACCTTATCACCCATTGATCGTAGTTTCTGGAGTGAGCATTGGAGGTCTATCAAGTGATCCGACTTCATGAATTGATTGTTGGTCGCTTAAAGCTTCACACATCTTTGCAAACCAAGTGGGTTCCTTCATAGTGTTCCTTGATGGATGTTGATTGAAATCATTTGTGTAGGTTTGAACTTGAAGGCTTGGTGGTGGTTGAACCATTTGTGGTTGTGGAATTGCACCAAGTTGTGGAGTATGTTCTTGATTAAATTGTTGTTGATAAATAGCTTGTTGTTGATTCCATTGTTGATGTTGTGGAGTTAATTGTTGTTGTTGTTGATGATTATAAGTGTGAGGAAATAGTTAGAGTATGGTGGTTGAGACATGATGATAAACTTGTGTGGTAAAATGGATCTTTGTAGTCGAATGAACCTTTGTTGATGAAGTTTCCTTAGGCGTAGAAACGACAAGAAACCAAGTAGTACTTAGCGTAAAACACCAAAAGTTACGGCGTAACAATGAGGAGTTCTGCGTAGGATTTAGCTTCTGCGTAAGTAGGATAAAAGCACTAAATTTATCGTAGACAAAAGTTAGGCGTAGAAAGTTAGGCGTAGGATTACCTTATCGTGAGACCTAAGTTTACGCGTAAAGTGAATCTTATCGTGGGATTTCTACGCGTAAGCTTATCTTATGCGTAATTTTAGGGTTTTGCCCAAATGATCTTTACACTTCACGGTGCAAAAGATATCCAAAGTCGACGTATTTTCGGACTTATCCAAGTAAGAAAACACGGAATAAACCGAGAAAATTGAAGATCAAACCAAGGAAAATCTTACGCGTAATTTTAGGGTTTTGACACGCGTAGGATTACTCGTAATTTTGATTTTGCCCAAAGTTGTTTCTAAACCGGTTTTTGTGTGATGAAATAGCTTCAATAACACCAAAATAACACAAAAGTGTGAAACTTGATGATCCAAAGCACTCAAAAGCAGTTATGCGTGAAATACACACGAATAGAAACTAGTTCAAAACAATGATCCACGCATAAAGTTTGAAACTTTTGCCAAAAACAAGTATTTTAACACCTTAAAACGTTGAAAGTACAAGAATCTTGGATTAAAAAGTGCAAAAACAAGTTTTTAAAAGAGCTAAAGTATCGTTAACCTTACGCGTAAGACCCAAAACCAAAAACTTCAAAAACAAATGAGTACACCCAACTACTTGGCGATTGATACCTTTGTTAGGTCACTAGTTTTACAAACACAAGTTATAGAGAAAGAGATAAAGCGATTGAACAAGTAAACAAGCACACACACACGATATACTAAAGGCGGTTTAGGCGTGAGGCATATGTGAAAAGAAACTTGAACAACCAACCCTCAAATGAGGGTTTACAAAATATTTATAGGAGGAAGCTAGGGCAACACTCTGGTTCCCATCCTTTCTTATGTGGGCTTGGGCCTAAGCTTATGGGCCTTCTACATAAGCTTGACCTTAAACAAACATAAAAGCCATAATAAAGCTACCTATTACATATGAAATATAAATACTTGAAATCTTGTTTAGGAGTGATTCCAACAAGCTTTGAATTGTGTCTCTTGAAGGTGCTACCTTGGATGTGCTAGTGCGATTCCCACCATGTAAGTATCAAACCAATCTTACGATGGCTTAGGAATATGCTTCGTAGATGCATCATCTTCATACAGTTACGAGTCGGCCATGACATGCGACTCTTCGTGAACCATTTGATCATCGAAATTGAGGTGGATGTGGATGTGAACCTTGAATCAACCGTCGTCGTGCAGATTTCTTCTTAGTACTCTGTTCTTTTGTAGGACCTGATTGATTAGAAGGTTTTGGCGGTGATGATGGTGGTTGTGGTGGAGGTGTGTTGGTTGTCGTAGAAGGATCACTAGCTCCAGAAGTTCCAGCGCCCCCCGTTGGTGGTGGAGGTGGAGGAGGATCTTTGCGGTTCTTCATCAATGATTCCATCACAATTGTTCTCCTTTTCTTTTTAGCTTCTTTTTCCCCGACGTCAATCATAAACTGCTCATAATTGTCGAATTTAATGGATTCTTCAAGTGCCTCATAGAGTTTCTTGTGAACCTCATGCTTGTCCTCTTGACATCATACATCTTTTCAAGCAGGCGACTCTCATATCGGTGATAGGAAGGTCCTTGAATCGTCTAAGAAGTGGAGCCTCCATAGCCCATTCCACAAACATCCTTGACTTCTCCTCCAATAGCGGCAGTAACCCCTTCATTGAAGTTGAGGTGCTCCAATCTATAGACACGATCCACAAGAGAATCAGCATTTAGGAAGTTGCCTTTCGAGCTTCTATCCTTTTACGGCTTTGTCGATGGTTGATCGAGTGAGGATCAATGGTGGGAAGCTGGTGGAGCAACCTTATCTCGCAATTGTAATAGCGGGTTCGGGGGTTGGTGGCGATGTTGGTGGTGTTTATACGAGTTGATTGAGTAGGTATGGGAGGTGGAAGTGCGATTGATAGTGAAGATCTCGACATCGGAGGAATAGTTGGCGTATCTTCTTTGAATCTTGACGGTATACATGGATTGTGCGATATCTAAGGATTTGTCATTAATGAATTGATCACCAAAAGAAATCAGTATCAAGATCCTTAAGTGAGGATAGAGAGTTAGTAGACAGATTTGGTTCATCCATCTTCAAGGTCTCATAAGATCTTGTCTCAAGGTTCTCCTGCGAGCCTTTTTGCAACAGAGCGTCAACATTCAAGCCATATTGAGTCTCACTAAGTGTAGGAGTTTCTTTAGACGTTTCAGGCACTTTGTCCACTCCAGATTGTTCTTTAGCATGAGTGATTACATTCTTCTCTTGACTCATATTGATTGGTGGTGCTTGATGGAGATGATGAGATAGTTAAAAGCATGTGAGCGGCTTGTTCGGTTTCAACACTGCAACCCCTTTTCCTTTGTCATGTGTTATTGGGGTTGTTTGTCGAGGTAGTTGAGCAGGTTCTCTTAACACAACTCCACCCATCGGTGCTTTAACATTCGACTTTCTAGGCTTTCTTTGGATTCCAAGTTGTAGATCAGCATCATCTTCATCAGTTAACCTGGTAGTATTCCTTGATACCTCAGTGTTCTCACCAATTTCCTTTTCCACTTTCTTCCTTTAAATTTCTGCTTCTTGGTTGCGGTGTCTGAATGTTGTGACCTTTCAAGTCTCTTTTTAGGAAGAGAGGCATAGGATGCTTTTGAGGCTGACTTGGACATGGGAGCATTTGGTTGTAGAGGAGAGGGTGTGACATCGTGAGAGGATCTGGTTGCTCTTTCTTGTATTGCTTGAAGTAGTCCTTCTTCTTGATATCTTACGTGAGAAGACAATCGAGAATTGGCAATCCAAATAGTTCATTATCCATACCTCTAGGAACATATTTCGGGTTTCCTAAAACATATTCATCTTACGCATTATGTAGAGTTGATTCACTCCTAGGATTGAATTTGTGAGTTTGTTGTAAGTCTTGGATAACAAGCTTAGAAAATCGATCTTTGGGAATTACAAGCTTGTTACATTTCTTTCGGCCTTGAGCTTTGTTCGGAAATTGGTTACATCGAGATATGAATGTGTTCATTGATAACGAAAATTCTTCCCAAATACGATCGAGACATTCACATCAACCCTATTAACAATTCCCATAGGATTTGCAAGATAGGGATTCTCACTTTATCGAACCACGATGTTTTGCGAGATAAGCACAAGTTAAGAATAGTTGTAATAGCTCTCGGGGTTGATACATGTGTCCGGTGATGATGTCGGATGCTCTTGAAATACCATTACGATAACCCAACCCAATTAGAAAGACAATCGGATCGTCGGCACGGTGGAGATTCGAGCGAAGGTTTGGGTCACATGGGGTGATTCAAGAGCCTTGCTCGAATAGCGAGAATCAATCGTGAATTCCCTGTCATCCAGTTTGCAGGAGTATTGAGCTGTGATTTTGTCCCATTGAACGGTGTTCCAGAATTGTTGAATGTAAATAGTGGGAATCGAGCATTGCTTGGTAATAGCACCGAAGAAGTTAGTGTTCTTGAGGATGTCAATAGACACTTTGAGTATCGGATTTTGTTGTAGCTTTTGTATGTCCACATAACAGTTACTTTTCCAATATCAGCCCATTGACTCCTGGGAAGGATTTCTTCGTCTGAGAGAACTTTGGATGATGCCGAAGGAGTAACGATCTTTTCAGGGTTTGAGCTTGCCATTGATGATCTGAGCAAACATACAATCAACAGTAATGGTTGGGAACGAGTTAGATAATAAGCGATAAGTGAGACAACATTGAGAGCACCCTTATGACATAGATACATAGAAACAAATTAACTCTCGTAAGGAGTCCCCAAAACACATCTGAGAGAAAGATTGAGTGACATAAGTGAGATATTTAAATGAAGAAGAATCTTACGATAAATTTTCACACGACGAGGTGATAAGGGTTAAAAAGCAAAGAGTGCATTGCAAAGGGATCATGTCATGAGCCAAGATACAAATGTAGAAGTGATATAACAAATATGCATGAGGCGAGTAACATTTGGTTGTCGTGAGAGAAACCAAGTACCTTTACCTAAGCAGAAATGTCATAGCAGTTACATAGTGTATGTTGACTCAACAAGTTGAATTAGGAGATCCTAAGTATTGTGAGAATGAGATCAACTTTAGCAATAAACCTCTTGAACATTTTAATAACCCTCGACCCTAAGACTAATTCTCAACATGAAAGTGAACAATGTTGCTATCTTGTAAAGACAAGTCGCCATCACTAGTACCACGAGACAAGTCGCTAATAGTTTAGCTCTCTAAGTCGCTATGCTAATTCGCTAACTTGTAAAGACAAGTCGCCATGAGCAAGTAACAAAACCAAGTCGCTACAAATCATTAACTAAGTCGCTAAGGTTACTAATTCGCTAACTTGTGAAGACAAGTCGCCATGAGCAATAACACAACCAAGTCGCTACCAATTTGTTAACTAAGTCGCTAATGCTACTAATTCGCTAACTTGTAAAGACAAGTCACGACAACTAACTCGCTACCCAAGTCGCTAGAATATAATAAGCTAACTCGCTACGGAAACGTAATCGCTAAGTTGAATGCTAACTCGCCATGAAGAACATTCAAGCTAAGTCGCTACCAAGAACATGATAAGTCGCCATCAAGAACACACATATCAACAAAACCCAACAACCCAATCCACTGAGCATACAACACCAGATCATGAAGACAAATCATCAAGCAATCAATATAAGATATACCAAGCAATTTGTACACATTCAATCATCATAATAGCACCAAAACAACAACAACAAAGAAAAACAAGATTTCATGACAAATCGAACCTAGGAGGGAATCAAGCAGTCACAATACACGAGCTCATACCGATCTGGTTAAAGTAACAAGTTAGAAATTAAACACAAACACGTGATAGAGAACGAAAATGGGAGAGATTCGACATACCACTTGCTAAGTCGCTAGGATGAATACTAGGTTTGACGAGAAGAAGGAGAAAGCGAACGAGAGAGAAAAATTATTTAGAAATGAAAAAACTTGGTAAGTCGCTAGGGGTGTAGGCGGAACATATGCAATATGACACTTTCGGTCCCCGTGGTTTCTGAATGAAGTGAGATAAGTCGCTAGTGCAACACAACTTTCAAATATATGACAAGTTTGGTCCCTATGGTTTTGATGAGCGAGTGGTAAGTCGCTATCACGGATTATAGACTAAGTCTCTAGCATAGATTATCACAATGATCACCATGAATCAATTAATCATTAAGTCAAATAAGCATTTAATGCTAGGCACTTAATACATAGGCACACAATGATAAACACATGAGCAAGATAAGACCACAACCTACAAATACCATAACCGAGATAGTTACAAAGGCAAAACACGACCTCAACTTACTAACGAGCAAGCATTATAACCAACACAGAAGCCAAAGGCATAGATGGTCAAGAAAAAACATATACACAATCTCCCCCTCAATCAATGTCATCAAAGAACATTGATTGACATTAATCAACCCCGTTATAAAGAAACAAGAATATTTCAATTGTTCGAACTTCATCTATGATCCCGTGCCATTATTGAATGACATTTGTAGGACCGTAGATGTTATCGATAACAATGAATGTATTCTTTATTAGATTAGGAAAAACATGATAAAATTGTAAATTTAAAAGAATGACATATATATAAAAATTAAAATTAAAATTGTAAAATAATTTTTAATTTTTTTTTTTTTTTTTTTTTTTTTTTTATAAAGAAATTTGATTTATACACGAGATATAGAAGAGCGAGTCCCGATTCAAGATGAATAGGAGTCAACGAAGAAGTACATCAACTCGGCATGCTATAGCTCTGAATGAGCTATGGTCATTTCGATGGGAACCAAGTCATGAAGTTCTGATTGAGTTGAGCATTGTCCGAAAAAGGCGAGAGCACATTGTACTAGAAGCACATGTAGACTTGTACATAGAAGGGTTAGTGAGATGTTTAATCTCACATTTGGATGCATCACGATTATAACACAGACGTGTCATTAATGGGGATCCTATTAGGTTCTACATTCTTGAAAAATTTACCTGTGGGAATCCACTTGAGGCATGATCTAGGAATGTAAGTTCGTTTAAGTCCTGTAAACTTAAAAAATCGCCGGGGAATCCATTTGAAACCACAGTTAGTTGAACTAAATGAGTGCACAACCTTGTTTTGACTATTTGTCCTTTTGTGATCGGAGAATTTCTTAGGGATTGATCGGTCAAATTATGTTTTGCATGAGAGCTAGTTAAACTTATTGCATTCGATCGTGAGAGTTGACCATAAGTCCTATGTTTGAGATTCATCATATCCGAACTAGGCAATGAAGTGACCGGTTTTGACAAAGCAGACATATTTTCAACTTGGGATGTAGGCTTAGATTTCAATGGTTTAGCTCTTTCGGACCTAAAGGCATTAGGTTGTTTAATAACCGTTCGTTTCAAGTGGTTACGAACATTTGACTTTCCCAAAGTTGAAGGTTTTGCAAACTTAGTGTTCATCCTATTTCCAACGAGACTTCCGAGCTCATTTTTAGGGCAACAATATTGAAGTTCTTATCCGAATTTGTGCTTTGAGGTCATCAATGTCTTTCATCAAGAGGTTAGATTGATTGACTAACTTAGAGTTTGTTTCCTCAAGGTTCTTTCTTAAATGCTCATTTTCTCTTAGAAGGTTGGACACATAGAGCTAGTTCGAATTTCTAGATTCTAGTGCATCACTCATCTCATGACGATCATATTTTCGGGCTTCGAAGAAGTGATTTCGATTGCCTATGGTCGAATCTTTGTCCCGAATCGGGATTTTAACCGATTAATTTCAAAAATTCTCTAAATTCGGAAGTTCTGATTAGTACACGGTTTTTGCATAAAACATTTCATCCTTTTGTTGTATTTCAATTTGCAATGAGATACGGTGTTTTCAAGAATTGAAAATTTGTTTGAAAGCTCATCATATACCCTTTTTCAATCATGTTACTTGCATTAGATTCGGGCAAAACAAAGATTGATTCCACATTGTTATGTTCGAGTAGGAGTCATGTACCTTTTATGAGAATTTGTGTGATCGGATAAGTGTACCTTATTGATTGATACCTTTTCGACTCGAGAATTTGAGATCGGTCTTTGTTCTCTTCATCCTTTTCATTACAACCGAGATTACGCAATCGGTGTCATCTGCTTTGGTTCAACTGGAATGTAGCATGTCACGTCTCCATTGCTCCATGGAATCTCTTGGCACTCATTCAATTCATTCGACTTGTTATTCTCTTTAGCGACTTCCTTGATGTATGTTTCCATATTACTCATAAGTTGAATAAATGAGTTTACGAACTCATGAATTTCCATTCTCGTGTGTTTCTTGAAAGATATTCCACCACGATATCATCAAAATCGAGGAGTATTCTTCCGGGTAAGTGGTGAAATTGGTTGAAGATGGTTTGGAGAGCGAGACGAGAATCATCGTTGAGAACTTTTCTTTGGTAATTTGAAACCTCGATCGTTCTAAGTTAAGTAAAAGCAGTTCTTGTCAAAGTGGGAAAATCGACGAAGGATGGCACAACTTGTTCGATCCATGGTTGTAGATAAGAGTAATTTGAGAAGTCGATCGAGATGTTGAAACGGCTCACTAGTGCATTCCATATTCTTAGCATCATTTGCGGACATTAAGAGTGACATATTTGAGTTGTTTTGATTAATCGTTCTTGAATCATTAAGTGTATGGCATTCGGATAAGCATTACATTTCACTATTACGTCTTTGTGTCATAGAGAGCAAGTACTTTGGTGATTAAAGGATCCGTGATGACTGACATTGTGTTATTATGAATTACTCCCCAAGTCTCTAGAGATTTTGAACCAACTCGCTAGCAACTAAATAGCAATAATCCCAAGTCGTTACATCAACATCCAAGTCGCTAAGTACAAGTCGCTAATCCTCTAATTCGCTAAACCACCAAGTCGCTAAACAATTTCAAGTCGATAAGTAGTAACTCGCTAAGCATTAAGTCGCTAGCAAAATTTTGGCAGCAATTCGCTACACAAGTCGCTAAAGATACAAGTCGCTAAATAGCAACTCACTAAACCAAGTCGCTACCTCCAAGTCGCTACGTGGTGGAAAGTCCACTACTTGTACTTTAAGTCGCTAGTTCTAAGTCGCTAGCTTCAAAACTGTAACTCGCTACGAATTTGCAAACCAAGTCGCTACGAAGAATAAAGTCCGAGTGTCAAGTCGCTAGCAAGAAAACCACAAAAACATCACTTTTCAATCCAAAAACTACCCAACCACGATGATTCAAGCTAACCAAATCAAAACCTAAACACTTGTGATGATTCTAAACATAAAAGTACTATCAAAATCCAAACTTTAACACTAGAGATCACCCAAATGATGCAAAACCACTAAACTTTTCAAACTCAAAACCACCTAAAACCACTAGAAATCCAAAGATGTGACAGATATGATCTAACCATGGCTCTTGATACCAATTGTTGGATATTGGATTTCACTTACATATCATAACATTAACACAATGAGCATATAGATGATTTTAGAGAGAAAGTGGGATATTCTAGTAAGAGAAACTTGTAGAATATTAAATTATCAAAGAACATCCAACCCTCTACCTTGGAAGGTAGAGGGTATTTATAGGTTGAGACTAAACGACCTCCGACGGCCTCGTGGATCGGGGATACGGTGGGTAAAGACCCGTCCTTCCTCCACGGTGTAGCACTAGACTATTTTACGCTACTAACTAACTAATTAACTACATAAAAACGTAAATAAAGACAAGTCTACGAGCTAACTTATGCTAGATAATAGTTGGGGTGATCGACTCTTCAATACTGGAATTATCCAATTCCTAACAGAACTGACAAAGGAAAATCGAGAGTCACAACTGTACGATGACTTTGAGAACTTCAAGATGAATCCAGGGGAGAGTATTACAGAGTACCATGTGAGGTTTCACAAACTTGCGAATGATATGAGGAATATTAAGATGACTATGCCAAATATCCAACTCAATTCCAAGTTCGTAAAAAACATGAACCCTGAGTGGAACAGGTTTGTTACCGCAGTGAAGCTGAACAAAGGATTGGGAAATACGAATTATGAGCAGTTGTACGCTTACTTACTTCAACATGAGAAGCATGCTACATATGACCGTTTGATCATGGAAAAACTCAATCCAACTACAACAACAAGCACAACAAATGACTCTGTTGCATTTGTTTCTAAGGTGAAGCTAAACACTCAAACATTACAGGTCTTACCATCTTCCCAGAATCAGAATCAGATTACTATACCAGACTCAGGATATACCCCAACAGACATGTTGATTGAAAACCTCTCGAACCAAGTTGCTCTATTGGTTCAAAAATATAGAACCTCACTTCCCTAAACCAACAACCAACTTAGGACCTCATCTAACCCACACAATCAAGCTACATTAGAAGATGGAAGGGTCGTGGTACAAAATGTGCAAGGAAGACAAAATGTGAACCCAAGGAATGTTGGACGGGGGAATGTTGCAGCTGGTTATGTGGGGGCTCAGAACAGAGGAGGGATAGTGGTTCAAGGTCAAGGAAAACTAATTAAGTGTTAAAATTATAGTGGTGTGGGACATATTGCTAGGAACTGCACTCAACCTAAGCGTCCATATAATGCTGAGTACTTTAGGAATAAGATGATGCTGATGCAGGCACAAGATAGTGGAGCAGTGTTGGATGAGGAGGAGTTATTGTTTCTTGCTGAGGGGAATGCCAACACATTCGATGCTGGCGTGGATGAAAAACCCGTGTATGATTTGGCACAGAATGATCCCAACATCTTCCAGGTTGCTGGCTGTGATGCCTTCGACTCTGATGTTTATGATGAACCAATGACACATAATTTCATGGCTAATATTTCTCCCATGGTTTCATCACCTCAACAAGCTGGTCCCTCCAATGCTTCAGTCATATCAGAGGTCGTACAAATCGTCCTTTGGTATTTGGATTCAGGCTGCTCAAAACATATGACTGGGGATCGCTCACCGCTCAAGAACCTCGTGAATAAGTTCATCAAGACTGTTAGATTTGGGAATGATCATTTTAGGGCAATAATGGGTTATAGAGATTATGTTTTTGGTGACAGTGTTATCTCCCGGGTATACTATGTGGAAGGACTTGGGCACAATCTGTTCTCTGTTGGTCAATTTTGTGATTCTGATCTCGAAGTAGCCTTCAGAAAACACACATGTTTAGTTAGAGAATTAGATGGTGTTAATCTTCTTAAGGGATCTCGTGGCACAAACTTGTACACCATCTCTATCGAAGACATGATGAGGTCTTCTCCTATTTTCTTGTTATCAAAGGCATCAAAGAACAAATCATGGTTATGGCACCGTCGACTCAATCACTTGAACTTAGGCACCATCAATGATCTTACTAGAAAGGACCTGGTGAGAGGTTTACCCCGGTTAAAATATGAAAAAGATCATCTTTGTTCTGCTTGCCAATTGGGCAAAAGCAAAAAGTATGCCCATAAACCCAAACCTGCCAATACCATCATGAAAGTTCTTCATACCCTTCACACGAATCTACGCGGACCCATGAGAGTACAAAGTATCAATAGGAAGAAGTATGTGCTAGTTGTTGTTGACGACTACTCTCAGTTTACTTGGGTTAAGTTTTTGAGAACAAAGGATGAAACTCCCGAGGTTATCATTAAGCTTATCAAACAATTGCAAGTTAGGCTTAAGAAACTGTCAGAATCATCCGAACAGACAATGGAACTGAATTTGTGAACAAACAGCTCATTCAGTTTTATGCAAGCAATGAAATCAGTCACCAGAAAAGTGTTCCACGCACTCCTCAGCAGAACCGTGTAGTTGAAAGGTGTAATCGTACTCTTGTGGAAGCTTCTCGGACTATGCTAATTTTCTCAAAGGCCCCAATGTTTCTCTGGGCGGAAGCTATTGCCACTGCTTGCTACACTCAAAACCAATCCCTAATACATACTCTTCATGGAAAAACTTTATATGAATTAGTGCACAACAGAAAACTGGATCTCTCGTTTCTACGAGTGTTTGGGGCTTTATGCTATCCAACCAATGATGGTCAAGATATGGGAAAGTTGAAAGCTAAAGCTGATCTTGGATTTTTCGTTGGTTATGCACCAGATCAGAAGGAGTACTAAATCTACAACAATAGAACCCGAGATATTATGGAAACTATTCACGTTACGTTTGATGAGCTGACTGAGCAAATGGCTCCTGGACACTCCAATTCTGGACCCACACCTCAACTTTTGACACCTGGACCAATTATTTCGAGTCTTGTACAGAATCCCATGCCTGCAGCTTCTTATGTACCTCCTTTAGAACAAGATTTGCACACAATGTGGAAAGAGAGATTATATCTTGAGTCCTACGCATTATCCTTGTGGTATTGCCAGAACATCTGAGTGATGTGTTTACATATTCACAATGAAGATGGAAAGCCTTCGAGCCAACATCTAACAAGCTCTCGGTGGGTGGCATGTGAGATCTATTATAAAGATCAACCATGTGACAAGCGAGCAGAAACAATGGGGCGATTCAATCTCTTGAATCAATCTGGTTCGAGTTATGGATTGACGGATACCTTTGAAAAACCGGTCATTGTGCTTAAAAACTCTTTTCCTTAGCACATCGACCGTGTACTGAATATTTCAAATCAAAGGTGTTTTATGATTGATAATTGATGTTCATTAAAACCTTCGTTGTATTGCAAAACAATTTCTATTGAGCAATACACGATTGTTTTCAAATATCTTTTCATCAATCGGTGAATTTCTATTCATTGGTTCACTCACTCCGTGTTGTCTTCTTTGAGACGTTCGGTTTGAGAACGCTAGAGCATGCGAAACCTCGTCAAGGAAATTCCTCGAATTATACCGATCACGAGGCGGACATGTCTTCGATCAACGGGAACCGTGGGCGTGTACCTCAATTCAACTAAAGTGGTCAAAGACACTTTTTGTACGCTTTATTGCTAACTTGTTGTATGCGAGCACGCTCAACGCTTGCTGGTGATCGAATGAAGCGGTAAATCCATAGCCGCATGCTCACACAATACTTTCATCTCTCAAGAAATCATGATAAGTGCATCAATGACTCGAATATTTTCACTCCATGCTTCGCCTTTCTGCTGCCAATATCATGATTCAACAAAAGCTTCCGCTACTCGATGAGAAGATATCATGATCCGAATGTGAGCATGTCGATCCTAAAGCCACAACACCACAATGGATGTCTCGTAGATTTTTGATAGATGATGATCTCAAAAGGCGGCTCAAAATTGTTATCACGTGGATCAAGTAAAGACCTCCACTTTGAGTAACCAAACATGCAATGTGAAGAATCAATGACTACGAGCTTAGGAGCAAAGTACTACATCAAGAATGCGAAACAATTGTTAATGTAATATCTATTTGTATTCAATGTAATTTTGGTACATGATTGAGGTGACCTCCTTTGGGAGATTGTTAGGAATTAGAAATTCGGTATTAAAGAGTCGGTCAACTCAAGTATATGTATTCGTTAGAAAGCTCGTAGTCGTAGTTCTTTTATGTTAAGTAGTATTTAGTTAAGTAACACCGTGGAGGACTGGACGGGTCTTTACCCACCTGTATGCACGATCCATGACCCGTTGTGTGGCGTTTATTGTAAAACTATAAATACCCTCTACCTCCCAGGTAGAGGGTTGGAGCTCATAATAATATTTTCTTTCTCTCACTATAGTTCCCAACTCTCTTCCTTTCTCTCACTAGAACTTTCTCTCTAAGATACTTATACGCCTACTTTGATCATGGTTTAGAGTGTTTGTGAAATCCCATATCCTACAATATTGCGTGAGTATGCTTGAGGACAATAGGGTGCTCGGGAGAAATAGCATCGGCTTGCCGATCCCGTGAATCCTATACGAGAGATAACCTCATAGAACTAGGGAATACGCACACCCTACGTGACAATTCAACCGACCAATAAAAGATAACTAGGGAGTAATAGTATCTAAGTGAACACATCTTTAATCATAATACGAGCACACTTCAATTAAACATAGTTATCCGTAGTAATTAGATCAGTAGATAATTAGATAATTAGTAGAAGTAGAGAAATCGGTAGAAGTACCACCCCTCAATCAACTGCACCGAGATTTTTCCCTTGTTTTCTAAAAAAACATAAAAATAGATTAAAAAAAAGAATCATCCTCAACCCCACCTTCTCGTCATAAATTTCTTTCTATCATTCCTATTCCCCTAGAGAACGATATCAATCCCTGAGGCTTACCCCATACTACACTACAACGATTAGGTTCACTGCCTAGAGGGTTGAAAAGCTTGCTCGTAGAAAAGGAGGTTTTCCCGACCCTGAACCCACGCTATCACATGATTAAGGCTCGTAAAAGATATTAGTTGTGACCGAAAAATTTTATAAGTTGCACCATTTTTTTTAATTCTATTTTTCCGTTAAAAATGATCAGAATATGTATCAGTATTCTATAAATGCGTCAAAATTTATTGTTTCACGTATTGTAACATATTGGATTTCACAAACACATCATAACATTATAAATGGGGCGTATGGTTTAAGAGTTTAGAGAGAGAAAGTGGGATGGGAGCCTTTCTAGAGAGAGAAAGTGAAAGAAAATATAGAAGGTTAGATTAAGAAATGAAAGGTCCAACCCTCTACCTTGGGAGGTAGAGGGTATTTATAGTTTTACATAATACCTCCTTCGGATTGTGGATCGTGCATACAAGATGGTAAAGACCCATCCGTCCTCCACGGTGTTGCACTAAACTAAATAACTAGTAAATAACGTAATGTTCACGAGCTAACTTATGCTAGATTATATTTGGGGTGACCGACTCTTCACTATGGAATTTCTAATTCCTAACAATCTCCCTCTAAGGGATGTCACCCCATGTTTTACATTTCGAATCCTAGCATTCTATTATATCTTTAGTCTTGAGCTCGTAGACTTCAATTCTTCAACATATGCATCTTTGTGCTTTAGCAGTGATACTTCAAAGTCTGATTACTTTGTACTTTAAGTGGAGGTCTTTGGTATGATCCACATCTTTGATGATATTCGAGCTTTCTTTGAGATCATCAGCCACAGTAAATCTCTGGATCACCCTTTATTATGTTGCCATCATGTGATGTTGTGACTTTTGACCGGCATGCTCACACTTTCGAGATCATGACATCTTTCCATCGAGAAGCGAAGCTTTCTTGGTTCATGATATTTGCAAAGACGTAGCGAAGCATAGTATAAAATATCGTAACCGAGTTATGTAGATATGGACCGGTCATGATTTCTTCAATTAAGTGTGGATCTTTGTGAGCATGCGGACTTTGGATTGACTCTCAATTATTATCACCGCAACCGTCAAATGTACCGCAAACAACAGTTAGCAATAAACACACGAAGCTGTCTTTGATCACTTTCATTGAATTAAGGTACACGCCCACGCTTCCCGTTGATCAAGACAAATCTCGCCTGTGATCGGTATGATTCAAGAATCTCCTTGACAGGTTTCGCACTGTTCTAGTTGTTCTCAAACTGGAACATCTCAAAGAAGACAACACGGAGTGAGTGAACGACAAATTGAGATTCACCGATTGATGAAAATGATTTGAAAAACAATCGCGTATTGCATAGAAGAAAGAGTTTTGCAATACGCTAAGGTTTTATGAGAAAGATTAATTTTCAATCATAAATACTTTTTATATTTGAAAAGAGTGCACATTCGATGTGTTAGATAAAAGAAGAGATTCGCACATCGAACGGTTTTTCCAAAAGTATTTTTTCAATCAGAGATACTTTTTGTGTTTGAAAACATAAATACACATTCGATGTGCTAAAGAAAAGAATATTTGCACATCAAACGGTTTTTCCAAAAGTATTCGTCAATTCCATTCCTGGACCAAGGTTGATTCAAGATTGAATCTCCCCATCGTTTCTATCCAGTTGTCACAAGTTTGATCTTACGAGAAGATCTCACATGTTACCCACCAAGAGCTTGTTTGATGTTGGCTCTAGAAGGATTTCCATCTTCATCGTGAATATTTTACATATCACTCGGATGTTCCGCAATACCACAAGGATAATCGTAGGACTCTTAATATATTCTTACTTTCCACATTGTGTGAAACAACAAGTCTTCATTAATTTTGTGTCCTAATGAGATATTGTGGATGATCTCTTGGCTCTAGACTCAATTGTACATTTGGTTCCTATGCTTGAGACTAGGGAGAGGGTCTCCTTCTTCAATATCAACAATCTCTAAGAGAAAGTCGATAGATAATGTCGGTTCCCGTGAGAATGAAACAAGCCCTTTTAAGAGGAACTTGTGTAGCTTGGGAAGTTTAGTGCGGTCGTCCACCGGGTCCATGACGTCTTGTCTTCTATACCAGTGTTACCTTGGTAACCACCGTAGCATATGAATTGAACCCGGTTTACGCCCTAAGGTTGAATTATTAGAGGGCTATTTCTTTTCACCCTTTTCTCATTCATTTATTTTTCATTCTTCAACCCCTTCGATTGCTTACCGAGAC
Organism: Chrysanthemum lavandulifolium; assembly: GCA_022545495.1. Taxonomy (NCBI): domain Eukaryota; kingdom Viridiplantae; phylum Streptophyta; class Magnoliopsida; order Asterales; family Asteraceae; genus Chrysanthemum; species Chrysanthemum lavandulifolium. The sequence continues at coordinate 188,034,749 of CM040242.1, forward strand.
TTCATAACTAGAACCTTGTTGGGTTTATTCCAGTTCTAGCTCTATCTCGATCTGCACTCTTCCCATATCTCACTTTTCCCTTTTTTCATCATACCTAAGGACTTCTACACTAAGCGGTGGATTGTCCTCGGTAGATCCCTCAGGTTACGGAACCTAACCATCCTTATAACTCCATACATAAAGTAAAATGGTCGGTCTTTTAGTACAGTTCATTTCTTCCTTGAAACCAATTGAAAATCATTTGGAAAAACAATCAAGGTACTTGTGATACGAGATCAAAGCATTTTGTACCTTAATAGTTTTGATCATTTAGAAAACCTCCCCTCAACATGTGCATATGATTTAGAAATTATTTAGAACATGGAGGAAAGAGGACTTTGAAATATTTTCTTTGATCACAATTTTCATAGAAAAAGCCATTTGATTTTCTTTGGTAAATTCTCCCCCTCAATATGTGCATAGGATATTTGAAATCATTTTATCACATAGAGGAAAGAGTTCTTTTGAAGCACATCCACGAACACAAAAGCCATTAATAAACCATTTGTTCCCCCTCAATATGTGCTTCGAGATTCGAAAGCGTTTAGCACATATGAGAGAGCAGTATGCACACTTGAATCAAAACGATCACTTGTTATCGGATTTCATATTTAAATCATATTTTCTCCCCCCGATCAAAAATATCAAATCCTTTGAGATTTTGGATCCCAAGTGATTTAAATAGCTTTAGAAAACATGGGAGAAAACTGTGTTCAGATTAATTTAATTATGATAGTGGAACAGATTTAGACATTAAAAGATTGTTAGTGTCAGGTATGATAATTTTTTAAGAGATCTTTTAGGTAAAATAAAACATTTTCACAATCAAACAAGAACATAAAATATTTCATTTTGAAAGACCTTTAACCTTTGAAGAAAATCATACAATGCCATAACATTAAATCTTTAGATCACCACTTATTATAACGCATAAACGGACTTTTGATGAAATATCGTTTGAAAATATTTAATATGAAATCACTTAAGATTTGACAAAATAAAGTCCGGTTGATTTCAAGACTTTGAATTCGATTTATTTTCAAAACAATATTTTTCCATTTTCAAAACAATATTTTTCAAAGTTTTAGAAAAATGGTATCATCACTATTATCCTGCACAAAGATCGTTAGGTGGTTGAGAAGCTTATGTTGTTCTTTGTAGGGCTTGGAAGAAAAACCGTCTCACGATGCGGTGAGACTTCTTACGTTGCATTTAATGCCAAGCGAGGTCAAATTAAGCTCCGTTTCTTCAATCACTTAGAAGAAAACCATCTGGCGATGCGGTGAGACCTCTTACGTTGCATTTTCCATGCCAACACTCCATAGAAGTCCAATTAAGCTATGTTCTTCATTTGTCAACCCAAGATATAGTTACCCTTTCCTTACGACATCCAATCATCTTCAATTGTGGGATCCGGATCGGGTACATTCTTATATACCAAAATACCGCATACGTTAGTGAACACACACTGAGATATATGGTGGTCGACATCACCCAAACGACAATCGACTAATAAAGTCAATTCAACATATCAATCGGATCATTCAAATGTATGGGAATAATGTGTTTATCAAACTCTAATCATCTAATCCTAACAATCATATCCTGGGCACCTAGTCCTTCAACGTAGGTTAACATGATTTTTTTAATTAAGCATATAGGATAATTAATAAAGCCCGTTAGATGATGTAAATTTGAAAACATTCTCCCCCTCAATTAATGACTTATTTTCTGAAAAGTTTACAAGCGCAGAAGTCATTGATTGAGTTTTCAATTTTAAAAACATTATGATACTGATTGTTTTTCAAGCAACTCATTTACCACCATTAAGTTAAAACAAATATTTTTTCTGAAGAATTTTAGACGGAAAAATATTTGAGTAGGAACAGCAGTCCTTCGACATACTTTCCTCATTTTGTTTTTAGGATAAGTGCATGAAATATTTGAAAACTATTTTAGCGCAGCACTTTCCTTCCATCAAGCGCGGGTTGCTATCAGAAATAATAGCAAGCCATATTTAGAGACATGTTTAGAAAGAAATATTTAAACCTCCTGCTCGAACTTCATCTAAAGTCTCGTGCCATTATTGAATGACATTTCTAAGACCGTAGATGTTATCGATACCAGAAGACATGTCTTGGAAAAAAATATTTTTTGTCTTTTTCTAATTTTCCGATTTTTATGGGTTTTGTAGGTTTTATATTTTTCTATTTTCTTTTCTTGGTTTTATAATTTTGTATTTTGTTTTGATAAATATTTGAGATAGAATGGATGATATAGTTTAAGAAGATGATGATACGAGTACCGAGATAAGGATATCGAGCAGCCCCGTTGTAGAAGATAGAAGTTATCATCTCTTAAACATTCATTACCAAAGCATTCAAGGCTTCTAAGAAAATCGTCTGAACATGATCCTTCTAAATGAGAATCTTTGGTAGCTTCCCCCAAAACCGACAATCTTCGAATTAAGACCATTTCCCCCAAGAAGTAGAATGTGAAGAAAAACATTCTCATTGAATGAAGCTCAACAACCCAAAGACCCGGAATAGATGATTAAGCTCGATCACATGAACCTGTTGAGCGTCCTCGATGTACACATTACTCTTTGGTTTTGAGTAGTTGTCTATTCGGGAGAGCAATATATCAACATCTTCATTTTCACCGGATGCATTCCAGTTATCTTACATATAACCAATCAGCCCATAATGTACACATGTACCCAACAAGTGTAGAAACAACGACATCACAGTAACTTTATCATCGGAATCATCATTACATATCTCTCCCCTGATGTACACATATCTCTCCCCTGATGGTTGCGACCTCATCGGAATCATCATTACATTGTGTACATGAGTCAATAACCGGAAGCAGTTTATCATAAATCGTATAGAAGATGTCGATAGGCAGTATCATCTCACGTTCCAAATATTCTTCTCACATTTCTTCCAATATGAACGCTGAAGTAACATATACCAAAGGTCTCCAGACACCACTTCCCCCAAATAGTTGGAATAATACATTCTTCTCCCAAATAGTTGGAATAATACACCAAAGGCTACGAGTTAAACACTGAGTTTCTCTATGGTTATGACCTTTGTCTTCCCGGGATAACTTCAATCAGGTAGAAGTGTTAAGTTCATCATGTGTACTCGTTGTGCTTTTAGATGTATGTCTCCTTCCCCCTTGCTGGTTTTGATACCTTAGAATCAGCAACACATTATACATACCCAATATTCATGAAATAGAGAAGAACAAAATTTAGCTTAAATGTATCTTTTGAGAATCAACTACTACGGAAACTCTCCCTGACTATCTTTACCAACCCATATGTGGACAAATTGAAGTGACCAGTGATGAAGAAAACCCGATATACCAAACTTGAAACTGAAGTAGAATTCCCCACATTTGTATCTTAAGCTTGCACTAATGTTGGAAGAAGCGATTATCGAGAATTTATGCTCCAAGCAACTCTCTAAGTACTCAATACTCAACCAAAGTATGAGACATTAACACCTCTTGATTATCCACAACGACATTTTCGTGTGACACTGAGTAAAATTGCGTAACTCCTTAAAGTGATAGTTAACCAGGTCTTCAACCATCCACCCCGACTGCTGGTAACTAGATAAAACAAGTCTTCAACTCAAATTCTTAAGCCCGAGCAAGTTATCAAATAAGAACACGCCTTTGTGAAAGTCAACTTCAATCTCAACTAAGTAATAAAAGATTAACTCCGAATTAATCAACTTGTGTCAAATGCCCAACATGTGAATAAACATACAATCGGATGTACATTGATCCACTGAATGAACAGGAACAAATGATTTATCAACATCAATGTCTTCTTCCTAAAGGTATTCATGTAGAGACTGATCTGGAAGATTCATCACTAATGTCTTAAAGCGGATGAGCAAGTCATTTTCCATAATGCTCATGTGGTTGATTTACAGAGTGCACATTGGAAGGAACAATAATCCGTGAAGATTTGGCAAAGGAATACCAAAGAGCGGATCATTATTCATGAGTGCAACTACAATATTATGATAGTCATTATCAACGCCTTAAGGACTAACTGGCGATTGGGTTTCTTGAGTAGTTTGAGTTGTACTTCTTAGATGGTGCATCTTGATCAATGTAGATTGAAGAAGGTGAACTAGTTGAATCAGCAGGAACCGGAGCAGGAGCATCAAGAACTCGGTGATCAACATTCGTTATAGTTTGGAAGTACTCATCAACCATATCTTGAAACAATGAATCCCAGTTATCCTTAGAAAGTGAAGCATTAGGCGTTGAAGGAGAGTCATATGACCATAATTCAAGCATCCATCAACATGTAGTATATGCACTCTTCTCCCCCTCAAAAATTGCATCCTAAGTTGCCATTTTTGATTTGAACAAGTGAATAAGAATATACACCAATGAACGAAGATCCACTAGAGGGTTGAAAGAGAGTGGAAAAACATGAAGCTTGTTGATGAAGAATGTCGATGAGAATGGTCATACACATGAAGATTTCTCTTCATTTGAAGATAAAGCGCACTGAAGCGTACACCTTTCTTTTCTTTGAGGAACGGGGCCTGAAGTGATATCTGCAGACGCCATAATGATGAAGTACGAGGCCTGAACTGATGTGAACAGACGTCATAGCCGATTGAATATCAAGGTTGAGTTACTTGAACCCGTGAGTTATGAGATATCAATCCTTGCGTTATCCATACTTTAAGCCAGTCCATGTATTGAAGGATCGAAGTATCTGCAACAAAGTAAGGACTACATGCACTAACATTACAAGCTTGTTTGCATATATATTGGTTAGTGACATTAGTATCCAAGCCCTTTGGGGTTTCACGGTCAACCTTGATTATGTCATCGGTGTGACTTTCCAAGTGGGTATCCACCTAAGTCCAACATCCTTAAATATTCTACCGACGGAATCCATTTATGGCAAGGTCTAGGATTGGTGACATTCTTATGCATAGTGGAAGACTTATCGTTATTCCTAGACTACGAAGATTTAGCGGTTGGGATCCATCTAGTTGATGTTTTAGGTTTGTTTTCCTTTATAACATGTTGAACCTTAGCCATTGTTAGGATTTAGTAAATCCCGTTGTATGTTATTAAAGAGTCGGTCACCTCAAGTATATGTAATCGTTAGAAAGCTCGTAGTCGTAGATTATTATAAGTTAAGTAGTATTTAGTTTAAGTAACACCGTGGAGGACGGACGGGTCTTTACCCCCTGTATGCACGATCCACGACCCGATAGGTGGCGATTTATGTAAAGACTATAAATACTCTCTACCTTCCAAGGTAGAGTTGGAGCTCATAATAAGATTTTCTTTCTCTCACTAAAGTTCCTAAACCTCTAACTTTCTCTCTAAAACTCTTTATACGCCTATTTGATCTTATGGTTTGATGTGTTTATGAAATCCAATATGTTACAAATGGTATCAAGAGCCATGGTTTGATCATCTCTTACATATCTTTGGATTTCTAGTGACTTTTAGGTGGTTTTAGAGTTTGAAAAAGTTTAGTGGTTTTGCATCATTTGGATCATTTCTAGTGTTAAAGTTTGAATCTTGGGTGTACTTTTGTGTTTAGAATCATTGTATGTGCTTGGGTTTTGATTTGGTAAGCTTGAATCATCGTGGTTGGGTTGTTTTGGATTGAAAAGTGTGTTTTAAAGTTTTTCTAGCTAGCGACTTGAGCCACGGATAAGTTTTCTTGGTAGCGACTTGCTTTGTAATTTGGTAGCGAGTTGTAGTGTGTTTTGTTAGCGACTTGAGCTAGCGACTTGTCTATTGAGACAAGCCGACAAACAGTACACTTAGTGGATTCTCCACTACGGGTAGCGACTTAGTGTAAGTTAGCGACTTGTACTTAAGTTTGTTAGCGACTTGGTATTAGCGATTTGGTGCTTAGCGAGTTGCTATTTAGCGACTTAACATCTTAGCGACTTGGTGCTTAGCGAGTTGCTATTTAGCGACTTGACATATTAGCGACTTGGTGCTTAGCGACTTGCTGTCAAAATTTGCTAGCGACTTGGTGATTAGCGACTTGGTTCAAGAATTCTTAGCGACTTGGTTAATTATTGTTTACGTAGCGATTTGTCTTAAGAAGAGGTTTGACCAAAGTTGACTTTTACGTCAAAACTTCAAACGGCCATAACTTTTGATCCAGTAACTCCGTTTTCAGCGAAATACCCATCAAAACGACCGAACAGTGAATATTGTGAGGTTTCACCACGATGTCGTGAAACGAATTTTTCGAGGCCCAAATCCTCTCCGAAAGGAAGTTATTGAGCTTTTAAGTTTTAGACCTAAATTTCTCCATAAAATCGTGCAACAACCAACCCAAATCACAACCAAACAACATCTCGCTAATCCCACAAACAATCATAAGACCTAACACACAATTGTCTATCATTGTGTCTATCCATCGATTATCTTAACACGTTCTATTGGCATTGCTTAACGGTTTGGTCTTGATTTTAGTAAAATCCGCGAAGATTCTATTTCTCGGTTTAAATCATAGACTTGTAAAATCCGTGCACGTCAACATCATGCCTAACGATTCGGATTCGATTGTATCTAAGATACTCGGTTTATCGACGTGACCAATGAACATAAGATAACCAACAATGTACTCTGAGACTATCGTGTTTGAGTCAGATAATGCTAAAATGGAATCTTCGTGCTCAAATTCACAAGAGAAAGAGGTGCACCAGCCACAACCTGTTCAAGTTAATGCAAAGGAACGCTCCATGGAAGCTTCAGATTTACCCAAGATAGAGGTACACCAGCCACAACCTGTGCACGTTAATGCAGAGGAAAGCTGCATGGAAGTTTCTGGTATACCTAACTGTGCATCTTCTACTCAAAATGATGACTATGTTTTTGATGAATACACTGCATGTGCCCCTGATGATTCTGTTATCTCTGAACTTAATGCCTATAAAGAACGAGTTGCCATTTATGAACAACGTGCTAAGTTTGAGTTAACCACCCGTGAGCAGGAAATGGATGACCAAGTGCGTACAACTATTAGAAAAAGTAAGTTTAGAGAAGAAGTATTAAAACAAGAGTTAAACTCCTTACAAGAAAAGCTTTCTAAAACTGCTAAGCAAAAACAAGAACTTCAAGAAAATGTTAAAATGCTTAAGCAAGAATTCAGTGCTAAGGAATCAAAACTTTTGAATGATTTTTCTAATCTAAAACCTTGAAAACAAGCTTGAAAATAAGTTATACGTACAAGGAATACAATTCAGATCGCTCACATGATCACGAAGCATAGAGTTCTTAAGTGATAAGCATAGTGTTCCCATTATAGATAAACCCAACCCCGAGTCGGAAGATAGCAAAAAAGTGCTCAAAATGTAATCTATGATGGCAATGAGATTCTTAAACCTAGACAAAAACCTAGTTGCGTTGAGTGCACTAGAGGAAGATAAGAAATCGAGATGAAGTCACTAGGAGAAGATGAACAAGAAACTAGATGATCCTAAATGTAAAGAGAAGAAAATAATTATCACACCCCATGATTACAAAAGGAGAATTGGATCTCCTTGAACATGTTTAAGCCTCAAACGTTGTTGAACCCGAACAAGTGTTCGGAAAAGGATTTAGATAAGCAAAAGCGAAAATCTTGTTGAAACAAACCCTCCCTTAGGAAAATGCCTAAAGCGATCGTGTATCCTCCAAATACACCAATGCATTTAGTTCCTAGAACTATTGCCACTAAAAGCAAGACCTTAATCGGTCAATATGTCATTTTTCAATTATTTGTTGATTTTGAGAAAACTTGTAAGAAAAGGATCACACCCTTTGGGATAAGCGAAGGGGAAAGGGTTTTGAGCAAACTAAAGAATGTTATTTAACTGAGGTCATGCCTTTCTTTAAACAACTAAAAGATCAATTTGAGAGTCTTAAAAAGGGAATAAACTCAGATATTAAAGAAATGGAGAAGGAATTTGATACAATGATAGTTGAGGTCAATGACTATGAGCGTGAATTAAAATATAATGAGATTGAGAGGAAGAAATTGCATACCTTAAATGAGAATCTGATTTCTGAATGTATCACTCAAGATGTGTTTTACACTGCAACGAATTGTTCAATTAATGCATCTCAATTTCATGAATTATATGTTGCTTTGAAAGTCTCCCATGATCGTGTCATTGGGCTTGAGAAAACTAACTCTAAATTGCATGAGAAAGTTGAAAAGGATGATCATGATAACCTGGTGAAACAGTTTTCTAAATTGGAAGTTGAGCATCTTGCTTTGCAATTAAAATATCAACATCTAAAGGAAAATGTTAAAACTTCAAATATCATGACATCTTCTGATGCTCCTGAGTTTGATGCGTTTTGAAATCAACAAACGTGATGAATGATTCGAGCTCATTGCCACACGATCAAAAGATTGAAAGCCCAAATTTCACAACCGAAAGGTGAAAAGAAGGATGTGACAGTTCCCATATGCCTCCACCTTTAGATTCTCAAAATTTCCAACTTCAAAACATTATTAATAACTTACAAAAGGAAAATGATTGTTTTAAAGTCTGAAATTTCAAAGGTTAATGATCAACACAAAGAGTTATGTGATTCATTTAAAGTTAATCATGATAAACAAATTGAAAAGATAACTTCTTTACTTAACGAGATTGAGAATCAAGCGTGAGGTGAAAGGAAAGTTGCCAATCCCCAATTGCAAATATTCTATTCCTAAGGTTTCTGCTTGTGATAAGTATGCTATCGATATGTTATATATTCCCCCGCCCATTAGGAATAATGAACTTGCACATAAAGCATATCTCTCATACCTTAAGGAAAGTTTGAAGGGTCTCCGTGAGATTGTTGAAGATGAAAGATTAGAAAAACCTTTTGATAGTACTATAGCCTATGCCTGCATGGATGCCAAACGATCTCAGGAACTCTTAGAGTATGTAATTGTCACAAGTCCGAAATCTAGCAATAGGTGAGATAGAATAGTTGTGCCTTGTTCTATGCCTAAAGCCAAGCATGTGACCCTTGATATGCCTTGTTCCATGTCGAAATTCAAGCAAGCAACCTTTGATGTGCCTCCTAGAATTTCAGATCCCAACACTTCTAGACCGGGAATGCGAGAAAGTAGTGAAGCCATGTAATGTTCCCATCGTTACTTCTACAGATGTTAAGATTGACACTAAAGTTAGCGGGTCAAAACCTAGAAGCAATGCAAAGAAGGATAGGATTACGCAAACTAAAAGTGTTCATGATAAGGAAGTGAAAGAACACCATAGGGACAAGAAGTTTGATTTGAACAAAAGAATCGTGTTAGTTCTAGTATTAGCTCTAAGCTTATCGAAATTAATTCGAGGCCTCATGTCTTTGTCGCAAAACATGTAAAAATGTTTATTTTCCGGTAATCATGATAAATGTGATGTGTTATTTCGAGGTCTAAGATTCATAGCCCGATTAAGAAAGTTTGGAGAGCAAAAGCAGTTAAGCAATCACGAAACCTACAGGAATGTGTTTACAAATGTAGGATTTCGGTGGAAGCCCATGGTCGAATATTAACGAATGGCAAACCTTACCCTTAGCTAGATCCACTATGCCTAGAATAGTGCTGTTAAGGTTTGGAAGCCAAGCGGTAGAATAATCCCATTAAGCACAAAATGTCATTTGACTAAGTCCGATGCTTCTACTAGTTCAACTTCTAGGATAATGCCATTGCATCTAGGGTTTCTGCGATTCAAAGATTGTTTGTGCTAACCAAAAGGAACCCATCAACACGTGGGGATCCAATGTTTCCAATTCTCTGTCTTCGTCATTGTCCAAAGCGGTCGTATAAATCGTCCCTTGGTATTTGGATTGGCGGCTCTAAACATATGATTGGGCTCTTATCAATGACGTCTGTTCACATCGATTCGAGGCCTCGTACTTCAACATTATGGCGTCTGCGCAGATAACACTTCAGCCCGTTCCTCAAAGAAAAGAAAGGTGTACGCTTGAGGCGCTTTATCTTCAAAAGAAGAGAAATCTTCATGTTTATGACCATTCTCATCGACATTCTTCATCAACAAGCTTCATGTTTTCCACGCTCTTTCAACCCTCAAGTGGATCTCGTTCATTGGTGTATATTCTTATTCACTTGTTCAAATCAAAAATGGCAACTTCGGATGCAATTTTGAGGGGAGAAGAGTGCATATACTACATGTTGATGGATGCTTGAATTATGGTCATATGACTCTCCTTCAACGCCTAATGCTTCACTAACTAAGGATTTATTGTTTGGGATTCATTGTTTCAAGATATGTTTGATGAGTACTTCCAACCTCCAGCGAATGTTGATCATCTAAGAAGCTCATGCTCGTTCCTCCACCGACTCAACCGGTTCACCATCTAAGAAGTACTTCTCGAATTCTCAAGAAACCTTATCTCTAGTTATTCTCAAGGCGTTGATAATGACTATCATAATATAGTTGCACTCATGAATAATGATCCGCTCTTTGGTATTCCTTTGCCAAATCTTCACGGATTATTGTTCATTAATTGTATCCCTTTGCCAAATCTTCACGGATTATTGTGCACTCTATAAATCAACCACATGAACATTAAGGAAAATGACTACCTCATCCGCTCAAAGTTATTGGTGAATCTTCCGGATCGGTCTCTACATGTATACTTTTAGGAAGAATGCATTGATGTTGAGGAATCATTTGTTCCGGTTCATTCGATGGGTCAATGTACATCCGATTGTATGTTTATTCACGTGTTGGACATTTGACACAAGTTGATTACTTGAGTTAATCATTTATCACTTATTTGAGATTGAAGTTGACTTTCACAAAGGCGTGTTCTTATTTGATAACTTGCTCGGGCTTAAGAATTTGAGTTGAAGACTTGGTTTATCTAGTTACCGTGATCGGGGTGGATGGTTGAAGACACGGTTAACTATCACTATTAGGAGTTACGTTGTTTTACTCGATGTCACACGCATATGACGATGTGGATAATCTCAAGAGGTGTTAATGTCTCATACTTTGTTTGAGTAGTGAGTACTTAGAGATTTGCTTGAAGCATAGATTCTCGACACCGTTCTTCCATCATTAAGTGCAAGCTTAAGATACAAATGCGGGAATTCAACTTTAGTTTCAAGTTTGGTATATCGGGTTTTCTTCAACAAATGGTCACTTCAAATTGTCTACATATGGGTTGATAAAGATAGTCGAGAGAGTTTCTATAGCGATTGATTCTCACAAGATTCATTTGAGCTAATTGTTTGTTCTTCTCTATTTCAAGAATTTTGGGTATGTATAATGTGTTCTTGATTACGAGGTATCAAAACCAAGCAAGGGGAAGGAGACATACATCTAAAAGCACAACGAGTACACATGATGAACTTAACACTTCTACTTGATTGAAGTTATCCCGGGAAGACAAAGGTCATAACCGTAGAGAAACTCAGTGTTTAAACTCGTGGCTTCTGGTGTATTATTCCAACTATTTGGGGGAAGGATATATTATTCCAACTATTTGGGGGAAGGATGTATTATTCCAACCATTTGGGGGAAGTGGTCTCGGAGACTTTTGGTATGTGTTACTTGATGTTCGGTTGGAAGAAATATGAGAAGAATATTTGGAGCGTGAGATGATATTGCTTATCGACATCTTTGATATGGTTATGATAAAGTGCTTCGGTTAGTGCTTCATGTACACAATGTAATGATGATTTCGATGAGATCGCAACCATCGGGAGAGATTTGTGTACATCGAGGACGCACAACATGTTCACATGATCGAGCTTATTAAGTTATTCGGAGTTGATATCCGCAGAGATGATCGGTGATTCAACATGTTACTTGGATGTCATAGTCTCCACTCTGGTTGGGTACATGTGTACATTATGGGTTGATTGGTTATATGTAAGATAACCGGAATGCATTTGGTGAAATGAAGATGTTGATATATTGTTCTCCGAATAGACAATTGTCAAATCCGCAGAATGATGTTTACATCGGGGATGCACAACAGGTTCATGTGATCGGGCTTAATCATGTATCTCGAGTTTGATAACCGCAGAAAGGATCACTGGTTCAACTTGTTACTTCGGTGTTTTCATGTTTCTTTGGGTTGTTGAGCTTCATTCAATGAGACTGTTTTTCTTCACATTCTACTTCTTGGGGGAAATGGTCTTAATTCGAAGATTGTCGGTTTTGGGGGAAGCTACCAAAGATTCTCATTTAGAAGGCTCATGTTCAGACGACGATTTTCTTAGAAGCCTCGAATGCTTTGGTGGTTAAAGTTTAAGAGATGTTGATTTCTTTCTTCTACAACGTCTTTGAATGATATCCTTATCTCGGTACTCATTTCATCATCCTCTTAAACTAAATTATCTTCTTGTAAATATTTATTTGAAAAGCAAAATACAAAATTACAAAACCTTCAAAAAGCAAATAGAAAAATATAAAACTTTCAAAATCCATAAAATTTGAAAATCTTGAAAATTTCAAAAATATTGTTATTTTGTCATGTTTTTCTCGATTCGATAATATCTACGGTCTTTGTGTTGTCATTCAAAGAATGACACGGGACTTTAGATGTTGTTCGAATTTTCTATTAAAAAAATCAATCAAAAATATTTTTGGGAGAAAGAGAAACTATGGTTTATTGTCATTTGAGGTGAGCAATAACCCGCTTTTCAAAGATAGAACGAGACATGCTTTATCTTGGTTTTCAAATTTCTTGCTCGATTCTTTAAACTAATCCTTACTATCTAATGAAAACTAGTTGTTTTGAAAAATAACTCGGACTCTATTTTTGAAATAATCATCCGGACTTAAAAGTTTGTCAAAATATCTATCTCTCAATCAACAACTTATGTCATTGATTGAGGGGGAGAATGATTTCAATTAAATTAAAAGGTTATTTGTCATTCAATTGTTTTCAAAAGATAATCATGCATGTTTATTCAATGGAGTTTAAAGTCTAAAAATCCGATTCTTATCAGTTAAAACACTTTTATAATCAAGTCACAATTCTCCTAAAAGCTTTCAAAATCAATTTAAATCTTCAGAGATCACAAATCTCAAATGATTTGATAATTGTGATCGGGGGAGAATTTGTGATTTAAATTGGATTTAAAGCGATAATTCGGTAAATGGTTTTATAAGGATGTACAAGCTCTCCTTCCCACATGTGCCAAACGATTTCAAATTTTCCATGCACATGTTGAGGGGAGCATCTATCTTAAACCACAAAGATTTGAAACGTGATCAATTTATATCAATGTGCGGGTTCCTCTTGTATGTGCAAAACTCTTTCAAACCTCAAGGCACATATTGAGGGGAGCAAACTTATGAAAACCTCATCCTTCCCTAATATGCTTTATCTACTTGATTTGATCGGGAAGTGATGTTGATATCTTTAGAAAATGGTAATCAAAGAAGTTAATTCTTTCTCTTGCCTCCGTGTGCAAAACGATTTCAAACACTTGATGCACATGTTGAGGGGAGCTCTTGTTCTAAAAATATCAAAAACAATTCGGTACAAAATGCTTTGATAATATATCATAAGTATCCGGATTGATTTTCAAATGGTTTTCAATTGGTTCCAATGGCGGATGAACAATACCAAATAGACCGACCAACTTTACTTTATGTATGGTGATATAAGGATGATAAGGTTAGGTATTTGTTCCCATGATCCGCGAGAACCGGAGGGATCTACCGAGGACAATCCACTAGATAGTGTAGAAGTCCTTAGGTATATTGAAAAAGGAGAAAAATGAGATATGGGAAGAGTGCGGATGAGACCGAGCTAGTCTTGGAATAAACCCAACAAGGTTCTAGCTATGAAGTCTCGGTAAGCATGAAGGGGTTGAAGAATGAAAAGAATTGAATGAGAAAGGGTGAAAACAAATAGCCCTCCAATTATTCAACCTTAGGGCGTAAACCGGGTTCAATTCATATGCTCTTGGTGGTTACCAAGGTAACATCGGTATTGAAGACAAGACGTCATGGACCCAAGTGACGACCGCACTTCAACTTCTTCCAAACCACTCAAGTTCCTCTTAAAAGGACTTGTTTCATTCTCACGGGGAACCGACATTATCTATCGACTTTCTCTTAGAGATTGTTGATATTGAAGAAGGAGACCCTCTCCCTAGTCTCCGATATAGGATCCAAATATGCACAAATTGAGTCTAGAGCCACGAGATCATCAATAAATCTCATTAGGACACTTTCAATGAAGACTCTCTATTTCACACAATGTGGAAAGAGAGATTATATCTTGAGTCCTACGCATTATCCTTGTGGTATTGCCAGAACATCCGAGTGATATGCAAACATATTCACAATGAAGATGGAAAGCCTTCTGGAGCCAACATCAAACAAGCTCTGGTAGGTGGCATGTGAGATCTATTCAATAGATCAACCATGTGACAACCGAACAGAAACAATGGGGCGATTCAATCTTTTGAATCAATCACGGTTCGAGTTATGGATTGACGGATACCTTTGAAAACCGGTCTTTGTGCTTAAAAACTCTTTTCTTTAGCACATCGACCGTGTACTAATATTTCAAATCAAAAGGTGTTTATGATTGATAATTGATTTTCATTAAAACCTTCGTTGTATTGCAAAACAATTTCTATTGAGCAATACACGATTGTTTTCAAATCTCTTTTCATCAATCGGTGAATCTCTATTCATTTGGTTCACTCACTCCGTGTTGTCTTCTTTGAGACGTTCGGTTTGAGAACGACTAGAGCATTGCGAAACCCCGTCAAGGAAATTCTTGAATTATACCGATCACAGGCAAGACTTGTATCGATCAACGGGAACCGTGGGCGTGTACCTCAATTCAACGAAAGTGATCAAAGACACTTTCGTGCGCTTTATTGCTAAGCTGTTTTATGCGGTACGCCCGACGTTTGCGGTGATCGAATGATGCGGTCAATCCATAGCCGCATGCTCACTCAACACATTCATCTCAAAAGAAATCATGATTAGTGCATCAATGACTCGATATTTTCACTCCATGCTTCGCTACGCTGCGCCAATATCATGAATCAACGAAAGCTTCCGCTACTCGATGAGAATATATCATGATCCGAATGTGAGCATGTCGGTCCGAAAGTCACAACATCACATAATACCAACACCACAATGGATGAGTCGAGATTTTTGTTTGGTGATGATCTCAAAAGTCGGCTCAAAAATTATTATCACGTGGATCGATAAAAGACCTCCACTTGGATTAACCAAACATGCAATGAGAAGAATCAATGACTACGAGCTTGAGCAAAGTACTACATCAAGAATGCAAGAACAATTTTTAATGTAATATCTGTTTGTATTCAATGTAATTTTAGTATATGTTTGAGGTGACCTCCTTGGGGAGATTGTTAGGATTTAGTAAATCCAGTTATTAAAGAGTCGGTCACCTCAAGTATATGTAATCATTAGAAAGCTCGTAGTCGTAGATTATTATAAGTTAAGTAGTATTTAGTTTAAGTAACACCGTGGAGGACGGACGGGTCTTTACCCACTGTATGCATGATCCACAGCCCGATAGGTGGCGATTTATGTAAAGACTATAAATACTCTCTACCTTCCAAGGTAGAGAGTTGGAGCTCATAATAAGACTTTTCTTTCTCTCACTAAAGTTCCCTAAACCTCTAACTTTTCTCTCTAAAACCTAGTGTGTTTACGCCTATTTGTGTTTATGGTTTGATGTGTAAACTTAGTGAAATCCAATATGTTACACTCTTCTTCAAATTGTTTATGGTTGAGTCTTTGTCTTGAAGTGAGCTTTCAAAGTGTTAATTTCAAAAGTTCACGAATTCGGGAAGTTCGGATTTTTACATGGTTTGTTAATTTGAAACTTTCTTCTTTACTTTGTATTGCAATTTCAAGCGAAATGCAATGTTTTTCAAGATTTGAGAATTTGTTTGAAAGTTTATTAAAAGCCTTTTTATCAACCATATTGTTTTGTTTTGAAACACTTAATCTCGGACTCACCTCGATTCTGGGACATTTATCGAGTCATGTTCAAACATCATGATCATTTTTTTAAGTACTTTAGCGGATGCACTATATTGAGCGAAGAAGGGTACCTCATTACATGACACTGTTCAATTTCAGTCCGATATCGCATCCACATCATGTGTAACAAGAGTCACCGAACCCTTGGTCGTGTCAAGCTTATCTATTTCGAGCCTCGTATTCGGTGTCAATCGATCCATCATCCGATGTCTTCTTGGTCTCAACACTACGATTTATTGATTGTACCCGACATTCATTCACCTTTCGATCTCAAAGCATCCACTTCTTGTGTGCGGGAGTTCTTGAGCATTTGGTTACATCATTCTTTGTTGTCTCGATATTACGCATTCAAGAACACCCGATTCTTCAACCGATACATTACCCAACTCATCACAACTTTATCTCAACCGCACTGGACTCTCATCCACTTTTTCATCTTTCTGAGTAACTTTCGCAATATACTTCTCCACATTATTCATAAGATGGATAAGTGTCTCTATGAACACACTAATTTCCACTCCAGTGTGTCTCTTGAAAGACATTTCAGTCATGTCTTGATCATAATCGATGTAAATTCCCTCTTGAAGAATGACCGAAATTGGTTGTGGATCACTTGAAGTGCGACCTTTGGAAGTATCCTTTTGAACCTTTTCTTTATCAAGTTGTTGTTCCAATTGTTCTAAGTTCAATAGTAATGTTCCCGTTAATGTGGATAAATCTTGACGGAAAAGGGCATTGCATGTTCGTTCCATTCCAATCGATGTGAGTAACATAAGGTGTGAGTGAAGTTGCTAAAAGGGCACAATGCAACATTCCTTTTGCATGGCATTCGTAGCATGAGCAGGTGCAAATATTTCTCATTGGACTCAGAGCATGAAGATCACAAATCATCATTGATTGATTCAATCATCTTTAATCGTTCGATGTAGCATACATTATCATTGTTGTACACAACATCATACGGTTTAAGTACTTGAAATCACCGGGTCAAGAGTGTAAGACATGATGTTGTAGTATACACGGATTTTACAAGTCTATGATTTAAACCGAGAAATAGATTCTTTCGCGGGATTTTACAAAATTAAGAAGAAACCGTGATACAATGACCAATAGAACGTGTTAAGATAACTGATGGACCCACACAATGATAGAGGATTATGTGTTAGGAGTGATGATTGTTTGAAGGATTAGCTAGAGTGTTATTTGGTTGAGATTTGGATTGGTTTATGCCCGTTTTAAGGAAAAATTTAGGTCTAAAAACATAAAACCTCAATAAATTCTGTTCGGAGCGGATTTAGGCCTCGAAGGTTGACGTTAGTTCATTCGGCGTGCCATTCTCCTCATTCTCACGGTCGTTTTGATGGGTAGAACGCTGAAAACGGAGTTATGGTTCAAAAGTTATGGTCGTTTGAAGTTTTGTCGGGAAAAGACAACAAGTCGCTAGTAGAGACAAGTCGCTAAGTCACCAAGTCGCTAAGTAACAACTCGCTAAACCTCAAGTCGCTGTGAATCAAGTCGCTAAGCACAAGTCGCTAAGAACCAAGTCGCTATAATGCCAAGTTGCTAAAGAACAACTCGCTAGGATCCAAGTCGCTAACACCAAGTCGCTGAGAGTACAAAGTACAAGTCGCTAACAAAATTGAAAGCAAGTCGCTAACTTCACCAAGTCGCTAGCCGTAGTGGAGAATCCACTAAGTTGTACTGTTTGTCGGCTTGTCTCAATAGACAAGTCGCTAGGACCAAATCGCTAACAATTAACACTACAAATCACTACCTTTTCTATCAAGCAAGTTGCTACGATGAAAACACTACGAGAACTAAGTCGCTAGCAAGAAAAACTTCAAAACACACTTTTCAATCCAAACAAGCCCAACCACGGTGATTCAAGCTTTCCAAATCAAAACCCAAGCACTTACAATGATTCTAAACACAAAAGTACACTCAAAATTCAAACTTTAACACAAGAAATGATCCAAATGATGCAAAAACCACTAAACTTTTTCAAACTCAAAAACCATCTAAAACCACTAGAAATCCAAGGATATGTAAGAGAGATGATCAAACCATGGCTCTTGATACCATTTGTAACATATTGGATTTCACAAACACATCATAACATTATAAATGGGGCGTATGGTTTAAGAGTTTAGAGAGAGAAAGTGGGATGAGAGCCTTTCTAGAGAGAGAAAGTGAAAGAAAACATAGAAGGTTAGATTAAGAAATGAAAGGTCCAACCCTGTACCTTGGGAGGTAGAGGGTATTTATAGTTTTACATAATATGTCCTCCTTCGGACTGTGGATCAGGCATACAGTGGGTAAAGACCCGTCCGTCCTCCATGGTGTTGCACTAAACTAAATAACTAGTAATTAACGTAATGTCTACGAGCTAACTTATGCTAGATTATATTTGGGGTGACCGACTCTTCACCATGGAATTTCTAATTCCTAACACGTATTATTAAGTTTTTCTAGTTTCAACTCACGTAGTACCTAAAATAACTTTACAATCAATCATACCATCCACCAATCAACATATAATGATGATTCTCATAATCTAATCATCAATACGAATAATATCTCAATTAAAGGCTCACAAAGATCTAACCGAGTTTTTAGTTTTGGGTTATTCAGGATTATTCGTGACAGCATATATAATTAAATTTCAAATTACCGGGTTGTCACAGCCTCCCAGCCTAAGAAGAAACTTGTCTCGGGTTTGAATTTAGGTTACTCACCAAGGTTGAAAAGAGATAAAAACAGATTCGCTCGATTCCATCCTCACGTGCTCATGTGTGTGGAAGATTATTTCAGGATTTTCAGCAAGGCTCGATGACAGAGATTCCAACTTGGCTTGGATCGCCAGATTTTCACAATTTAGGATTTCGATGGGATCCTCAAAGGAGTTCGATGATCGTTTCGCTGGAAGGAAAGTCCAAGGATTTATAGTGGCAGTTTCTATCGAAAATGTTTTTCTGGGTTAGGCAAGTCGAGAGTTTTGTGAACTTTGCTAAGTTCTGGCAATATCATGAGTATTTCGAGTTACTAGTCTGATTCCATAAAAAATTTGATGAGGTGTAGTATAGCGAGGTTTTAGCTTTTTACGTTTACTAAACGTATCTCACCATCTCAAGGTGGTATCTCAATCGTCACTTTTCTTTTCGCTTTTCGCTCGTGATCTAGCTGATCTTTCCAGTGGTTTCATGGATGAATTTAGCATAGATAATTTGCTATTTCTGGTTCTGGTCCGACGGGTAGAGGATCAGCACTTTCGACCATAAAGTGCTTCAAACGGTAATGCCTTGTTGCTGGCGAGGTTTTCATTCTAGAATTTTGACGTAGGACGACAGTCTTAATTTGGGTATGATAGGGATTGGCACTCTATGCCGAGGCGGTGGTTTCTCCCAAGTATAGATGGTCGAGCCCACCCATACTATCACTTTTACCGATAATGAGGTAATTAGTATATTCAGTAAGACGATCACGATAACTCAGATGGTATTACTACCACTTTTTGTTCCTAGTAATTTGGTGATAAGTCCAAGGTGGTTCTCTTCCACTTCTTATCTTGATACGTCCTTTCGGATTCGCGGTGACTGATGTATCCCGATTTAGGCTACCCATGCATAATCCGATCTCCAATACTCCATGGGAGGGTATCCAGTTCTTATCCCTAAAAGGTAAGGTTCCCTCAGAACGCTTTATGTAGTAGTTTCTATTTTTCCAACTTATCGTAGGGGTCCTTGTAATCATCGATTCTCTTCTTTGACAGTTTCAGCTTGTACCTCAAGCATTTGGGTTGGTGAGGGCAAACCGATAGTCATCCTTACGGCTCTGACTAATATGGTTACGCTCTTTTGTTCGCCTAAGAGCTCTAGTAGCAATGTTTCCTTTACCCAGATTGTAGAAACTCTTGTAGTCATAATCACCATATAGTTTCTTCTAGCTATTCTGCTTCAACGGTCCGCTCTTTCTCGCCTAAGACATGTCATAACCCTTATGTTATGTGTATGCTATACACATTGTACACTACATGTACTGTCCCTAGATTCTAGGTGCAAGTACAACCATACCCCATGCTAAATCAGGAGTGGTGTAGCTCTCCCAGCATGTCTTCGAATTGACGAGGGGCATAAGCTACTTCCTTCTCTATTCACATTGAAACATTTCACCAATATTTATACGAAACACTTCCATCTGTAACAACATGTACATTTTCTTCCGGTACAACTAGGATAAGCGTACTACACCGCACCTAATTCCAAAGTCACAATATTTCCTCTTCGTCCTCTCCCGAGTTACCCTTCACATCCTTTGAGTCAACATGGTTAAGGACTTTGCTATCTTGGAATACCTTCGATAAATCAACGATACTACCTAGCTAGTCCTAAGTATTTGACGTCTCTTAGTAGGGAGGGTAGGTGTAACTCAGTCCTTAATTAACTAAATCGTGGTGGAATCTTTGTAAATACAATTTACATGGCTACGAAGTCAATGGTCAAATTTCAAACTTCATACTCAATGAAGTTAGTCTACCGTTGTTCCTTCTCAAGCAGACTTAAGTTTAATCCCAGGTGTTCTTCGCGTTTCTCCTTATCTCTTCGAGTAGCTTAGATTATCGTCGTTGGATACTATCACCATCTGACCGATTATGGTTTGTGTACGCGTAAATGCGGCCTTCGGGATTCCCTTTTCCCGAACTCTTTATGCTAGTAGTACTCGAATCACTGTTTTATCCTTAGCTAGTTTTGCTCGAACCGTAAAGCAGGTCGGAGTAGGGGTTTAAGAGTAGTTGATGTAAAGTCTTCGTTGACTCCTCCTTCAACTTAATCAGACGTACATTCGCTCCTACTACAGTCGACTAGTCTCAACGGTATGCTTTCTTGCTAATGCGGAGGGTAGAATTACGTGGAATGATGTTGATTGTTGCTAGCAATCGATCGGTCGATTCGGTATCGTTTCCTAGCGTCCATCGCAAAGGATATGACTTGGATCAAGGACCTAAATATGTCGTCGTAGTGTTTGACATGATTTCTACAAGCAACTATGCCTTTTAACCACGTACGAGGTTACGAACCATCAGGAAATCGTCCAACTCCGGTTTTTGTCGAATCATCGACAAGGATTTTGGGATATCGGAGTAGGTAGAATAACGTGAAACGTTGTGCGGAGAAGTCATTCTTTTAGAGTAGGTGGTGTAACTTATCCTTTCGAATTAAACTATAATGCCAGATAACTCTGGATTCATGGAACAAAAGGAAGGTAGGGTTGGTTTGGTAGTCACCTCTCAATCATGGGTGGGGAAATTTAATTCTAGACGGAGGGTTTGAGCAACCTTTTTTGGCATAACATGATCCGTACCTGAATTATACATAGGTGGCCAGTATTTGTATAATTTTGGTCCGATGATGTAATGCCAAATTTAGTTACTAAGGTGGGTGATGAACTCTTGTGGGTTTACGAACATTATTTGAAACGTGATACCGGTAACTATCAGTGGTAAGGATACAGACAATCGTAGAGAAAATAAATAGGGAAATATACACTAATGATGATGGAAAAGAAACGATCATGAGAAAGATAGCATAGAAGATAAAAGGGTCTTGGATATCCCAAAGTCAAATAAGCTTACATCCCAGAATAGCATATACCAAGGTCGCTACACCATAACGCGATTCTTACAGAAAAAATAAGGAAAGTCTTACAACATCGTAACTGAAAAAAATTAAATTCGGTTTAGAAAATTAAAGTAGTCGTTCATGACGTAACGCCTTATTCTCCGTGGCTCTCTCTAGGCTTTTGTTTCTTTGTTAGCTCCATTCCACCAGTTCCCTGATTCCACTATCCCTTACATTCACTTTCGAGGTGTCCCTTCATTCCTCAATCGAAGCAGGTGACGTTGGCCTTCCAACCCACCTCGAGGGTTGTCTGGCGGACCCACAATACTTGGCTAGGTGTCTCACCTTTGCGCATTTGTTGCACACCACAATACACTCTCTGTAGTGATGACGTCCACAGCCATCACATCATGGTTTGTTTCCCTTGTAGTTCTTCTTCTCCTTCTCCCGGATAACCTTCATCTTGGCGACCTCTTGTCATTTTTTTGGGTCACTTTCACCCTTCGTGAGGTTTTCCCATTTCCCATAGAAAAAACGAGTTCCATCTAGATCCCACAATCCAAGGATTTAGATATGCCAAGGAAACCAGATTGGATACAAGATTCTGAATAATTCGAACAAAAATTTATCAATATCATTGCATGTAATAGTGACGGATGATAACGGTAGGTGGTAAGGAAACTAGACCTTTTAACTGAGAACTTCTCGAGTTAGAGTAAGTAAAATCCATAACCAATCGTGTCCTTTCGAAATACAAATGTGAAGTGACACCTACCAAATACATGTTCCAATTTACTGATTTTCAAGGCGGAGTTCTAAATGGAGATAGGATAAGCATTTTGGAAGCATAAGACGGGTGTCCTATCTCAGAGTTAAACGGTGCGTCTATATGAGGAGAATGTCGTAACAGAAACTTGTAGGTATGCCGACGAAAGCGATATGAGTGAGTGAGGACTGGATAGGGAGGAGACGTAATCTGTGACAATGGTGGTTTATAGTTATAATGTTTTAGGGCATCTCATATAATTTTTGAGTCATAAGGGTGGGTCATACGCTAATAAAATCCTCCAACACACTTATCGGGCCCTATTGGATTCGTCAACCCCATAAGTCCGATAATTGTGTTGATCTGGTCTATTAACATTAAACCGACCCATAACTCCAACATAACATAAATCTTCTAATTCAGTAATACCATATATTGCATCAATCAGCATGATCTCATTTCAGATACCGCATAATTCCAAATTTAGATTATCCGAGCAATTAACGCATGATGTTGGGTTTTAGGTTCCTTAGATCAGGAATTATTCTAAGTATTGGAACCACTGCTAGAGTAAAAGAAACCATTGCCAGAAGAGTGAATCCACTGCCGGAGATTAAACCACAACTAGTAGAAGAGTATAACCACGGCTATTGTATTGTAAACACTGCTAGTTTTGTTTAGTTGGTTTAATATTTTGTATTAGATAAATATGGAAAAGATATTTATCTTGTAGGTTACGTATTGTATTATGTAAAGGACTTCTTACCCTATAAAAGGAGGTCCTAGGTTAGATTAGATATATGTGTGTTTTATATCTAAGGTCGATACACTTCAAGGTACATGATGACTTTTCCAATGAACCACCTCTCGGACCAGTTAACACAAGTCAAAGTGGGGAGGATATTCTTGAACGATTAAATGAATTGACGGTTAAGTGTACAAAAATGAAGGATACAATCTCAAGTCTTCAAGATCTTGCTGTGTTTCAAGCAGAGAGATTAGACATTTGAAGCACATGGTTTTTGTTTTGGAGAAGATAAAGAGACCTGGGATTGTTATTGTTAGAAAATTAAGGAAGCAGAAACAGAAGATGAACTCCTCCTAGGTTGTGATTTTGGAGGATGTACCCAAACAGGGGAGGAGTGAGGGCACTGATTCAGAGGAGGCTGGTGTGAATATGGATGAGGATGTGGATAGTGGAGATCAAAGAGAGCAGTATGTGGTGTCTGATAAAGATGGGAATGAAGCTGTACTTGAAACCTTGAAGACTGTAGAAGAAGACAAAGAGAAGGAGGTGGTGCATGACACATCTACTGCTAGTGTTTCTGTAACCATGGCTAGTCTTAAAGAACCCACTGCTACAACTTTAAATGAGGTAAACACAACCACTGCCACTGCTATTACAACCACATCTACAATTGTCACAACCACTTCTATTTCACCACCCAAACCTAAAGAAGTTGAGAAGGAAGTTGCCAGTACTCTGATAAATTTAAGTAAAACTTCATCCAATCCTACACCTACCATTGCACCTGCTCCATTATTTCTTAAACCAACTGGACCTAAACCCTTGAGTAAAATTTTGATTATTGGTGAGCCTTTGAAGAAGAAGGTGGATGTACCATACATTGGTAAAGGAAACGGTATAAGAGTAGAGAAGAATAGATTGCTTATGATAAGGAGTTTGGTGAAAGACTGTTAGCTGAAGAAGAAGCAGCCAGAGAAAGGAAAAAGCTAGAAGATGAGGAAGCTACTCAGAGATTGTTAGATGAATGGAATGATACACAATTATATCTTCAAGCTTCCAATGATATAAAGAATGAGTACACTACTCCAGAATGGGCACTGCTATCCATTGATGAAAGAGCTAGAGTCTTGGGTGAATGGGCAAGAAAGATAAGTAAAGATAAGAAGCAAGCTAAAAGGAAGAAACCTCTTACAAAGGGTGAGTTGAGAAATGTTATGATGAAGATTATCAAGAATATGGACATTCATATTACTAAAAATTTAAGTAAGTGCACATATGAGAGAATTGTAGAAATTTATCAGAGGTGTATGAGAATTAATGAGGACTTCAATCCAATGAATTCAGAAAGAGATGCTGAATGGTTAAAGAGAAGAGCTGATTCAAAGAAGGAATCTAGTTCTAAAAGACAAAAGGTGGATGAAGAGTTGAAAAAGAAAGAGAGAACTAAAAAGTATCTTCTGGAGTGTGCACCTATTAATCCTACTCCAGTTAGAGCTATTCATCCCATTGAAGATTGGTAGATAGTTATAAAAAGGGATAGAGAAGTAGTTGAAATAACAAGAAGGGATGGAAGTAAAAGCACTTATTCCAACTTTGGTATATTATTGGATTGTTTGACTAAGGGTGATTTGGAACAGTTGTGGAAAGTAATGGAATTTAGATATGGAAAGTCTGGTCTAACAGGAGAGTTAGCTAAGTTTGTGTGGACTGCTATAAATAACATATTTCAACCTGATCTTAATGTTGAATATTGGGATAATTGTGAGGTGGTTAAATGGTTGTTGTATTCATATTTCAAGGTTCATGTAGTACAAACTACAAAGGAGAAGTTCTTCATGTTTGTTGATAAGGATTATCCTTTATCAAAGAATGTGGCAAGACAAATGTTGGAAGCTAAACTCACTTCACAAGGAACAAAGGCTACACATCCTATTATTGATCCACTGTTTCAAAAGATTGAGAAGATTGCAGACATACAAGGGCCTTTGGCAATTAAGGCTAAATCTCAAGGAAGATTGAAGAGAAAGGCTGATATGTCTAAGGCTGTGGATTACACATCAGGATCAGAAACTGAAAAGAAGAATTGAGATGTGTTGCTTTCTGGTAAGTGTTTGGATACATCATCCAATACAGATGTTTTGAGCTTAAAGGAAACTTGAAAATTATGTTTGAATATATCAAGTTTAGGGGAGGATTGTTGGGTTTTAGGTTCCTCAGATTAGGAATTATTCTAAGTATTGGAACCACTGCTAGAGTAAAAGAAACCACTGCCAGAAGAGGGAATCCACAGCTGAAGATTAAACCACGGCTAGTAGAAGAGTATAACAACTGCTATTGTATTGTAAACATTGCTAGTTTTGTTTAGTCGGTTTAATATTTTGTATTAGATAAATATGGAAAAGATATTTATCTTGTAGGTTACGTATTATATTATGTAAAGGACTCCTTAGCCTATAAAAGGAGGTCCTAGGTTAGATTAGATATACGCGTGTTTTATATCTAAGGTCGATACACTTCAAGGTTGCAAAACCCTAATACTAGTTAGAGTATTCGTTATTAATATAATTGAGGTGTTTAAGAGTTGTTATTACTGTTCTTCTTCTTAAGGTTAGATATTATATTCCGCGTAGTATTTAACAAGTTATTGTTAAGTCAGTTTCTATAAGGATCATTTGCTCAACTGGGATCAACACATGATTCTAGATGTGTTCTCATATCAAATACTACATAAGTCTAAGCATATCCTCAAGTCAAATGTCGCGTAATTCCCTTCCTAATCTTCCAAATCTTCCAATCTCATACCAAAAAGTTAATAGCTCACCATATCGATACTAGAGGCTTCGGCTTGGCATGCGTCGGTCAACGATCAATTTTTTAATTTTATTTTTTTTATCATTTTTTTAATGAAAAGTGGTTATAGTTTAGGTTTTTGATAAGTACCTAGTTCTCTATAACCTTGGCTCTGATACTAACCTGTAACACCCCCAAATTTTGGTACAACGGAAGACTTAATCAAACTTTCAAGGTGCTACGGGATTGGTACACAACACAAGCATAGGAAACAAGATAGCATAAATCGTTACATAAAACCAATCCGATATTTAGTCATTTGGTTACATTTATTCAAAGTACTAAAAGTAAGGCCCAAAAGAAATCATAAGTTAGGTCAAACAAATATTATCAGAGTTTTAGCCATGCCTCTTACCAAGTATGTTCCGTTTTTATTTCCAAAAATATCTCGTTCTTAAATTAGTTATGAGTGTTTGGTATCATCGTGTGTGGTGTCGACTCAAGGAGACTCAAGTGAACTCACGCCAAACAAAAGACTACTACAAACGACTCAGAACACCATTTCATATAACAATCCACCAAGTTTTTGCAATATCCCAATCAATCTCTACGACTACACTATACCAAAGATTAAAACCTTAAGACTTTACAAGTTCATTGAACGACTAGTCTAACAAGTATTCAATTTGTCAACTTGACATTAATTCAATAAAAGTAATAAGACTACTTCGAGTTATATTTATCGGTTTCCATGCCCTCAAAACATTTAATAATTCGCGTTTACTAAACTTTATATTTCAAAAAAAAACTTTTCCTCTTTTTAATTATTAGTTTCCGTTAAATATTAAATAACCATGGTTCCGTTAATTAATATTTACCGTATAAGCTCCTATTATTTATTTCCATGTCTGGTTATACATATATATAATTATTTTCAAACAATAGATTTTGAGTTATTATCCGTTTCGAGTCACGTGTCCGAGTTTTGTAATTCTCGGGTCAAATAGCAAGTCATATTGTCCAATATATTCTAAAGTCCATGTTACGGAGTTGTCGGGGTCAACCGAGACTAAAAAGTCAAGGTGACACCGACATTGCACAAAGTATCACAATAATGTGTCAAGTCCAAATTTCGCCAATCATAACGGTTACCGGCTCTAAACCTACGGCTCGGCAACTCAAACCGAATCGAAATCAAATCCAACTCCAATACAAATCCAAATTCAACACCATCAATCAACATCAACAATCATCTCATCCAACTTCAATAATAATCAAAAAAAGAAACTGACACCGAGACCGAGACCCTAGTGGTCTCGGTCTACTCTCTGCTACAACCAAATGAACCAAACGGACCCTTTTGGTCTCGGCTTACCTCTCGGCTCCACACAAAACCAACCGGACCTCTTGGTCCCAACTACTCTCCAACGACAACAACACTAACGCCAACCGGACCTCTTAGGTCTCGGCTACCATTCCACGACAACAACAAAATAATAATCACTTCCAAATCCAAATAAAAAACATGACCATAACCACAATAATAATGATAACAACAATAACAATAATAACAAATACGACCTAACCGTGAGCTTACGCTCACGGATCGACACACACGACACACGGACATGATACCAACGACTTTAATTCACGTTTTGATTATTAAAACTATTGTTTCCATTCGTTATTTACCTTAACCCGAACCAAAAGTAATAAAAACGTGACTCGGTGAGTCACGAGTCGACTCACACCGAGTCACACACGAGTGTAACTCGTGTTACCTATCTTCTTTTTGCTAGATCTAAACGGTGGGATGATTAAAAATGATGGTGATGGAGTTTGGTGGCGTGTGATGATGGTTTAAATGGCGGTGGTGATCCTCCTTGGCACGTGTGATGGTGGAAAGTGATAAGGGGAGTGTGGTGAACGTTTTGGTGGTGGTGGTGTAACGTGGTGGCCGGCGGTAATGGTGGGTTGGGTGGTTGCCCGCGGCGGCTACAAAGAGAAAGAGGAAGGTGAAAATTTAGGGTTTGTGGGAAAATGGGGAAGAAATGGGGTTGCTAGGGTTTTTATTTCCACTAGGGACCATAGTTGTAATTTTTTAGAACCTTAGGGGGCGCCAGTTTTATAATCCAAGGACCATAGGTGTAATTTGCTTAACTATCCCGAAAACATGATTAAGGTTCGTAAAAGATATTAGTTGTGACCGAAAATTTTTCTAAGTTTCGCCATTGTTTTTAAATCTATTTTTCTGTTAAAAATGACTGTAAATATGTCTGTATTCTATAAATGCGTCAAAATTTATTGTTTCACGTATTATTAAGTTTTTATAGTGCCGACTCATGTAGTGCCTAAAATAACTATACAATCAATTATACCATCCACCAATCAACATATAATGATGATTCTCATAATCTAATCATCAATACGAATAATATCTCAATTAAAGGCTCACAAAGATCTAACCGAGTTTTTAGTTTTGGGTTATTCAGGATTATTCGTGAAAGTATATAAATTTAATTTCAAATTACCGGGTTGTCACATATCCCCTTGCCTGTGACATGTACCAACCACCTCATGTGTTTTTCGTTCATACATAGAGCAATCGAAAGCAGAAAATTTTACATCACATCCGGAGTCACAAATTTTACTAACAGAAGCAAGATTCATAGTTAGGCTCGGTATGTAGTAAACATCGGATAAAGCAACAGAAGGTGTATCAACTGAACCAATACCTGCTTATTGCATAGAATCACCATTAGCGACCACAACTTATTTTGAAGAATTATGATTCAATGAAATAAATTGTGACATAAGATGAGACATGTAATGAGTGACACCCGAATCTAATATCTATTTAGTAAATGATGATGTGAAACATTTAGCAGACGAGTTTGACATAGCATTAGGCTAAAAAGCTAGAAAATTTTTAACTACTCTAACATGTCTAAAAATATCTGAAATTGCTCATACATGACCACAAACTTTTGAAACTGCTCAAACAAGAATGTGTTTGATCTTAAATTAGTCTTACAAGTATCCATACTAACTACCCAATGCAATCCAGTAACAAATTCAAAGAAAACTGAACAATAACCGGGATGTTGTCAAATAAAACACTAAATTAACCAAAAGAATACCAAAGTCTATTCCTTATCAAAAATTATCATTGTTCCATAAAAAAGCCAACACGTCAAAACAAAAAGCCAAACAAAAATAAATCTTCAAATAAACTACTTCTAATAATGCTTTGTTGGAACCCCAAAACCAAGAATACCAAATTAGTTAAACCTCTAAATAAACAATTTGCGTATGAGGTAGTGAATCTTTGTGTGCCACCGTCCCACGATTATCAAAAAATCATCCAATCAAATACTTGTAAATATAACAAACTTACTTGAATTAATATTGGGGTGGCATGAGTTAATATCCAACAGAAGACAAACAGTAAACACCAATGAAAAAAACTTTACCGACAAACATGTGCAAGCCAATAAATTCACATATACGGATTATCGGCTCTGATACCATGTAGAAACTAAAGACCAAATGCCTTATTGAATGGATAATTAACTAGGTACAAGCAACAAGTATATATAACACAAAGAGAAGGTAAAACCCTAAAAGCTAGATGAGCCGTAGGCCTCTTATGGGCTACTATGTTAACAACATGAAGGTAGAATGTCCATAGTACATTTAAAGTATCGATTTTAGATTTTTAGTTGTTGATTACTAAAAAGTTTGTGACTAGATGTAGCTTGATTAAAGAGCAGAAATTTACAAGTAAGCTAAGTACTATAAATTTTCCAGTAGACACACCTCACCAGGGCCGTCCTTTTTTTGGTAAATGGTTTTTACACCCGGTAAGTTTTATTACTCCAAAAACATTTAAATACATAAGATATGAGTGAATCTCACATCTCAACCCGTTATATATGCGGGAAAACAAACGCGCCATTTGTGCTTCAAACCGAACCTATCATAAGAATGACAAACCAAACTTATGAAAAACTACTCTATAAACCTACTAACATCTAGTATGACCACGAACCTTTATATCATAACCATTACAAAAAGCTAATCTATTTTTAGTCAAATCTTCACAGTCATCATCATCTTATGAGTTATCATCATAGTTATCTTTCCAACACTCGTATAAGCTATTTTTCACGATTCCAACTCTGCTCTTGGATGCCATGAAATATGTTATTTCATCAAAAACCTCCTCCACTTCACTATCACTATCATCATCAACCACATCACCATACTTGTTCTTTCCTATAGTCGAACCAGCCACCTTAGACATGGTAAAAGTTGGCTCATCACTTGCTAATTGTACCTCATTCACAAGTGTAACATCATTAGGCATGCTCATCAAGACCTGAATAGGCTCCGCATCAGTCTTCTGCCCCTCTTCCACAATAGTTTCAGCCCTCATGGAATTACCCCCATTTGCACCTAACACATCACCATTATGAACTGACCTAGTACATCAAAGGGGTTCGAACAACTTGGCTCTTTTCTAGGTGTTTCATTATTGTTCTTCGTACTGAATGTAGTAGCACCATTCTTCTTAGAAACAGGTTTATATACCTGCTTAGTCAACTTAAAGTGAAATTTAGAACCCATATTAAAGCCACTAGTCGGTTTATTTCCATCAATTCCAGTATTACTTCGATTCAACTTTGTACTACCAGATTGCACCTTCTTACAATTCATAGGCTTAATAGAAACCATTTTAAGGCAATGTTCAGAGTCATGTCCAAAAATCCTACAATTGTCACATCGTGGAGTAGTCAATTCGTATTCAATAGTAATTGTTTCGTATACGTATCCCTCATCGTCCAAATTCGGGATAGCAATAACCATTGAGTCCTTCAAAGTATTTTCAACACTTACTTCAGTCATAGTACGTGCATAGCTATTTTGTCCCCATGATTTGTTGCACATCGTACTAGTAAATGAAACACGCATTAACGGTTTACCAATCTTAGTTGAAATAGAACTAAGTTCATCACCTGTAAATGCCACCCTTGGAACATCATGAAGTTTAATTCAAACCGAAACACAAGTTAACTCCTCTTTTTTCAAACTAGTAGAAGTAGTCCATTTTTAAGAATTATCGGTATGATACGGATCATACAAGGACCATTTTCAAGTACATCATCAACCCCTTTTTTTGGAACCAAATTTGAAAAATAAAAACCATTGGTGTTCATCACAATCTTTTGTATACCGTATTTTCCCTAAGTGTTAAACACATAATTTTGCACAACTGAAAATGCCACACTTTTACCAATAAAATAATTGTATAATGAATTAGTCAATCTGCCACCTACCTCCTCCACAAATGATTTAGGTATCACTACTTTACATTCACTAGAAGCAGGCGTAGTAAGAACAAAAAAGTTAACTTGAGTTTTGTTTTTATCAACATTAAGCACATCATTAAATGAACTCAAGGTATTACCATTACTTTTTGCCCACATCCACTTGCGTTCCTTGTGAAGGGTTTATGTGCAGAACACACAACAAGCTTTCACACTTGCCTTCATAGAAATGCATAAGGGTTATACCGGTTGTGACAACCCGTAAATTTTGAGACTATTATTTTAATAATTTATCTTGTCAGAAAATGCGAATGAATTACTTTCAAAAATTTTACGACTAAAAAACAAGAGGCTATCTTGTTCTTCCTGACAAATGGCACCGCACGTATACCGACGCCATTACCAACAAAACAGGTATAACTTAATTTCTATATAATAATAATAATACTATATTATGACGTTTTCCTAAACGTTCCTAAAAATATATAACTTAAAATTTTTGGATAATCGGAGGGTATGTCTACGCGGAGAAACGTTATTGTTTATGGTACAGTTATACAGTACGGAGTACACATAATACAATTATTAATAATAACAATAATAAATCTAATAATAATAAAAAAATCCTAATCCTAAACCACTAGTCGCCCATCCTAGCCTTTCCCTCTCCCTTTTCTTTTGTTCTTCCCCAGAAAACTAAAAGCAGTTCTCTTTTATACTTTCAAAATCAACCAAGGAGTTGTCATTATCAGCCTCCCTCCTCCATCATGACACCTCCCTTTCAACTCAGCCTCTAGTCTCCCTATGTGAAGTCACAAGCTCGTGTTAAAGAGGAAGGAGGAAAGCGACGGAAGCCAAGGGTGTATTTCAACCAACTCGAGATCAAGAAAGGAGTGGTCAAAGTGTTCCTTTCATCCTTCTATTTAAGGTTTCACAACCACAAAAGCTTTCCGAATTGTCTTCCACTCAAATCACTCAAGTTAGGGTTTCATAAGTAGAGGGATTTTCAAAATTGGTTGAGGGGTTTTGTTGTAAAAGTCTAGGAAGCACGATTCAAGTCTCAATTGGTCTCAATTCATCTTAATTCGTTCCAATTGAAATTGTTAGGGTTCGGTGTTCATACTCAACCGACCCACTTTGGGATCATTTTAAGCTTAATTGTTTGTTAATCTCCTAGTCTATTTCAATTAAAGTTGCTCAAATTCATTATTATTATTTATTTTATGTTTTTCTTTTCAATTTATGTACATGCTCATAGTTGGTTATTAGAATAAATTAAAATGGGTTAATGTTAAATTGGGTATAAATAAAAATGGTTATTGGCTAAATGTTGTTGTTTTGTCGTGGTTGTCAAAATGTGGTAAAAGTATGGAAACTCACCTTTAAAAAGATCGTATTGGCTTAATTTGGAAATTTCTTATTAGCTTATGCTTATTGTGGCTTAATTAGTCTTATCCGGCTGAGAAAGAAACCACGGCAGGGCGTTTATTTTCTTGTTCGTTCGAAAGGTCCCCAAAATCCGAAAGGATGTGACTATTTCATGTAAGGTCGTTTGAGTCGGGTTGTACCCGATAGAAACTTGGTCATAATATGTATTTTTCCTCAAGATATGTAGTGTTGATAGTGTCTTGGTCACTAGCCTAACTGTTAGGATTGGTTGTTGTGTTTCAGTGTGCAAAGAGAACTCCCCAGGAATTGTTAGATTTTGGTTCGAGTCACAAGGACACCCCGCAGGTGTTTAGTAAAACTTCCGTGTGATTGACTTACTAAACCAAATGAGGTCTAAAAATTTTTTGTTATAGTATGCGTTTTGGTTAAACTTCTTGCGTCAAATATGTTCACAAAAGAATGAATCAAACAAAATTTGCTATTAAACTAAATCCTTAAAAGTTGGAGTTTAGGGCCCGTGTGGTTTTGTTAAGCCTTTAAGGGCGATTTGTCCACGACATCCCCAACGGGTATGTTGTTCTATGTCTATTCGATGTATTCGACTTGCTTCAACTCGGCACCACTCGACATAACATTAAGCTCACATCTCTACTCGCCCGCCTCCCACATCACGACCCACTCCCGACTATTGGGATTATCATTATTACACGACTTACTAATCTTAAATGTGTCGTACAAACAAACTAGTATACTTGATTCACAAAAACTAGAAACTACTTTTATAAACTTAAAACGTATATAAGCTCGAGTAAACCAAAAACATAAGCTTTTGCACCATTTATAATATTTTGACGAATATTACACATTCTTATTTATCTAACCTTAGCATGACACTATTTCAAACTATTTGAGTTTCTAAGCGATATAAAACGGCTTATCATTAAAAATGTAAACTTGTAAACATTTGATTTCTAATATTAACTCGGATATTTAAACTTGATAAAAAAAAGTATCGTTATAAAAACTTTTGACATTAGTCATCACAAACAAATGAGGTTATACATCTGGGTCATGCTCAAATTTTGACAATTATGTCTGTTTTTACAATAACAACTAGTATAATTTTACCAAAACTTACGTTGTACTTTCTAAATGCAAATTGTATTAAGTTAATGCTAGTTGTACTTTCTAAAACTTAAACTTTATTGTTTGAAAGAAATTATAAACTGATTGAACCTTTTGACATAATATGAACCTTTAAGACATGTTTTGAACTCTTTGGCATATTTTGAACTCTCATTGACTTGATTTGAACCTTATTGATATATTTTGAACCCTTAGACCTATTATGAACTTATGACTGTCCTTGACCCTTTAGTATGCTTAGAGCCATAATGTGTCGTACGCTCTTAGTCTTAAAGTCTTCCATGTTCGGAGTAGTCTTATGTTGATAATATGTATAGTTGTTATATTGTTCGTACGTGCTAAAGTCTCTCTGAGCAACACTAAGCCTCCCTTTGAGCAACACTAAGTCTCTAGTTGAGCAATACTAAGTCTCCTTTATCGACAGGAGCAACACAAAGTCTCCCTTGTTCAAATCAGTAGTGATCTATTATATATCTTAGGCGCTTGCATTGTGACTTATTATGACCATATGTGCATTTATAAGTTACAAGTCTTGTATGGGCGGGTGTTGTAACATGGTGAGTTGACAGGACATTTGCCAGGAAGACTTACTCAAAAATGATTTTTCCTACTATTTAAAGACTTTCTCAAATGGCTTTTTCATAGTAGTTAAAGACTTTCTCAAAAATCGTTTTGTACTACATAAAAGGATTTTTCTCATAAAGAATTTTTCGTAATACTTGAAACCTTGGTACTCACCAACTATTTTCATAGTTGACCCGTTTTCTTATTCATTTTAGGTGATCGTCAATAAGTGTGTTTTACAAAGTCTTTTGCATAAGGGAGTCTTCACGCGTCATCTTTGGTCATCAATTATAAGAAGTTATCTTTTGGAAACCAAGCTATAAGATTTTATTGCCAATGTCGGCTTGAACAATATTGTAACGTTGTATTAATTCCTTAAATTTAAATATGGTATTGTACTATATCTCTTTGCGATGAATATTGATTTAGTTGCACTTCGCGTTTCTGCCTCTGACGGGATGTGGCAGATTGGTATTGATACGCGTACAACGCGCGCTCGGGGTCAAAGGAACTTCCTTTTCGTCGAGCAAGTTTTTCAACACCCTATGCAGTGAACCTAATCGTTGTAGTGTAGTATTAGGGTAAGCCTCGAGAATTGATATCGTTCTCTAGGAGAATAGGAATAGTGGTGAGAAATTACTACGCTAAGGTTGGGATTGAGGAAGATTATTTTTTATCTTTTTATATTTTTTTAGAAAATTGATAGGTATGAATCTCGGGGTATTGGATTTGGGGGGGTTGGTATTTCTACCGATTACTCTACTATTATCTATCCTAATTAACTAAGCTAAGGGTGAGTGTAGTCTATGTCTAATTGATGTGTGCTCGTATGATGATTAAAAATGTGTTTACTTAGATGTTATTACTCCCTAGTTATCTCCTATTGATGGTTGAATTGTTACGTCCTTATTCTTAACACGTTGTGTTTCTAAGGTCATAGGGTATGCTTTTATCCCTAACTCCTTGAAGCTACCTAAGGTTAATGACTACGAAATCTCTAGGATTAATAAACTTAACACTAAGGTTATCTTTGGATATTTAGCCTACAATTCCACTAGTAACTATAAGCTAAGGTTCAACAAACACTAATCAAGCATTAATAACACAACGAATGACCTATCGCAATATTAGGTCAATCACAATTAAGATAAGAGACAACCAATCAATATTCATTAACTAGGTTTCATATTATCTAAGCAAACACACAAGTAATTGAAGACATGATTGAATCAATGAAGTAAAACACTTATCTTGTTGTAAAATAGGGTATGGAACCCTAAGATATCGCTTAAGACGACCTTGGTTCGGTTTAGGTTTTACTCCACAAAACTACTCTCTAAACCGAAAAATTCGGATTCTATATATAGTGTTACAAAATGCGGCGTCACTCTTTAATTGTGACGCCGCCGGTCGCCACCATTAGGGTTTTGTCTTGGCCACGTCAACTCCGTGACGGCGCCACCTTATGCTCGTGACGCCATCGGCTTCAACCTCGACGCCATCCGGATTCAAATCTAGGCCGCCCGAGTTGTGACGCCTACTCTTTTAAACCTAATGCCGTCACTTGTAAATTAGCAATTTGCTCTCTCGAGTCGTCTCAAGATGTCTCATGACGGCGTCGCATTTAAGCAAAGGACGCCGCCCCTTCATTTTCCAAAGACTTGAGTGTCTCGATTCTTGACTTGGCCATTTTCTTCGATATTCGCCTTTTGTCCGAATAAGTGTCATTCCAAACAATTTGCCTTCAAGAGACCTAAAACCGAAAATGAACGAAATTAAGTAGTAACGGATACAAAAGTGATCAATTAAGGGCTTAAATGACCCCTCAAAAGTGTACCTTTTAAATCCTTATCAAATATCCCTACACTTGGTATTTGCTTGTCCTCAAGCAAATGTGCTTTTGGCCAATTAATTTATAAGTTAGGGGTCATGAAGCATTAGTTTAGAATGATTCACAACACATATAAGCCCCGCAAAAGTCATAACAAGCACGGAAATTACATACTAGCACCTCACAAGTGGTGTTTGGATACTCTCATCTCTCGGGTGTATATGAAATATATCAAGTTGGAAATGGAAAATAAACACTCATTAACCGGTCCTAGTACATAGATTACCGTAGGCTTGAGACTAGATCAAACCTCTATAGCTTTGGCGTAAGCACCTAGGAAAGACTATCCAAGAGGTCTTTTAAAGGGTTGTAACATTAGGCTTACGGTAGGGAAACAAAGGGTTTGGTGGAATAGGCGATTTAGTGGTGGCAAGTCAAAAATCTTTATGTTACAAGCATGCGAAGAATGGCATTGCTAAGCCATGACTCGACACTCTAAACTCTAGATAAATAGAAACAAACAAACATAAATTTAAAGATAGATGTAGGATGGTAGATATATATATATATATATATATATATATATATATATATATATATATATATATATATATATATATATATATATATATATATATATATATATATATATATATATATATATATATATATATAGATAGAAAAGTGCGGTTCTAGAGAAAAGTGAGAAAAAGGTTATAGGGTCTAATTTGAAACATCTCAAACTTCAGGGGTAAGTTATGAAACCAACCCACCCACCCACCCACCCCACCCCCACCCCTCAAAAAATTTTTTTCCCTTAAAAATCTTTTTTTTGGACAAAATTTTTTTCCCGCTAAAATTTATAAGCGTGATGCACCTTTTTTTGTGCATCTCGGTTATAAAAATTGATGCATCATAGTTATAATTTTTTAACCGTGATTCACCAAAATAAAAGTGCATCGGATCGCATATGTTATTAACTTATTCCAGAAAAAGTTTTGAATTAGAACCTTCAACCTTTGTGTATAAAAGAGAGAATTTTCAAAGATTCAACACGTTTATTTTATTAATCAAATGGTTAATATACAATGAAATCAATTATCCTAACATGTTTCAGAGTATTTTGTTTTACTTTTCATCAATTCACGATAGTTAATATGCACTGGCGTTATCCCAATGACAAAGCATGTTATAACAAAGAGATGCGGCACTACTATGACTATCATCCGTCCCTGGTTGTACAACTAATGCCCCTTATAGAGTATAGTACACTAAGTTATTGCAATGTTATAGGAGCATATTAGGTAACGATCGTTGGGTGCATCTCGGTTATAAAAAATGATGCATCATAGTTATAACTACTTTTTTTTTTTAACTGTGATTCAACAAATATAAAAAGGTACATCAAATCGCATATGATAACTTGTTACAGAAAACTTTGAATTAGAACCCTCAACCTTTGTGTATAAAAAGAGAGATTTTTAACTGATTCAACACGCTTATTTTATTAATCACATGGTTAATATACAATGAAATCAATTATCCTAACATGTTTCAGAGTCATTTTATTAAATCATATGGTTAACTTACTTTTCATCAATTCACGATTGTTAATATGCACTTGCGTTATCCTAATGACAAAGCATGCGATGCTACCTTGGCTACGATAGCTCCGTCTCTGGTTGTACAACTAATGCCCCTTAAAGAGCATAGTATACTAAGTTATTGCAATGTTATTGGAGCATATTAGGTAACAATAGTTGGGTGCATCTCGGTTATAAAATTTGGTGCATCATAGTTAAAACTATCGTAGCAAAAAAAAAAATGCAGGGGCAAAAAAATTTTGTTTTTGGGCCAAAAATTTCCATAAATTTTATTCTTGTGATGCACCAAAATAAAAGGTGCATCACGGTTATAAAACTTTGGCGAAATTTTTGGCCAAAAAAAAAAAATTTTTTTTTAAAAAAATTTTATGATTTTTTTTTTTTTTCGGGGGGGGGTAGGTGTAATTTCTGAAACCTCCTTAAAGAATGAAGGAAAATACAATTAGGTCCCTGTGGTTTGGTGTGAAAAAAGGAGAGGAAGAAGGGGTGATCCAATGGTTGAGATTACTTTTCTCACTTTTCTCTTGAGATCAACTATTTAATGATCCAAACTATATATATATATATATATATATATATATATATATATATATACATTTTTTTCATACATTTTTACTCTACCATCCTCTACGATAACATCAAATTGATATGGATTTATAGGCACATCCCTACACTTGAGTTTTTATTACTAATTTGACCCGAATTAAAAAGATCAAAACACTTGGAGTACATTATTACGCAAATAAAGGGAATTTCAATTTAACGTTCCCTTCCCGTCATTTCATAAAATTTAACTTTTCCCATGAGTCCCAATCGTCCCAAAACTATGTACAAAGGATATGACTCGACTTAGCAACTTATGCAAGCAACTAGATAATTGAACTAAGGGTTTAGTATGATAACAATAATGCACTAAAAGTGAATGCATACAAGGTAGGCTAAGGCGATTTGGGTGTACATTTGGGGGTGGATTGTAAACAATGCTCTTCATTGATATTCCGGAAAACCGAAACATCACGAGAACCGCGAAAAGGATAGGCTCTGAGGGGTTAACTAGGGGTATCGTGTACTAAAGATGAGTACAATGCAAAGGTGTGGGGGAATTACTCAACCAATGTGGAAGAAGTAATTATATTACGGGTATCAAACAAGGGTTATCCTAATGCCTCTTATCATTTAGTTATTCCTAACTACACAAGTGTAGTCTCACTAGCGATCTTGGAATGCATCACAAAACAAGTTCTAGAATCTATTATACATTTATACTACCGGTTCACACTAGAAGCATTAAAGTGGAATGCTTTAATTCCTACAAATCTAAGGGCGATCTTCACATTTTGGGTGGAATTGAAGTGGTAAAGGGTTTTTGTGCTAGTCATATAACTTCCTATCCATGAGACGCTTTATTAAGACTAATGGCCCACTCCTACATGTCATGAAATTTTTTAAATTTGGTGCCAAAATTACCCTAACCGATATTTCT
Source organism: Chrysanthemum lavandulifolium (assembly GCA_022545495.1). Classification (NCBI taxonomy): domain Eukaryota; kingdom Viridiplantae; phylum Streptophyta; class Magnoliopsida; order Asterales; family Asteraceae; genus Chrysanthemum; species Chrysanthemum lavandulifolium. The sequence goes on from CM040242.1 coordinate 188,074,085, forward strand.
CATGGTTTATTACACAAATGAAATTAGACAAGGCAAATAATCAAGGATAAGCATAGTTTCAAAGTTCTCATTTTATTTTCCCTCCCTACACTTAAACTGAACATTGTCCCCAATATTCCCCGAAAGTATCAAAGTTATGATAATGGAAGGTAATTAAAAACGAAAGAAACTAGTACTCCCCTGATTAGCTCGGTAGGATCCGTGTGAAGTAGTGGTTAAATCTTTCTTCAAGAAGAGTGTTTGCGTTAAAAGCTCATTCCAATCTTATGTATCTTCTTCTTGATAAATTAAACCTGCACACTTGAAGAAAACAAACGAAACCTTCGCGTAAAATCGGTGGTAACAATATATATATGACTCTACTAAACTAGGATATAATGCTTGTGGAATGGATGTTTACAGATTTTCTGGAAAATTAAGACCCGGAAAATTCCAAAATTTATAAGTAGCTAAGAAAACAAGAAAAAATTAGTAAGCGGTTTTACTCCTCGGACGCCGACGATCGACCGTCAAAGTTATCCGACGAAACTAGTCTGCGATTTTACGGAAAAAAAATTCTGGAAATTTTTATCTTTAGAATCTGGAAAAATTTCCTGCAAAACATCCATTATGACTCGATACAAGCATTTGACTCTAACAAACACACATGTATATCTTTTCAATAATCGTAATTCTCATGTTCACGTTCTTTTAAAAACGTATGTAATCTTCCCTACACTTATCCCTTTTATAAAATACCTTTATATGTAATTAAGACGAGGTTAAAGACAAAATAAAGCATTTTTACAAATTCAAACATGAGAATAAACAATCAATAAAAGATATACGACACACAACAAGCAAACAATTAAGCATGGGTTGCCTCCCAAGAAGCGCTTGTTTTTGTTCGAGTCACGAGCTTGACTCTACCCTTATTTAACGGATAAAGGGGAAGTTTTTTCTACACTTAAGCTTAAGTGTGGGTGATAGTAGCGATACACACACTTAGGGTGGAAATTTGATACGTGAGGAGAGGGTGATGGGTGATTTATATGCTCAAAGGGGTGTGCTCCATTCATTCTAACCTTACCTAATTTTATGGGTGTAGCGGGTGAATCAAATCTCTCTCCTAAAAACGGATCATCTTCTATCAACTTCAAAAGATTCTTAGTTAAGAATCCATCTTGACCTAATAAACCCGGTTTAAACCCATAATGTTTCTTGTTATCAACCATGAATGGGTGATATAAGTGTGTAAGGTCATGGGTTACTAATATATTAGCTTCCACTCTACATGGCCTAGAGTCTACCACCTTTATCAAGCAACTACCCGGACTATTTATTTTGATGGGTGGATTGGGGCCTAACTCAATTACAAGATTCACATCTAAAGACGGAACATTGGGTAAGGTTTTTGGTTGAGGCTCCGGTTCATCAAAATTAGGAACTTCCCTAGGACTAAGAGAGAGGTCATGACAATAAGCATCTAAACCTACATTCTCTAGTGGTGTTTGGTCCAAAGGTTCTATACCAATCGGGGTTCCTATAGTCTCTTTTACTTCTTCCGGGTAAGTTATAGGCGATGTGTGTTCCTCAAGTGACGGTAGGACTTGTGGGCTTCGAGTTTCCACCTCATTCTCCATTATATCTAGATCTCCTAAATTTTCATCATGTGTTTTAGTATGATCTAACCCAAATACACTCCTAAGTATCTCAAATCCTTCTTTAGCCATTTCAAATTCTTGGTTCGATTCATAAGAATCATTCTCAAAATTTTGATCACTATGTTCTATTTGCCTAAAGGATTCCTCACGCGTGTCATATGTTTTGGTGAAATCTATCCCACGCATGCAACTAGGTAGTTCAACTATAACCATCTCACAATCTTGTTCGGGTTTAGGTTCCATGTTCTTAAAAACTAGGTCTTTTTGATCATGATGCCTAAGGTTAGATAAATCCTCCTTATCCATTTCCTCAACTTGTGACAACTGATAGTTTATGCTTAGGAGGCTTTTCTCAAAAATTTTCCAGAGGGTCTCACTAAAAGGAGTTGATTCTAACAATGATCGTTGAATAGAAGCCACACAAGCACAAAATTTATCAAATCCATCCAACCTTACACCGTCTCTTTTGGATATCTCTAAGATCACTCACAAATTCATTAGAACAATAAAAGCAATCCAATTTGCGAAATTCAATTGTTCCTCATTTGTTAATGATTCAAATGCAACTTCACTTGCCATAGCGACAAATGAAAAGGGTTTTATGAACACAAACACAAAGAAGGGAATAGACTACAAGGAAGCTAAAATGAGAAAAAGCTTACTTGATAGGAATCAAGCAAGGGAACCTAAACGAGGTGGAAATCTAACTAGCTAAAAGCGTATTATTAAAA